>CM028125.1:23431184-23490729 GCA_016254315.1 Anopheles parensis
AGCCGGCATTCCTGTGTTAGTGCTTGGCAACAAACGGGACATACCGGGTGCACTGGAGGAAACTGGACTAATCGATAGAATGTAAGTTGGTTTCGATTTGCAGTATTGTAATATACTCTTTGATCTTCATACGACAGGTCCGAGTGTAATTGCCATTCAGCTCCTGACTTAAATCACGTATCCTAAATTATGTTGCACATGCATACTTTTTTTTATTGTTGGTCTGCAAAATTCGGATCTTGCATAATTATTTATTTTTTTAAATTATCTGGGATTTTGGGCGATAAACGACGCCGGTCCACACGGCAGGTTCAAATCCCATCCGGACCGCCCCCCATTAGCAAGGACTAATTACCCGCCTACTTGGTTAAAATAAGTCTAGTAAGCCAGAAATAGCCGGCGTTATCTGTAAGGTCGTTAAAACCAAGAAGAAAGAGAAACACTGGCATTTGTGATAATTTTGTCATACATTGCGTGCTAGTAAATATCGTCGTGTAGCGTGAGTCAACCCAATCGATATTAGATTGATTGATTTTATTGACTGTGGTGGCTATGGAAAATACTTATCGAATAATACTGGCAGTAAATGTACTCATTTTCTACAACCTTTTATGATATAGTTTTGCCCTGCCTGGCAGATACTTAGAAATTTGAATCATCAATAGCTGAATAAACAATTTCACGCTTTCCGTTATTTAAGCCCGGACCATTTAAGAAAATTTTTCTATTAAAAATATAAGCTATACCATACTAAATATTACTTACATTACATACATTTTAACATTTTTTTTTTACTGTTACGAATTATTACAGGAATTTATCTAGCATACAAGATCGGGAGATCTGCTGTTATAGTATTTCTTGCAAAGAAAAGGATAACATCGACATCACTTTGCAGTGGTTAATTGCCCACTCGAAGAGCCAAAGTCGTTAAACCGTGGTACTAGAATCAAAATAAGCTCTATAGTGTATGTGCGTGAGTGTGTATGTGCTGTTAGGTCATCCCTGGGGGCCAACAGCTGGCCGAAATAACCTGAAAAACAGAAAACATTAATCCAACCAACAAAGATAAAAATCTCATATTGTACGGTCGACGGTGGTCCGTCTTAACTGATAACAGCTAATAGTAATATGCTGCAGAAGAGCAGCGAAAACGAATTACCAGGTGGATTTGGGTGGAAACGCGTGGAACAAGATCAATCATTAGCAACTCGTGTGCTCGTGTGTACGAACCGTAGCGAGATGATGGGAGGTAAGCGTATGCAATTCTGTTTTCAAAATATTAGCCACTACAGTGTTGTGGCATTATGCTGATGTAAAAATTTAAGATAGCATGCAGCGCAAATTGCTGTCCAAGGACATGATGCACTAGATTTGTATTATCAGTACAGATGATGGTGATGTGAAGTACTGCTGTTCGCATTTGCCAGACGCCTAAAACTAGTAATCGTAGCAATTGCCCTAAACCATCACCAGCGCAAGAACAATGCGATTTTGCTAAGGCTAATGAAAGTCCACTAGAAAATCCCGACGCCTAGACAAAAAAGAACAAACAAAATAACAGAAAAGCGAACCTGCTGCGATAACATTGATAGTCAGACAGTAGTTCAGGAATAAATTTAGTGCAGCATTGTTATCGTTAGGCTGTTGCACGCAAATCATCCGAAGTGATCGACACTACATTACAGAATTCGTCGGTGCAACGTATGACGGTGGTACTGCAATGTAGATTCGATCACGATGAACAGATTCGCCACTTCCCGAGGTTGTTAATCGATTTCAAGTTCGCTTCAGAATCTATTGGGTTTTCTAGGCAAAAGTGCAACCGGAAAAGGGGAAAAAATGGTTCCAAAACAAGAGTTTCACCGTGCTAGAGTTAAGTGGAAAGTTACTGAAATGTTACATTGAATTAATTAGCAGCGTATGCCAGTTCTTTTTAATGCGACCCTAGTAGCAGTTCACCGTATAAATACCTACGCAAAGCAGTGAGGCAATCGTATGAAAATGAAGCATGATCGAGTGAGATGCGTGCGTGTGTGTGTGTATGCGAGAATCATAACGAATGAATGGGATTAAGCAAACTGCTAGAGAAATATGTTTCGTTTGATAATAGATAAAGCGAAACGCGATAAATTAGCTAACCAAAATAATCGCAACAAAATTTATCTTACGTTATCAATTAAAACTGGGTTTTCAGTGTGCAGAAAATGATTGGTGTATAGTTTCGACTACTTCTCGTCTCTGCCTCGAAGTGAACAAACGAAACAAAAGGACTTTAGTTTTGTTTCTACCTTTTTTTTGTACTTCTAAGACTAGGCATAATTGAGTTGAGCGTCGATTGCTTTCGGTTATTGTTTTTTGTTCTTCCAAATTTTAAAAGAATTTTTGCAACGCAACCATTTTTTTAAATCGTGTCCATGTCATGAGGTACGATACGTGTAATTTCTGTTGTTCCAACTCTTGTGATTTTTATATATATTTAATTTTGTTTACCTTTCAACTAGAATACATTATATTACCGTGAAGCTATACTATCTATCCAAAAACGATAAGACACAAAACACGATTTGCTGAGTTTGTCGTGATAATGGATTTACAAATGCAAGTGTTGCGCAAAACCCCCCGGCACGCAAAGAAATCCAGTACCGAATTCAAAAAAAGTAATATAAACTTTAACAAAGAAGCAGTTAGATAGTAGCGATTTGAAATAAAAAAAAGAACAAGAAAACACACTGGTGAAGACAAGAACGGTTAAGAAGCGTGCAAGATGTGGTGCGCGTTCGTAACAGCAAAGGCAAAAGTAAACCAACATTCAACAGTGCAGAGAGGGCAGAATGTAGTAACTATCTTGATACCAATAATAACAACCAATAGAAGTTGAAGTGTATATATTGACAAGCATAAAATTATAACGCAAAAACATATATTAAAAAAAATAAATCAAACAAAGAGGACAATTAGTTTTTTGTTTGGTAGATTAACGGTTTCCCGAATCCGAATCACAAAGAAACAAAGTAAAGATTTTATTCTTCGTTTTGTGTAGTTTTGTTACAAGCGTTTATTACTTTTAATTCTTTTTCATTAGACGTTTAAGTTCAAAATTCATAATAGTGCTATTGTGGTAGGATGCAGCGAAATTATGTTCTAAATCTTTTAAGTAAATCGCATATTTGACATTTTTAGATTGAATGCTCCTTGAATTGTCCATACATGTACGGAAAGAGTTAAAATATTCATCTGCTAAACTTCACATTTTAGTAAGTTGAAAAAGTGATTGTTTATTTACGGGACATTGATTTTGTTAAGCTCAATTATATGCTTTCTCGCACTGTTTCAGGTTCACTTGTTCGTACAAATTGGAAGATTACATGATTTTTTCGTTCTGTCATATCTAGCACCATCCTTTTGCTATATTTCGACGCCAAAGGTGAAGTATTTTTTTTCTCTCTACCACACCAGTTGTCGTATTGGTTAGCTCCAGTAATGCCATAATCATCTTAATCTACCTTTTCGAGGATCATTCAGGTGCGCGAGTCAGTCAGCCCGGTGATTGATAGACGATCGATGACGAGGCACATTTAATTGGATCGATTTTACGGCCGATTGTACGGATTTGATTAATAACAAATGTTTGATTTCGATTTAATGCCTCTTCATCCTGGATGGGATTCGCTTGTACGGATGGTGTCAGAACGCCGTGACGCTGTGGCGCGATATGCTGCTCTTGCGCAGGAAACGATCGTTTAATATATGGTGAAAGTTCGGTACCCATGGTTTTTTAAGCATAGACAAAAAAACTGAGGCAAGCGTTTGCGTTTTCTGCCAGTAATTGTGTGTCTGCCTCAGTTATTTGCGTGCTGTAGTTTGGAACCGTCGTAGACGTCTGTTGAAATTTTCGAATAAAAAATCCGTCAATCATCGAACAGCATCACACTCAACAGTGGTAAATGATGTTATGACGTACGGGGCTGAAACAATCTTCAAAAAGTAGGATGTTTTGTTCAAAATTATCACATATAAAACAACTTTTTATAATGTTTTAACTGTTCTGACCCAGGCGATATTTATGTTATTTTTTTAAAGCTAAATCTTTAAATTTGCAAACAAATTTCTTTACAATATCTATGCATAAGTTTATTGACCAAAAAACAAACACATCGTTAAAGGCATGCCGTCCCTGCCACTGAGTGGCTATTTGATTTATAAATTACCAGTAAGATTAATGGCATTTGCCAGAATTTGTCGCTATCGAATTCCAGCCCCAAACACAGCAGCCAGTCAAAGTTGCACAAAAAGCTTCCATTCCACCGATGCAACGGACGAAATCCCACACCAGCAAAAAAAGAAAGAAATATGTTCGATCGATCAAACCACCGGGATATTGTCACGGTGTTCAAGTAAAGATACTCGCTCCCGGAGAAGAGACCGCTTTAACATACGGTTTTACCGTCACTTCACACCGAACGGTATACCGGTAATGAATTTCAATTATAGAAATTTGACAATCGTTTATTATGCACATTTTTTATCCCACATCCGATCGCACCCAGAAGGATCGTCGAAGATCGTCTTTCCAGCCCTGCTGAGCTGCTGAAGAAGTCAAGAAGTTCGTAAAAAAATGACACCGTACCGGCAGCGAACGGAAAGGTGTAGAAATAAGCGTAAAAAAAGCAAGCACCTGTGTGTAGCATGTAGAAGTTGGTCGTTTTTTGTTTTCGGTAGACTGGAGAGATGGTTTCTCCGCGAACAAGTCATGAACATTTTAATGTAAGTTTTGAGAAAAGAATGCACGGACGGAAGCATTAACATTGGAAGTAATACATTATGATTATTTTGTAAGAATATGGTAGAAATTGTGTCTTCTTATCCTGCATGCACAGTGCTTCTAGTACCTTTAATAGTTGGTAATTTCAACTGTCTAGATGAATCATTTTTCCATGATTTCAAATTTCTTTTGCATGTATGCTGCTTCTCGACTATAAAGAAAACGATATGTTCATATTTTTATTCCTTGTACTTGTTTTCTATATGAAAAAGAAATCCATTCTAAAGCGGATCTTGTCATCGATCTGCCGATCATGATGAAGACCAATTCTGGAAATATACACAGAAAAAAAAGACCCAAAAAAACATTCAGAAGTTCTCTTCTACCTTCGAAGTGAAAAGAAAACGAAATAGTTCTATAATTGATTAGCTATTCAAATCGCGTCAAGTGAAAAGCAATTCGTTTCAGATCCCTCAGTTTTGTCGTCTCTTCGTCCACTCCTTGTCAGCCGAAACGGCGGGCAGCGTTTCGCTTCAATCATGTGCGGCTGTCTTCATTTCGTCTATCGTGTTTTTATTTCTCTCTTCTCAATGTTTTGAACTCGTCTAAATCATGCTGCCAAGCTCTATGCTAAGCGAGAAGATTTATTACTGTTTTGTGCTTACGACGGACCACGGTCGGTTTGAGGAATTTTATGTTAGCTATTTCCAAAACAACAAAAACCCCGTAGACCACCTTCGATACGATTTTAGCGTGATTTTTGTGTGCGAGTTTGTAGCATTATTTCGTTATCAGTAAAAGGTAAAAATGGCGACATTTGTCGAGGATGGGATTATTTGAAATTTGTATATTTATTGTTTGTTTTAGTTTTTTTGAAGATCTTTATAATAATCACTAGAAGTAACTAGTGTTGGATGAATCTGATTCCGACTGATGACTCAGGATGTGTCTTTAAAGAGCATGAATGATTCTGAATCTCTGTTATAAAAATTCACGAATCTCCAAAGATTCATCAATTTCCAAGAATTTCTGTTCATTCGCAGTGCTGTATCAAACGCTTGGTGGAGTAGCCGGGCGCTTAGTGCTCCGCCGGTCAGAAGGGCCTCGAAGAACGGAAATGTCAATACATGTTGTTAGAAAAAAAAGAAGAAAGTCGTTCTTCTAGCCAAAGCACCCTTTTCTACATAATTAATTAAAACATGAGCAAACCAATGCCCCTTTAAAGCCTTTTCCTGCTAATCACAATAATAGTGTTTTATGTTATTAAAATGTATTTCAATGCCTATTCCAGAGTAGTTGAATAATTTTTTTACGATGCTTTATAGATTCATCTCTCAAGGAGAGAGATGAAAGGGACTCAAGTGCCCCAAGCGTCTCTAATTCTGCAAACAGCAGCAACATCTCATAATGAGGAGCGTTGTGTGTGTGAACGAATAAGAGAAATTGAGATCAAGCCGCTCCGCCAATTATTGTTGTGTAGGTGTGGCGTGATAACGTAGCAGATGACATCATGATAATGAGATAAGCAGAGATTGTGATCAGTAGCGTTCGGACAGTGGTACATGAGAGATATAAAAAAAAGGTTTCGGTAACATTTTGCAAGCGTTGCTTTTTTTGGTGCTAAAAAGTGATGTTCTTTCTTTGAGGATACAAAAAACAGTTAGTATATCATATTCTATATCACATATCATATAGAAATATTGAAAATTTTTGTGTAACACGTGCACAAATTGTTCCCAGCGTCGGCTTGGGTTTTGTGTGTGCGTATGCGTACTTGCGAAACGCACCACAAGCGGCAAGTGTGTAAGTGAAAGTGTGATCACGAACAGTATTGTCTTTCATAGCAAATGTAACATTTTCATCGTTGTTTGCATTTTAAATCAATCTGATATTTATTTCATTGTAAGAAAAAGACTCTACAAAGTTTGAAAAAATGATTAAACCAAAGTGTGTTGAGCGTCCTTACGCCTTCCAACGCGCGGATGGTACGTGTGTGAGAGTAAGCAAATGTTCAAACCAGTGCGTGTACTCATGCGTGTACTAAGCTTGCCAATTATTTGTATTTGTGTCGTGCAGTGGAAGTTTGAAAACCGGTTTTGTCATAAACTCATGTCATACGATGTTTCTTTTTTTTGTTCGTAATCTCCGTGCTAGCTTCGGGTAGATTATACAATTTAGAATTAATAAAAAAAAAACTTTCGGTAATAAAATAAAAACTTCAGTTGTGCAAAGTATATAGCAAAAACATGCAAGTGTTGTTTTTTCTGTGTTTTTTCTGTGAAAAATGTGGCCTTTATAGGCGAGTGTTTAAAATGTGCCAAAGCGTTTTTAAGCGTGTATGTGACTGCATGTGCATGTGTACTGTGTATGTGTGTATGTGCAAATAAAAAAAAATATTTTTTGGGCCCAAAAAGCTATCAAACTGTTGTCAACCAGGGTAAGTAAACCACATTCAATCAGAAATATTAAATTTTACAAATGTCATTTACAATAAGAAATTCAAAAAATATTAAATCGTAAACGCTGCTCTTCGAATGACTTTTCCAAAAAAGTTCTCCTCAAATTGTATAGTGCTACAACGTTATTTAATTGTTGTTACATTTTACACACCTCACAAAACCACTATTTCATCCATAAACTACATCCAACATACAGTTTGTCACCTTCCTGTCCTTCCGTAACGATTAATGTCCGCGTCTCATTCTAGTTATTTGTGGTAAAATATTCTCACGTACCTCGATGACAACATAATGCATCATGCAGCTAGTGTTACCGAAGTAGGAGAAAAAAAGAGAAATTATCATAAAATAACGATAATAATAAAAGTAATGATAGAGTTCGGAGCGAACGCAACAGCAGGAAGTCGAACAACTGCAACACGGTGCTGGAGGAGAACGATTGAACGATTGGAATAGAAAGTGCCACCAGTGTTACGCATCGATAGTGAAAAGAGGTACACGGAGCCACAAAAGCGACCACACACTACGCACCTTCGCGTAAGTGTATTTGTGGTGTTTTGGTAATAAGTTTCGGTTGTGTTTTTTCGTATGCTACCCGACTTTACCACCGCCGACACGCGGTCTGATGATGAATATTTAAATCCCAAACCCCGGGTTGGTTGGGCTAGTGCGAACGGAATCGCTAGAAACACAACAGCAACGAAAAAAAAGTACATCCTTTTCCCTTTTCCTGCAACGACGGGGCACCCCCTGTGCATGAAAAAAAAGGATAAATGTAAATTGACGATGTGTGTCACATAGCCGGCTAGTGTCGTTACGCGGTGCCGTACCATGGAATGGCATTATAATTTTAACGATCCTACGACACACGGTGTCCAAAAAGTGGCTATAAATTGAGTTAAATTACGTCATTATTGAACCATAAAATAGTTCAGCCGGTACGGTACCGCTGATGGACGGCCGCTTTGTTGATGAGATCGATTTTAACGGTGATCGTTTGATCGATCGATCGGGCATATCGATTGGCAAATTGTCATAATGATGTTTTTGGGGCTTTTATCTATTTGCTACGGCTACTGGATAGAATTTGAATTTTAAATAAGTGGCAAATCCGTAATCACATATTTTAGGAGCCAAACCGGTGAGTCATCTTTGATTGAAGTTTGAAACAAACAAAAATAAAAAAAAAATGTTTCTGTAAAGTTGAGCATTGTATTTTGATGTTTCATTTAACAGAGTCAAATTAAATTTTTTTAGAGTTAAATCCGTAAGTGATTTGTTAAGTTTCATCTTATTACTTTTAATTTAAATAATTTGCCAGAGGAAACGAGAACTATCGGACCGGTCGTTTTAGGAAGTTTCCTTTCTTCCAATCGAATTATTTTATTTTGGATTAAACAGTTCTACCGTAGCAAATTCAGAGCTTTTACATATTTATGGTGAAGAACTCGTGAAAATATAAACGAACGACACAATAATGTTGCTACAAGCGGTATTAAAGAAAAATCAAATTGGAGACTTTTTTATCGGCTTTATATTTTATATCAAAAGTATCTAAAGCTGCCATAACTTCTATCATAGCCATATCATGCTGTCTTGCTATCATGGTATCATATTACCAAATATGACAAGTCAATGAATGAATACTCTTTAATGCAAAATTTAATCAAAAAGCCAATTTAATCTCGGAAACTCATAGCGCCGAAAGTTCGATAAGTGCAAGCAAAGATAGTCACGTGTATGTCAGTCAACAACGGTTGAAAGAAACCGACTCACTGAGATGAGACGAGTAAGTTAACGTAATTCTTTAGATAATTGGTTGTCCGTACAAAGCAAGTAAAACCTCAAATTGACTCATAACAAACGATAAGTAACGCCAATGTTGTTGAAAACCCCAAAAATTATGAATATCTACGATGGAGGCGACTAGTACTTTATGATTATTTGTTGTTGCACAGAAAAATAATATCTCAAAAAGTTGCATAAAGTTGAACAATATTTCTTCACAGAATGTTTATTTAAATACCACACTCTCTCTCTTCTTGGCTTTAACGACCTTACAGGTCACGCCGGCCATTTCTGGCTTACTAGACTTATTTTTACCGCGTAGCCGGATAGTCAGTCCTTGCTACGGGGGAACGGTCCGGATGGGATTTGAACCCGGTCCGGCCGTGTAACGGTGCCATTTATCACATGCACCACCGGGCACCACCCACCACACTATAACTTGTAATATATGAACCTACGGTGTTTTACGGTAAAAAAATTTGGCATGACTTCAAAGTTCCATTTTGCTCACCTGCATTTGACTTTTTTTACATGAAGTCTTCCAACTTCTTACTGACCTCTGCGATAATTAAAACAAAAATAGCATTAAAAACTTAAATTAATAACCTTTTCAAAACAGTTAGTAAAACAAAAATATCTGGAAAACTCAATAAGTTGCAGCATTTCAAATCTGAGCCAAAATGTATGTGTTTTTTTTACCTCTTTTTAAAATGTTTAACTTTGATCATTTTTAGATAGAAATCCTCTTGTAGTAGGAAGTTCTGATTTTGATCTTTTCTTAGTTTGAACCTAAAGATTGAGGAAAAAATTAAATATGAACGAAAACTCCAAGTTGGTTTTCGATTTTTCTCTCGGCAAATGCCTAACATGCAACGGTGAAAATTATTCGATATTTCTTTACTGCTTCAAATAGCAAGGAAAATTAAAGATTTTCTCACCCTCAACTAAACCGAACCTGAAGCGGGAAAGCGAAAACGAAGGACAATTTAACTACCTTGACTATCAGGGATTTGCCCCGTCACCAGAAACATACCGAATGGTGCAAGGGCACCATTCTCAGGATCGTTGATGATGACGATTTGTGTGTGTGTATGTTCCTGATTTACTCGATCAACATACCTGGTAGAAGATGGTCGGATTGCATGGATTACTGCATTCGCGTTTTAATTAGTGTGTCCATTCACGAAAACCACCGTGCACGGTTGGCGCACGATGAACCCGGCGAAGTTCCGGGAACTTGCTGCATACAGGTAATCTTAATCCGTACCGTACGTATCAGGCAGCACTCGCGGGTTTGCCTCGCTTGTGGCCGATTTGGGGAATTCTTCCGCAGATAGTGTATGGTGAAGCGAGTTTTTCGAATTGTCCTGCTGTCTCTTTTGTTTTCCGTTCCGTTTGGTTTCGATTTTGCTGATCAGTTTTTGCTAGGCCCGTGTTCGATGCTGCTCCATCAATGGATATACACATGCGAAACGGAATGCAGACTGCTCAGAGGTCGACATATTTACATGGCATAACACGCTAGAGAGCAAACATCAATTCCTGTGAAATGATTAATATGCAATCAGCACATTTAGCTGTACCATGGGTGCATGTCTCGGTGTTTTTTTTTTTATTTTGGGCGAAGGTTTTCGTTACAGCGAAGATGTCACGATTCCCATCGATTGGCAGGAAGTCGCCCCCACGGTAGCAACAGATCGTCTCGTTAATGAATAGTAACCGGTCTACCGGTTCGATCCGTTAAACATTGGTTTGGATTTTTGTTTAATTTCCTTAGCCCGCAGATGGTTGGTTTGTGCAAAACGTGCAAAACACTTCATTCATTCGACGAATAAATTTTTGATGCATACGATTAGTCTGTGCGACTGTGATCAATCGATCATGTGGTGGGTAATGATACTACTAAGCAGTATATCCTTTGGTTAAATATTATACCAACCACCAGGGCTCTGGAATGAAGGAAAGGAATCAACATAAAAAAAACGATCAGAAGTGAGAGAAGTTAGAAGAAGGAACGAACGAAAAATACCAAAAATTGGGCTTAAATTTTTAAACAATAAAACAAATTTGACAGTTGCATGTTTGCCATTGCTGATTTGTCCATTGTTATGTCGATCGATGGAACGTCGCAAAAAAAAGGATGGGACGCAAATTTTTGCTCAACACACTTAAAGAGTATGCCACCCACAGCAGTGCAACACCGGCACTGATGTGCCAATGGATATCTTAAAGTACGAAATTTTGACGATTGTAAACCAATCATTCTAATGACGGGTGCCAAAACGAGGAGTTCGTCGCTTGTACCAGCGCACCGCTGTTGCAGTCTTTCGTACTCGCGCCTATACGCGGCTGGGCAATATGCGTATCGGCAATCGGCAATGTCTCCGGTATGCGCACAAGCTCTTGTTCAAATGGTGATGGATAGCCTCTTTGCACATGCACATGGAACGCAGATTAAGCAAAAAAAAAGGTAGAAAACGAACGAAAAAAATATAATAAAAACGATACCTATAACGGCCACCGGTTAGATTTGAATTTGTCGTCGCCGTAGGTCACGAGAAGACACGCACGAAACGCTCGCAATAACTGTAGCTAGGTGGGGCGGAGCGTGCTTGCGAGTGAAATGATCAATTCAGATCAGGTATGTACACCACAACGAACAAGATCGGCTAGATGCGATATACCTCTTCGCGTGTTTCCGCGGTCCCGCGGTCAGTTTTTTTTTTCTTTCTCTCCCTCAAATCACTGGAACCACTGGGCGAAGCGGAAAAGAATGATCGTTTCGAAACCGTGTGTGTTTGTGTATGGACCGTTTGCAGGACCGGTCTCGATTCGTTTTCGGGGTAGCAGATCGCTGGCCTTCCACGAATCTGAGAACAGCATCGGAACCAAAACCCGCGGATGAGGCTGTAGCGAAGCGAGAATGATACAATATTGGAGGAAATAACGAGCATCTATAACGATTGGGGAGGATTCGTCGAGAGATTTTGGTTGAGTTTTGTTGTTAGTAGTTTGTTTTCGTCTTTTTTTGTTTTGCCCTGTACGCTTTTGCTTGTTTGTTTTTTTTTTCTTCTTTATTTCGAGCGATGCGAATGAAAACATAAAATCCTCCGAAAAAAAAACGAAGAAAACCTCATCCAATTCATCTGTCGTTTGGTGGTTCCTTCAGCTTTAACATAGCATTCCGCAGCTACGTTCGTTACCGTTCGTTCGGACACTTGCCTTTGGAGGAAACTGTTTTTTTGGTTGTTGTTCACCCGTTTGTCTCTCTTGATTTGTTGTCGTATCAATGCGTTGAGTTTGTTTCTTCTCCTGTTACACATTTTTTGGTGTTTCTTCAAACAAAAGCTAAATAAATAAACTACCCAACAGTCGCCCGAAACTATGTTGACAAATGGCAACGCTGGATGTGGGGAGTGTTGGGATGGGAGGTGCGTACATCCCGGTCGGGGGATGAGTTATGAGTTTCTTCAGACCGTGACACCTCTCACGGGGTTGGATTGCCAGCTGTGATGTGGTGCTACCTAATTTAATCTGATAGGTCACCCGAAGGCGATTCGATAGCTTTCATAATCACTTTCGTGGATGAAGGAGAAGCCCTTTTTTCGTTGCAACCAGCCCCTGATCCTCCGAGACTGTTAACATAGTTAAGTGAAATGGAAGAAAATGAATGACTGCTGGTGGATTTATGTTTTTTTATGAATGAATAATAGCCATTCCTCCTAACGCTACCAAATTGTCCCACTTTTCTGCTTTGTTTTTATATATTTACACCGGTGTGATTTTTATTTCGATGGAAGAAATATGATTGGTATTGCTGTTTAATCCAATTTATTAGCCTAACTGTTCTGTTATTAGAAGTTTGATTAAACAAAAATGATAGAAAATATTCCTTAGTAAGTGAAAAACCTCGACAATTTTACAAAATTTAAATTCATTAGAACTATGTTTGAAGTTCAAACAATTCAACGTCGGTTATGGATAAATTGCTCTTCCATTGCCAAAGTACAACAAATTTATCTACAAACCTGTTAAAATTCCTGCTAAAGAAGGTAGAAAAAATAGATTTTTATAAAACTTCTTCTTTTATTTGTTTCATAAGAAATTATGTGGTTTCCATTGCTTCCAACACTCGGATCGAACATTCGGATGTATTTCTAGTCTAAAAAAATTGTTTTGCAACGGAATGTTATTTGTTCGCCGCCTACCTACACGGCAAACTTCGTGCAAACATCAGTCGAATTTTTCGTGGAAAATCTCCCGACGAGTTGGGCGTCATCCTGTAACAGGGAATTCTAATGGGCAGGGGAGAAGAGTTTTCCATCCTCCAGAACATGAAGCACGTGTGTGTGGCGTTCAACCACGACTTAGCGCATACGCAAATCGACCGACAAAAAAAACAATGCAAAATTGGAAACAAATTGTTTCGTGCAACATTTTATGCATATTTCTTATTTATGCTACAATATCAATACCCGTGTGCCGGCTAGTTTGAATATTTTCGCATGCAAATGTGCATCAGAATGCATGTTCGGTCGGGGTTTTGCAGAATGGATCAGCAGCTGGTTTTGAATGTTGGTATGGACGGAGCAGTGGTTTTCTTTTTTTTTTGCAAAGGTAGGGAAAGCATAGAACGAGTTATGCACAACGCAAGTTTTGCGGAAACAATGGTTAGCTGAAATAACACTACGCACAACGATGTATCATCCTTTAGGGCATTGTTTTTAATACACTTTTAACAAATTTCATTTAAAAAGAAATGGTTCAAAAACAGTAAAAATCAGAACATGCGTTAACAAATTGTTTTGTTTTTATTATTTTTATAAAAAAATATTAAATCATGACTAGAAGCAACATTATGTGATTTTTTTTTCTTTCGCAGCATATTTCTTTCTTTTTCTAGCATATTTCTTTCTTTCTGAAACCCACTGTTATGTTCGCGATTTCGTGCAATAAACATATGCAATTGAACGGGCGACAGCATCGTTCTGGTTTTACGGCTAAGCAGCTTTTCCTTTTTTTTATTTTGCTTTTTTCTTCCTCTCATTGTGCCTTGACAAAATACGCGCACAGCAGGATGGCAAAACAAAGCAAAAAAAAAAAAAAAAATAAATCCCAATAATCCAATACCCTACAAATTGTTCATCGATATTTTGTTATTTATTTTCGGCACGGACAATAGTTTATGAATATTTAGCGCAAAGTGTCGCCGGTGTATGAATTATTTGTTATTTGTCATGAATGTCAAAGCTCGGTGTGTCTGGTTTTTTGCGGCACGCTAAACAGAAGGTTGCAGTCCTGCAACATTTCATTATGCATACCTTCGAAAACGTTCCACTTGTTTCCGTAAAACTTGACCGTCTGCGGACGAAAGGGAAGTGCGGTCATTTCGGAGACAGTTTTAGACCGGGCAAAGATTTCATTTGATGTAATGCGCCTCAACCGTGCGGTTGATTATTGCCCGCCAAATAGGTTCACGCCCGGATACAGACACGGGCACGTGAATCTCCGGCAACATCCGTTCCCAGTGCCTTTCATGCGCGGTGTAAAACTGCACCAGCGTCGGCTACAAATTGCATATTGTTCTTTGCCGTGTTCGTGCCAAAAACTGCAACCGACGGAACGACGGAACTGTTTATGCGCTCCAAGTTCTAGGAACTTTTGGGAGCAAAGATTCGTTTTGCCGACTCTTGCGGCAGCCTTTCATGCGTCGAGTTTTTACGATGGCCTCCTCACGCGCGGAGGGGGAAAGAAAAAGGTTCTCCCGTCTATGGTACATCATAATTACTAATTTGATAAATTTGGTGATACAAAACGGCAAACGGCCATCGGTCGACAGACGCCTCTGCTTTGTGCCGAACCGACATGAACATCGGGCGGCATTGTGACGGTTTGTGCCGTTTCTTGATTTGGGGACCAAAGTGTGTTTTATATTTTTTTTTAGTTTGTATTTTTACGAAGCTCCATTTGAATGTGTCGTTGGTTAGTCGCGCTTTCGGAGGAGGTAATATGTGTGGCTGTGCCAACGTCATACTCTTTTCGCTGAATTTTGAATTGAAGAAGGTTTAACTGGTGGGAATCTGGTGACGGGAAGCAGTGACTGTAAGCTTGCAAAATTTGCATACTCTTCAATAAATGGTGAAGAACCTCTCGCGGAGTCGGGGATTCAGAGGCGGCACTGAAAGAGTTATAAATTTCTGGCCCCTTTCTGGTCCAGTATCTTAGCCCATTGAAATTTTTGCTTGAAAAATATCCGTCAATCCCGGTTCGGATAGAGCCCGCTCGCCAGTAGCTGGAGTACACACCGAACGCTCTGACTCACCGACTTTGGTTGGTTGACCTTTTTTCTTTTGATCGTTACAAGTAGCGACCACATCATAGCGACCGATCATCAGCAGCAGAGTGGTACGCAGGAAGCGGTTGATTTTTTGCATGGCGCCGCAATACAGCGAACTGTTACAGATTGCAGCAAAGATGGCGTGTAAACCTCATCCTCAAGAAGCGCTATCGACTACAGACGAATTCACATGGAGCGCAACGTATCGGGTGCATCGGGTCATACACTTGTGGACCATTTATTTTGTATTCTGTCGAAAATAATTGAACGATTTGATTGTTTTACGAGCGCTAGGTGATGCTAAATTTACTATTTATTTATGCATTTTTATCGAGCGGAAAGTTCAATTCCGTCCCTTCATAGCCAACGAAACTGAATGGATGGGAATTTGAAAGGAAGCACGTTATGCATCCGATCTTAAGTTTCATTTTGTCATCGTGAAATGATGGTTTAGTTATTAATTGTTTGGTCGTCCCAAAGGAATGTGCGTCCTACATAAATGAATTATAGTTTAATAACTTTCAGTGTTGCTTTACAATATTATGTAAAATATTGTTAAAAATTCATAACAATCATTAATACAAAACTAGATACTGTAGTGTATTATTGTTGTGATATGTTTTTTATTCATGAACTATGATCGATTATTTTGACATTTATTCTAAACAGTTTTGACATTTAACCTACCAATAATTATGAAATTTTTATTGTTGGTTATGTAATAAAAAAGTGAAGAACCTGATTAAGCTTTTACTTTACTAACACAGAATGGATGTAGAAAAGTCATGTATTTATTACGGCATACTTGTTTAGCTCAAAAAACTTGTGTCATTGGAACCAGGATTGTCAAAATGACCGCCACTCGACGCCACTTAATTGGTTGGTTGATGTTTGCTAACATCTGAGGTATCCTATGATTCCCTAACCTTCAGAATGTCTTCGGTTTATTTAAGATTTATTTTCGGATTTTTGTGATAACTCCATAAGTTCTTAGGAATGCATCTTCCATGTATTCTTTTAAAAGCTTTTCTGTGTGATTGTTTTCCAACTTCCAATCCTTATCTCGTAGGCTTCAAATGATCAGTAACAGTTGTTTCTATAGTATAATTAATCTGAGAAGCTTCTGAACATTTCCCAAGACATGTTCGATGATTCGACTTTGGCATCAGCGAAAAACAAATATTCCAGTAATTCAATCGCTCGCAATGAAAGATTTGCTCTGAAAGAAAATTATTGTCTATTATGAGTGAGACTATAACTATTATGAGTTTTAGGACATAAGATTTAGCATTACGAATCTCTCGAATATCTACTACTTTAATTTCTTTAAAGTATAAAAATAACATATTCCAATTAGTACAGCGAATAGTGCATTTTTGATTCCCTACTTTTTACTTCAAAAACTTTTAATTTTAGTTTTAATTTTAGAGTAGATTTTTCATAACCCTATACCTATTTAAAAACAAATAAATCTACATAAAAAGTGCATTTAAACCGCATCGGATGGTGATATGGTTCCAAATTAGTTTAATGAATTAAACTCACAAACAAAACCCCACATTATTCAAATAATGATTGAATTTGAATGCGGTTTCCCCTTGATGCAATTGTATTCGAGACGCGTAAACCAACGCATCCTTCTTGTGAATGCGCACGTTGATGCTGATTATGCTGCTCCCATGCTTGCTGTGTGTTGTTAATTAATATCCGTGGTTCATTGGAGGTCATCGGATGGCATCGGATGCATTCGATGCATCGTCCCTGGGCGTATGGTAAACATTTAACACCCGAGCGTACCAGGTTCCTTTAGCGGGGAAACGAAAGAGGGAAAGGAAAGCAAACATACCTAGGAAAGGTGAATTCCTGTGCGCACACATATGCACGGATTGTTTGTTTTTTTTTTTTGCGCGGGAAGGGCGTCCTAATCGGTAGATCTTTTTATTTTCAAATTCAATTATTTGAGTTCAAGTACGCTGCACAAATTAACAAACAATAGATCGAACAACAGTTTTCACACTAAAAGAGAAAAAAAAAACAAACACCGTCATCCGTTTCCCGAACGCGGTGCACGTGCGCCATCGCTCACGCACCCTGCTTTGAGCGGAAGCCGTCTTTGAAGAGTGGAGCTTAGGGAACTTACCAATGGAAAAAAAGTACGTACGAACCTAAGCAATTAGTAAATCTTGCTCAGCAAATAGTGTCTATGTGAGTGTCGTTTTTTTCTTAGTTTGTTTGCAAAGATAGTAAGCAAATCGGTAGTCGGTACTCTCTCACCCTTCTACTAACTTGGGGGAAAAATATATGATCGGATGTTCACGTTTCATTGCAATACACTATGCACATCAATCACTGCTAAAGAGGGAGTAGATGACTCCGCCTCGTGAAGGAATTCGGATTAGCAGTCGGACTCTTGAAGTTATTGTAAATGGAGTTTGAAGTAAATTCAAACACATTCGCGTCTTACTGCTTGAGAATTATGTAAATAAAGTGTCCCGGTTTGTTTTGGGGATGCTGTCGAGTCACAAATCAAGCCAATAATTGTAAGCAAACTGAAAAAACCTAGTGCCTGATGATGGTTTATTTATTCTCTTTTAATCTGCACTTTTGGGAGGAAGGGATCCAACTCATACCTGTTGCATTTTGGTTCGATAAATCCATCACACGATTCCGAGAATGTGCAACAGCTGAGAAAACTCGCCATCCACAACACTTGCATCCCGGAGCAGTATCTTAATTCATTCGGCAGCAGCAAGTCATCCTCCATCCTCCAAGAATGGGATCTCTCACGGTACAGTCAAATTGGTGTAGTTGTTGCGTTTAACCATTTCCAGGAAATTGTCCGCATTGGAGGCAAGTTTTGGTTTGTTGTTGTTCACAGTTTCTGTGGACACCCTTACGTCTTGGTGACCCGCTAAGCGAAACGGGGTGCTGAATGTCACCAGATTTCGACCATTCAAGTTCTGGGACTCGATGCTCGATACGGCAATACTCTCGGTGTCATTTTTGCTTCGCTGCGTCCGGGCGATTTGTTGTATCCCAACGGCTGCCACGTAAACCGCGTGACGAGGATCCGCACTAGTGTCGTCCAGCGTGTGTATGCTACATTTTAATTTACACGGTATGCTGAAATACCATCAGATAATTTTTCCCCGAACCCGAAGTATCGAACCCGTGGTTCGCCTTCGTTCACCCAATACGAAACGTCCACCATAAAGGTGTTGATTTTGTAGCAAGTAAACACCTCTTTTTTTTGGCGAATGTCTGTTCGAACACAGAACGTACGGTGAAGCGTCTTGCGAGTGTGATATTTCTACGGAGTGTCTCCCCGATGGCTGACCCGATGCTGTGCTGTGCAGTTCGAAAGCACTCGCAACACATTCCATTGCGCAGTGGCGCTGCACTAAAGGTTGGCATTATGTTTGGCACCGGTTCAGACGATGAGCCTGCTAACAGTCGCATTGGGTGAAGGTGTTTTGAATATATTTTGGAAAATGCCATTTTTGGTGGACCAAAAACCACCCGACGTTTGTAGCGGGGCTCGGTGACAGTGGCGTACGGTGCGCTACAAAGACTGGCGACTGATCTGGTTGGAATGCATACCCTTTAAAGGAATTTTGTTTGGTGAAATGTTACTTTTATTTGTACGGATGCGATCGTGGTTTTACAAGAAGGTATTAATTATTTGGTGGTTCACCAAACATGTGTTATAATCGACAGTTTTCCGCCATCGGTAAAAGTTTAAATAATTCAAAGTAAATGGATAATTGGTTATAGAACAAGTAGCTAAAAGAATTAATGCGGACTAGAATTTTTCCAACATGGACGAAACGGCTCAGTGCCTTTTTAACATTAGCATTAGCAGAACAGACGCTCCGTGCGTTCTCCAGTAAATAAATAATTGAAACTTTAGTCCACGATTTAAGATCTATTAAACTGTATGTCTGTGAAATTGGATATTTCTTACATAACATAGCCTAACGACCCAGCGTTAGTGTAAATAATCTTAAGATAATCTTGCGTAGTACAAATTGAAACAAAAGAAATTTTGCTATTCTGTTTTCCAGCAATCGAATTGCCTGTTCACTGTCAAGGGTTGTTTTATTCTTTTTGTCCTCCTTTTTTTTTAAATTTGGTGATCCTAGGATGGAAACTTAGGATAGTTATGTAGATGACATTAGACTTAGAGATACGAATAGATACAGAGAGTAGAAAGAGAGTGAATTGGTGGATATAAGAATTTCAATCTTTTATTCACTCTTTTGAGAATAATAATTCTCTAAACTAGTGTTGTGCTAATTGAATCTTTTGAAAAGAGTTCTTCATATGAATTTCAGCGAAGAGTCATTCGAATCATGAGTCGTCTCCCAAAAAATCCATTTTCATAAGTTGAAATGAATCCTGAAAGATTCATGAATCCCTAATGATTCACTGGTAACAAGCTTAAATTAACCGGGCTGCGGGGGTTGGGTGTGGATTTGGAAGGTAACTAATTCCTGAAGTGCTAATTCCGTGGGGGAGCCATATAAATCATCGGATTATCAGAAAACTCTAAGGATTTATAATTCAATGGGGATTCATGAATTTTCTCAATAGCGATTCAGAATCTTTCATTCATTTAAAAAATTTCGTTCAGATTTATGAGTTTGATGCAGATCCATCCAACACTACTCTAAACCAACCCACTGACTACTTCTTTGAGCATTTCTCATTCACTCTCTGCACCAACTAGTGACTCACTCTTTTGGGTTTCATGCAGGATTAAACTCCGCCATTCACTCGTTCTCAGTATGCGCATCTCTAATTAAGGCTAGAAGGATAATATAGTGACATTAAATTAAATTGTCTTGGAAAATTTTTAAAATAAAGGACTGTAATTTATTTTCCTATCAAACAGATGCTTAGATCAAATGTTTCATTGAAGTTGTGTGTAACACATGGCAAGAAAGATTTGTTGATTTGCGCTGTACATATGACTCTCTGCTTGTCCATACCTACAAGAATAATTTCCAAAGAACTTCAATTAATACTCGCACCACATGTGCCATAAGAAGAGGACACTCGTGTCCATTTCGAATGAAAGCGATCGTTTAAATCGTTTAAATTAGTTTATCAGATAGCTAACAACCGGATATTAACGTAAATCCTTATCTTGACATAACTCGTTTCAACAACCTGTTGACCAAAGTCGTCCAAATCGACGCATCGCTGCAAACGCTCGCACGATAATTGTTTCGCTTTTCATCACCAATTTGCATCTCTTTCGGTTAAGCTTATGATTAATCAAACAATTACACCCAACCTAATAACTATAATCAGCTGGTCGAAAAATCCATTCCATTTTGGGGTTTATTGTTAGCAAAGGAAAAAACGCATGTATGTGCGTGTTGTTCTTCGTCCTTTCCCGCGTTGTTTACACGTCTTGCAACCGTCCTCCATCGTCCGTATCGTGTGCCCCTTTCGTGTGCCGAAAGAAGATGTTTCGGCTTTTATGTGGTTGTTTTCGTCCGGAAGCAAAAGATGGATTCCGCCGCGGAACGGATAAATATCGGTATCAACCGTCTCGCATCTACCGCTCTCGGAACTTTTGATCCGATGCTGGTTCCGATGGTGTTCATGATAATTGCACAATTAGACACGCTTAAGAAGGCTCCTAACAAGGATCATCGATTTTAATCGTATTGGGTTCGGTCACGGAACGGTTTCATCTTTGTGTTCGGCACACGCTCCGGCCGGAGACGGTAAAAGAACTTAATCAAATAATCAAGCCGATCGAGTTGCGTATCGGGAGCGGGTTTGAGTCGTGTGGGATCGAGATCATCCTCCGTACGGCGGTGAGTATGGGGATCTGTTCGTTTTTTTATGGGCTCATCCACTTGCTAGCCTCTAAACAACCTGCCTGCAGCACCATGATAAAGGATTATGACGTGTGCAATTACATTAATGACGTTAATTAAATTCATGCAGCTGCTGCACGTCTGCCAGCCACACTCTCTTTGCATCTTGTTCGTGTGTTTGTGAGTTTTTTGCTTTCTCCTTGTCTCGATGGGGTAGGGTTTTCGTATGCCATTTTTTCCATAACCGATCAAGTCTCGCCCTGTTCGTGACGGCACACATTGGTTCGTGTTGCGTGAGGTCGTCCGAGAGGACAGCAACATGATACATGTATGTGCTACCGAAACAAAAAAAGCAGACGTTACTCTGATGTGTTTTGTGCGTAAAAAGAAGCCTTCCTTTGGGGTTTGATGGATGAAGCAGATCGTGAATCAGCTCGCGTGCTGACGAAACACGTCAATTTCAGCAGGATCGATTTGTTGCAGCTTGTTTCTGCACACTTATTGATGTGATGGTTGATCTATTTCATCGGTAATCTTGCGGTAAGATGATCTCTACCGATTGACTTAAAGTGATCGCGCGATGAACATGGTGATAAAATACGTAGCGAAAGGATCTGCCATCAACTTGTTGCACTATTAACGGCGGATGCCAGCTGTAAGGATACACTCGCTGTATCCTTAGTTTATTATTTTTTAATCCATCGCGATCCTTACAGTTGATCGTTGGTTAAACGGTTCGTACGGATAATAATGCCCTGCTGAAACAAAAAAACACAAAAGTCCTTCATTGCGAATTATTTAACCTGTTTCTGATCGTATCTACAGAGGAGAAAAAAAATAATAGAACCGATGTTTACCTGTCGTTTATCAACGCATAAGTAGTGCGAAACTATCTGCATCACGATACGCATTCCCCCATTTTGTGGGGCGTTTATTAGCGTACACAGCTTGGGTGGAATAAATTTCCATAAACGTGTGTGGACGCGTCTGGGGGTCAGAACAATTACTGGCGAGTAAAATTTAATTTTAAATTGCATGGGATGAGTTCAACAGTGAAAAAAGTCGACTTCGTTTTTCCCATCAACGAATTTCTTAAATTATTTTTTAGGTAAAACATTAACAAAAAAATGCTTTTTAAAATATGAACTTTCTTTATACGGTACGAATGTGTCAGAATGTGCCTCAATTTATGATTTCCTTCATTTTTTTGCAACTCAATTACGATCACTCTTCGGTAAAAAGACATAAAAAAAACTTCCGCATACAAAATGAGCGCTCGAGTGGACAGGTAAAATACATCAGTAAACGTCGTGTTGCGTAGAGCTGATGAAGGTTTTTAATGTGCGTTCTGTTGCTCGGTGAAAATACCTACTGAATGTAATGATGAATGTTTTATTTCTTTTATCAATCATTACACTGCCCAGTAATACATCATTATAAAAACACGGTGTAAATGATGAGTAACAGTAGCTTGTATTTTGTTATTGTTTACTGTGGGTATTCGTTTACGGACAGAACGTTTTTGCGTTGGGTTCATTGTGCTGCACATTCTGCAGACCATCTTCATGCACGTTGCGTATCGAAAGTGATAATTATGTTGTAAACATGCGTACAAAGCAGCTGGTCTAGGTGTAGGATGGAAAAAAATGAGTGAACAAACAAACATGTGTCGAACATAAGTCATTGTGTGTAGTATGCAGAATACTTTGTTGGTTTAACAGTTTGTAGTACAAATTAAGACACAAGGTCAGTTTATAATATCTTGAACCGATACCTAATTAGACTTCTAGAAAACAAGGTTAACGTATGCATTTCAAATTTAGAATAATTTGATAGATTTTACATACGAATTCCTTATCACCCTGTGGTAAATTTAGGTCTTCTTCATTCATTGTACTTATCGTTTTAAGTGCAAAAAAAATTGATAACATTATCTGGTATCTTTTAAGCAATACTTTAGGAGGTTCCGGCAGGGAGAAGCCAAAATCTCCATCTTGAGGCACTTAGTGTTTACTGGATGTAGGCAATGTGCTATTTATAATACATTCTCTCTTTTGGAGAAATTGCATCCTCTTTTTGGATCATGTGTGCCCCTCAAAAGCTCAGTTCAAGTCTCTCGATAATAGAAATACCTATGAAGTCCAGTATGAGCTATGGTAAAAGACCGTGTACTAAGTGTCCCCATCGGGAGATTGGAGTGATCGACCAAACTTTGAAGTAGATCTTGGACGAGAAGTTGCCACATTCTATTGAGAAAGTGTTAGTCACACGATCCTAGACTTCCAAGACTGTCGTTTTCCAATACGAGTAATTATTTAATTTTCAAGTTACCTCAAATGTATAATATATGTAATGTCCAACACCGTGGTGAACGAGTTCTCATTGCATAAGTTAAGACAATCTTGCACGACATATATAGTCTATTTGCAGTCTCAAGTGATCGCTAAGTGTCCTCTCAAAGTTTGTGCGTTCATAAGTAACTTCATCAGTAACACTGAAGATTATGAGCAATTTTAGACTAACCAGGAGTTACCATTTATACCAAACAACTACTGAAAAAGATAGGGTATTTAAAGATAATCGTTTCACTGAAGACTACCAAGTGCTAAAAGGCCATCCAATGTGGTCGCAAGAACTTTTACAACCAAACCTCAAACATAGGATCAACTCCATTTATTTGCTTTTTTCGTCATTGTCATTCGAAAATAATCAACTTTTTGTTGCACTACAGCACTGTACAAACATTGAGATATTATACAAAACCTTTAAAGAACCGATTTTCTTGATTCTGATTTCTGATTTCTGAAAATTGTCTGATTAGTTGGAAAATATTATATGTAAAAGATAAGGTGATTTTGTTCGATAAATAATATTGTTACAAAAACTGTTGTTTATCTCGATGATTCCGTAACAGCATTCTTACTTATTATATTATCATGCTTGCGACCTGCCTTGTAGTCAGATTCTACAGTATCTGAGTGTTGAGTGTACATGAAACAAAGCAAAAAAAAACACACACAATCCAGAGTGATTACACGAGCACCACTCTCGTAACGAAATCTGGCTATTGACAGCGATTGAGTTTATGCCTCCCACGTGGTCACAGTCCGAGTCATTCGAGCTGCAGGCAAGTCATTCCGCGCAAGTAACTGAACGGATTTCCTGGGAAATCCCTTCGCGCTTGGGTCCACGATCACCGTACCAGGGGGTCGGTCTGTAATGCTGAATTAATTGAGGCTAGGAACAATGCAAAATGTTGACTGCAGATCGTATCGACCCCATGGGACTGCAATTTTACGCTGGATAATTCAATGTCACTTGCCAAACGGGAAAGACCTCGTTGTGCCGTAGTCCCTTAGAGGGGCAGAAGTGATGCAGCTAGTGTCCAGACCAGACCAGGAGGGGTATAAATGTGTCCTCCCCTGACGTTGGAGACGATTGCCGTGAAGTTTATCCGCACGTACTAGCAGCTTGCGCTTCATCGTCTGAAATATGGACCCCAAGCTGTCTGGCGAGGTCTGTTTCTAAGGAAATGGAAACATGGCATGGAATATGTTGGCTACATGCATTTCTCTGTTAGCACTCTTCACCCTCGCGTACACTCGGCACCCGGGAACCCTTCTCGCATCAACAAAACCCGAACAGTTAGCCGTAGCTTTCCATCTGCTTCTGCTGCTGCTACTTCCTGCTGATGATCGGTACACGGTTCGATATTATTTCATATTTATATTCCGTCTCGATATTCGCCTTTCGGTGGACACCCCATCGGTACCATCACCCCGGCCGGTACCAAAGGAAGCAGCAACTCGAAACAGAATAGTGCAGCCGTAAGGAGAATCAGCAGCCACATAGCCACGAAGGGAAGGACGATCATTGCCGTTGCTGGCTGGCCCATCGCTCGAGCCACCTTTTTTGGGGCGGAATCTTCGAGGTTTCCGTTGGAGTTTGTGCGGTTGAGTTTTTGTACGATTCGAAGAAAATACACGCCATGCAGTCTCCGGCCGTCTTTGGTCCGGTAGAACGCGGTGAAGCAGTGGGAGGCTGTTGTGGCACCAAATCATCATATTTATTTTCATAACTTCGTGTCGCGTCTCGGGGTTAAGTGACCAAAGGAAGAGAAAAGAGAGAGAGAGAGAGAGAGAAGGAGAAAAGGAGACAAAAAAGGCGAGGATAACTGTGCCGATCGCATGAGGAGCAATGATGCGATTCGAAAGCGTGAAAAACCATGCCAATCGTTGCGATCGTTGCGATTTCGACCTCTTAACCACCACATTTTCTCGCGAAGGTTCTCTGCTTGCACACTGTGAACGATGGGGATGGGATGGGCTGGGAGTTTTTTTTTCCTTCTATTCCACGCTTGCACTTCGCAGCAGCAATCGTTTTTTTCCTTTCTTTCTCCAAAAACGGTAGAAGGGATAAGTACGTTTTTGGTGCGGACGAGCAAAAAACTGAGGAGAATCTGTTAAAGGTATACTTAACTCGGCAAATCTTGTTACATTCTGTTCAATTTTATGTTATCTTTGGCACTCACCACTGCACATCCTTTTTGCCTACGAATTCCAAAACAACATAAAAAAACGCTTAAACTTTATCGTATCCTCTTGTGTTGCATGGTGTCGTGTGTTGTACTCCCTTTATGTTATGTTCCCATTCGATGCATGTGCTCATATGATATTTATGCACAGTATATGCGTTTCGATGTAAAGCAGTGCATTGTTGGTTTTTTGTTGGTGCTTTGAAGGAAATGATGAATTTATTACCTTATTACATAGTTTTTTTTAATTATTGTTAAACAGCCTTATTGTTACGTAATTTTATTTAGATTTTAGAATCTATATTTAATAAAATAAGAAAATTAGCTATACATTTCATTTTGAAATAAATTTAATAAAATTATGAATTTAAAATCATTCGAATTTTGAACTTTGAGATAATATTTTACATGCATTACAGTTATAAGCTTGATAAGGAATCTTGCCAGGTCTTGGTAACGCATTCGCAAGTAGAAGAATAACAATGTAACGCCTGGGTTTTGGTTGGGGTTTTTTTTTGTAGAGAGCATCACGGCTTAGTTGGTTAGCAGCATGCAGAACGCCCGGAGAGTTTGGCTTGACCCCGTACTCGATTGTTGCTGAAAGTATGCTCCTCCGAAGGTGAAATCATATTTTGTGTTACCGTTTTTTGTTCTTGCTTGGTTTCTTGTCGTTCACTCGCAAAGCGCTGAATTCAAAAGTATGATGCGGCATGGAAAAGAACCATGGGATGGGTGGTAGAGGTGTACGGGGGCAGAAGTCATGCAGTATGTAAAGTATGCTACGCGTGAAGCATGCCAACTAAAAGCCACCCACCAAACCGTAAGGGGGAAGCTTGAAGACATTTAACGCATGCACAGGGTTGAACGTACAATGTGCAGAAATTTTGATTTACGAAAACTTTCCATTTTTTTTTGGTTATATGACTGAATGTGTTTTAGTGGTATGAGAGAGTTTGTTAAACCGGCTTAGTAAATTTAAAGTAGAGCTTTTATTCGAGCTGCTAAGCACTGACTGCATGTTGGTTAATCGATTTCTACGAATTGATTAGCTTTGGTAGGAGAAGGATTGACAACGCGAAAAATACATATATACCGCCGTTTGTCCAGTAATCGTTATCCGGAAGTTACATTATTTTTTATCTTGAATAACCTTAACCGAATTTAACGAATTAAACTCTTGAGATAAAACTTTCTTTTCGAAGAGAGGTGGCTAAAATTATTTTTTATTTTATAAGTTAGTTATAGTTGGTTATTTTATTATTAGCATTCATTGCAAAAGTTCAAAACCCTTGTCCAGGTGCCATTTTAAGGATTATAGAAAATTCGCCCTCCAAGTAAATCTTGACCAGAATAATGGAATAAGGACAACATGAAACATATCTATTCAGTAAAAGATTTTTGAGGATTTTAGTAGACAGAAAACAGGTAAAACACATCGGCAAACGTGCTGTTAGACACTGTCAAACGCGACTTTTAATATCCCTCACATGACCATACATTCTGTGCGATCATCGGTTTGAGAGGACACAAGTTTGGTATTTATTTTATTTTTTTTTGTGTTTCAATCGATCGCCTTAGAACCCCACATTCGTTGGGTACTGCTCGACGCGCTATGTTTTTCTTGTATGCACCGTAAAAAGGCATCGCAAGACCCCGCGGAATCGAAGGGCGGTCATGTTGTTAATAGCTTTTTTGTTTCAAATTATTGAAAACAATTGAATTACCGTATAGCTGGTCGTAACTTATGCCCCTCTGGTTTTGTCTTATGGTTGAACCAAGTTTTGTTTTTTTTTGTTGTTTGCTGTTTGTTCGTTGGTTGGAGAAGCGTCTTGCACCTTATACGCTTTCTTTGCGGTGCAACTTAAACGGATTGAATACCGTCTCGTTCCATAGTTTGGCGGTCGATCTTGGATTGGTTAGTGCTACATAAGTGGACAAACAAAAAACAACAACCCCTTGTAACGTATTACTCACAGGAATGGGGCAGAGGAGATGATTTTAAAGTCTTTACACACTACGGTGCATTGTCTTCTTGGTAGCATTTACACTAACGAAGGGGCTGATAACTGTTAGGCGACCGGTACGCCGGTGCGTGATACACCGATTTTCATCAAGCGGAAAATTGGAACTCCATTTTCATCCGTTACGCCCGACGGCAATGTATCCGGGCGGAAGGTCGTCCTCAGGTTGAAGTGTGCGCGGGGTTGCCTTGTAATGCTATGCGGCACTAGAAGAAAGTTGTGTGTGTGTGTATATAATTGTTCATCCAATAAAAGAGCAGTGTTATTGCTAAATTATACAGCCGCTAAGCTCCAATTTTCGGAAGCCGGAACCACGAAATGAAAACAACAAGCTCGGGCTTTGTTGCGTTCGTTTGCGAGCGCCCGGCGAAACGGCGAGACTCTGGAAAAAGCTGGGAGATTCCCGGATTCAGTAATCAGTGGGTAAAATGAAAAATTATACAGCCCAAAAGTGTAAACAGATTGTGGCATTGAGTGTTGTGTTAATCCCCCCGCGTACGAAATGTGGCGGTTTAACGAATCGTTCGACACTGTTCTAAAAGTGTGGTGTTTTTTTAAGATTTGCTCTTAACATAAATAAACCATATCAATTAATTACGACAATCGTGGTGTTTGTTGTGGTGTAAATTTTATTTACCTCTTTGCTTTTTTGAAGTAGAACGTTTACAATTCAATTTTCGGACCAATTCATTAAATAGAAGTTATGAAATGGCTTTGAGCTTTCAAGTTAGTGTTTGAAGGCTTTGAAACTATTATTAAAATTACTTATAAAAAAATTTCAAAAATATTAAAAAAATGCATAAATGAAAGTCCAGAAGCTTTTTAAAATAATAAATTCAAATGCGTCTTTAGACAGTTAAGAGACAAAAATAAAGAAAAAATAATATTTTTTGCAATAACTTCCTCTTGAGGATTCTTATGTCAAGACTTCTTTGGTTTCAGGCCACATTAATTATACATATTTGAAAATCTAAATCATAAATAAAATTGTCTTTTCAAACTGGTTTTGCTTACATAGCAATCAACATTCGGAAGTAATATTTTTATATCAACATCTAAAACCTTCACAATAACTTTTCCACTAAAACCCGTTCCAGTTTTTAATATGGGAATGAATATTTATGTCCATATGGTAAGGATCTTAAAATTTGTACAACCGTCTTCACACTGTACCTTATAGAACATATAAAGATTACCCCATCCGGAGTCTATAATAAAACAGTACTATTTTTTTAATAACCGACAGTAATGCAACCTTTATGAATGATAGCACTTAACAGCAAGGAAGGTAACATAAAAAAATGTTTGCCCTCAACCACGGGCACGGCAGATTTGCAATTCAATCGCACACATCCAACGCTATGTAATGGTGAATGGTTGGCATCGATAAAATAAATGCACCGCAAAAGAAGCAACAAATCATATGTTTTAACACTCTCAGCGTGTGATGCGCGTGTAGTTAGAAACTCCAAACGCCAGCGGTTTTGGCACCCAATGCACAGATAAAGCAAAAGCACAAAGGCACTTAGGCGCAGAGCAGAAGAATAAAAATCTTGTCTTATCTTTACGATGGTTCCCGAACCGTGTGGATGGCCGTGTGGAATATGAATGGGCGGACAGCGTCAACCATGTTTACATGGGTGTGAACAGAAGCAATATTTTATGTAGGTGAACATTAAAAATTTCCCTTTGTTATGTGAGTGTGCACAGAAGAAAAAAAAAATTAATCTATTACTGTGTTATTACATTAAAAAGCAAAGAACGATTCGACACCCTTCCTTCCACCACCCCTTTCCCTCCCTTTCTCACTTCCCGACTATTACAAACGGTGGTCAATTTTAACGACTTACCACCTATAAAAGAAGAAGATCGCCCGGGCATGGTAAATGGCACCAATTAATAGGCACTTTTGGGCTTTAGAATTGGCGCTGGTTGTCGAAAAATTGCTCGCTAGATAATGTTTATGGTTACCTTCTCACATCTTCTGCTAAGCGATCGGCCCCCCCTTGGCTGAATGCGGAAGGGGCTTTACACCTGGAAAATTAGTGACCCCCGACCGAAATTCCTCCCGGGTTCGGTTGCCGTTGGAACATAAAACAAATAAAGCTCAAAGTCGGGTTTTTTCCTGCAATGTAAACGAAACGAACTGCAAAATACAATTTGTTTAAAAAAAATCAAACCTCACAACAAGAACGTGGGGTTGTCGGCTACAGGCCACAAAACCCTTCTCTGGGATGATTTCGGAAGGAACGTACGGTAGTGGTAAGGGCTTAGATGTTAGATTTCTGTCCCCCGACCGGTGCTGATATTTGCTATTCAGCATCTTTATGGTTGGTACGGAAGAATGATTTTTTTTCCTCGTGTTTCTCGTAGCTCATCCACCACGTACAATCGCGTTGCGCAAATAACCGACTGCACAAAGCATACAAACAGATAATCTTTATATCATTTCAGAAGCTCGTATAAAACTCGCCGGCTAGCAAACTAGCAAATAAAAATTTGCAACCGAAATAAAAAGCTCCGGACACGGCAAATCCTTTCCCGGCAGCAGCCTGCTAACAGCGGCAGGGACTGCTTGCTGAAAGGGGCTGGAAAAGAAAATGAAATCGAAATGCAAAAAGTGACACACGCACATACACAAAAAAGTGAGAAGTGGAAAAAATAATAAAAATCATAAAAATAAAACTAAAATCACACACACACATACACAGTTACATCTAAACGTGCTAAATACAAGGATCGACACACACACACCCGGACCCTAGGGTGGTTGGTAGCGTGGAAAATCTTTTTTCCTTCTCCACCGGGAATGCTTGGCTTATCAGTTTGAACGAAGGTTTACGACTGTCCACTGTCGTGAGGGAAAAATGCAAACCCGAAACGATCCGTCCGGATGGTGGTTGGGATGGGAGAGGTTTGCGAAGAATGGGCAAAGGTCGTATAATTTCTAAGAAAATGAAATATACGACTTTTATTCATCACATTTTCTTCTACAGGCTCCTTGCCGTTCCCTTTCCATTTGGGGAAGGCTTTTTTACACTCGCAATAGGGGGCAGATTTGGAAGGTCCTCGGCGAGAGAAGTAAGTCCTAGCGAGAGACCCAGTCTATGCGTTGATGGGGAGACGGTTGGTTTTTGGTGGGACATGGAACTGGAGCTGGGATGGTCAGCGTATAAATCAGTCCATGGATACGACGTGCGATTTCAGTTTTATTACCTTTTTCTCGAGTTACGGTCACCGTAGTTATTAAAATCAGAGCCGTAAAAAACGGAGAAGCTCTAAAGCTCTGGACGCTTGGTAATGTTGGGAAGGCAGTTGCCTCCCACGGCAAACTCGCAACTGTCACTCACTCGCTGGTAGTGAAAATGAAAATTCATGCTTTGTTCCTCCTGTTGGACTTCTAGAAACACAATCCGCCACCAACTATCAGGTGCGGTCAATTACTGATCCGCAAAAGCAACTTATACCATGTTTCCGTTGCAAGCACACAGCACATTCCAAGCCAAGATGTGGACAGGTGATGAATGGTTCCGTTTTACCGGGGAAATCATGTTTATTCGTGTGGTTGTATTTTTGTTTTATTAGCTCATCTTCTGCTCACTGCCCTGTCAGCACCACTATAAAAAATCCCCAATCGTATACTGAGCTATTCCCAGTCGATAGTTTCGTTTGTTCTGCTGTCAGAGTTCAATTAATTTAGCACCAGTCGGAGGTGCGGATATTAGTCTATCGCACCGTATGTACCAAATGCTTCCAACATCGGCATAAACTGTCAATCGATGGGTAACAATGAGGTTTGGCACAACAATTGAACACAGCCAGGTTGTGCAGTGATTGAGATGAGTTTTCAATTCCCGTGCGGACAGTGCTAAATCAATTAAAAGATACGTTTTGCGGCCGGGATGAATGTGAATGGGTGATCTTAAAGCGCAATGATTATGTTTCGTTTTTAGAATGCGAGAACAAAAGGGAAACTATTATTAATTCTTTTTTTATCGCGGGCAAGTTTTGATACCAAGCAATTAAAGATATTGATGAAGTATCGGTTTTTGTAACATAATGCTTCGAATATACGAATTCTTGGGCTAAATAAACTTTAAGCAACTACTCAGTAGGCTACTTAGTTGCAGGTTTGGGATACCGAATTTCAAGACCGGTCAGCTCTGGTCTAAAATACCCTTATTTTAAATAAATTATTAGCTAGGCACTAGGACATTACCTAAATTATTGAAATTTATAAGAGAGCATTGAGATATTCGTTAGGTTTCGAATACTTCTCTAATGTTGAGACTCAAGAGAACTGTTCAGGTACTGAACATTGTTGCAGATTGATGTTTGGAGTCCTATCTCCCCAAAAAGGGCGATGGAGAATTAATGAAACTGTAACACGAAACCCGTTCATTTTATAGAAAACTATGGATTAATGTAATATTAACACTAGAAGTACCGGATCAGTCATTTTGACAGGAACGCTTCATTTTCATCGCCTATTTTTTGCGCTAAACAATTCTAAGGTAGTTGAAACATGATTTTCACATATGTATTCTATAGTGTGATCCCCAATTACCAATAAAATAAACTCCAACTCTTCGAAATTGTTTAAAAATTATTCACGAACGAAAAACGCTTAAAACGCTTGGTATTTCTAGTGTTGAGGATGTGAGAGTTATCAGTCTAATCATCATTTGTTGATTAGAAAATTTATGATTCAAAAGCTCCTCAAGGTTAACTTAATTTTTCTCATCCAAATATTGCGGAGCAAGGTTGGGCTTACCATCAAGATCAATTGACTGCAATCCATCTCAATTCTTCCATACTGGAGTCACTTTTTTTCTAGCTCTAGAATAAAACCGTACTTTTAAATACTGTCTTTGGAAAATGGTACTTTGTATTCGTTTGAATCATTTTCAAAACTAGACATTAGTTTCATGTAATCCATCCGTATAATCTCGATATCAATTTGACACAGCCAATTTTCTGCAAATTACCGATAGAATGTCCCCATTTGGAACTGATAAACAGTAGAACCAGAACATTTCTCATTTGCCTTATGTTTGCTTCCCTCCTTTCTTAAGGTTCATTCGCCTGTTTTATTGACCTTTGCTACCTTACACACACACTTACCTTCGGTGTCGACCGTAAAGAACGCAACAGAAACATTGCGTACAGGAAGACCCCGAACAATCTCACCACTCAATTTCCGAGCATAAATTTGCCTGTCACCCGGTGCTGGCCGGTGCATGACATCGAAACAATGTTTAATATACTGCAACCATGCAATCTTCCTGCACACACAGACACACCGCTTTTGCATCGGAAGCGACTGGTGCTGATGAGGTTCGACACATCACCGGCACTCGGTGTTGTGAGCGTATGTGATTTGGTCAAGGCCGGCGTGTGAATTTCGCATCATCGGATTCATGGTACAAAAAGTACCATGGAAAACTCCCATTCATCACTCTCATCCCCGCAGCCTGATCATTATTTGCTGCCACGTAGCTGCGTTACGTGTGGTGCAAAAAACAGTTTTCCACACCCAAACCGCGTGCACTGACCGCGGCGCACACCGGTCGTTTCTTCGATGACAATCAGGTGAAGGAAAATCATTTTCCACACACCAACGGGCTGCTGCTGCGATGCGATTGTTTCGCGAACGGATATGCAATTATAATCTGCGTTGCCATTCTCCGTTCCCTGCCGTCCCACCATCCGGCAAACAACCAAATTGCAAGCTACAGTGACCACACACACATCCTACGGATAGTCGCCATTTGACGTCGTTTTTTTTAATGCTTTTGCAAATTCGCGGCCATTTTCCCGACACTTTGCGACAGTGGGGGTCGGTTGGATGGTGGTGGGGGGTGGTGGAAGGAAAGGGGACGACAACCTACTAATTAAAACTGACCTACAATAATGCACACCAAGCTGCCCCAAACGCTTCCCCATATGATTGCATGATAATTAAACGGTTTGCTGGCGATGATGATGTTGCCGATGGTGTGTGTGGCACTTTCGACACCCAACACATTCCTTTCCACCGTCGAATGGGAAGACAATGATTGGATCATCCGGGTGGTGTGCATGTATGGAATTGGTTTCTATTTTTTGCTGTTGTTTTGTATGCAATAATGCGCAAAGCCACAGGTGAGAAGACCGGAAGGCTCATCAGCAATCATACAAACACAATCAGTAACAAAAAAATTAAAAATGTTAAAAGAAGACAAAAAAAATACCTCCAACCACACATCTTGTGTACATTGGCGGCTGTGTATCGATAGACAGCTGGATGGATGGGTTAGATGTACGGTTAGGCTGAATAATGATCCTTATCGTCTTCCGCTGGAATTGGCGTGTTGATTATAATAGTGCCAGAACTATATTTGCGTTCATCTGTTGATTATCATCGATGTTACGTGAAACGAACAATAATCTATATTGCTACGCAATACAGTGACTGGATAGGATTTTGAAAAGTTAACTGCAAAATACAAAATTTCATTCTAAAAAAATAATACAAACCAGTGATGGCAACAAATAAAAGCCTCAATAGGGAATGGTACAATTTGTTCCATTACACACCAAACACTAATATATTATCAATCAAAACATTTGTACCTATAATCCGTGATATTCGCTTATCCGGCAGGCTTATCCGGTAAGTTCCGAAGAGCACGGATAATCGGCGTTCACTGTAATATGATGCGTTAATAAATCAAATGCTACATATTAAAATGTTGTTGTGTAGTCTACACACTAAAATTACATTAAACTAAATTAAGTTAAAATATTTAGTTTTTTGTCTCTTTATATGTCAGCTCGAATCAATCTTTAAACTAATCTATATTGTTTTTATTAGTCGACAAAAACATATATTTTATGTCTCAGATTTTTTTATTACATAAATAACAAGACGATCTCCATTCACACCGCTTTGGGAGCGGTTGATGGGGGGAACGATCGACTTAACGGATTCTGTTCTTTCGATCGTTTAATTAGTAAACTTTGCCCCGGGCAAAGTCTGTTGCAAGGGTAAAACAATCCAATAAAGCTAATCAAGTGTGAATGACTTCCTAATTCTAACTTTGTTTCCCCATTTTATGTGATCTCATTCTCGAAGCGTTAGAAGCCACTGCTGGACCCTCCTCCTACACGTACCGTCGATAGGGTAATCTTTTCTTTTTTATGATACATCGATGTTAGCAGAATCAACGGGTTGAAGTCACGGAGAAAAGGAAACATAAATTGGAAGACGTGGCAGAAGAGAGTTTGAATGTTTTTTTTCCCCGGGTTGGAATAGCAACGGCAACCCATTTTAATACACCCTATGATAAATGAAATATCAATATAGTCCCGTGATTGTTCATTTATTACCATCGTAAATGTGTTGTTTGCTGATTAATAGATTAACGATGACTTGCGGTAAGGAAGGTGTGTGTTCGTTTAGTGTTTTGGGTATGATCATTGTTTTCCTTCCTTGTTTCGTTTTGCTCAGGACTGTTGGGCTGGGATATGTTGTAGCATGCATCGAACCGATCGTACAGATCATCGTTCGGGCGTATGAGAGGGTCGTTTTTGATTTCTAGCACATTTAGTTCCAAAAAGTTCTTCTTTCCGCCCGAATGTGATTCACGTGGTACGAGGTGGAGTTTTTTCCTCGGCAATCATAATCCAATGATGGTCCCTTGGGTTTATATTAATCCGTTGGTACATATATTTTTATAGCAACGATTAATTTTATAACCATGAAAAAAATTCTTCTGTTTCGGAGAATCCTTTTAATTTTAGATTTCTATTTTAATTGTTTTTTGTTATCAAAATTGTGTTACTTTACATTACTTCAATACTGAACATCACCATTTACTTTTTCGTATGCATTTGAAGCATGTTTTAAAAATGTTATATTTTATTTGCAGTAATTCTCCTTATTGCCAAGCCGTTCTTCAAATTAAAAAATAATAAAATCTCCTTATCAAATCCTTATGTAAACTAGAAGCTATTTTTTTTTTGCTCAGTTAGAACGGCCTGGCCGTATCAAGACTTATTTTTACCACGTAGCAGGATAGTCAGTCCATGCTACGGGGGGACGGTCCGGATGGGATTTGAACCCGGTCCGGTCGTGTGGACAGGCGCCGTTTTTCACATGCACCACCGGGCCGCCCTAGAAGCTATTATTGAAACAAAAAAATCCGTTCCTTATACCAGCACGATCAGGTTGAGTTTGATATTTATATTCACTTTTGTAATAAATTAGGCAGAAAACTTTTCATCCAATCAGCGTGAATCTTCCCTAGTGTATTGATAAAGATTAAACCTTTAATTCGTTACCGCCACCATCCTGGATGATGTTTCATTCGATTAGGTTTGTTCCACATGCGTCCAAATCCGTTTCGGGAAAACTTTCAAACCCTCTGTCGCTCTTTCACTGCTGAAACCGTACGATTTAGGTAATTATAAATCTCGTAACCGTAATCAGCTTCTTTCCCGATCAGGTTTCGCCATTTGTTCGAGCGCAATGGACATGTGCAGCACCGCTGGAACATATGTATGCTCATCGTGGCGTACGATCGATCGATCAACGGATCGATCAGTTTCATCGATTTCCATCTTCCGCGGTGTGGCTGCTGTGGCTACAAATGAATCATATCTGTGCGAAGCCGTTTGTATCGCCAGCATAGATCATTCAGGCTCCCTCCGGAGTTGCCCTTTTCAATCCTTGCCGCCTGCTATACGGTGGGTGGAGGGAGTCTCTTCCTGAGACCGATTGGGGTGCTTTTGTTAGTTTCGTGTTTTTTTCGGGTGGTTGCTGTTATTTTGTTTGATGCCGTTTTTGGGCCCTTCTTACTCCCTGGGATGGGAACGTTGTGCGTGTGGACCCATGGGAAGATCGGAATTCGCTTATATCATTGCACCGTAATTCAGTGTCGGTAAGGCACAGTCAGATGAACGCGTCAGTCGCGAGAAAGCTCGTGAAAAGCAATCGGCTTGTGGTAACCGTACAGATCGTTTTGGGAAGAGAAAAAAAAAACGCCACAAAGAGCCGATGCTGCGTGTGGTTCCTTCGAAAACACTTGTCATGACATTGATTGTGGTTATGTTTTCGAACAAAGTGACTAACATTATGGTGGCGATCTATGCGAGATTAGTTCACATATATATTAGCCCTTTTGTTGTAGCTTGAACAGATCTGTTGAGCGCCTCAGCAACCTTTTGTTGATGTGCGGAGTATCATATTTCATACCCAAATTGAAGTGATATTGGTATTTATTTGAGTTTTTATAATCGTGTGAATACTGTTTTCTCATGGGTGATTAAGACTTAAAAGCATGAAATAATGGTTATTTTCTTGATTTTTAAAAGGACAACTGCTTTTTTTATTGCTTCCTTGAATGTCAACTTTTTAATAGCTTATTATACACATTGGAGAGTATATGCATTATTTCTGTTTTTCGAACTCATAACAAAATCGAATTTGAAGTATTCTCTTTGATCAAGAATCTTTTGAATTCAAAAATTAAAAGTTGATTAATGGAAATAAATTAATCTATTTTTTGAGTACTTGATTTTGATACTTGAGTGATACGTGATTTTTTACTAAAAATTTGTCAGTATTTGACTTGTATAACAATCAGAGTTTGAACTAATTTCATCATTTTTTAGAGAAATGCGTTTAAATTTTAAGAATTTTCCGTTTCCGACAAAGTTCATTTTTTGTACTATTTAGCAGCGTTATCAATTGGTATGATGTTTTTAACTTTTTTCCAATAAATTCAAAGGTTTTTTTTACAGTTTTTTTTCAAACATACGGACTATTGATCTCTTTTTTTAACAATAATTAACATAATTGGTGAACAAATGCATTCAAAACATAACTGCGCTGTCTTCGTGACGAGTGAGATGGAAGATTATGTCAAATATTCGGAGTAAAACAGTGATAAAGGATAATTTATCTTGATTAAATTTGTTCAACCTACATCAACCACCGTGAGTGTTTTATTTTGTTTTAATAAAATATTTGTTTATGATAATTATTCCATTTAAATTTTAAAGTTTAAAAAACATAGAACGAAAGCATATAAAAATGATAAAATGTTCTTTATTTATTAATCAATTTCTAATTAAAATTGAGCGCAAATAAAATTTGTAGATACATTTTTATGACTATCGTTATGATGCAAAATTCCGCTACAAACGGTTTCATATTTCAGCTGCCTTTGGCATGATATTATAACGTAATTGCATTACCTGAAGTACACCACCGTATACGCGGGTGTACAACATACTAGCACACGACACAAATGTTGTTATAAAAAAAATTAAATTACAGAATTCTATACGCTTGCTTGCGTTTGTTGCCTGCTGCATTGACTGGCGTTGAACGATATTAGCTTATGCAGTTGGTGCAACATAAGCTTAGCGTATGGCATGAATGGCAACACTGATGATGCACTCGGTTACCAGCATAGAACAATAGACCACACCACCACTCCGGTACCTTTCCCGAGGTGGGTGTTCTGCAATCGTCGATCAGCTTCGGCGCAGGGATGCGCGAAAGCTAACCAGCCAGTGTGTTTGGTTGGGATTTTTCCGATTTCACCATCCTTTTACGACCCACCCACCACCGATGTTGCTCGGTTGTCACTCGGTTGCTTTTGGTGCAACGCAATATCGCTTGATGACAATGAAATTTTCACCATAGACAAAAACGGTATAAATCGCAAAGTTTATGAGTATCGCTGAGCCGCACCGGCGAGCTAGCGAGCTGTGATGATGGCTATGGGTGTGTAAACGGATTTAACGAAGGATTCCAGTGATAAGTACTGGAAGAGCTAAAATGGAACGAAACATGGGCAGGGTTGGTTTGGAAAGGGAACCAGTACTACCAGTAAATATTAATAAAAAAATACCTTCCCATTACGCTAACGTGGTGCATATTCGCGTGCCGATCGGTTTTGCGAAACACCGAATGGAGAATATACTTCCGACCGAACAATTCTTTTGTGTTTCGCAATTTGTGCGAAAACGAACTGATGCACTGGTTTTGATAATCGTAAATATAAAATGTTTGTTCTTTTTTTTGGTTTCCTGCAAATAATGACTATTCAATGTTTTTCTTCACTGACGGAACTTATGCGTTTGGGTCGGATTTTTGACCGGCTACAGCTAGATGGTGCGTCGATGGTGTTTTTGGGGGTTTTGTGGGGTATTACGAATGAGTGCATCGCTGCAACAGAAGCGATATCAGGTGCACGCAACAAAAGTGATCGAAAAGTGTGAATCACAATAGAATAGGTGGTTTAGGAAAATAGGAAAATGATAAAGAAGACATTTATTATTAGTGGGTTTTCTCGTAAAAGGATAACATTTCCACAATAATCAATACATTTTCAAATATCATCACTTTTCATCACTGAATATGATGATTTTTGTTTTGAACAATACCGCCTGGCCGTTCTTTATAAATAAAAAAAAATGATGAAATTTTTAAATAACAATCTAACAATAAAAATCTCGATCTTAAAAATGTTTCTCATTTGTGGTATTGCAATTAATGCGCTAAAAAAAACGTTTAAATTGTTGCACTTATCGTGCTTGTGTCTATCCGGAAGGTGGCTTGGCGAGCATTTAAGTCACCTTCAAGAACTAAAAGAATCGTGCAACAATCAAGCAACCAAGCAACAATAAAGCAGTTTATGTCACAAAATTGCAAATAAAAAAAACACACGATGAAGAAATGGAAAAAGGGGCTCCAAATGTTGCCAGTCTTACGCCCCTATGTCCATAGTGCGCTAAGTGGCTTTGTTGCCGTTTAGTGCCATCGATGATGCTGATGAGCGATATGCTAAAATCATAAACTAACATGACGGCAACACCGATCGTACCGACCGCTAAATAAGGACGCACCGGTCCGCGTCAACAATGGTACGAAGGTAAGAGTGATGAATTGCAAACGCTTCTGCACATTGCCATAATTTTAGCAGCGAACCATCATTTGTGTGACATCGGTGGACGGTGTTGCTTATTATTGCAATGCCGTATTAAATTATGCTACATTAAAATGTATTATGCCTTTACGACAATCATAAATCGAACGTACGTGGCACACACGTAGTAGCAGCGGTACCGAAAATAGAAGCCGATTCGCCGATTGATTTTTAGCTGCAAATGTTGCAAACGCTTGTTACGGTGGATCGGACGTTCGTGTCATCGCGATCACTGAGCAAACGGTGAGAACGACGTGTGAGAATATTATCAGCTCAACACGACATTCGACACATTAGTTTATCGAGGCACAGGTATGCCCAGCCAGCATGGTGCACAAGCTGGAAGACACGGTTACTTTCGTCGCACCATTTTCTAGGCATCATGGTTGATGATATCGTTTCGTAAAGACCGTGCTAAAACTGGAACCAAGCTTGGTAGCTTTGCGACCACATGCCAGGGAGCGTGAAGCACGCAGTTATTGCTAGCAAATCTTTATGGAGCAATAAATATTACTTATCAACTACATTTTTCAAGCTCATCTCCCTGTTTTGGTTCACCTCTCGGCCGAAGGGTTGGAGGTGACTACCACCAGCCAGCCAGTCCGGAGGCCGAAGACGATGTTTTTTTAAAAAAAAAAGATATTATACCAACCGAAGACGTGTACCACCACCTGGTGAACCTGCCGCACTTAATTAATTATTCATTTCTGTGAAGTGATAAAAGTCACCGATATATAAATGGAAAACTCAGCTGCAAGAAAATGGTTGTGGCGTCCGTCCGTCCGCCCCAAAACAGGGCCTGGAGGGGGACCCGTTTTCTCGTATTTGTTTCAACAAGTTACGGTAAGTTTTACGATGTCAATCCATCACATTTTTATAGCACTTACCGGAAGGAAAATGTACTGGAACTGATATTTCTATTTCCATTGCCTAGGCCGCGGACCCGATTGACGGTCGCGTTGTTGTGTTTTGTGTATGAATTCATATTCACGATTAGTTTTGCTGCATTATTTCTGTTTTACTAGCGCTGATATTGGCTCCACGCCCGGGGATTCCGGGGCCGCACATTTCAAGCATCCGGAATGTGCTATTTTTATGAGATTTTAACCTGCACCGATTGCTGCCGTACTTTTGCACTGGATTTTTTTTTCGGAAAGTCAGGAGCAGACGGTATCGGAAGCTTTGGGGTGGAAAGCTTTTGGCGTGCTCGCCTTCTTAAGAATGATGTCGTAATGGGCGGTTAAGTTTCGTTAAGTACTTCATTAAATCTTCTCGGCAATGGCAAATGATGGTGGACGGTTTATTTCTGAGCTAGCCGAAGCTTCTCACGCCAGAGCCTGAGCTCATCCGACTGCCAACATTATGTGCTCCTTGGAGCCGATTTTGTTCAACTTTTGCTCAGTTTTGTCTGTTCAGTTCATAAATTTATCACTCATATTTCGAATGGTAACAGCTTGTTGAAATGGAACTGATTGAATTGTATCAAGCCGTTTCAGTTCAATGATTTTCAATTGTTGCTGTGCGGGAAACAATTGTAAGGAACGTGATGGTCTTTTTAAATAGTTTTTTGATAGCTATTAGTCAAGTAAGCAAGTAAAATTAGACGACTTATAAATCGTAGACTACAAAATACAAGATATTATACTATAGTTTAAAACTAAAACTACCAAGCGTTTTAAGCGTTTTTCGTTCGTGGCTAATTTTCAAACAATTTCGAAGAGTTGGAGTATATTTTATTGTTTATTTTAGATCATACTACATAATATATGTGTAAACTGTGTAAATGTTTATTCCACCTTAGGATTGTTTAACATAAATAAACAATGTGATGACATTGAAGCGTTCTAATTAAAATGACAGGTCCGGTAGTTCTAGTGTTCGAATACCATAAATAGTGTTAGTTAGTTAAATAAATAGTTAATAGTGTTTAAATACCATAAATAGTACGAAGCTAAAGAAATACTTAAATAAATTAAAGGAATCTTAAAAAAGAAGTTTAATGAGGAATTTTCCAATATAGACTGAATAGAAGGCGAAAATGTAATGTTTTTATTCTAATGTTGTAATTAACGGATATATTGAGAAAATCAATTCATACCGATCTTCGTCTCAAGGCTTCTCAACAATTTCAAAGGATTTTTGAAGATTTGTTGATCAGATTTTGGAAGAATCCCAGATTGAAAAATCGCAAAATTCAACACGTTTCAAGAACTATGCAGGTAGCTAGGGAAAATTTGATGAAAATATTGTTTAACGAAAATAATTACATGTTTTCAAAAAATTCATGAATCTTCTTAATAGAAGATTCGAGTCATTTATTTGGTTAAAAAATTAATTCAATTTCAAGAGTCCATATTGGATTCACCAAACACAGTTTTATACATAGAGGTATGAGAGAAAATGTAGTTTAAATTTGTTTTTCAACAGATTTTCCAACCACATTGGATGCTTAACCCATTTGTTCAAAACTGCGCCGAAAATCATTTGTTACTTTATCAAATATGCTGCTCAATTACCATGCCCGATTCAAAAGTGTTGACCCAGCCAAACATCATACGCGCACATATTAAGGATAGCGATGGACAGATAAGCACGACGTTATGTTTTTTTTCTTCTCTCCATTCGAAATGCATCACCGCGTCTGTTATGTGGCTATGTTTGTACATTCCTGTCTACATTCCGTTCGATGTACAATTTCCGGCCGTTGTCCTCGTCGTTGCATACGCTTTGGGGCGCAATGGTGCAGCTCTTTTTTTTGACAATTTCCTTCCTCACTTCATAAACCCAACCCGGGTGGATTCGTCGCTCTCGATTGCCCTTTTTACAATTGCCCTTTCCGATATGATCGAGCCAAAAGATGCATACCGGCAAGGGGCAAAAACGGAAAGGAAACGATGATAGTTTGGCCTGTGTAGCGCGTCCTCCATTCGTACGGCTCGCTTTTGTTTCGCTTAATGCATGGAGTGTAAATTTTATGACTTCATTAAAATTAATTTTAAATAAATAATTGGTAAATAAAGCAGCATTATCGTCATAAATTGGAATTTTTGTGGTTTTCGTTGTGCGGCCCGACTATTTTGTTCTGTGGTTTGTCCATAGGCACATTCCCATTTTACCACTTTGCACCGCTAATGCTCTGTGGCTCTGAGAACTTTTCGAATACGTTAAGATCACTGACCGTGGGTGGTTCTAGCAAGAGCAAGAGAAGGAAAGCAGTAGAAAAAAGGTGTTACTCTCTGTGTGTGCGTGCTAGTATTTTCCGGAAAATCTTCCGGTTCGTTTCACCTGGTGACAGGGTACGTATACGAGCCCCAGCAAACCTAGCTCTAGTTAATCCATCCGCAACGGTTAATACCGACGACAGAGGCACATAAACTCAGCTGGGCAGCTGAAAACTAGACGGACGCACCGGTTCGTTAGGGTTCGTCGCTTGGAGCGGATTTTTCGTTTTTTTCCTCCTTTTTACCCAACTACAAAGCCCCCAAAACGGGAAGATTCCAGTTGCAAAATGTTGGCAAATTCGCAATCTGTTTTTTTGTTGTATTCTTTCCCCATTTTAGTTATTCCCCATGTTGACGGTGTACACGGGCAGCTGGGTGGTGTCGTCCTAGGGAGAGAGAGAGAGACAAAAAGAGAAGGAAAGAAAAGCTTTGTTGCAAATGAGCATAATTTTAATTTATGTACGAACAAATTTTTATAACGTATGCATGTACATATGTAGGCTCTGTAAGGGCATTCGCAAGGCGTCACGTTGCTCGAGGGTGTCCGCAAAGGGTTCATGGGTGTTATATGTGAGTGTGGTATTGTTTTCTTTTTTTTCGCTTCTCTGTTGTTGTTGCTGCCCGTCGTAACTGCCGACGTTTGTTTTGTTTTTCTAATTTGAATGTGTTAAACCGCACATGTCTTCCACCGTCTTTTGGGGGCGATTATGCACCGGAGTCCAAGCATGCACACACATATTTTATGCGAGCCGACGATCGGATGCCTCAGCGCATAGGGGGCAGCAGAAGGTCTGCCCTCCCCAGCAAATAAAACATAAAGAAACATTAAACCGATTCAACCGCACACGCGTACGCGGTAGGTGGAACCCTCGGAACGCACCGCGTATGCAAACGCACTCGGGACCCCACCGTTGGAAGGATGGAAAGAGACACACAGAGAGATAGAGAGAGATATGCACCCCACCGTTGAGGGTGCCTTCTTGGGTCGCTACTCGGGAACGGTTGAAAGAAGCATACGAATAGTTAAAGTTTCGTCCACGGTGGACGTTACGATTGGGACAGCGCCATGATTAAGTATTTTTACTGCCGCTGCACTTCTTGTGGTTGGCGTATTTTTTTTGTCACTCTTTTCTTTCTCTTTCTCCCTCTTTCGCTCTCTACTAGCCGTCTCCCTTTCGTTAACTTACGCAATGGAGCATCGGCGAGGAACTCGGCGGTTTCGGGCCTGCAGTGTGCTGGGTGTAGTACTACACCGAAATCTTATCGGTTCAATCTTTCCGCTCGGCTGGGACCCTCAAGCTGCGGCTATTCTAGGTGTAGGAAACGCGTCAGTACCGTTTGCCGTTGTAACATTTTTCCCACCGTTTTCCCCTACCGCCGTTTTTCATTTGGTCTACGGTGCTGACTGTGCCGTTTTCGAGTGGTTTCTTTCATGTCCTTTATTTTTAGTGCTTCTTCGCTTTTTTTCCACCACTGCACTCCGTCTCATTTTGGCATCGCCTCGTTCTATTTCACTAATTACCATAGACTTTAATTTTCGTTTAGTGCATTACGCTGCTTCCTAAAATGGGGGAGTCCCTCCATGCAAAACTCCGGGTAGGGACAGTAAAAGTGGGAAATTACATATACACCAAAAGTAAGAGAAAAAGGGGGGGGGGGAAGTAACAGTTCACATCGTTTGTCCCTCGGAGTCAGAGTTTATGCGAATGTGCCAAGGCTACGCTGCTTGCGAATAAAAAACGACAAATAAAAAAAACACACTTACAAAGAGCTAGATTTGGCGCTGTATCCCAAGACACCCCAAGGGGTGAGAGGAGGGAAATTCTTCTCCCAACGGCGCGGAAACCGCCTGGTGCAGCTCGTAAAAGGTTGGGGGGGGGGGGGTGCGAAATTTGCATCCAACAGACAAACGCACAGTGTGCACTCCTACATAATCTAAACCACCTAAAGGGAAAGATTGAGGTCCGATAATCAACGATGGCGATGCACATCGAATTAATTTTCACCGTGTGGCCTCGACACACTGTCGTAAATTATGCTTGGAAAAAGCACTAGTGTTTTTGTTGTGGTTTCAATGCCTTTACTGTTTTACCTCCAAACTATGGCAAAACATGTAAAGCGAGTTTGTTGTTTTATTTTCGTCGAATGTGTTTTCCTTTGCTTGGTTACTTTTGCGTTGTGAGTGAAAATGTTAGTTGCCTGGAGGGGAGGGAGAGCCTTTAACTTGGCGCAATTTTCNACATAATCTAAACCACCTAAAGGGAAAGATTGAGGTCCGATAATCAACGATGGCGATGCACATCGAATTAATTTTCACCGTGTGGCCTCGACACACTGTCGTAAATTATGCTTGGAAAAAGCACTAGTGTTTTTGTTGTGGTTTCAATGCCTTTACTGTTTTACCTCCAAACTATGGCAAAACATGTAAAGCGAGTTTGTTGTTTTATTTTCGTCGAATGTGTTTTCCTTTGCTTGGTTACTTTTGCGTTGTGAGTGAAAATGTTAGTTGCCTGTAGGGGAGGGAGAGCCTTTAACTTGGCGCAATTTTCCAGCAGCGAAGGAATGCGATAGTGCTTAATGAGAGCCGATTAATATCTATTAAAGAAAGGGCAGTGCTACGCCGACCGTATGCGGAGAATGCGAGTAAAATTGTTGGCCTACTCGTAACCATTAATCTCCAGCACCGTAAGATGGTCTAAGACTAGTAGAAATAAATTGTACATATTTTATTAATTCGATATTTGCCGAATCTTGTTAATATCTTAATTAGCAAGATATAAAGTTGAGAAATAAATAAAAGAAAATGTAAACATTGTTAACTTGAAATAGGAATTTAATTCGTACCGTAACATTGCTTGTATATCAAATTAACTCGAATCTAAAAGCAACATTTTCCATTGAAATACATTGAAATGTCTTTAATCCGTTCCAGCTAGATGTCTAATTTTTAAATATGACATTTCAAATCTGACATTTCTGCTTATGATGTACTTGTAGCGTGAAGTTCTGTAAAACACTGAAAATTTACTTGCACACCCAATAATAAAACTTCATTCTTTCAATGAATTAGAATACCTTGAAAAGATTACAGAACTACGAAATCATATAAAAAGGTTGTTTTTCTATTTATTTCTATTTATTTTATTTTTCCATGATTCGTTTTTTCACCTTTTGCTAAACTATAGCCTAGAATCTCACACTATGTTTTACGTATTTGCACAACATCACATGACGCAGAAGTACTTATTACCCCAAGTGACAGCAACGCTTCGTTGCGCTTGTTGTGCTTTCGTATCTTGCTTCCCAGATCACTGCCTCTCATCATCATCATCACCATAATCGTTCGGTGCTAGCAAAACCATTCGTCAAGGTATCATCATTCAAAGCTTCAAAACTCCAAAAAGCCATGACTACGGAAGCGCATCAGCTATGGGACAGTAACATAGATAAACAGACTATCGTTGCTTTTGTCAATCTGGCCCTAGTTTGGTCGGTATCTCGTTTTTTTGGAATTGCTGAAAAGAAAATCCTTCCAAGTGTTTCACTTTCTTTTGGAGCAACTGCAACAACCAGCATATGACCATCAGGAGATGGCCAACGCCCCACCTACGGGTGCCATGATGAACTATGGCTTGCGAGGACAATTTGTTTGCGTTATCCTGGCTCACACTGGAAACCATCCGGTTGGAAAATCCGATTTTTAACTTATCCCTCATGTGGAAAATTGTCTTTTTATTATATTTTTTCAATCAAACATATCTCAAACCTTGGCTAAAAGATGGTCGATCCGGCTGATGGCGCTAGGGAAAAGCGAATCTCGGACCGTTTTGTTTCTCCCTGCATGCTACGTAGTACGTCGGCTAACCCCTAGCACAGCAGCAAACCGTTAGAAGTTCAGGGGGCCACTGATGTTTGTTTGAAAATTTGATGCGGGCCAAGGGCCTGTGTCTGATGTTAAGTGATGTGGAAGAGCCGGTTATGGTTAGCCTGCGTTTGACTTCGTTTGCGATAAGGATATGTTCGGGTACTCAGTTAACACTTGCGCGCGTGGTGGGATCTTTCCCTCCGTCACTGATTGTCTGCCGAAGTTTGTGGGAAAGAAAGTTAGCTTAGCGTATCCTTCTTTCAAGTTTAGTCATGCATCAAGATGAGTGATCATATCGGATGCGTTAAGGTGTGCTGGTGCTTCAAACGATGAAACAACTCATCACACGGGTGGGATGTGAGCTCTTTCATCATTTGATTTTGGAAAATGGTACAGAAAGAAAAGATAGGTTAAAAACATACGGCTGAAGACAGTACCGTTCTGCAATCGACATTTTGATTGTATCATGATGGAAATGTTTTCATTTTGGTGCAAATGATGATGAAGTTGATCTCGTGTTAGTTGGATAAATTTTTGGGCTAAGAAATGTTACTCTGAGTAACTGGTAACTAGTACTTAAGTAACTGGTATACTCAAGGTTCACAGATATTGAAGTTTTATTACAGAATTTTTTAACTTAGGTTATCAATATTTTATGGAACATACAAGAATTAGAATTTAATATTTATCTTTATGATTATAATTGAATTGTAGGTGTGATCGGAAGCTCAACTCTGTTCATTCTACACGTCAAATCTATTTGTTGTTCATATCTTTCTTTTTTCCAATTTCAAAGATAGAAAGTCTTTGTTTTTTTGCACTTTATTGTATTAAGAAACTCAAACTCAGCAGTATTAAACAAAACAATAGTTTAGACTAGACTGTCCCAAAGAAATCCCATTTTCTTGCTAAATCCTGCCATAAAATTAAATTCACCGATACGAAAAGGGAAATCAATTTCGTCGGACAAGGGTCAGCGTCCGGTTGGCGATTTGATGCGCTTTTGCTTTAGGAAAGGATTTCAAGGTTTGATCCTTTCACTTGCTGCAAGGTTCATTTCATGCTTCATTGGCACATTTTACCCTTTTGATAGTAGCATGAATTGTTTTTCTTTCTACAAGAAAAAAACTAACGATACAAGGTAATCCATTCATCAAACAGGGATTATGAAGATGTGTTGCGGAAATAAATATCTGCTGGAGCAAAAAATTGTATACGAAATAATTTAGAAAAGAATGATCTTAGATTATGAAACGATCTATCGATTGTATGATGTGGAACTTATATATATGTTTTATGAAACCATAAAACTAACATAAAATAAGTGAATTATTTATTACAATTCTTGTACAACCGCTGTGCATTAATTTATGCGGCAGACGAAAATACACCCTAAAACATATCCAATCGTTATTGATGACTTCAAATGTTTCAAGTCTCTCCTTGTGTCGATTAAAGAACGATTTTATTTCGGTTAGTCGGGGTCATTTCAAAACTGGGTCGCTCTCCGGACTCTTCCAGGACAGGTGATATCTTTCTTGCCCAATAAAAAGATTTCCCCCAATTCCAGGGTTTTTTGTCTACCGCGAGGATAATAACAATCATCAAAAACGGAAGGAAAAAGCAGACGAGCAGAACAAAAAAAATGATAAAGTTAACAGAGAAAATAAATGAAAAATGAGGTCGGATTAAACGACACAACAAGCGCAAAAAAAGCATGTGCCAATGGGTCAGTAATCTTTGTTTCTTTCGTAAGTGTGAGGGTTCCTTCTGTCTGTTGCCTAGTGGCTGGCACGTGCTATCGTAAAACTGACCTGTGCGCGCGGTTTTTTTTGTTGCTACAAGTGCCTAACACCGGGCCGAATTCAAAAGCAGGACCCAACAGAGGGACTCCACTAACGATCGAACAAACCGTTGCTGCTACGTCAAGAGTTAGCTTTTTATGCGTTGTCCTTGTTAGCGGATGAATCGAAAGAAAACGAAAACAAAAACCCAAAAATGCCAGTCTTTTTCCAAAGGTGTGTGCCTTGGTTAGGCCCGTGGCCAGAGAGTGCCTTAATTATGACGAATCGCAGTACATTCTCGTTCGGGAATAAGGCTGCATGTGTGATTTTGTGCTGAAGCTGACACGCAATCAGCTGGCTTTTTGGACTCTGCTAGGATGTACCAAGGCAATGTACATTCTACCATGGCACACTTGTCGTTCCTTTCGCTTTGTCTTACTCTTCCGGAAACGTCGTGGTGGTGATCGTATGCACACAAACACACAGCGAGAATTCTCTGCGCGGGAAGTTCCTGGCACACCTGCCAAATTATGATACATCGTTGAAAGACGTTGTAAGCTGTCTTTCCCACTTCCCCGGCCCCGGGGGTTGTTCGGATCAAAGAGGAAGCACCCAAAGGAATCGTATGCAATCTTTCTTCGATACGAAACAGAAAAAAACCAAAAATAAAGTCGAATTATTATTACGAATTTGCTAAACGATCGACGCCAAAAATATTACACCACAGTGACATAACTTAGCTGCGATGGCTCGTGGCTGTAGAATTGAAGCTTCCTCTTTGGTCGTTCGATGCAGATGCAGCTGATGCTGATGATGGGCAAAGAATAGCCGACCACACGTTTTTACCATTACGACCGCGTATCGTGCAATTCGATCAGAATACGGAAAACGGTGCCAAGCTGTGTTTGTTTACGTAATTGTAATTCCTCTGCAGATGAAAGGTGTGCAAAGATATGTTTAACATCCGTGTGAAAATCATCATTTACAGCAGTTATAGTTAAAGTACAACTATTTTCTCAACTTAACGTTTGATCGTCCATAATCATCAACCCCTCAAAAGATCACTGCAGCGTTAGGATTTAATATTTTTGTACATCTGTATTGATTTTTTTTATTAATATTTTTCCGTGATTTTACATTCTTTCATCCACAGTTTGTTGATATTAATTACAATACTTTGCTTTGTGCCGACAACTGTTTACCGACAAACGTTCGACACAATCGTGAGCGATGGGTCGCCCACGTCTGCGGTCGGTATCGATTCTTAGAGCTAGTTTACGGGTGACACTTACCGGACCGTATGTTCACATTCTATATAATTTACACATTTATATTTATATGTATTATGTATATATATACGTACGCCTATATCCATATTTATAGAGACCGTGTGTTTTGCTTGTACGAGGTGAAGAGCGTTCAGAAGTCGGATTGATTTAGGGGATTGTAGGAAAATGCAGTGGGAGAGGAGGAAAAGTGGAAGATTGGAAAGGAAAAGGAAGTGATTCTTTCTTAGTTTTGCTTATTTTTTGCTTGCCATCGGTGCATCTATTTGCTCTACACCGCAACAAACAAACAAAAACGTTACACAGTAATACTATTGTATAGTAGTTCAACACATCAANCTTAATCCAATGGATTATTTCGTGTGGGGCGCGGTGGAACGGGACACCAACAGAACCTCCAGCAACACCAAGGCGGAGCTGATGGTGAAAATCAGGTCCGTTTTCGCGGCCCTACCCCGCGAAACTGTCGCCAGGGCTTGTTCCCGGTTCCGGAGACGGGTGGAGGCCGTAATAGAAGCCGAGGGCGGATATTTTGAATAAAATCAATAAAATACATGGTAAGCTACTATTTCTAAAACAAATAAAATTTCCCCGATGATTAATTTTGCCATAAAAATGTTTTTTCTTTCTCCGTAGGTGACTGTCAGAATTATCCCGAACACCCTGTACATTCTACCATGGCACACTTGTCGTTCCTTTCGCTTTGTCTTACTCTTCCGGAAACGTCGTGGTGGCGATCGTATGCACACAAACACACAGCGAGAATTCTCTGCGCGGGAAGTTCCTGGCACACCTGCCAAATTATGATACATCGTTGAAAGACGTTGTAAGCTGTCTTTCCCACTTCCCCGGCCCCGGGGGTTGTTCGGATCAAAGAGGAAGCACCCAAAGGAATCGTATGTAATCTTTCTTCGATACGAAACAAAAAAAACGAAAAATAAAGTCGAATTATTATTACGAATTTGCTAAACGATCGACGCCAAAAATATTACACCACAGTGACATAACTTAGCTGCGATGGCTCGTGGCTGTAGAATTGAAGCTTCCTCTTTGGTCGTTCGATGCAGATGCAGCTGATGCTGATGATGGGCAAAGAATAGCCGACCACACGTTTTTACCATTACGACAGCGTATCGTGCATTTCGATCAGAATACGGAAAAAGGTGCCAAGCTGTGTTTGTTTACGTAATTGTAATTCCTCTGCAGATGAAAGGTGTGCAAAGATATGTTTAACATCCGTATGAAAATCATCATTTACAGCAGTTATAGTTAAAGTACAACTATTTTCTCAACTTAACGTTTGATCGTCCATAATCATCAACCCCTCAAAAGATCACTGCAGCGTTAGGATTTAATATTTTTGTACATCTGTATTGTTTTTTTTTTTTTATTAATATTTTTCCGTGATTTTACATTCTTTCATCCACAGTTTGTTGATATTAATTACAATACTTTGCTTTGTGCCGACAACTGTTTACCGACAAACGTTCGACACAATCGTGAGCGATGGGTCGCCCACGTCTGCGGTCGGTATCGATTCTTAGAGCTAGTTTACGGGTGACACTTACCGGACCGTATGTTCACATTCTATATAATTTACACATTCATATTTATATGTATTATGTATATATATACGTACGCCTATATCCATATTTATAGAGACCGTGTGTTTTGCTTGTACGAGGTGAAGAGCGTTCAGAAGTCGGATTGATTTAGGGGATTGTGGGAAAATACAATGGGAGAGGAGGAAAAGGGGAAGATTGGAAAGGAAAAGGAAGTGATTCTTTCTTAGTTTTGCTTATTTTTTGCTTGCCATCGGTGCATCTATTTGCTCTACACCGCAACAAACAAACAAAAACGTTACACAGTAATACTATTGTATAGTAGTTCAACACATCAAAAAAGACATCGTGTAATGAATGTTTACTATGTGCGTTTTTTTATCAACGAATTTACCTGCGTGGTCTGCTAAAAGTTGAGCATCTCGTTTTTTTGTTGCTGTATGTGTTTTGTTTGTTTGTTTTTGTTTGCACATCTTTCAGTGTTGCACACTCTCTCACGTGTTACGGTGCAACTAATTCCTGTTGTTTTGTTTTGTATTGTGCATTACAATTGCTCCTGTTGTACCCCCCCTTTAATACAGGGCGTTCCTTTCTCCACGTCGCTTTCGTTTACTTTCAACTTTTATGGTTGAATTTTCTTACCCTTTTACTATGTACAGTAATTTGCGCTAAAAGTTTTTTTTGTTCGTTTGTTGTTATTTTGTTGTTGTATGTTTCTGTGTAGCATCTTTGCATACTATAGATGCAAAACGCTTTCTCTTTGTGTGTATATTGTTTACATTTGTTTCTTGTTTTTTGTTGTTGTTTTTTGTGACTTTTGTTTTTGATCACTTTCTCGCTTTGACTGATTTCATTGTTTTTTTAAAGGTTTTTTTGTGTATTTTTCCCCTATTTGCATTTGCATACGTAACAAACAACATTTTCTCTTCCCTTTAAGAAGATGCGTACGATCATGGTTTTTTTCCTTAGTTTTTTTGTTGCTGTTGTTCTAGCATGGGATTCATATTAATCAGGTGTCTGTACAAAAACGGCATTCCTCTTCAAATGTTTCACCTTCACAACATCAAGACATTACAAGCTTACGCAAAAGTTTTGCTCTTTTTTTGCCGTTCTGCTTGTTGAACTATTTTACAGTCTACTTATTTATATGGCATCTGCTTCCAAGTTTTTTTTTTCATATTTTTTATTTTTATTTTCCATCTCATCTTTATCTTTCCTTTGTGCTACTTTTGTATGAAAATTTGGTTTTTCATCAACAATCAAAGATGCAAACAAGCGGCAGCTTATGTGTTTGCAAATGATATTAGAAGAAAATTATATTTGCAAAATTCACATGCTCTGCTGTTACCTTAGCAATTGTTTACACAAATATTTGAAACAAGTGTACTAAAATAAGGTGGATAGATAAATAAATTATGCTAACTTAAACGAGGTCCAGCTGTTAAATTTGTTTGCCTGTGGTTTAATATTATAGCTTTATCGCTGATTAAAACAAAAATAATCATCCCAAAAAGGATTCAACGCAAGAACACTTTGCTCTATGGTGCGCGTAATTCAAACTAAGAAAATTGCACTTTGCTCCACTGTTTTCCTTTTGTTTTTTTGTTTTACTTTTCGCTCTTTTCCCTTTCACAAACAGGCTGCCTGTGCTGACATATAATGGTGGGCATTAAGGTTGTTGTTTTCTTTTCCAATCGAAACCATGATTGATTTCGCTTAAGACATGAACCGGTTCACGAAACGGTTAGGTCTCTTTAAACTCGTACATGTTTTTCTCCCCAAAAATCATAACAATGTTTACCACTCCTTTGGTGGCTTTTGTTTGTTCACTGCACCGTTTTGGGGGTAAGATTCGCTTGGCTTTCTCGTACAGTTGAATTCACTATTTTCTTACCATCTAATCAATTGTAACGTACATCACTGTTTGCTGTTTGTTTGCTTTGTATGCGATGTTTGACGCACATACTCAAGACCTCATTGCTCAGTGCTCAGTGCGCACTGGTACACTTCTTCGTTTCTATCGGCGGATCATTTTTCCTAGTGTTGTGGTGGTTTGTATAAACCACAGCACCGGAAAAGATGGTGGTTGTTTTTGTATGCTGTTAATGCCCCATCCCGATCCGAATGCCGGGGGTGATGAACATTGGTAAATTATCAGCGTTTCAATCTTATATTTACAAAACTATACAAAGCCCAAGTCAACTGCAACAGACACACACATTTTCTCACCAGAGTTGCACCAGTTTTTTTGTTGTTTCTTTTTACTATGTTTCCATCCTCCCGTCGCTGTGGGGGTGGGGTGAATTAAATTCGTTTTAACTTGCGCTCATCATTCGCTTGGTTACCTTTTGTTACGCTTCCTGTACCATCCGATCGCTTTCTACCCTCACAAACGCTTGCAAAGGCGCCACCGGAAGCGATTCTTGCCGACTTACCATTCCACCGAGCGCCCGTCTTGTGTACCGTCGTATGTTTTTTTAGTCCGCCGTATGCATTTCACTTACTACTGGGTTGTTTATGAAAATCATTTATAATACTGAACCGGTGCTGGATCGTTTTTTTTTGTTTCAATAACGATCATCTGAAACGCAACGCATTCCTCCTCCCCAAAAAGGATGCGTTCCAATAAATTCCTTTTTTTGTGTCGAAGATCCGAAGACCATCTATGCGGAGATCCTTACTTTATGCTAAGAGGTGATCTGTTACGATCATCTTTGAACTGTCGTGTATGCTAATGGTGGAAACGTTACGTACGCAGAAATGGTTGCGTTGGTGAGAGAAAAGAACAAAACAATTGTACGAATTTACTGGTGACTAGAGGCGCACACATCAGCGACGAACTTCGTAAACTGATCGAAAACAAGTGCCTGGGATATTCGGTGAAACAGCTAAATTGGGGGGTTATTGGGGGAAGGGTCGTAAGTTTAGATTTGTACTTGACTTGCGGTCGCTAAATGCAGTTGATGTGGATGAAGATGCAGCTGGCTGGCGGCCGACTCGTGATGATGTTCGTGCAGCTGATGCAGCGAACCAAGATGGTGCTGTTCGAGCAGCGTGGCAGCATTCGCTATCGACGACAGGGACGAGCTGGACGACGGCGATTGTTGAAGTTGATGGGTGGACTGCTGGTTTTGGTGCTGCTGCTGCTGCAGCAGTAGCTGTTGCTGTTGCTGATGCTGCTGCTGCTGTTGCTGCTGCTGATGCTGGAGGGATGGTTGGTGCTGTTGCTGGTGTTGCTGTTGCAGTTTCGGCGAGGTGCTAAACTCAAACAAATTGGTATTGAAGTTGCTGGTGCTCCATCACGTGTACTCCGAACGCCAGCTCTGTTGTGTTGAAGGGGATGGGAAAGTGTGGGAAAACAGCAAGAGAAAATAGGTTAAATGTTGCTCAAAAAACAGGTGAGTGGGTAAAGTATTGTATTTCTCAAGAAATGGACATCAGAAACCTACCATTGAATTAAGTCCTAGATGGTACGATTGCGAATGCGGGACGACACCACCACCTAACGAGCCCGCACCACCGAAACCGTTTTGTAATCCACCGGACGTTCCAAGGGCTCCCATACCGGTCGTGTACCAGCCTCCGTGCATATGCGTGTGTGCCGGATGTAATCCACCAGATAAATGGCCGTGTTGTCCTGTGGAAGACGGTTGAGATAATACGTTAGCAGTGCGGTTTAGTATTGAACTGTTTAACAATTTAATAGCATTATTACTTTACAATATGATTAGAAGTTATAATTGAGCTGTGAAACTTACCCATCGAACCGGGGAACGCTCCCGGGAAGGAGGGTTTATGATCGAGCGGCTTCATCAGGTCACCGAGATGGCCGCCGAGTGGAAGACACGAGCCAGGAATTCCTTTCTTCTTCTTCGATTTGGACGACAGCTTTCGATTTCGCGTCTGGATGCCTTCCTTTTTCATCGTCAATGGTCGGTTAACCTGCAGTGTGAAAGTAAAGAAATGAAATTTAATAAAAACATCCAAAGTACTAAATATGGTCAAAAAATTTGCCACTCTTGTCAATTGAATTTTTGTTTATTGTTTTGAACCGTTTCGACTTTCTAACACGCGGATCTTGTTAAACAGGCAATGTTAACTGTTCACGATGTGCAAACACCAAACATCATCGTTGAGGTTTAACCAGATCACATAAAGCAATGCCTTCTTTTATCTTTGCATACCATCGTCACAAGTACACTTGAGACCACCAAAGTAGACCGCAAACGCAATAGCGCACACACACACACACGAGCGGGAGCGCGCGCCGTTGCACCATTTGTTTCGGCAGCACGCGAGCAGTGAGGCGGCGCGTTCCGGTCGATTTACGCGGATGTAGGTTTTCCCGGATTCTACCCGGGAACGCGTGCTACAGCGGCCCGCACGCGCCACACAGATGCATTTGCTAAATCATCTACTCCGGTTCTTGCGAGAGATTGCGAACTAAATGCCGCGTAAACGATGCCTACGACTATGATATCGAAACCCCCGCCCGGTGGCAGTTTCTGGGAAATCTGTCCAGCTCAATCGGGTCGATTCTTTCGCTCGCAAGCATCCCCGCCGGCAAACGTTCAACCGAGCAATCCGCAAGGAGGGGGTCATAATTAGTCCACGATGCGCACTACCCAAAAGGTGCAACGGAAGATGCGAAATGGGTGCGGGGAGGGAACCAGGAGCAAGGTGGGGGGATCAGATCAGAAACAGGGGCCCTTCACAAACCATATGAAATAAATCTTGATGCAAATCAGCATTCTAGCGAATGCGTATACCCTTTCGCCTGTGATCAGCCCTGTGATCGCCGTCATCGTCGCCGTCGTTGGGTGAAATCGAGCGAAGTTATTAAAGCGTTAATTGGCGTTCTGCATGCTACATCTAACTTCATTACGAAAATGAGCAGTGCTGCCTATCCTTCGTGTTGTGTTTTTTTTAGTGGCGCGCACATCACTTGGGAGTTCCTGTTCGGCTTTCTCCCGTGGCCCCGTGGTTGCACTGTGCCGACACGGACCTTTTGCACCGGCCGATGCGAAATCCCTTCCTGACGAAATGGGATAAATGGGTACTGATGATTTTTCGAAGATAAATTGAATCATTAAAATTTCTTTAATTACGAAAATCTTTATCCGACCGAGTTGCGGTACATTTGCTCGGTAGCTGAGATGCTGATGTCGCAAGCTTATTATCGAGTTTACACTCGGCTTAAGAATGGTTCTCTTTTATACATGTGCAGGTTTTTTTTTCTCTTTTGGCAGTAATTCGAATGCCCAGGTTCTTCAGATTTTCGGTGCCACCGTAACGCTAGCCAGATTCTCAGATTGGACGAACGGATAACGATCTACAGTATCCAGATCTCCGATCTCTCATCTTTCATCTGGCTACTGCACACAAATGCACTGTATGTTGGACTGTGCCTTAGCTCAAATTTCACCTTGTACAGCAAAACGTACACCAACATACACGTGCATCAAATTGGTCAATTTTTAGTTCTCGAGCAAGTGCAAATTTCGTAAAGGGTATGTTCTGAATTTTCTTTCGTCGTTCAAACAGTTGCAGTTCCGGTTAAATATTTGATCGAAAGACTAAAACCCACCAGCTTAACCGTGTTCCCTTTACCAATCCGTTGCAAAGTTTGATCTCGCTTTGTGATCGTAATCGTCCATGATTCTTCATTTCCTGCCTGCCATCAATTGTCGCAGGCAGTTCGTTGTATCGTCGTCGTTCTTTGCAGGGGTAAGCGGTCCCTCTACGGGAAGACGTATATATCTGTCAATTGTCAAATTGGCTTGTGCAGAAATGTGCAATTGCAGGAGTCAGCGTTGGAATGTCCCTACCGCAAAATTGGGTGCGGTCATGTTTGTTTGCGTAAGATGCATGTAGCAAAAAGTAAGAAAAAACGCATTAATGCACAATAAAGGAATCAGGATAACCTTCCGTGCTGAGTTCAGGTAGGAGCATGAAACTGAACCGTTTGTTACAAAGCTTAGGTTTGTTTGAAAGGGAAGTTTTGAAAGGGTCGGCAAACAATGGAATCTGCAATTGAAACTATTTTCGATCGTTTTGTGAATTGCGGAACATATTGAGGATTGACTATTCTCTTTCTATTTGGTTTGGGTGATGAATGTTTTTTTTCTATCAGATTTCAAGAAGAATCTTCTTGTACATCGGTTGTACAAGAGTATCAATTGCCTCAAGTCCCTGCTGGCAATTGGGATCTTATGTTTAGGTTTTCAACCTTCACCTCCTCATTCATATTTTTCATTGAAAGAAACTGAAAGATCATTTCCAACTCAAAATAATTTTATTTAAGTAATTGTTTTTTAAATGTCTATCAGAAATACTGGAACTGTGGTTTGACACGCTGAATCCATTAACTCTAGCTTTAACTAACTGAATGCACAACAGACATTGCATATTGCACTAGAAACTTTACACCAGAACCGGCAATTGCCACCGTTAGCAACGCCGAAACCGATTTCCCAAAGGTGTCACATTCAGGCAAAACTTCAAGTGCCCACCCGGGTATGGGTCCGAGATCGCAATCGTATTTGTCATTCAAATTAAGTTGGTACGTCCTCTGGAAGGATGATAATTATCGCTCTCCCTGTGTGTGCATTATTCCAAAACACCGTTTTGGGTGAAGAAATCCAAAGCACCCTGATCACCGTGCACACGTGGGCGGCCATATTGCTTATGGCCTACACCCCGTTCATCGCCATTGACAGCTGTCAGATGGGATTTTGATAAACGCTACCGAAGCGCAGTAGATTTGTCTTGTTACCGATCGTATACTTGGTAGGTGATAATTGTATCTAAATACCATCGAAATTGAAAATTTCCCTTTTACAGCGACGTATGAGAACTCGGTTGAATAGCTGCACCCCACGCCGAAAACTGCAGTCGAATTTCAATGTGGTGTTGGTAGCACGTTATCAATCAAGCTACAAAGCACACAAATTGTGTGTAATACGTCTATAAATGATAATCGATTGGAAATGAATGGTCCGTTTTATGGTCAATAAAATTGCACGTAACAATCACCCTTACATCATGATCAGCAGCTATCAACACCAAAAACCCGTTGATAACGTTTGCAAAGTAGTATGCATTGCATTTTAGACACTTTTGTTTTTGGGGACTCAGTACCCACCCCACCTTACAGTGAGTAGTTCTCATCGAGCAAATAATTTCAGCTACCTCGTTTTGGCTTTCTAGCGCGTGGTAATGAACGATCGGTAATGCTTACGTTTAAACCCTTTTTTTCTTTTTTTTACAACCACTAATCAACGTTAAGTAGATTGTGGCCTGTGTCATGATAAGATCGGTAAAAGATCGCGACGTGTCCCGATAATGCGAGGACGAACACGAAACTGTTTGTGATCAGGTTCATCACAAGCCGGGAGCTAATTGTACGGGCTGTGTGCGACTGTGATAGAGCTGTTCATAATATGACGAAATACAATGCTGATCCAATCGGTAGCTAAGCAAAGTGCTGCACGGACCGAACGTGCCTGATGTTATCAAACTGGGTAACGGGCGATATACGAGTCGTTCAGGTCACTCCGATTACGCTTCGTTTGACAATTACTTGTTTTATGATCCACAGCCCTTGATGAATGTTCGCTAAAGTACCGAACGGTGACAAGCCAGTGGACAATATTATCTTTTGTAATAGGATTTTTTTATTAAGTAAACAAGCTTCTACTAACTAATATCGTACTCGTTTTTTCAACAGTGTGTAACTAATTTCTTGGCAAACATTCGTTTAATCTAAAAACGGAGGTCTAAAAGCTGATGTTTCTAGGGTTGATGCGAGATTTTTAGACTCACATTAATCCAGCTCCAGGAAATAGGAATAGAGGAAAAAGGTGGAGAAAATGATACTTCCTCAAATCTCACTAACATTTCATTATCCATCACCCTTCTTGTCTCCCTGTCCGTTTATCCATTCCAACTCCATCGGATATTCCATGAGCCCCCTCTCCCAACAAAAAAATAAAAAAACAACAAAACCCTCACACTTACAAACACACAACCCGGCGCAAACACATTATAATGATAATTACTATTATTACGGCCATAACAATTCATTTATGCTGCGCTAGGCACATCAT
>CM028125.1:23493459-23562430 GCA_016254315.1 Anopheles parensis
GAACACAAATCGTCCACCCGGATATCCTTCGTAACACGCACTCGGAATATTAATCGCTTCCGTGTCCCATTCCGTGTGCAAAATGGCAGGAATTGACCGTTGCGGATGGTAAGTGTTCTTGATCTCTACTCTAGGATCTCCACCTCTACAGCATCCGGAGGCATTAATGGATCATTATTTCCTTTCTCCACACGAACCGGTGCAACTTGCACGGGAGGGATAAATTTTATTGACTCGACCCTCCACTCCCACCAAGCCGCGGGAGTGCGGACATTCGGAACAGTACACCGGATAATCCATGCATGGGATGCGTCGTCCCTGCCGTACCATCGCTGACGATCAATCTATCGGATTGATTAAGTTCTTCGGTGGATGCAATTTATTGCATCCTTTGCCCATTCTCCTCCAGAGCATTATAATAACACCAGCAGAAACATTCCGGCCGGTAGCAGTACTTACGTTGTGCAGCTTGTAGTAGAGCCCGCAAGCGTTGCAAACTGGTTCCCCACCCTGATTCCTTCGCCATAGGGTGGTGGTGGTCGTTTTACAGTTGGCGCACGATGTTCCGGCACGTCGGGCGGCACTTTGAAGCGACTGTAAGCAGAAACAAAAAAATACGCGGGAAAAGAAAATTAACAATCATACATCAACATTATCGATGCGGGAAAACATACTCTATAGTGTGTGTGTGTGTGTGTGCGAAAGGGAGAGAAAGATTTAAACGATCGCAATTATTGCGATCAGTAATGTTTTGCGATCGGGACGGGATGGAAATCTTTTACTTTGCTAAATCTCAAATCTCGCAACATTTGCCGATATGAACAGCCTGTGTGGTTACATCATCTAGACATGACATTTATGAAAATTCTGGAATTTTACCACCCCGAAGCAAATGACGTTTTGAAGCGTAGTGGGCAGCATTCGGCAAGCTCCCCCGCCACCACCAAAAACCGGATCGCGATCGACAGGGAGCAGTTCAAGGAAAGGCGCATCCGAAAACCACCCTCCGGGGAAAACAATTACGCTTGAAATTGATTTATTACACCCGGCTGACTGTTTCCTCGTGCCGTTGTGCATCGATCGTGCGATTGTTCAATTTTAAAATCGGTATCGGAAAACTTTGATACGACCGACACCAGGGCGTTGTATCCTTCCCTGAGGGTACGGCCAGGCCAGCTAACAACAAGGTGACGGTGTGTCTAATTTAGCTCGATGTGATTTTTTTCTTGCCTAGAGCTATTTTGCGTAGTGTAAGAGACGATATTGGTCTTTGAGCTTCAAATTTTATATTGTAACATGAATCTAAATCCATCCCAAAAATAAACATTTTTTCGGGCCATTCGCAACAAAGCTACCGAGTATTGTAGCTGATGTAGAGACGTTTTTCCTTGCCCAAAGAAGATGCCTGAAACATTTGTAGTGACATTAAGTTTCACCACATCGGAAAGCTCATCACGTTGATGTGGTGTATGAGATTAATTTTATGTATTACTTTTATAGCGTACCGACAGACAGACATTAATTTTTGGTTTTTTCCTTATCTCTCATCCTCATTTAGGATGGATCGCTGGAATGTCCAAATATCGTAAATCGGTTCGTTAGTCAATCATCACATTTTTTGACAGCTAGCAAAAATATAACCAAAAAAAAAAAGAAGATGATTTATGTGGTTTTTCCACCACTTCACAAATGCTAACAACCGTAACGTTTTGTTATCCGCTCCAACCGAAGATATTGTTAAGCACACTACAAAACTCTTTACATAATGCAACTTTTAAGGGGGTTAATGCATTTTTTGGATTTCGTCTAATTCATCATGATGCATTTAAATTTACTTTATTGATTGAATTATTCTTTTTTGTATTAAAAAAATTAAAATTTTCTTTATCTCTTGTCGAGGTCCGGAAAAGGAAAAAACCGCACACGATGGAAAGCTATTTATAATGCGAACCGGGCGTTGATTTCCTTTGCAAGTTATTATTAATAACCCACACACTAAAACAAACACGATGATGAGCTTTTTAAAAGCAATAGAAATGAAACTAATGTCCAAACTATCATCATGACCGTATCGCGTGTGGACAGGGTTGAGTGAGGTTAGAGATTCGCTTTTTTTTTTGGTTTGGTTTTTGTTTGTTCAGCATGTTGTTTGTTCACATTTGCTGAATTCATTAATATTTAGCTGCTTGATGGTGTATTTTTTGTGTGTGTGCTGGTTTAGCTGCTGCAACAAACCACCGCTTGCGGTTCCGAACAACGGTTGGAAGAAATAGTGTTCGCTAGTTTAAACACTTCAAACACCCGGGCATGATGGATTGACTTAACACTTTAATTGTCCAGCGATTGCTTTGGCTTTTGTTTTGCTAATGGTGCTTGCCCGGTTTAGATAATGGACGACGAGCAGCGCAACAAGACAAATGAGGTATCGTTGCATAAATGTGTCGTACTTAATGGTTGTGCGAGAAGCATTCGTTTAGAGGATTTTTTTTTATAATTTGTGGTGTGTTTTTTCTACATTATCTTATAAAATATTGTTTAACCAACTGCAACAGTTACTTCCCGCTTTGGAGTTCGAAGTGATTCAAAATTGTTTGAAGAAACAGAACAACAAAAAAATCTATCAAAATTTACTCACTAGCCGCACCCAGGAAGCGTATGCACTTTGGCTTGATTACGAAATAAATCCTATTTCCGTGACGCACACTATTTATTCAAATGTCCATCCCGGGCCCAGGGTTTTACCAGCTCGCTTCCATCGGTACCAACCCGTCCCACGAGACACGAACACGCATCCAGACAGTTGTGGTGTGTGTGTTTGTAACAACGATAGTCCGGAACACCCATCCCAAGGACCATTATCCTGGGAGCGGATTGTCGGATCATTTCCACCGTAACGCATTCCGATGGTAATAGCATTCGTGTAACGCCTAGCGTCCACTCGGGTGGATTTTTTTATCAACATTTTTTGTCAAGGGGAAATGTCCCTTGCCTCGAATTTCCATGTGGAGAACATTTTCCGTTTTTGGAGGTGAAAATGAACCGGATGTTATTGACTGGTGTGATAGTAGTGTTGGTGTTATGTTTCGATGCAAAGGGGTGGAGATCCAGGGTGATTGTTCCCCGTAAACCTTCCGGGGGTCCTCATCGTGGTGACATTAATTATGACCAAATTAAATGTTCCAAGCCACGTAGCCATGATCGCATGACGGTGGGGGAGAGAGTTTAGTGAGGGGATGAAAACGAATTTTCCCCCTGAGGCGGGATGGAAAACGGGAACGTTTCCCATTTCCAATGTCAATTCGAAGCCGTGCGAGGTAAAGGTTTTTTTTATGTGAGTTTTAGCACGCAGTTAACCATAAACGCTGACGCGTCGACTCTCACCAACACAGACAGTTGCGAGTTGGAAAATCGGTGTTTGGAAAATCGATAAAATCCATTTTGTTTTTCCCCAAAACCCCGTTCAGCGCCCGCTTTCCAAAACCCCTTTTCCGCACCATTCCATTGTTGTCGGTTGTGGGTGTAAAAAGGGCGTTCAAACCTTTCGCTCTCCCGCTCTCTCTCTCTCTCTCTCTGGTTCGCTCCTTTTCCCCCGACACCATCCACCGTTTTCCCGCTTTGGAACGCGGGACAGACAATTGCGTTGTTGCAATCCAACCACCCTAAACTCCCGTCGATGGAAAGTCGCCGTTGCAATCAGCGTTGTGAAGCTGTGGGTGCGAGCTCGCGACTAGCAGCTGAAAGAGAAAGAAAACGGAGCGCACCCAACAAAACAAACCCAAGAAAACATCGCGAGCCGCGAGAGCGTGCTAGATATACGGGAGAGCAGGGCAACAGAAAACCGCGAGCAATTTCCACGCCTACTTTTCAATCGCGATCGATCGATTGCACCCTTCGGCGGAGTGAGAAAGATGGCAAGATTTGCTCAAAACCGCGAGATGCGAGAGATTGCATCGAAATGCAGTTCGGGATGCGAGGTTTGCGTTCGTTGCACAAACGCTACAATATTAGGATGTCGTGTTTTGCTGTTTTTTTTGCTGTGGGGTCTTTGATTGCATGAACAAACCACCACCCCTACCGCCTACCCAGCCCCCCGCGAGTGGCGACCGATGGTGGCGATGTTTTGACAGCTTGTGCGTACCAAGCTTGGCGAATGGCGTAACCAAGGCAACGTCAAAAAGCCAAACAACGCTACCCAAAAACGCCGGTGGCGTCCTTTTTGCTACGGCTTTTGCTTCGGGGTGAATAATGGATGATGCTGAACGGGAAGGGTAACGTTGGGGATGGTATGGTGCAATGACGCACGGGTTAAAGCGGAAGCGTTGCAGGTGGTCAATCAAGGTCCGGCATTGGAGTAGCAGTAGTTCATCAATGTTGTAGCACACAATCCAAACCGGCCATCCAGCGGAAAGAAGATGGATGATGATAATGCNTTTTGCTTCGGGGTGAATAATGGATGAAGCTGAGCGGGAAGGCTATTGGGGTTGGCGTGGTGCAATGACGCACGGGTTAAAGCGGAAGCGTTGCAGGTGGTCAATCAAGGTCCGGCATTGGAGTAGCAGTAGTTCATCAATGTTGTAGCACACAATCCAAACCGGCCATCCAGCGGAAAGAAGATGGATGATGATAATGCCCCTTTCAGTCTGCGTGCGTTCACATTTCGATGACAATAAGCAACTACCCATAAGTGGCGGGCGAGAGTGGGGAGTCTATAGAATATGACACAGAGTGGCGGTAGCTAGGAATGGTCCCTCTACCAGAACCACACTGCCTGTCAAACTGACATTAACCCAATTAAAACCATAGCCCTCTCGTACGTCATCGTGCTCCCGTGTTCCTGAATCCATTTCACGCATGTCACTTCTCTCGCATACGTACGCCTGGACCGGCCCTCAATGCCGGCCAAGCTTTCGAAGCTCCAAATCCAATCCAATTCCAATCCATCAATCCAGTAATTGTTGTTTTCGTTTGCTAAGCCACCACCACCTTGTTCCTTCTGTTCTTCACATCCCACCCGTCCTCGAATACGCACCAAAAACCCTTGTAAGCTTTTTGGATATCGTTCGCCTGTCAAACCGATTCGGTTTCTACGACATACGTGGTCGTGGTCAGTGAGTTTTCAGTCGTTGGTCGGTGCTTATGTTGGTGGTTTGAAGACGTTGTTGAAGCCGTGCAAACGCCAAGACAGAAGAAAAAAGGCTAGAACTCAAATACATCGAAAAGCTAGAAGCACTTTAGTTCCATCCCAACGGGCGCGTCGCGTGGTTTCCTATCATTTCCATATCCTTGCTCCATCCGGAACCGGTTCCGGTTGCGTCCCGGGTGTTCAACAAAAAAAAAAATACGCGGGTGTGTCCGGATTTCATTGTGTTTTCATGTTTTTTTTTTCATTTCACCCCTCCCTTTATGTATATCTAGTGCCTATCGTGCTTCATTCGGTACAGAAAAATCGATCGTGTCGATCAGCAATATCTGAAGCGCGTACACACCACAAACCACCAGATGGAAGCTGGCCACGAAGCCAAAGTCAACTGTCAACAAAGGTGTTATTAATTGGTTTTTATCTGCGGCTGAGTATCGATTTCCGAAATCAGCTTTAATTAAACGTCGCTTGGAAGGGGAGGGGAGGGGAAGGGGGAAAAGCGAGTACCAAAGGGAGAAGAAGTCCGAAACGGAACTTGGGAACTCAACGCACGAAACCAGTAAGTGAGCCCGCGTTACCTGCGCTAGATGGATGGACAGTTTTCGGGCAAGTTGTTGGAACACCCGTTTGACGGGAACTGGTTCCTATCGATCGAATTTCGATGCTAAACAGCGCTGGTGGAGCGTCGTTGTTGTCGCTGGTGCCAAGTAGGGAAGATGGTGGTGCACCTCTTAGCTATTCGTTTGTCATATTTTCGTTACTATTGCTGACTGGCAGCAATATTTTCCCTTTTTTTTTGGTTCACGCCTGCGTCTTCCGCTTTCTGGATCGATACGGACGTTGGTACCGTTTAAAAGGGAATTTAAATGATACCTCTTTACGTGCGTGGGAATGGCATAGTAAGATTGAGTGGCATAAAACATGGATGACAATTTAGATTGGGTGCGAAATGATGCTAACTGATAATGAAAGTATTTAGTCGATTTCATTAAATTATATTGGGAAATAATAAGATTAGAGAATAAATATAAAATATTACAAGAATTAATTTCTAAACATTTTTTTTTTAGCACATATAATCCAATCAAAACAGCATGTTAAGCTCAGCGTAGAGAACTCTCCTTCCATTAAATGCCGATTATCGGAAGGCAAATATTTTTAAATCATCCCTACGCCACATTTATGTAGGACCTTTCCTCCAAGAAATAGCCAGAAATCTCTTGCCTTAACGTTTAGTATGAAACCGGGGCGTGACAGAAGGCGAAGGACGGACCACAAAACGTGGGATTCGCAAGAAATGATTTGAAATGAGACATAAACGAAATAACGACGAAACGGGTAGCAAGCAAAGTAGGTCTCTAGTGTGGGGAAATCTTGGGGATAAGGTATATTTATACCTTCGTATGTGTGTGTGAGTGTGTGCGTGCGTGTATGTGTGAAGGCAAAAGGAAGAAGGCACGTTTGGGAGGAAGCCCAAGCATATATGCGTGTATAAATTAGAATCGAAATAACGGCGCTATCGGTACGGTAAGATCAGCTACCAATTAAAGTTGACAGCTGGGTCACATGTACGTGCGAGTGTTTGCTACTTCTTGTACGGCCTCCCCTCCCCCCCCCACACACGGTACGCTCCCACGCCGAAATACCGGGGGGATGAAGTGGGTGCCCGTGGGCCAAACACGTGCAAAACAAAAACCCCTGGGCAAGGGATGCTGCCCTAGTAGCTGGGAGATGATTCGCACGCCCCACCAAGGATACAGATGGCGACCCTAGGAAAGGATGGTTTTCTTTGTTCTTCATCCAATCCGAGCGCGAAGACAATCATCCTTGCATTCCCCGCCCCAAACAACAAAAGGACTTTAGCCCAGTGTGTCTGTGTGTTTTTGTGGATGAAATGGCAAAACACTTCAGACAAGAATCCTTAAATCCTTCTCACCATCTCTCCCGTTTCATGAGAGCCCAATTCGCCCGATGCGTATGTTCCGCAGGCAGGCGAGCGACATCCATTTTGGATGAAATCGTAGTGAAGATTATTTTAAGCACCCACTTTGTATGTATGCATCCCTTGCTTGCGTGTGTATGTGTGTGTGGATGTGCTTAAACACCGAATGATAACGATACCAATCTTCACCCCCCCCAAAAAGCGATCTCAACCCTACAAGCTTTAATCGCACACTTGGATGGTGAAATAGAAAAGATTCTCGACCGAACTTCATCCTGCCCTGTAGCAGGCACCGTAGAGCAGTACGCCGTTCTAAATAATCCCCTAAAGGAAACGGGTAAGGATAACGTTCGTCCCGGCTTCATTTGCCAGGGAACGGGCAAAACGGGAGTTGCAATATAAAACAAGAAATACTTCCAGTGGAACGTCGTCCTCCAGCCAGATTGGGGATAGTAGACATTAAGAGCAAGCGAAAGAGTGAGATAGAGTTAAAGTTTTTCCCCCGTCAAGCCAAGCGGTTGGGTTGGACAGGAAAACAGGGCGAGAAAAGGATTCCTTAACGATATAAATTATTCATGCTGCAGACATGTTTGGCGAACAAACAATTTCCACACCCAGCAGCATCAAGATAAGCCGCGCCAGATAGCAAAACGCAAAATGGTGGAATAGTAAAATTGTACGCCCGGTGATGCTCTGCTATGGAGGCCCCCCTTTAAGGGGTGGTTTTGGGAAAAGGTGCAAAAAAAGGTGAAAAACAGGGGACAGCCGAGAGGAAGCAAAACTTTGTCACTTTTCCCTTAATTCTGGCCAAAAAGAACGTTTCGGTGCTGTGTTTGTGCAAAGTCCGTTTACCCAACGGGCGCTGCGTCACCAAAGTTTCGTCGTCTATGTGCGACGTCTTGACAGCGTAAGGCGAAAACTTTTCTATCCCCTCTATACCGGGTACGCGCAACGGAACGGTTTTTGCAAAACAATCTCGTCAGAAAGTTTATCTTATTCACTTCACCCCGGGAAAGCCTTCATTCCATGTCCCCGTTCCCCGGAGTTTTTCCTAGCCTCACGTCATTTCGGTTGAATTATTTCAACACCGTAAGGGTGTCCTTTTGCGCAATGTACGCGCATGCTAGTGTGTCCGTATCCCGTGAATCCTGTACGGTGCGAATTGGCGCGAATAAAATGTAGCCCATTACATAAAGTCCCTTCGTCGTTTTTTTTTTTCGCTTTTAGTCCCCACAATGTTGCGATGGTTCTCGGGCGTAGAAGGACGTATCAGCATCCATACCCACACAAACACACGATGCCCCGGCCCTTTTCCCCGCCGGTCGTGTATCGATATCGCAGCATCGGGATACCGATCCAGACGACATCATCTACGATACGGAGGCAAGATACGATGCGCATGCCCCACAAACCAGTGTTGTTGGTAGTTGTTTGGTACGCACGCAGTTGCGCAAAAAATCTATCCCCGAGGCTCCATCATCCGGGGATGTTTTTTTTTCTTCCTACAGAGAGAGATGCCACAAACGAGGCGAGGGTGATTTATTTCTCTTCGGTTACAGTGGAACCGTACCGGGGTAACAGGATGAAGATGGATTTGATTTTTTTCCCGAGCTTCCATTTTGTTGTGCTGATACGGCAACGTATTTTCCCTAACAATATTTCGAAGTATTAAAGATCTTTATACTTTAAAGATATACAGACTTTAAAGGTAAAGATGAATGCCCTGGTAAAATGTTTCTTGTAGCAAAGAATACAATTAATAGGCTCACCGGCGAGAGAGACCCTACTCAACATCTTCCAATACAATGTAAACTCTTTGCTACTTTTAGCTCTTACCAATTTGATAGACGTAAATCAGCTTCCATTAGTGAGAAATTTCCTCTTGATTGATACGCTTTCACAAGACCCAGTGAGGTAAAGGGAACCCCAAACAATCGTACCCCGTGCCCACGAACAATGATATCTGTAGACCACTTTCTGCCACCGACTCGAACCCCGTCGGGCGGTAGTCAAAAGTTTTGGCTACCGAAAACGTTAACGCCATTCGTGACCGCACCACTACTGCTGCCACACCCAAACTGGGATCGTTCGATGGTTTGGGGGGAGGGAGTGGAATTTCTCCTGCCCAAGGAAAAACTTCTCCGGTAGCTACCGAAGCGTAGCATTCCGAACCGTCATACCGGTCAGCCGCAGTCGTCATCGTCGTCCAGATGGGATGGCAAAAACAAAGAGCAAATCCAAAATCCATCTCCATCCGGCAGAAATAATAGACACAACCCCCGACAAACCCCGACACAGTGGGTCTCCAATTCCATTCCCAACCAGCGCTAGCGGTGCTCTTAACCGGTCCCGAGTCCCGAAAAATTTAGGGAGACTCCAAAGAAACGTCTTCAAAACGTCAAAATTCTTGACATACCATTTTGACCGTGTTCGGTTACGTTGCTTTCGTGCGTGTAGTACCATAAAAAAAAAACGTTGCCGCCGAACCTGCCGCCCAGTGGCATTTCATTAATGAAATTCGCTGCCACGGGCGAATAGATTCTCCTCCCAAACCCACAAGCCCCCGCGCTTTTTGTTTTTGGCTCCACGCAACGTCAGTCATGGGGTGTAGGCTCCGTGACTTTGCAGCTGATTTTCGGTACCCCCGCACAACTAAGTCGCTTTTTGTGTGTTCCAAATGCGAACCAAACTGTCTTTCCGAAACCACCATCAGGTACATGCAGCATGTCCGAAAGGCGGACTTTTCAAACGAAACTTGGAAAAACTATCGTTTGGATGCGGGCCCCGTTCGGGAACCAAGAAGAGAGAGTGGAAGTAAGGATTGGGCACCAAAAAATTGGGGCTATCGACTGAGCGTTTATTTCGTTCCCATTCGCCAGCACAATGGGCTTTGCGCTTCCCGGACTGGCCAGGCGTAGGAAATTCATCACCTTCATAATTTATGTCCATCTTTTGCGGCCACGTGAAGGGTTTCTGGGGAGACGGGTGAGATGCTAGAACTGGCACGTTATAAATTTTGTTTCGACTTTAATGGATTGTTGGATTGGATGTTTCTTGGCCGGCACAGCCGAAGTGGGTGAGGCGCGAGTGGGCAGTTTGTTGGGAATTTCCGGCAGGAGAAAATTTGTTTGTATTTTTGTACGACTGGACGGACTCATGTTCATGCAATATTCAACTCTTTTAAAGAACAAACAATAATAATAATAATAATTAATTCTAATGAATAAAAAGTTTTCTTTTAAATTTTAAACATTTTTTAAATGAAAATGTGAGAAATATTATTATGATTCACCAGCAACCAACTACAACATGCGTAGCCTGTGTGCGTATATATATACCAGATCGATTAATGTAATACTTTTAAATCAAAAAGAGGCGTGACAATTGCACCGTTCGTTGGTTCAGCGGTGTGTCCAGCACGTCCCAGTATTCACCATCCCAGCACCACAAACGCGTCTGCGTGCACCAAAAACCAGCGCAACGTGATCGTGGTTCCAACCGATCGCGATCGCGCGTCTTGTGTGCGTGTTACTTTATACGTTTTACTTCTGTTTTGATCTCATGTTTTCTTTTCGCGTTTCTGCTTTAATTTGTTGCTCTTGTTGCTGTTTCATGCACATTTCTGCACAGCACCTAAATAGCTGCAAGGCTTTCGGGAGGCTTTCTTCAAAACGGCTTGTTACACATTTTCCCAAGGGTGATTCTACGGAAGAGCATGAGGATGTGGCAAACATTTGCTCGGTGTGGTTTACACACTCACCCATTGCATTGTGACATTTGTGGCCAGGTATCGTACAGCAGTTCCACCGTCAAGTATACCCATAAGTCGTACGGATTCTACCGGTTCACGGTCTCTTCGTTTCGTATGTTTATGTCGTTTGTCTCGTTACTCTTAACTTTGCGTCTTCACCCTCATTCCTACCGGTGGCTTATTATGATTACGTTTGCTTAGCTTAGCTGGATGAGCATCTCTTCTCTTTGCGCTTGCGAGACTCGAACCTTCCCGGTCTGACTCACTGCGCTGACGAGATGCATTCAAAAGCCCGGGTCGTATGCATTCCATCAACAAGGTGCAGCAACCGAGCCAACTTCACGCCACCAAGGAAACAGACTTATGGGTATGAAAATTGAATGTGCGCTTAGCGCGGCAATTTCCGGACGACTTCTTGGTCTTTTGATTGAATTGAGCAAATCGGATTATCGTTAGCCAAAAAAAAAGCCCACACCGGGGTGGCATGGGGCGGATTAGATTGTCATTCAATTTCAAGCTTGCATCAGAAGCCTAAGGGTGTAGCGGGCATCAGAATGCATGCGACGTCCCATCCCTACTGAAGTGGACGTCCTTTTAAAATCTTTCCAATGTCAAACCAGAAAACCTCGATCGCTCGTTGCGTTTCATTTAATTTCCGTAATTTCGGGCATCTGTTTGCCGGGGTCGTTGTGGGTCGTTTGTCTGGGCCCGGATTAGCCTCACTGTCTATCGTACCGGGTAGGATCCGTACCGGTAGCAGAACCACAACGAGCTCTGTTCGAACTCTGGCGGTATTGGTCGGGCAGAACTCGTAAATGATTCCACCGTTCAACTACGTCCCGTACGGCCATCGGTCGTGCTCCTTATTTGTCTTCGCTCCTTAATTTCTTGGCAATTTATTGAGAGCTCACGTACCGAAGCGAAGATAGTTTTCTGCCCAGCACACCTGAAAAGAATAAAACCACCCTGTCCCACAAAACTGGTACAAGGAAGTAAGGGAAATTCCAGGTGGTTTGTGGTGCAGAAAAAAAAGTTTATCCACAACCGCGAACCTCGTTTGCAGAACGTCGTGGGAGTTTCGTACATTAGGTGGGGAGTTTTGTGGATAGTAAAATTAATAAGGTGCGTGGCTTGAGGTTATGGCCTCGTTCTGCTTGTCGGTTGCCCCGGCTGGAACAATAACAATCGTTGTTCATATAAAAATCACCTATAATCTAATAAATTGATAAAGAACAACGATCCAGACGACGGCAGCGTACGGTCGCATGAGTGAAGACGACCGTAACGGCAACGGTACCACCGATATGGCGGGCCCGNAAAATCCAGGTGGTTTGTGGTGCAGAAAAAAAAGTTTATCCACAACCGCGAACCTCGTTTGCAGAACGTCGTGGGAGTTTCGTACATTAGGTGGGGAGTTTTGTGGATAGTAAAATTAATAAGGTGCGTGGCTTGAGGTTATGGCCTCGTTCTGCTTGTCGGTTGCCCCGGCTGGAACAATAACAATCGTTGTTCATATAAAAATCACCTATAATCTAATAAATTGATAAAGAACAACGATCCAGACGACGGCAGCGTACGGTCGCATGAGTGAAGACGACCGTAACGGCAACGGTACCACCGATATGGCGGGCCCGAAGACTACGTCGAACGTCTATATATATTGGCTTAATCCAGCAAAACCGTTCCGCCGCACATAAAGGAAACATTGAGGTGAAATGGGTGATTGGAAACTGGGTGAACTGGCGCCTGGTTAGTGGGCCATTTCGGGTGCTTCCAGCAAAAGCAGAATAGGTTAGGTACGATGCTTGGTTCGAAACCCCGAACGGTACCCTTCGCGTTGATAGCAAATTCCATTACCTTAGTTTGCGATGTTCATGCTTGAAACGCAACCATAGTACGAAGACGTCCCTGCACTATTCTACTCGCTGCTAGTGTCGCCCTAGTGCTGCTGTTGATGTTATTATGGTAGTAATTTAACCACCACCCATTCATCGGCAGCGTCTCAGCTAGAAGCGCTTATGAAATGTGACGCCACGCTTGGTCGTTTTGCCAGAAAGGGAAAAACCTTTCACGAGCACTGCCAACTGTTTTTCGCTAACAACCGTGTTTTTTTTCTCTCTCTCTCTCTCTCTTTTTCACCATCCTCCCCACGGACATAGTGAATCTGTTGCCGGCACAGGCATCCGTTTTGTATCCGTGTTTTGTATGGTAAGCTATCGCGAATTTATGATACACAAAGTGTAATTTTATTATAACCATTTGTTTCTAGTCACGATCGAGTGGGTGGGAAACCGGGGATGGAAACGAGAGTCGTCCCGTAGACAATGAACCTATGTTCCAGCAGGGTGGAACTGCAATGGTGTTCGTAGTGTGCATACGAAAACATATCCGAACCATGCAACAGCAGCAGGTCGTAGTTGTCACGTAGCTTAACCATTTCTACTCTCAATAACTGAACGTTCGGATCGGTTCCTTTCTCTTTTATGCTCGCTTAAAATGCTGTACTAGGAGTCATTTATTAGGTTACAAAAAATAGGGTAGTTTTTTTTCAATAAAGAAACAAACCTATTCCTCAATAAAAAAAACAAACAAACCTCGATTAATCGGCGAGAAATGGAAGCAGGAAAAATATTTAAAAAAAAATCCAATTACTCGTTCATAAGCGACTTGTAAGAGACTCCATCTATAAGACTTCAATGATGATCAGGACAGCAAAAACATACAACATAACATTTTATGCAATATTCGATTTCCCAGCATTATATGGTTACACTCGACACGTCTGATAGGCCAACGAGTGCCAATCGAGATGACCAAGAATTGTATGTTGTACGACACAGGAACAACTTCAAGTTAGAAAAAAAATGTCTCAAAATATTCCTTTAAAGGGAGTAAAATTTCCTCCCAATATTCCACATTTTCTGGACGTTTTTTTTTCCTCCTTTTCACTGAATGACATTGATTTATGCTGTTTGTGCGTTTGGGTGTTGTAGCGACTATTTTGTTTCACTTTTTTTGTTTATCTTTTTTCTCACTCAAAAAAAAACATTTTCTGCTCGCTTATGTTTGTTCTTCAAACAGCACCATCAAACAGTAGAAGCTTTATTTTATGTTTTTTTTTTGTCGCTCTGACAAGCATCGATTTTCCATTCTACACCCCCCCAAAAATGTGTGTTGAACATTATATACTGGGTGTGCAATATTATGCGCCATACAGTCTCCCTTTCGGGCTAACCGAAGGGAGACCAGCAATGCGAGTGTCAGATGCTCCTGCGCACAGGAGATACATCCCGTAATGCCGGCATGGAAGACGAAAAACATCACTGGAAGCAACGAGCAAATGGAAAACGATGAGGTGTGAAAGAAACTTTTGAAACGCCATGAATAAAAGGGAAACAAAATTCTCGCCCCTCGAAGCATAAATGTAATATAATAAAACCGAAACAAAAACAAAAAAAAAAGCTTAAATATTATCACCGAGCGAGGGAAGCTGTGTGCGTGTGTGTTGGAACCGAACTGACCCACAGGGCACAGGGGCTGGCCATGGTTGACGCGGTAGTTAAATTATGGTGTTAAAATATATGTTACATCAAAGTTTATAAATATCTAAAGTCCTGCCAAACTTCACCATACCCTGTGGGTGAATGGGCACCTTTTGTTTGCATTTTGTCCGTTTGGTTCGTTCGTAAGTTGGCAAAACAAAACACACCAAAAAAACCTCTCCCCAGCAGCGTTACATGTTCCTGTTCCTGGTATGCAACAGGCAGCGTGAGAGAGTTGTAGCTCTGGTTGGAAAGAATTCAAACGGGAAGTTTCCGCGGGTAGTGACAAAACTTTGCGAATCTTCGTTCAGCCATAAGAAGCGTCTTGTTCGCGTTGCGAAAAATGGAACTTTTTTTTGGTCGTATCCATATGCTTCAGCCATGAGAGGAACCATATTTCACCGCTGCCGCACTATGGCGCGTTTAAAAATGCGAATAATCCTCGTACCATCCATCTTGACCCCAGAGCAACGGGACGACAAAATACCATCGAACGGACAACGGACCACTACAAGCTGCAGCTGACAACTATATTAGCAAGCAGGCTCAGCGACAATAACGACTTCTCTGCTCAGGAAGATTCTGAAATGCAGCAGTCTTTGTTCATTCTCTCTCTCTCTCTCCCCGTTATCCATTTCATGCTTCGACTTAGGATCTAATTTATTGGTCCCAACCGGTGTATCGAAGGTGCCGAAGTTGATGGTTCTGCAATGGGTTGCAGAACGCACCCATATCGTACCCATCGCGAACGGGCAGCCAAATACCGGCGCAGTCGAAAGGTGCGCGCGCGTCCGTGTGGCGAGTCACCAAAATGCTAATTGGAATGTATCGCGTTTCAATTTCGCTGGAAATTTTGCAGCGCCCGCCAAGAAGTCACTCCCGCAATCTTGAAGAATGAGGGAGCCCCCGCTTTAAGCAAGCGCGAAACTTCTGTGCGCAAAAAATTTGGATTTTCGTGGAAAAAAAACAACCAACGGTTACGACGATCATCTCCTCGATCGTCTCTCACGATTTTGCGCCTCGATGGTTCGATTTTATGTTCGAAAAATTAATTAAATTACTTTGCAGATCCACTCCGCCCAAAACAAACAAAAAAAACCCAAAAGAACCAAACATTTCGATCGTCGTCCATCCATAGTGACCGATCGGATGATTCTTTGCGTGGTGATCTTCAACCGTGAGATCGAAAAGGTAAAAGGATAATGATTGGAACTTTAAAATTGCTTACGACGCGTTTGCTGTATACTGCATCACTACACGTGAACGAGCGTTTAAAACGTGTTCGACACAATTAAAAGCACATAAAAAAGCGTGTCCCCAAACGCGCTGCATCGGGTCGTACCCGGGGTTAAGCATTATCGAACAAGCTAATGAATTCTTCGAATTAGTAAAGGGGAAACATACGAACGTAACGAGACTGGTGCTGGTTTTCTGCTCAAGGGTCGCAAATAAGTGTCCCTACCCTATAGAGATGTCAAACCATGGCATTCGGTGGGCAACATTCGCGCCTGCACCATTCAAGAAACCTGACGAAGCCCCAAGACCAAATCCAACATTAGCTTGGAAAATTATTTCCTCGACCTTGATGGTATAGTCCGTGCCAGTTACGGTGGTTACGCTTTGGTTAGGTTTTTTGGCGATATTGCCATGCTAATAACTTTGCTCAAACAGGCTATAAACATGTCTTACCCCGGGTTGCGTCGTCGTCGTCGTCCGTCATCGTATCGGAGAGTAGCTCCGATTCACGGAAGCACTACATTCGCAGTAACAACTCACTCAACCAAGGGCCAGACGGCGTACGTTCGTTTGCATTTTTCGTTTCGCCAACTAAACTGGCCTGTGTTTTGTTTTAGAATTTTTTAGCAAAACGATATCGTTTGCTACCATTTCCTGCCGTCCGTCGTTTCGTGCACTCTCGGTCCCGTCCATCGTTCCGTGGTATGATGAGCAAAACTGATTTATCGATAAATTTTATAACCCAATAATTAACATCATTAACATAACGGACCGACTGCACGGGACCGTAGCGAAGAACAGTGCCCGGGCACCGTTTCTATCGTTCGAGGCGGATGATGACGAGTTCAAGACCTCGTAGTGGCCGCACAATCACGGCAAACGCCACGTACACCAAACGTGCTCGCGACCTTGCGACCTCGCCCGGAATCGGAAGACAGTGGAAGACCACAAGGCACCCAATGGACGATGGATCATTCCCCCTGTAGTGGCGCTTCATTTCACTTTTCATTCGCAAATGCTTTCCTAATAAAGCAGTATTTATTCAAGCGATGTTACTGTAGGGCCCATTCGTTGTAATATGCAAATGAATTCCCGGAAAGCAGTGAATCTTTGCCCTCGATGTTTNGAGGCGGATGATGACGAGTTCAAGACCTCGTAGTGGCCGCACAATCACGGCAAACGCCACGTACACCAAACGTGCTCGCGACCTTGCGACCTCGCCCGGAATCGGAAGACAGTGGAAGACCACAAGGCACCCAATGGACGATGGATCATTCCCCCCGTAGTGGCGCTTCATTTCACTTTTCATTCGCAAATGCTTTCCTAATAAAGCAGTATTTATTCAAGCGATGTTACTGTAGGGCCCATTCGTTGTAATATGCAAATGAATTCCCGGAAAGCAGTGAATCTTTGCCCTCGATGTTTTTCCATTCCAAGAGTTGTTGCCTTGGTGGAGGAACGGAGGTGTAAGGGTAAGTTTTTGCCAAAGTTTTTCTCCAGTTTTTGGAAGGGAACAGTTTTTGTGCTGAATTGCGCATTCAAAAGCAGGCCAACGCAAGTGGAATCAATTACGGTTTCTTGTGCTATGTTTGAAGTAAGGCAGGAAACCCATTTTTGGGGAAAGTTTTCTTATGTTCGTGATAATTATGTGCAGAAGAACAGAAACATCCTTCTGTGTTCGATTGCATAGTTGGATAGTTCAAGTTCAAGCTTGCGATTAAGTTCGTAGCTTTGTTAAGATATGGTTTACTCGATTCCGTGTTCTCTTGTTATTTGTTTTAGTCTCGTTTTATTGTGATGTTTCACAAGACCCGACTAATAGTCATGCAAAACCAAAATTTTGACATCTACCAACAAAAAACCTGAATTTCTGATAAGACACCACAAGAACAAGAATGTAGATAGCGTAGCACCAGTATCCAAATCTATCTCCAACCGTATTCAATCATCCATGACGAAGATAGATGCGCCGCAAGTTCTGTATCGTTGGTGACTCGCCAGCCTGGATCTATGGCAACCAGACCTGGTGATCCAAACCACCAATAGAGGACGAACCTTGGAACCTATCCATCTTGCATTCCCGCCCGTGTCTGCGCGGCAGTCGGATGAAATCGTGATTATCTCAATGTCATTCGTGGCTCATTCATGCCACACCACGCGGGTGAACTGATGGACTGACTGACTGACTGGACTGTTTGGCTGAAGTGACTGACTGGGCTGACGTTTGCGCTTGACTTCTACTGTTTGCCATTCGGGATAGAGACCGAGTGTTCGGTGTGGCCTTCTCCCGGGGTGACGCGAAGTCACCGCATGCTTCAAACTGACGCCCGTCGATCGCCGGGGACAGGGAAGGGAGAATTATTGTTTTACCTTATAATTTATGCACTTTTGTACAATTATTAACCATCACGAGAAGTACCGAGCGACATGCAGCTTACAGGCATGCGACCCCGTCTTCTAATGAACGCATGCACAGCTTGCAAGAGGTTCATTGGAGGGGGGAACTCGAAAACACGACTAATTTACGATCGTGCCGATTTAATCGAGCTTGTAATAGATTGAATTAAGCAGATCCATGCTCCGTGCCACCGGTCGGACCTTTTCGGGTCGAGGATCCTGCGGGACGTGCGGCATCACACCGGCATCACGTACCGGCATCATCTGCCAGCAGTATCCATCTAGCGTCAGCATCTCATCTCATCGGGCGGGAAGAGATGACGTCGATCTGTGAAACCAACCTCGGGGATGCATGAGCAGTTGGGCGCCACCTCTGGTATCACTGGGTGGCTACGGGTGTAGGAACCGGTTTTTGCTGATTGTCTCAGCCGGGTGTCTACACAACAGTTTAAGGTGCAAGGATACAGCGCGATGCCGTGTGGAGCGTGCAGAGACAAGCGTACGGTGGGAGAGCAAAGGTACACCTGTGCATGATTTCAAGTGCATCATAATAAAGCGCACGATATGGCCTTGGTCACGTCTGGTTGTCGAGCTGGGCGACAGTGGTACGAAGGGAAACTTTATTGGATCACTGCGAGATATGTCACCACCGGTAATAAGTGACAGTCGCGCAGACAGAGACTTCGGTGCAAGCAAACTTTCCGAATAAACAGGTCACATTCCAGCGGTGGAATTCCGTACAACAGATAATAATGTTCGAANACTTTATTGGATCACTGCGAGATATGTCACCACCGGTAATAAGTGACAGTCGCGCAGACAGAGACTTCGGTGCAAGCAAACTTTCCGAATAAACAGGTCACATTCCAGCGGTGGAATTCCGTACAACAGATAATAATGTTCGAACAGCGAGCCGGTACAAACACATCCCCCAAATGGTTTCCGGCGGGCATATAAGTTTAGCATATATTTATGATCGATTGACCGGGATGGTAGATGCAAGCAGGCAGAACCGTACGATCGAACGGCTTTTAGCCCCTCGAGCTAAGGGCAGTTTGGATACATTGTTCCGTGGTTACAATCGGGTGCCACGTTTGTAAACCATCAGTCTTTCCACGGCACAAGGATTCCGGGGTTTCGGGCGGCACGGTGGCGAGTCGGCAGAAACCTTACCATGTTGTACAAGGTTTGAAAATTACCCTCCAATTTACCGTAATCAGTTCCGCTCGCGTCCGCTTCGGCGATTTGTTCGTCGCGGCGGAGGCCACAGCTTTTCCGTGCGCTGAAGCCCTTGTTAGAGGTTTGGTTGGAAGGTCTCATCCAAAAACTCACCCTCCCGAAACGGTGTCAGATATCAAATCAGACACCAATATTCATCCGGGGACGCCGGTGTCTATTTAGTGAGGCTGCTTCACGAGTCAGCGGATGCGCACGGGACCCGGTCGTTCGATGTCAATTAAAAACAAACAAAACCATGCACCGGGCAATTAGTGGATAATTGAGCACTTCCAACTGTGCAGTTGTGACTGCCGTTCAGACCGATGTTAAAGCGCACTAGGTTGGGAAGGTTTTGCTTCCCCGCGAAATCCAACGCGAGAAAGATCTTCGGTACGGATGAGCTTATGCCTGATGAGCCCGACACATGATGAGGCAAATCGCCGAACGTTGCGTTCGGATTTACCGGCCAGACCCACCGTGGACTTTGTGGGCCGGTTGAACGTAATGGACGCCGTTGATCGGTCTTAGTGGTCGCGTGAAGCTGCAGGCGTGCACATTTTGGCACAGTGTGCTAATTAAAATTTCATCCACCACAATATCTCAGAAGCCGCAGGTTTTTGGAAGTAGTCGGCTGGTCGAGGTTCTAGCGTGTCCGAACCGAAAAGTGTCCCGCTGTGAGTTTGCTGCTTCAGAACGGACCCCGGAACCTGCTACCCGAACGGAAGCTTTTAACCACCCGTCGGCGCTGTTGCGGGCAGCTTGCGTTTCCGAGAGCCGAGATCTCTGGACGATTCTCGATGTCGTCGAAACCGGTGCTCATTGGCTCGATGAGAAATTAATTTAAATTAGTCAATAAACTGAAGAAAAGTTACATCCTCGCCTGTAACCATTCGTACACCCCTGGTTGGTGCTTCCCCAAGATTTGGAGGCAAACATTTTGAGTGAGCAAATGAAGCTGACCGCTGATGTGATGTCGACCACAGTACGATCCTGAGAACCAATGTTCGGGAACTCTATACCATTCCATTTGGTTTGGCGCCCCGCAGAGCGTGGGTACTGCGGAGTCGTCCATATGCAAGGTATTCATCGTTCTTGGGATCCCGAAGTGAATAGGTATCCCCGAAGGTTCGTTCCAACCAACGATGACGAAGTCGTTGTGAATGTTACTAATATTGCATGAATCATGGCTTATTGTACAACGAATGGACAAGTCAAGAAGTTCTTCCTTTATCTTAGGTCCCTCGTTTGGTACTGTGNCACAGTACGATCCTGAGAACCAATGTTCGGGAACTCTATACCATTCCATTTGGTTTGGCGCCCCGCAGAGCGTGGGTACTGCGGAGTCGTCCATATGCAAGGTATTCATCGTTCTTGGGATCCCGAAGTGAATAGGTATCTTCGAAGGTTCGTTCCAACCAACGATGACGAAGTCGTTGTGAACGTTACTAATATTGCATGAATCATGGCTTATTGTACAACGAATGGACAAGTCAAGAAGTTCTTCCTTTATCTTAGGTTCCTCGTTTGGTACTGTGTCTTATGCTTTCGACATTTCGTGGTTGCGTATGTTTGGATCCGTGATTCTGTGAAATGTTGTCACTCACCTTCGCGATGGACCTACAGCATCCACATACCCCGTACAGCTTCGGTTGAGGTTTCCCTGATATCATTGGCCGTGGGATTCGGTGCATGAACGTATAAATATAATTCTTTTCGTTTTATTAGAGCCTTCGTCGAAGCGATGGGGCATCATTTACGGGAGCGGATTGCCATAAGGATGGTATAGCAACGGCTGGTAGAATTCCACAAACAATAAGTGATTCGCTGAGAGTTGCATTTAAATCTCCAGTTGTTTACTTCTTTGTACAACTGATATGGGACGTGTTTACTTGTTAAATTACTGTCGTTTAAAACAATAAAAACATTTCAAATCATTCACAGAAAAATTGCTTTAAAAAATCAACTTCCCTATACATGTTTAGCTACTGTCAGTTGGTCTGAAGGACTCCTTCTATTTCGTTTATCAAAACCCATTACCAAGATCTACCTATTACAGGAACATACAATTTTATAGAACATTAGATTCAATTCTACTTATTTAAGCGAAAAACTCACCCAACCATTCACTGGACCATTTATTTTGTCTCTAATTGTGGCAATCGTGCGTACAAACCCCTCATATTTGGACGACAAAAAATGACCTTCACCAAACACATTCAACCGGTTTTGTTACAGTACATTTCCGGCTAAAAATGAGTGAACTAACAGTTTCTTTTTTCTTTCTATTTTTGAATTTGCTACAGTTTAGTTTGATCATAGCTTTATAGAACGTTCCGCACGTCACTGCGAGAGAATGTTCCTTAAATGTTTGGCTGTCGGTCACCCGCAAGCACTTGTTCCAAGGCTAGTGATAGACATTTCGCTTCCGTAGTAGATGATTGAGACAAAAGGAGGGGACCATACAAAAGGCATGGGGTAGCTTCTAAACGTAACTTTTCATAGGTGTATTGGTGAAGATAATTACTCCCCTGTCTTTTGTATGTCACCTTTTACAAGCGAAAGAGTTTGCAGTAAAAGCTCACCCCAAACGCTCTGGTGCGTCAAGGTGCCTACAGTTTCCTGTGCTGTCGGTAGTACCCTTTGCTTTCTCCCACAAAGGTACAATGGCCCCGCTTGGTTTTTGGTTGTTATGTTTCGTTGTTTTTCCTTGCTCTCTCTTCATACTCCTCTGTAGCAAGTTTTTCGGTCTGGACCACTTGGCCTTTGGCGAAAAAAAGGTACGATGATGCTATTCACAATTATTAAGTGAAGATCTATGTAACTGATAAGCCAGTGGTCCCACAGACCCCGCCCGTATCCCGGGCGGTCAAGCAGTATGTAGAGAATATACGGCTACGTCTACTGCACACGGCCTCAAACACTGTGCCAGTGCTGTGTAGCGTACAGAAAACTACTCGCCTGCCCTAAATGTCCATGTCAGGCATCTTGTTGTCCAGAAAACACAGATGTTACCGCGTCGGACAAAGAAGAATGGAAGGTGATAGTAGTTAGTGGAAAATAAAAAAGAAGGAAACAAACAAATCTAGTTCATCGAATATTGGAAAAGTTATGCCATCCATTCGAAATGTGACACAATTGTTGATTTATTTTATACTTTTGAAATATGTTTTTTTTGTATTAATCAAAAATAATAAATTGTTTCTATAATATGTTTCAAAGAATAGCATTTCTTTACATCGAAAGCTTTTTTATTTTCCTTTTATTTTCAAACAATAACACCTTTATCATAAACTTTGATCGATGCGATTAAATCCACAAACTTCGTTCTATGCTCTGTCTGAGTGTCAAAACACGCATAACACGCACTGGATAAGCGAGAGGGCAAAATGCTACATAATGTTTTCTTTGTTAGGGTCAAAACAACCTGCTGCAAAACTACCCATTAGCACAGAGCAGGTGTAAACGCTGAACATCGCATTAGACCCTAAAGGTCCGAACCAGACGCAAGCAGCTGCTCGCTATTCTCTGGTGGAATGTTTACATGAAAGAGAAAGGTACGTGGAATGGTTCGGTTCTGTGTGAGAGGGCAACGTTTTTTCCTCCACGATCGTGAGTCATTAAAGGGCTGCAAAAATTATTTAATTGCCAAACCTAATTCATCATTCCGTAATAAAAAAAAAGAGACCAAAAGGCATTTGCTCGCGATCCACTCACGGTTGGTCCGGCAGATCAAAAAGTTTTCCTCCCATTAGCTTTTCGGTAGTTGGATTTAACAATTCGCAATCGAACAGCAGAATGCTTGTTTTAAATTGTTATTTGATTTGAATACACAAATTCCGGTGACCAAAAGACGGCAAACCGTCCAAAAAAACGCAGTTACACGATTGTCAATTGTGTGTAGCCGTGGGGTAGCTACTACGATATGCCCCTAGCGACCGGTGGGTGCTACTGGGTCGGAAAAAAACGGGACCATACAACCGGCAGGTCCAATCGCTACCGAGCAAGCAGTGATCGGTAGTTTGCGATAAGCGGATCCGCCGTAAGATCTGCCAGCAGCTTCTTCCACTCGCATTTCCGTGCACGTGTAAGGATGGCGTGCATACCATAAAGTAAATACGGAACGGGTATAAAAACAGCATCAACCTTTTGCATAGCGCCAGCGCTTGTTATCGTGGTACGCATGCGCTCACGGATTCTCAGCCGAAAAGGGGTTTTTTAGCCGAAACGTAGCGCCAAAGCCGAATGCCTGCACCATACAAGCATTGAAATAAATTAAATCACTTCCTTATTTATATCGGATGTAAACTAATTAAATCGAACAACGTACAGAAAACAACCTGTCCATGCGGTTAACTCTGCTCCACCGTCTGGAACGGACGGGAGTCCCAATCGGAACGGTGCACGGACGAGAGAGAGATAGAGTTCCCAGACGAGCTACAGGTTGTACACGGTTGCTTGGGGAGTACAGATTGCATCATGGCCATGGTCACCCTGGGATCATCGTTAGATTGTCTGATGTTTTTTTTGTATATGCGTTTTTTCATTTCTCTTCTTCGTTCGAGCAACTTGCCGAAGATGCACTTATGCACTGTGGCTGGGAAAAAACCGCGCTCTGCTGAAAGGATGCTCAACTATGACCGAATGCGTTCGACGTCCGGATCCTTCCGAGAGCTTGGGAAACTACCAACCCTACAATTTGCTTTCCACATTCTCAGGTTCGATCGATCGAGATGCGACGGTTTCGTCTTGCGATCGGTGATTGATCTCGTCGATCATCTCGAAAAGGGCAATTAAAACTGGGGCGCCCCCCATTTGGGATTTAAGCATGATTTGATTTCTAGCAGCAGAAATTCAGCAGAAAATTCATCAGCCCAGTGTAGAATCAAGTTCTTCACACGGACTGCAACCTGATGGTTATCCGTTACTAGCTAATACGTTTAGGGATTTAAATTATCAATAGGATAGAAAGTATAGAGATGAAATACTTAATGTCCAGGACTACGGTCACTACATTTAAGGTTAGAATCTTCCCTCTACAACAAACGATACCTCCACACGATGACTCCGAAGAGGATCGACCAGATGATTTATTCGATTTTGATAATATTTCTCACACATGTTGCTCTTGTGTGTGCCCATCCTACCAGCCAGCCCATCTCAGTCTGTTCCGAACTTCACAATCGTGTTCGGCCCAGTCGGGTATAGAATATCGATTACTTCGGCACAACCAAAATGAGTCAACCGTAAGACCGACGTCTGCTGGATTGCCATAAAAAATGCAAGGTCGAAATGCAATTTTAAAACCCATTCTTGCAGTGAAACTGCACCGATAAAACCAAGCGCACAATAATAATCGGACAACACGCCTCCTCACCGTGTTGGAGTGCTTGTCTTCTTGCAGCCGGTCACAAAATGAACCATAAAGTAAGAGTCAAATTGTTGGTCGGGCATGTGAGTGTGCATCGCACAGGATGAAAGCAAAAGTGCAATGCATAAGTTCATCACCGATGTGGCAGAGTGTGTTGCATCTTACGGCGAAAAAGTGGGTTTAACCTCGTTAAAATTGAAATCGGTATCGATGGGTACACTCTTCCCCTTAAACATACCGCAACGGAAGGTTATATTGAAACTTGTTTCTCTGAGTTTTTTTTTAATTCGCATATCGCATAAATGTATTTTATCATTTAAACTAAAAAGTACTACAACTTGTCTTCTGAGTGAGGAAAGAAAAATGCTCAAAGTCTAATGATTTTAACTGCTCCACATGGTGATTTAATCTGACGACTGCTCACAAACGATCTCGATCAATCCAATTAGCAGCAGTACAAACAAAACACTTGTCACCATCTTCAGATATTCGATACATTTTCGTCCAACCAGTTCGTCTTGTGAATGAAGAAAAGTGGTGGAGAAAAAAGAAATCCATATATATTCTTTCCATGGAACAACGGGAGAAAAAAAAAGTCATCATGATATGACCGGCAATCAAGATCATCCGATCGAGCGCCTTCTTGTATAGCGTGCAAAGCAACCCCAGCCCACGGTGGCTTCCGTCTGTCTGTCTCGGGGCATTCAGCCTGAGTCAAAATAAATGCCACCACAAACGTACCGCAAAACCCCGGTGGACCGCCCCTACTCCCCGGGAGCGATCTGCATGGTGGATCGGGACGGAAAACGAGATGCAAAAATTATCTTGTCGTTCTGATGATACTCATCGATATTGCTACTTACAATTAAAAATTATCATAAATATAGCGTGTTTATGAATCCACACTGCGCACACACATACGCGGTTACCCACTTAGTGACTTCCATTCGTTTGCGTGAAAGAGTCGCGAGTTTTGTTACTTCTCAAAAGAAAGAACAAAAATCAACAAATGACTTTGTTACTTTTTACAAAAAAAACCCAGTGAGAGCTAATTCGTTTGATTGTCACACCGTTCGTCGCTGCATACTGGTTACCCGATCAAACTGACGTACCTCACGATTCTCGGTTCGCGGTTCGGATCATATCAGTAAGTGGGCGATAAAAGTTTTGATTGGCATGCGATACCGATACATGCACCTTGTGTGTGAACGTGTGAAACATTTGCCAAAAGTGCATTCGTGTACTTTGCATACTGAGCAATGATGAAGTGCATATTAAACTGTGTTGTGTATGTGAGCTTGTCAAAGAACCCACGAAACAACTGCTCCATGAGATCACGTGCTTGTTGAGATCATTTAATCTGTTTTTCTGTGTATTGCAAACATTGAAGAATTCATATTTACAACCATTTGAAGAGTTATAACATGTTCGTGTGAAAATAATGCCAGTTGGTTCCTGATACTCCAAAACATTGGAGCAAATAGACGAGAAAAGGTAGAATTTCTAGAAAAAAAATAATAATCAATACTTACGCTAACCAGTCTTCGTTTCGGTTTTATCAGTGGACGATTCTGGCCGTTCATCTTGTAGTAGAGACCGCAGGCATTGCACAGATAGTGGCCAGTACCGTCCCTTCGCCACAGGGGTGTCGATGTTGCACCACAGTTGACACACTCTCGTCCCTCTGTTGATGGGGATCAGAGAACATTTTGTAGGGGAAAAAGAACCAAAAAGAGATTTGATTAGTTTATCTATTAAAAACACATTTTTAAGTTTATATTTACTTTATTAAATCGTCTACTATGAATCTCTTAAAATATTGTTACGCATTTTACCGAGAACTACCTATAGACGTTAGAAAGGGAGGACAGAAATGGTTCCAGAAATGGTTTCGATGCATGTCTATTGAAATTAATTAAATTAGTTCGGCATCAACATTAATTTCAATTTGACGTTGATAAATTAGGGAATGAAATCACGAAACTTGGAGACAATTTCTCGACGTCTCGAGCTGAGCACGCGGACGATGGAGGACGGTGGAACACAGAAAACAAAAACATAACCCACGGGTTTTTGGGCTAGAAAATATGTTTCCCCTCACAAACATTTCGGCCCAAGCTTCATCACCAGAAAGGACGGAAATAGAAGGCGCTTTGCTAACATGGACATTGAATGAAAACCCCACCGGCAAACCGGGGGAGAATCAGAATCAACGCTGGAAGCAAAACCCGAACGCCAAGCAAACGGGGCATCATTTTTTATGCTAACCGCAACTAGACGACAAGGACGAAACTGCGGATACCCTTTCGTGCCCACCCTGTCGCGGACATAACCGTTGCCCTGTTGCCCACATAACCGCGGTTCGATCGATCGGGAACGAATTTTTCCCACAACCTGGTATTGCCACCAGGTTCAACACCGGGTGAAGGTGGAGTTCGGTTAGTCACCGGGTGCGCTGTGCTTGTGCGCTGCCCACTATCAAATATTAGTTAACCGTTTAACAAGTTATGGAATAAATTAGTCTCGATTTCGCTTTCGACATTTCGACACACTCGCGCGTACACATCGATTGTGTAGAATGTGGCGAAGGGGGTTCCATTTCTGCCTCGCCTTCACCTCCCATTCCTCACCGTGTCTCCCTAGTTTTGTGAAGTTTTTAGCGAGCTTCCTCTTCGACAGCTTCAGTCTAGATGAAGTTGCGGGGTTTTGTGCTGCGATGGAACGTTTGTTCGGGAGACACCGGGGTGGAGATAATTTTATTCAGAGAGAACAACATTTTTATTTCGATATTTATGTGATTTTCTTTGGTGTCGCGAGCTTAGAGAACGGAACGAAATGGATGCAGAACGGGGTGTGCGTGTATATCGGAGAGAAAGAGGAAACAGATGGGGCAGAAAATCGCACCCCCGGTTGGCTTTTAAGTATCTTGTTCTTGTTAATTTTTATAAGACATTGTTTGTTTCTGCCCGGGGACACCATTCATGGCCCGGCATGGTAGCCCGTTAGACCCGGTGAACAGGAATCTATTAAGAAAAATGTTATTTCCTTGACCATTGGCTACCTTCCACCCGGCTTGTCGAGTGTGTGTGTGTGTGTTGTGCTTTTGTTTGGCTTTCACTGTTAACGATTTATTTTATTTATCCATTTTTGTTCCTGCCTCAGCATACAAAGTTGGCAGATCTCTGCTTGCCGACCAGAAGTTGAGCAGTTTTTTTTTGGTTGTCTTGCCTCGAATATACACAAGCCGTGAATGAGTGAGCATTCGTGAGGGTTTCCGACGATATCGGTGCGAGGACACTCCGAGAAGTGACGATGATCTGTATGCGCCCAGCTATGTCCCAAAGCATCGTTAACGTCTCGGAAAGGATGGGAACGGAAACTAAATCGATTCCTTCTAATAATCATCATCCATAACATCATAATCACAGGCATTTGCCATATTTCATTCCACTTGATGCTGAGGAAGATGGGTCCCATTGGTACAGCTTCTTCATTTCCCACCGATGGAGAAGCTGATCCGAAACGAAACCTTCTTGGGACAGTTTACCCATACCGGGGAGATGCTCATGGGAACTAATTGGATCTTCGACTGACTAGGGAGTTTTTGATGGAACCTTCATAAATCGCATCGATTACAGCACATTTTGTGTTGGTTAACGAATGCTAAGGGTGTAATATCAGGTGCAGAATGGGCCATTCCTAGAATAACGTTTAACTCCCGTGGCATACAGTTCCGTTAACATTAATTGACTTTTATGTTGGTTGAAGTTTACTTTTCATGGTTAGATTAGACTAATTATGTGAGTGAAATATACTTCGGTTGATAGTTCTAAACAATACCACCAAAAGATTCTGTCGCCCGAAGGTACCTGTTACAGAGTTAATGTCCCACACATGCATATCAAACAGATATTCACCAATTTGTTGTCAAATTATTCGTCCGTTCCGTTGTCACCGAAACAGGAAACAGGCCATAAAATGTTCGGTGTTATTCAATTTGACAAACGTGGTAGCATCATCATGGTCTCCCTAATCGTGTCACATTTGCACTTTTGCCTATGACCATTCAATCTTGCAGTAATTTAAGAAAATTTATAATCTCCTATTTTTGCATTCTCAAATACACTTCACCGTGCAGGTGTGGAGTTAAGCCAAAAGCTCTGGCGAGTTTTGTATGGATTTCCAAACGCGAAACGTATCAACCACCAAAAACAACCTCCAAAATCTCATAAATTCTCTTCTCTATGTCCTGATTGGGAACCGTGTTTCGATACGATACCCAATTATAACCGTAGGAAATGGGACTACGGTTGCGATGAGGAATAGAAAACCGAGAACCCCAAAAAGCGGTGGTGCGATGATCGTCATTTTTCACTCGCATTCTTATGCGATCCATCCGGAGGCGTACATATTTTCGGTAGCGATGATATAAATTAAAAATTTTATTCATTTATATTTCGTGAAGCCTTTCCCACCGGTCTCTCGACACGTCACAGCCGCTGTGTGCGTCGAAGTCTTCCCGTTGCTTTCTCTCCATTTCCCGTACCACGTATTCGTTCTGCGCTCGTTCCCTTCAAGGTATATATTGCGCTTGTTCTCGCTTTGCTCGCTTCTGTTTCCGAGAAAAGAAAACCAAAATAAACCACCAGCGCCACCAGTCGGGCGCAGGTTTTTGGGACAGACTCCTTTCCCAAAGCACTGACCAGACGGTGGCAGTTTTGCTGGAGTTTTCCTGTTAACCTATCCCGTCGCCGTGGAGGATGCGCTGGTGAGGAAGTAATCATCGAAAGAAGACACACACAAAAAGAGCCACCCGAGACAAAACGCTCTACCGAAGAACGACTCGAGACCCGCCAGGAGACACCGAGTGGACCGAAAAAACCCCGTCCCTCTCGGCAGTCCGATCCCGCTGGTGACCGATAATAAATCAGTTACTTAATGATCTTTCCTAAATAAATCGCTGCCATCGTAGCCACCGTGTCGGGTTGTGGTGGATGAGGGTTCGTAACCCTTTGCTCCCAGACCCAGGAAAGGCTCCCGAAAATGGAAGCTCGCAGCTCGCGCAAACGAACGAATGCGAGAGGATCGGTGTCGTTGCCGTTAGTACTCGTGTCTCGGCAAGCTGCTCAAGCAGTGTGGCGTTGGATTACCGCGTTGGATACACTGTTATCCAAATCCCAAACGTTTGTTGTCCTCTCTTGCTCGAACGGCTTGTCGTCTTCGTGTGTCCTTCCACGGTGCAGCACGGTGCAGTCGTCCCAAGGCGTAACGATCATGGCTCAATGGCGAATATGTGGGTACAGGGCGAAACTGTTGAAACCGTCCCCTTGACTAATGTTTTGTTTAACTCGTATAAACAATGTGTTGAGGACAAGTTACAGGTATTTAAACATTCCTTACTTTCCTCACCCATTGCTTGCGGGGTTGATCATTATCCACGAACTTTCTGGTGCGATGAGACGCGGATTGGGCGTTAAGGCCAGGGATCGACATTGTAGGTCCTCGTGAGTACAGACAGGCAAGCAATCTGAAGCAAAGGCAGTAACACAAACCTTTCGGCCGATAGACCCCGTGAATGCAAGATCTAAATTATGGGAAAAATTCTTGAAACATAGCCAAAGCCTTATTGCAATCGTCTTGAATAGTAAGAGGAAATACAGGGATATATCGCTCCAATTATGTTACAGTTTGACGTGTTCAAAAAAACCTTGAAGATTGAAATTTGAGGTTAATTTTTATATCAAATAGTCTGGATTAAAGCTTGAATATTTTTTTGTTTGATTGTAACGACAATTAAACTAATTTCAATCTTTAAAAAAAATCATATCAATTCAATTTACGCGCTTTTATTTCTGCTAGTAAAGCGCATCTAAAAAAACTGGTGGATTTGCCACGCAAACCTCTCAACCTATGCATTACGTTTATGCACCCACCCGAAGGTGATGTGCTAGCGAACTCAGCACGAACATACGGCCTTGACAGTGACTCGCTATAATTTTATGCAAAATTCTTAATTACTTCTACCATCGCAGCCGGAACAGTTGTTGGTCGTTAGATAGTGGCTCGCAGGCAAAAGCATTCGACTAGAATGGGTTAATTTTAATGCGCTACTAATCAGCGATCAATGCACCATCGTTGGGTCGATGGTAGAGCACAATTATGCATCAACCCGTACGCGATTTGGATGAGCAACATTTAATGTTTGAATTATTTTGGAAGGTTGTTCCGACGCTTAATTTAAGGTCAAGAATTAATTTAGTTCACCGTTTGGTACAATGTTTTTGTTTGTTTTGAAAAGCATCGAACAATTGAAGATGATATTTTTGGCTTATTTTGGGCCAACGTTATCGGCTAACGGCTCATCAGATTATGTTATGATTTTGTAGAAAAGTTGAAGCCTCTATTTAGCATGAATTTGTATGGTTAGTGTACTAGAGCTGTGCACATAATATTGTCTGAAAATAGATTACGAAATAGTACAAAAACCATGAAGGTAAGGACATTGCTTTACTACTTCCTCAAAAGCAATCTCCAAACAGTAAGACATAGACACGCAGTGTAGTGGTGAAACACAAAGAAAGCAAATACGGACATTATTATTACCAAACACAAAAGTTATGAAAACAAAATCACTGTAAACAATATAATCGATAAGGTAAAAGAAAACGTAACATAACAACAACCGGTCAAACGTTAACACAAAGGTATAGACAAATTCCCACCGATGTTACGATGAGTCTAAATACAAACAAGTTTTTTTTCTTCTTCTACACAGCCATCCGGAGACCTAAAGCGCCAGGGTATGGTCAGGTAGACATCAGGTGTCATCCAGAAATTTGAACCGTAAGTGTTGAACAGATCTTTTGTCTGAGAGTAACATATTTTGTAGTACTATACTTAAATTTATTGCGCAATAAATTTAACCTTTTTTTCTTGTTTTGGTTTAACCTACATACGGCACTCGAGCAAAAGAGTTTTCTCACTCCTTGTTACGATTTTTTTGTTGTGTTGCATCCTTCATCACTCTACCTGTGTGTGCTACCTTTTTGAAGCTGTAAATATCCTTCCAAGAGGCGCACTTGGTTTTGCGTGTGGGATGATACAACTGTACCGTACGGGATACAGAGTGATTTTCTCCCACTGGCAATGTTCTTCACGGCTTCAATAAAAAAAATCGATTCCGTCTTTGTCACGAGCATCTTGTACGACAAGTCTTGTTAACAGCACACGCACAGAACGTACATTAACTGCTTGATCGTTGGGGTACACATGCCCGAAATGCTTCTAAACCAATCCAGTTCCTCACGGAGATCCCAGAAGTTCGTACCGAATGGTCGTGATATGACTCAAATACAACTAACAACCCAACGCAAAACTAAAACCCGATTGCGATCGTAAACAAGTGATCATCTGACGGCAAAGGGAACGGATCCGGCACTAACAAGCACGATACAGTTTCCTGACCCAAAAGGACTTAACGCCTTTTTGGTGAGCTAAAACAAAACGAAACCACTGCTGCCATGTTCGGGAGGAACATGGACAACAAGAAAACAAGAAACAAAACTATCCTCACGAAATCGTTGCCCTCGGACGGCAGGATCCGATGGTTCTAATGCTCCCGTGTAGTCCGGTCCAGAGATCGACATTTCAAAACTCCCGAAAAAACGACAAAACGACAGTATAAAATTCCAAAAACTGTCACACCGGGGAAAATATATGGATTTTAGGCAACCGTTTTCCTGCTGCTGCTGTTACCTTTTCTCGTGTCCGACCCGTTCATGTCACCGTTCGTCCTGGATGACGATCGTGCTGGTGTCGGGCCTGTTCGAATGCCCTCAATCCTGCCCACGGCAATACCCTAGGTAGCCGTAGTTCTACACCACTTGGCACCATCCAAGCGCTGGAACGCTTGTGCTTGGCCAGGATTTATGTAGTCTTAGAGTGGTGTATTTTATTTTTTTGTTTGTTGAACGATTGTTTTAGGGGTACCTTTGGGATTGCTTTTTTGCATCGTCAGCATCGTAGCATACGGGCGAGTCAGATGCCTAATTGGATTGCGTTGGGAATGGAATTCTTCCTACCAACAACAAGAGCACAACAAAAGGCGCCAGTAGAAATTGTTTTTATTTGCTTTTGCTAAATGTACGCTAGTCGACGGGTACGTTTTAATTATGCTACTTTTAATAACCTCTTGCCTCTTGAAGTTTTTTTTTAAATGTATTTTTATATTTCAAAACGATTGCTACATTCCACGGCTATCAATTTACCATGGTTTGTGGTGTGAAAATGTTAAAAATGTCACGTCCATTTTGCATCCTTCACCATTTCTTCGCCTTCAAATTTGCAATACCATCCCTGCAGGAGTGGTTCTTTAATTAACTTTCCACAACAGGGAAAACAAACCACCGAGAAGAAAAGGAGTTTTCCCCCGAAAACATCGAAAACAATAAGCGACTTTTTTTTTCTTCTTCCAACCCTCTTCAGCCACAAACTCTTTAATCAAATATGCACTCCAGTTCGAGTATGGTGCCCGTTGCCCTATTGTTTTTTTTATTACCTGTGTGTTGCCAATGATGCTCCGCACTATGACATCATTTGCGAAACACACACACTCACGCGCGTCCGCATGCTGGTATGGGCGAACAAAGCGAACGATGCACGGTGATGCACTTTTCGAGCGAGCTGCTTCCTTGCACCGGAGCATATCGCTAGCAGCAAACAACAGCGCATACATGTGTTAAACGAATCGTGCATCACTTCCGCCCAGCACCCGGTTCGATACACTGCGCCCTTGCCCCGAACCTGAACTGTTTTTCAACAATTAACTTCGTGTTCAAGTTTGAATTTCCTATTATGAATGTGTGAACGTGCAACGTTGCAGTGATGACGGCGCTGGTCTTAACCGTGAAAATGCAACGGTCCGCCCTTCAGCGTCAATACCCGCTTCCCTTCGGGGCCCACCGGTTTCCCTTCAGCACGGAATGACCCTACCGCCACTGTGCGGCTGAACGCACTACAGTCCCTCGCCGCGTCCCCCACCGGATCGGGAGATTCGCCAATGGAGCATTGAGGTTTAATTTATGGTTGTGAGAGAGTTTACCACCTCTACAGCGACCTGCACCACCAGCATCACCTTCTTGGTGGTCCTCCAATAGTTTCTCAGCTTTTTTTTACGATTTTTCAAGTGCGTTGTTTTGCTACACTGATTTAAGTTGTGGCTTAGATGGATAGCCGTTGTAGATGGATGGTAGAAATGTCTATATATTTTCTATCCCCTACACCAACCCTCGCTGGTTTGTAGCCCCTCTCTCGCTCTTCCGTCTTAATTTATGCGAAACTTCAATTGCTTCCAACGTGAGTGCACGTTCGTTTCTAATGCTAGCCGTTCACTCGCTTCGCGGTTCTTTCGGCGTTCCGGGAAGACATCGCATCGATTTCGTAGCTGACCTACGCGCAGCCTGGTGGAGTAGCCACTAGAGCCACCAACCAAAGTGCAATTGGGCAGCAAAGTTGAAGATCGCTGCCGCCACCGTAAACCATAGACCACAAGTACTTTGTAAGCTTTTGCCAGCTACCTGCTACAAAATAGACCGTTTTCGGGTGTGCAACCAGCCGGAACCGGCTTTCTGACCGAAGGCATTCTTCGCCCCTCGGGGTGATTTAAGGTCTTACGGAACATTTTAACACGGTCTTCAAAGCTAGCTTTGGTGCGTGCCGATGTTGAACGATCACGTAACACGATCGAACAACGATCGATGCATTTTTCTTCCCCGGATGCATTTTCTTGCACGGTAGCACCTGGCACGAGATGAATTCCGGTTTGGTTGGATTTGCTCATAACTATTACCTTCACCTTTGAATGAAAAATCCACTAGACGATATCTAGCTTAAGTTAATACACTGTGTCACATAGAATTCGAAGGCGACTCAATTGAAATTTATGAAGAACATAAAGGTAAAAATACGGAACGCATGGTGGAAACATTTCCGCGTACCTTATATTGGACCGTGACCGATGTTTGCTTGCTGAGCACTTCTTACAATTTATTGTCCCAAATGATTTGCATTGCACGGTTTACCAACTTTCGCAACGAATGAGTGCAGCTTGCTGCCGAAACTGCTAGTGCAGCAGGCCTGCAGTGGCCATTCTTTTTTTTTGCACAGAAGGAAAGGGAAAGAAATTATAAAATCACATAAATCTACTTTATTTCTGTAGAAAAAACATTGCACACGGTACGATGCAACCGCTTCCTTTATGCATACTCATTAACATTCGGCTAGTGGTCGAACAAAAAAAAAGGGGTCTGTAAGAAGTAAAGTCAAGTGCAGTAGTTTAGTGCTTGTATATTTTTAATTTTATTTATTTCAGGTACCTCTTTTCGAGTTATGGGCATATGGTCAACTCTTTCCCCAAAGACACTACAATTATGTCTATTTCTCACAGTTCTCATATGCATTTGATAACAAATTTGATCATGTCTTCGTATACATCTTGCGTTACTGCGCTACCCTTTTCTTCATTGACTAAAGATACTGTAAACAGTATTCAGCTTCCACTCTTACACTCCAGTTTGTTTTCCTACCATTGTGATGCTGTACGATAGTGATCTACAACACAGGTAGCAGCTACCAAGCTTACCCTGATACCGCAAAACCTAACATGACCGATGACATAATCCGCGCGGAGCGGCTGCTTAATGTCCAATTTTGGACGAGTGTTTTCTAGGAATCTTTAAACTCAAAACTACAAACTGCCGGAATTCGTTGACCTCATTAAAAATCGACTCTTGCAGGGTTGAAACTCTTGAAGCTCCTCTGCTACCAGCTTCTTACCATTCTTCACCAATGTTCAACTCTGGTCCAACTCTACGTGTGTGTGTATGTCTATTTGGGATTTGATGATCATTTTGAAAAGTACTTCAAATTCCCGTCAAAGCCGTCATGCCGCCATGCAGAAGCTCCCGGCTGACAGTTGGCGGCAAATCTGGCAAGTGTCCGGCAAGTGCTCCACACGAGTGTCCTTGAGCGAACGTCCGAGTGGCAACCCTTGGCTACCAGTCTTCTGGGAGGGAAGTCTACAAGATATCCTCCAGTTAAGCAAAGTAATACGCGCGTGTGTGTGCGGACGCACTTGCCAGTTTAAAGTTTAGTTTCTTCCCGCTAACTTAAGTTTTACGAGTTCCCCAAAAAAAACCTGGACGAGTCGGAGATCAAATCGATCTTATACACGGAACTTCATCTAAACATGCCTTTTCGCGTGCTCCCGTCCCCAGATCCGGATGGGACGTGAGCTAGCAGTGTTTCACGATTCCATGCATCAGGTGTGGGCAGGTGTTTTAGTTGGATTTTTTCGCAAAACCGCGCGTACAGAACGCCTCCGTGCCTTTCGTACTGCTAGCGGTAAAAAAGAGCACACTTAAGTGGTCCTAATAAATTTCGTTCGCCGAAAATTGCGTGTTTCGAGTGCCTTCTTTCCATTCCCCGCTGGTCCGCTAGTGCAGTACCGTATGGTCAAAATGAAAAAAGAGCAGCAAGTGCCGCGGTTTCGGTGATTGAAGTGCGCTTAACCGGAACCCTGTGAAAAGCGTGTCCAGAGAGAACGCACTCACCGGCAGTTGATGTCCACGATTTGGAATCACCGTTTGCGCACTATGATTTTTATTATTTTACGAGCGTGTTCCATTAACGTGGGCCGTTTTAAATCAAATCGAACCCGTGCTCTACTGCATCCCTGGTGCCTTCGTGTTACAGGGCGAATTCTCCACCGATCTGACGACCCAATTGACGATCGTCAAAGAACATATCGAACGCGTTCTAACGCGAGCTGTTAGAAAGCATCAGCACCGCCTTGAGAAGTGGTGAACCAGTGGTGCATGGTTTTAGTAGTGTGATTGTAATGTTTCTGTTTCCATTTAATGACCATTACGATGTACCGTTTATTGGATGCAATATAACCTAAACCCCCTCGCCACCCAACCCGCCACGGCAAAGAACAATAGCGAATGCGAATATTGCTCTCACATTCATATTCACAGACACGAACGCACGAAGGGCATTCGGTGCATGGCCGACAAGGAAGGGAATGCAATAAATAATGTGTTTTGCTTATATAACTGACCGGACTGTGGTGAAGTGTGGCATCCACGCTTACTGCCCTAGGCCAACCCCTAGGTGCCGACGGTTTTTGGAATTTGGTAAGGAAAAGTTTTTCAGCACCAGCATTGCCGGTGCACGGAGCGTTGCGTAGACGTACTGTATCACCTTGTTACGGTGCACTATCATGCGATACTTTGTCATCTCGCTGATGATGTATTGCTTCCCCCCCAGGCCGGTTTCGGACTGCTAATCAGATTCGTGAGCCCTTTCCATAATTTGTCCAGAAACATTGTCTGATCAATTCGTCATTTTGCATCGAGCAGTCAAGGTGCATCGATCGTTAGGCGGTAGGGTGTTAATTCGCTTTCCGCAATCTTTTCCACTGTAGCACATCAAGGTCACGAGATGCAATTTGAATAGCAAGTGGCGAGAACAATATCTGCTTTGCATCGCTCTAATGCCGGATGAACCTGGAGCAGTTTAATCGATTTTCCCAACGAGTTTGTGGGAAAGCGTGCGTAAAGTGGTTTGTCGCTGCAAGCAAAATGAGGTGTGACTCGTTTGGAAATAGTTACAAGGAAATTTTATAAAGTAAAAAATTATCCTTTCACTATACAACCATGCTGACTTTAGTCAAGTTTATCACATCAGAACACTAAAGGACAATTTTCATATTTTCCTCCTAAGAAAACTCGGTACATAACTTTGTCTTCCTTCCTATCAACCGTCGCTTTGTTTGGCGTTCCACCCTATCGCAATGCAATGGTGCCGATCGAGCCAATGTTAGTTTCATTTTATTTAATTGTGGCAATTTTTTATTACAAAAATGTCCAACCCTCCAGCAGCCGCAGTGCGCCGCTTTGCATTCCACTGTGTTGCATCCCACGCCATTATGCGCTGCAGTTTCCATTTTCTCCATTGTTATTGTCCCCCCCGACCCCGTCCTCGCTCCCATCTCGCTCCCTACCCCCTACGGTGCACAGTGGTTGCTGTGTTGCAGTAGCAGAGCATTTCCTTTCTGTTTGGAGTCACCTAGTCGCGTATATGTTTTGTATTTTTTTCGTGCTTCTCAACTTCATTTTTCACTCAAAAAACCGGACCACCGATCTCCTTGGACGTTTGTTGCGCTTCCCCAGCAAATGCAAAAACGTTACGTTTGGAAGTTTTTTTTTTGTGTTTGCCATTGTTGTTGGGGTGCCCTTGGTGCATAAAATCAGCCACCGGCTCCATTTGCCCAGCCGTTTTGTTTTTTGTTTTTGTTTTTTCTGCTTCATACCAGAAACCAGGGCGGACCGTTTGTAAAGCATTTGCTGCTTTGGAAGGTAACGCATCGGTAATGAGAAGATGCAAATCGATGAGCGAGCGCAGTGCGAGCGTGCACACAACGCGTGTGTTCGTACAACGCTGCGTGTTTGTGTGTGCGCGGAAAAAATGCACTTTTTTTAAGGGGAAGAAAGATCTCCGCCCGTGCAAGAGTGAGTGAGGTAGATGGAGATAATAGAGCTTACGGGAAAGAAAAACAACAACAAAAAACTCCATTCAAAAAGGAAGTGCAAGTAGTTTAGTGGTTTGTTTATGTAACCAAAACAATGCAATCTGTGTAACGCGTCCGAACGACGCCGACTGGCAAACAGGAAACATAGCTCTCTGCCGGCTGTCGTAGCCTTTTGCATAAACCGTACTTTAGTGGATGAACTTGTGAAACATTTGCGACTTTTTGCCCACTGCATTGTAGGCTTTTAATTATCTCCAGTTAATCGTGATCAAAGCACGTGAGGTAAAGATCAATGTTTTGGAGGTTTTATTCAGACATACACAAACGCTTTTTTTTGCATATTTTTCTACGTAACACAGAACATATATTTGTACAAATTTGGTTTTCTTCACTATGTGCAACTCACACAGATCGTGATATAATTGGTGCAAATTGGAGCTATTAGAAAACGAATTTTCGTGCGCTTGGTGCTGCAGTAAGCACTCTAATTAAAAACAAAACAAGACAACATCGATGCGAGTGTCCCATACGGATGAAGTTTCCACTAACCGAATCGATCATCGAGCAAATACTTTTTATTTGCATAATTTGAAAAGTTTTACTTTTAATCTCCCATTGCAGCAGAGTGCAAAGATCATATTTGTCTTAAGAAGTTTCAATCATTTGTACCCTATCCTTTGTTAACACGGTGAAACACAAAAGCATTAAAGTGAAAAGCATAGAAAAACACAAAACGATTTGTACAATGAAAGAAAAACATACTACACCAAACAGGCGGTTTGTAAGAAAGTAAAGAAAGCAAAGAACTAAAGCAAGTATGTTAGTACATTTGGAAAAAAATATATGACAAAGAAAGGAAACAAAATAAGTAAATAACAAAAAAATCCACAAACACCACAGTGTCCATATCTTACCGGCACTCGTACGCGCTTTCGTCCGCTGCGGCTTCATGTGCGGGCTGTTCATGGCAGGACGGGGATTGGACTGTCCGAACGAGGCGCCACCGTGCTGATGGTGGTAACCGTACCCGCTCGTATCGTACCCCCCGTACGCCGACTGGCCCGTCCCATCGAACAGGCCTGCACCGGAAGTGTGCGACGCCGTCCCGCTGCCCGCATTGCTTTGGCCACCGTGCACACCGCCGAGCCCACTTCCGGTCGGCTGACCGCCATTGCTATGGCTACCGGTTACCCCACCGTTGCCGCCACCCACCGTCCCGCTGCCGGTCGTACCTTCACGCTGCTTTGGTTGGTTTTGGCCTCCACTGCCACCGCCACTGCCGCCTCCGCTACCGCCCGATCCGTTACCGCCGGTGAGACATGGTTTCACGTCCAGCCCGCAGCTGTCCGCCGTTTGGCCGGTTCCACCGCCACCACCAACACCCACACCGCCGATCGCATTGCTCGACCCGACCTGGGCCTGATGCATGAACGCATTGATCGTGGCCTGATATTCGGCCGGCGCTGTTTGTACCGAGTCGGGCGTCGAGTCCTTCGGTGGGGTCGGCGGGAAGGAGAAGATATGCTGACCGGATTGGCCCGTCTGCACCTGGCTCAGCTTGTCCTGCGGGTCCTGCGGGCAGGCGAATGGGCTGCCCCACGCACTGCTGGATGCGATCGGTTTGGGTGGATCGCTCAACCAGGATAGTGGACCGTGGAAGTGTGGCCGGCAGACTTGGGGTGAAACGTGTGACGAGGTCATGCGGGATGCTGTGGAGGAAATGCAAGAGAGAGAGAGAGAGAGAGAAAAAGAGAGGAGAAAAGGATAAGAAACCGATAAGACATGTATGGCAAGATAGTTTTATGATTAAATTAAAACACTACAATGTATGTCTTTTACCAATAACCATTTTTACGCCGCTTTTGTGTACGACCATTGTGTCTGGATACAACATACAAAAGCAGGTTATTGGACTGTTCCGTGTTACAAAGTACCTTTACAGGGTTTTCGAGTATAAGCGATGAAGTTGCTTCAGTCTTGACTTTTCTCTAATAAAGATATCTCTAGTAAAGATATTTAAGTTCACCATCTAGAAATAGCCAAAGTACAGGTGTTGAAATGTGTTTTTGCTTTAGGGATCTTGTTCAAAATGGAGTTGCTTCTGTACAAAGCTTCCTCGAGTGTCCCATTCGTTATGTTGAAAAGTCTCTTTAAAAAACAAATTAAATAGATCTATCCTTTGGTGGGGAAACTTTGGAAAAGTTTGGTGAATTTGAGAAGATTCCACATCTACACATTCTACATCAACATGAAAAGAATCTAGGAAATCGTACCGAATCTACCATTCTCACCTCAAAACCCCTGTATATAACTATCCTCCGGCTATGGTGAGATTTTGTGCACAACGGTGGGTCATTTTATGGACAAATTCACTGTACGACAAGCCTAGCTGGCTTGTAAGCTTTGTGTATTTTTTTGTTGTATTATTTAAAATGCATCTCAAAACCCTTTGCTGGAGCCAGATCCGGACACAAGTGACTTCATCTCTTGGGCTCTCAAGTTTACCGAGTACCCTGAGTCGGTACGAGATATTTGTATGCGTGTGTAAGAGTATAATTTTTCGTCATAACAGTACCCTTAATAGGTGGAATTATGAAAAATGCTGCACCTTCTTTAAGGCGTAGTATTCTTGCCTGGTGCCTTCGTTTACCGCCGGACCAGTACAGGAACTTGGTTCGGCACTGGTTAACAGTACAGTATGTAACCGGTGTAGCAGCAGAAGGACACAGTACCCCCCAAGGCACCGATCGCAACAACCGATCGTTGAGGTGCCGAGAAAATGAGCAAGCGAACGAATGAAACAAAAAAAATACAGTCTCAAACGGTCAGCAAAAAGTGACTCCCTTCTGCCGGTGCTAACCCATACATCACCGTACCGAAAGGAAACGCTGCCGGAGGGAATTTTGGAGTTTATTCGCGTTTACTACACGGATACAATGGTGCAATGAGGTTTTTGTAGCTAGCCGCACCCATCACAGAGCCGTTCAGTTTCTCGCCCGATTTCCGCCAATCTTTGTGTCACACAAGGAGAAGAGGAGTGCCACTACTGTCGATGATGATGGCGGTAGCATATACTTGCATACCTCTGCATATTTCCCAGCATAAAATGTTGAGCCCATAAACCTGCCAACCAAGCTGACAGATATTTGCCGCCGTTGCCGCACATCGTGCCGCCGCACCAGTGGCTGAATACTGTCGTAAAAATTTACCACCACTACCTCCAACATCCCAACCTGCCCTTTCCTTTACCACCGAACGTTGATCATTGATTCTATGGCGGAAATCAAATGGATTGAAAGCAAAAATCGGACACTAAAATAAACGGCCGAGAAATTCTCCCTCACTAAACCCCATTGAAAGAGAAGTGAAGGGATGGGTTGGAATAAAAATTTATGTTCAATAATAATAAATGATTATAATTATTAAATAGCAAGTGCACCTTGCACACCATCGTTTCGATTTGAAGGTGGTAAGGTGGAAAACAGCATTAAATGAAACATTTCCAACGCGTTCGACAGCTGTTTTTTTCTCTTTTTCTTACCAAAAATGCCTCCGGAGGCGAAAAATTCACCTCAGATTGATCGGTAGGAAATGGTAATAAATTCAAACACACACACGCCTGCATTACGATGGAAAGTCACCGGTGAGATTGAGAAGGATTCCATCCCGTAGCTGGGTGACTTGTCAAAATAGAGCGATTGAAATTTATCTCACTGCAATCGGAAGAAATCTACGGCTTTGAACTCGCAAAACGTTAAGATCTTGAACCCGATCATGAAGCTGTACAGTACAATGCAAAGGGTATGTAACGCCGTTACGCTACGGGTGGGTATTGCGAGCTTCTTCTCGATGCTGCTCGATTTGAATATCACAATACATATCGTGCGAGACTTGCATGTGGCTATCGGATGATCGATCGAATGATTTGAATGAGGTAAATGCTCGTGATAATCGGATTAACAGTATTAGCCGTGAGCTTAGGGAGACAGGTGTAAAAGACGGACGGCTATAAAGATGAAGCATCCCCAAGGGTTGGATAGAGATCGATGGCAACAATCAAACGATAGATCAATCATTTTAGGAAGCTTAGGAAGTTCGGTTTGCTTAGGAAGAATTTTGTAAATCGGACAATACGTTATACTGTATCGATATAGCTATGATTATACGTGTTAAACCCCAAACCGAAGAAAGCTATTTTTCCTTTTTCCTACTTGACTTTTCAATTACATATAATTCAAAGCGTATTAAAACATTGCACTACCAAAGCAAATTAAACCACCCTCAAGAATAGCCTTATTTACCGTGTCGTAAATCACTCAACTGTCTATGCTACCCGTTTGAAGTGTGCAAGTGATCCAAGGCATCCGCCACGGGTCAATATGCCGTGATAAGAAAGAAAGAAAAAAAAACTTCGGACAAAATATGCGGCAGCAAACAAATCACCGATCGGTACGGCATTCATACACAGACGAATAGTCGATTGCGATTGCTGCTTCAGCAGCACAAACGTTGCAAACGTGACGAGCCCCGGTGTCGAAGATGCATTCCCGCTGCTGCAGGCTGTGAAAGCGTCTCGCTGCAACCGAAGCCTTCGATAATAATAAATAATAAATAATTATCATAATAATAATAATAATATTATGATCCGTATGCCGTTCGGGTATGTTCGGGGTACGAAACCGTTGCATGGTTTGCCGCACACTTCCCGGGGCATCGTTGACGACCGGAAGGGATTGGGCCCATGATTGCCCCCGATCGTTGCCCGATTGCCGCCCTTCTGCCCTGTTGCCCTACGCCAGGAATCTGTTGCGCCGATCCGTACTGAGAGTGAGCGGGAGCGAGAAACGGGATCCGTCAAGACAAGTCAAGTTAACTCCTTGTCAGGGTGATTTTGGATTTTTCGTACGGCTTTGCTTCTCTTCGATACCGTCTCTTTAAGCCATCGTACCGTGGCAGGGGACAGAAGGAAGTAGTTCCATTCTGCTTCCAATACCAAACGCCCGGCCGTGTAAGAATTATGACCGATGGATGAATGGACGGACTGGATGATGGAGAGCGTGCGAGATTCGTTTCGATCGGAGCTCGGGGTCAGGACAATTTAAGGGGCACGGTGTGGGGTTTTACAAAAAGTGAGGAATGTTGTGCACCTTCCCTACGTTCCTCCCGTTCCGGCATTGCCTTTTGCCGGGTACAGTTTGGCGTGATTCATTGATTTATGTGCGTTAAGATGATCGATCGATCTGCCGGTTTGCCGATGGTGGATTAAAAACGCGCCGTGCTTCAAGTGTAATGGGTATCTGGTTTGCAGGTTGGTTGGTTGGTTTTTGTAAGCGTGTGTCGTTGCTTACAGTTGTGGGTCGTCACGGTTGCAACCGATAGTAGCCGGGTATGAAAGTTTTGATTGAGACAATGCGTCGTGTGCGGACCAGTGTTTGGTCACCATTAAATCGAGTCTGAATGTAAAACAGGTACCCGTACGTGGTAAATGTACGATAGGTCATCGATCAAACTAGTGTCGAGAAAATAAGGCATTTTAAGGGTTTTTCTCTTGAAAAGTATGACATATTCCTGTAGGATTTGTTTGGGTACCGTTTTTGAGTGTAGTTTAAATGTCAGTAATATAATAAAATAAAACTTTTTTTTCTACTTTAAACGCTTACTTTACTCAAAGCTTGAACATACTGATAGTGATGAGAAGAATCTTCAATAGTAGACAGACAACTCCACCCTTATTGGATTCATATCAATCCAGAACACGTCGCTGCTTCACTACAAATCCCCTGCTCCCGCTCGGCCGACCGTTGTGTACCTTATTCAACACATATTTTACAGCATCACATCATGTCTAACAAGCACAAACAACAATGAAATCATAAAATTTATAATGCTCACACAGCAAGCCACCACCTCGCGTGCCTCGCGTGTACCGTTTGGGGTTGGGTTAAGCCAACCTAACCCTGCTAGCCACCATAATGCGCTGAAGTGTGCTAAAGCTAGGCCTCCATACGATAAGCAGACCTTCTGGAAGCAGGAGGAACCCAACCCCGAATGGTGGGTAATAGAAGAAAACAAATGATAAATACCTGTAATAACATTAATACAACGTACGAACGATTGCAGCGAAACGAACACGAGGCATAGCGTGTAGTGTACGAGTGTAGCAGCGATAAAATGAAGGAAAGGAGTTGAACAGCAACAACAACCACAAAAAAGGTACGGAGAGAAAATACACACTCCCCGGCAACTAGTCAACGTGCGCGGTAAAGCAAGAGCTGGATGCGACTATCAGGAGGGTAACATCAATGCTCCCCAGAACAGAAGACGCTGTGATTTGATTCGGAGCACGAACGAACCATTCTTTCTGCTCGCCTTTTTATTCGTTCTGCTGTCAATGTACATCCACCACAGGCACGTCACCACCAACACCGGATTCGCCTCACCAGTGAAGGGTTTTGGTTTGAAGGAAAATAGGCTGTTTTTTAACTGTCCAACTTTTGCTTCTCTCCCTTTGCTGTTAACTTTGGCTTTAGTTCCTTCGACTCGCCACGTTCCTCGGTATCCCAAAAAAGCATACGTGCACAGATATTGCGGAGTTATGATTTATCCCCAACTCCCGCGTGTGCCTGCTTTCATACGAAAAAAAAACAGTACGAAATCTGACCACCTTCACCGTGCCAATCTGCCGATTCGTTGTTGTGAATGTGACTTGTATCGCGCCCGAAGAGCATGGGCACGTACGTACAATTTATTACTATCAGCATCTTTTCCGGCGCTGGATCATCGGATGATCAGATGGATCACACGGAACAATCATCCCGTTGGCCTGGTTAGCTTAGGATCTTTCGGTCTGCCATCCCTTGCTCGAGTGAAGTGTTTTCGTATCATTGTTTTAACCTTAAAAATTTGTTCCACTCCCCGGATTCCGGAGCGGAGCAGTTGTTGGGCGCACGGGAACATATCTTTCCCGGACGCTATCTTCCTTGTTAGATCTCTACTACCTGGTTGTAACCGGGTGGGGTTATACGTGGTAGAATCACACAAATCACGATCAAATTGTATCCGTGAAATGTCCACGAACGAGTACGGCTGCCACCGGCTGCAATAAATTGAACACCCGTACGGGACCGTAAGGACGATAATTTTCCAACGCTGGCTGGGTTCGTTCACGGTTAATTCGTTCGATTAGAGAAGATGCCCGGTGGATTGGTTATTTGGTTTTCGGGACGTCCATAATCCCGGACGCTCATGCTTATCATTATTTATGATTATGATCTCATGATGTCAGTTGATTACGGTACGGTCTTACAGTGACCGCGCACAACACTCCACCACGCCAAATGCAAGCGTCAGCGATCATCGAATTATTGTTCATTTTATTATGCTACAACAAACCACGCTAGTTGTGAACCTCGTTGTTTAAGAATTCGCTAGCAATATAGCGAATTTGGAAGGGACCGAGTGCAGCATTACCCTACCCTTCGTTGTCAAGTATGGTACATATACCTGTGAGGAGAAGATACCACTTTTTTACGAGTGTTTTATGACCATAAATCGAACGCTATCGGTTTTTGTTTCCCATAGCTCGATGAACTAGCATCACCATCATTACCCCGCGAGGGCATGAAAGAGTAGCCGTCCGTACCTCTTATCGTGCGGGAACTATCGCTAATGCCTTCCGAACAGCTGTCGAACAAAACGATCATCGCGTATCATCGCCAACATCGAAATCGGAATCCAAACCAAGCTCCAATTTCGCGTGTTTTGAGCACCAGGTAATGGGGTGTGTATAACGCATGGCTAAACTTCTTCATCATCGGAGTAGCGATCGTTGTCGGATTCTCTGTTTCTCACCACTTTCGGTTTTTTTTCTTTCCTGTTGCTCCCGCTACTCATCTCTCGCCTCGGTAAGCAAAACGCATCTCGTACAAGTCATCGACAAAGTGTCAACGATTAATTTGGAAGCGAGATCGCGATGTCCGATCTGGATCCCGATGGCCACTGATCACCCAATGTTCGATCGCTCGTACGGACCTGTACCACCGTGGGTCTCTTGAGAAACTGGGATCACTCCTATCAGCACGATTACGATCGAAATCTATAAATCTACGCATGCCATTGCCAGCTGAAAGCCCCATAACGGGGCATGCGGGGCGTGTGATGGGATGCGCGTCCGAACCAATGGCTGCTGTCATCTCCGATCCAGCCGAGCCCGTTTCCCGCGTGTATCGTGTGGCAGCACGGTGGCGTTTCTCTCTGCCCAACATTGGACCGTGCGTTCCCGAGCAGTGTTCCCGATGCTGCGCTAGCGACGGAATTGTTTAATTAATTCAATGTTTATGCCAGGTTTTTCTCGCAAAGCATCGTAACCGAAAGGATGGAAGTCTACACGGTCGAACCTCACAAGCGCGGTATCAGATTACGTGGCAGAGAACAAGTTGTTCTAATCACGAAGCGTGTGGGGACAAGCCGAAAATTAAGCAACGAATATGGAGAAATAAGAAAAACGAACTCTCATAAAACGTGTATAGGCATCAACCCGTAGTACCTAAGCGGAATGGACAGCGAATAGAGAAGAAATGTTTGTCCATGGAACGCATTCGGAATGGTATTCGGGTTGAGAGTTGAATTTCCTGGAAAAAAAAGACATCCCAAACAGAAAACCGGACTACCGTACCATTTTCTTGGGAGTCAACCAGATGGAGAACAGAACTCTTCGATCAAGCTGTTCCACCGGGTACGGCTAGTTAGTAGGTTTCGATAGGTAAGAACCATTTACTTGCTCGTGGTGGTATCTTTAACATCTCAAATCCAGAATTCGCAGCATTTCCAAACTCTGGTTCCAAAAATAGCCTCTCAAGTATAAGCGCCATCAGCGCCACCCAGAATTTATCGCCACTGCATCTTCTCTTCGGTACCAGCGTACCGTATCTCCTTAAAAGTTCCGAATTTAACTGCTTGTCTCATACATTCCAATGACCCATTATAACATGCTTCCCGTTGTATACAATGTGATTTTTGTCACAATCTGCAAGATTCTTGGGATGAAAACAAAAAAATCCCTCCAAGCTTTTTACTTCGCGGACACATCAAGAGCACAACCTCACGGTGTTCCATTCATGCCCTTTTATTCTTGGTTGTACCGAAGCTGACAAAAACATTGTTAACCTCCCTGGTCTGGTGGTGCTCCCGGTTGAACCTCATCGATCGATTTTGTAACCAGTGCTAGTAGCCTTTTGGTTCTGCCCAATTCACTTCATCCCACACTGTCAAACTGTGTAAATTTAATTCCGAAAAAAATATCGCCCTCTGGCACCGTTCTCCAGTTTTCTCGAGCGGTACCCGTTTCATTTTTCTACCGCTGGGAACATAGCCGGGCGGGTTTTCTCGAGGTTTAGGGTTGGGCTCACGGATGTCATACACTCACACACACAGACGGGAGCAGCCATTCAATTCAATTGATCAGTGTAGCTTTTGTGGGGTGGCTACATCCCGCGCTTTGTCAAAGGCCAGGACGAAATGCGCGTGGTCGCAATGCGTAGTTGATCGGCAGGCGATTTAAGCATCCGGTTTGACGAGAACGCTGGCACAGGACGAAAAGGCTTTGCCGTTCGGAAGCGGCCACAATCCCAAATCGAACGGTCTCCATAAGGACGCGGTGGACATTCAATCAGCGGGATTAGCAATTGAACGATGGGCACTGCTTCTGGGACTTTTTTTGCTGCTGATTGTTGTTACCCTGCCACGGGGACCATTGTTCGGCAGCCGTATCGTACGAGCGACAGGTTTAACGATATGTCTCGTTTGTTTTCGCTGCGAAACGACGGCGATGAATGTCTTCAGTGCACTCGTTTTTTTGTTGTTGTTGCTATGCTGCATCGTGTTGCCAACTTCAGTTCCCGCATCTTCAGCTACGCATCTTGAAAGTAACGCTGGGCTGCTTCAGGGACCGACCAATAGCTTCACCTGCAGCTGGTAGATTCAGTGGCTTTAGTGGTGCCTCTTTTTTTTGCCGCGCGTAAGAGCGTTTTTTGTTGTTTCCTTTTCTTTTCCCAAACCCCGTCTGCGGGACGGATGCGCCGTCGTAAAAGCGCCGTTGTCTCACACTGGAAAGCATGCTTCAAATTCAACGGTGGTGCATCTTATACGGTAGATTTTGTGGATATACGTCGATTCTCGAAGCAAAAACCAAACAAAATATGCCCGCAGCTGAGGTAACGCTTTGGAGTTGGTACGTTTGCCATGGGTCTTTTTTGTCGTTACTCCAAACGCTCGTGAAACAATATAATTGAAGCATTAAAAACGTGTAATTGACCACGATTAGAATGCACCGGGTATTGGTCGTTGTTTGTGGTGGTGGAAGGATTTGCCAAAAGTTTGTACGCGCTCCGTTTGATTGATCGTACCGCGATCGAATGCGGAACTGTGTGCTGAGTGCAAACAGTAGTTAAGGACATTAATCGACACTTCGAACTGTAAGATATTCTTTTTATTGCATTGAAGTTTTTTGATTGCTTTTTGTGGATTCTGGATTGGAATATATTGACATGAATAGGGCATTTAGTTTTAATTATTATTTTAACCAACATTCAATAATTAACTCATCTATATTAGCTGAAAGCGTGGAAATTGCCCTTTTTCTGGAATGTTTCGAATGTTTGCATACTTTATGTGCGCTATGTTTACGGTTAATATTCCCATAAAGGGAGCGCAACAATTCTTGCCTTCTTCAGCAAAGCAGCTACAATTCCCACCGAATCTAGGGAAATAGTTTTGCTCGTACGCTTTTCGTTTTCCATACGCGTACCCAACTGGACCACTTTTCCAATATGGTTCGATCCCCATGTAAAAAGCTCAAGGTGTGAAAATGGATTAATTAAGTGTCGATTACCAAAAACCGCTCGCCAGCGAATGTGCAATAAAAGGAGCGGCAAGGAATGGTTCACCTTCGTGCCTGTTTCGCAAGCAACGCAAAATTATTATTAATTAACGCAAGCGTATCGTTGGTGATCGTTTCTTGATTTGTGCGACGTACGTAGCAATGCTACATATTGCAATTTTTTCCCGCCCCTTTTGCGTAGAGCTTGTGATGCTCATTTCCACGGCAACGGGAGAACGGTGGCGTGTTCACGCACTACCAATTAAAGGATGCTTTCCATTCCGATCGACCGATCATCGGTTCGGGATGGGATCGATCGAAGTGAAATAAGGTATTAAAAAAAAAACCTTCAACCATGCTCCATCTAGCAAGAAGGAATTTGGAATACTTCACATATTTTCCCTACCGTGGATGTGAGGGTTTTTTTTTGCGTTCCGGTTTTTATACTCCCAAGATCGACTATCGATGAAGATCGCACGACATTAATGTGATTGCTGTGGCTTCGTTTATAAAAACAGTTTTCTTTTTTAAATAGCCATTCCTTTTGTTACAGCTAGAGCAAACAGTCCATCAAGGGGACAGACCCATATAATGGTGCTTTGGCTATGATGAATCTTAATTAAGAAATGCTGATGCCATTTTGCAAACGGTTCCGCATTCCTCGGTAGAAGTGCGTAACACATCATGACGGAATACGTACGTGCGAACCACAAGTCCGTAGAGACAAAACAGAGAAACTGATCGAAAACGTACGGTTGTGCAGCAAAAGTGCACAAAATCAAAGTGTCATGGAGTGAAGTTAATTTCTTCATTTACGGTTGTTTCATGTTATTATTTAAACCACCAGCAAATCCAGCAAATGAAATCAAAACACTTAAACGTTCGAAAGTCAGTCCACCTGTCGTCGAAAATCCGTTCGATTTAATATCCATTGTGCAAGCAGGCTTAGAATCAAGTGAACTTTAAAGGTAGAACACAGCTAAAGTTCTGGAAAAAAAACATGCCAAGAAGCATGAGAAATAAAAACAAACTCACCAGAAATGCCATTTAGAACAAAACAATGAATTTTCGTCGAGTTTTTTACACAATTCTTCCATTTGAAGCTTTTTTTGGTGAGCTTAAAATGTAAAATAATTTGGGGTCTTGTGGTTTTGCTGTTCGGATCTTCAATTCGCTTCCCCAACAAAAGAAATTAAAACAGATTGAATGGATGGGTTACATTTAAGCCACATTAAAGCCGTCCAACCGGTGACAGTTTACCTTACGTTTTCTTCCCTTTGGGAGTTGGAAAATTTACGAAGAAAAAGAAAAAACATACACTAAGAGTAGCATGAAAAATCGTAGGCTGAAGCGTCGGCCAAGGTGATTATATTTATTGTGGTCAGTTCTTTTCCAATCACGTCGTAGGTCTTCTCGCAGTCGTATTAAGTCAACTGCTAGAGCTTTCTGCTAGCATGATGAGTAGAATTTAAAGTTCTCGAAGAAACAGAAATGTGAAATAGAAGAAAGTATAATTTGTTGTTTCATGTCAAACATGCTTAGCCGAAGCACAAGGGTGAATATAACCGTACCTAACTTTGTATGACTTATGACATCAAAATACATCAAGCATGATCAACTGACGAAATTCAAATACTATCAAAAAAAGGAACATTTTTTATTTTTGTTGAAAAAGAAAATTCGGAGGAAAAAAATTGTCTACAAGCGTTCCGACACTCGACGAGCTAAAGAATCCCCCTTGATCGAAAGGGGCCCAAGAACGCACCTTTAGCTAAAATCGAGGAACCCCGTACAAATCACCTGCCTTCACCTGGCCAAATGGAACGCACTAAATCGTGCAGCCAGAAACACTTGCTGGATTGTAACGAGGACGAACGAAGCGAAAGTAAAAAGAAACACAACAACAACCACACATACAAACGCTTGCGCACACGATCCTGGATACGCTGGGCAAGAAAAAAAAACCGAACCCCGGGGAGACAGGTTTCTTTGTGTGTTTGCTGCTGTGTCCTTAATTTATTGCCTGTGTCCTATCCTGGCACCGGCAAACAGGACTACTGATCCTGCAGCAAAATACGGAACCAAACTGGAGTCACTGATCCTTGCGTCGTCCTTTTTTTTTGGTGGCTCACCAGAATCGTTGAATTCCGTTTTACTTTCAATTTTTTGTGTTGTTTTTTGATTGAACTAAAACCATTACGATGGCCGTTGAGCTGGACACGTACGTGTGGAGCAAAGGGAATATGATAATAAAAAAAAAGCGCACATGAATCGAAAGCAGACCACCGGGCCCGACCCCAGCCCGGCTGGCTGGCCATCGCACCCCAGACGGGGTTTGTAACACGAAAATATGTATTTATTATCAGCGAAGGCACGTTAGTGACCGTCCAGAGCAGGTGAATGTGTGGTTTTTACGGGGTTTTCCTGCTCTGGTTCGTGTCGGTATCCTCATCCGATATGTGTTGCTGTCTGCGAGTGTGGAAATTAACATGAAGAATAACGTTGTTTCGATGTGCGCCTAAATTCAATACTTGAACCGTGCGATTGAGGTGGATCAGTCACGTTGAGTCGCTTAGGTTCTGACTTTATCAGACCGCCAAACGATATTGTTTCACGAAAGCGAAACGGTTCATAATTAAAATATTGTGCAAAATGTATAATTACTTTCCTCGCCACGGTATTATGTCGACCGTGTAACGCCGTACCAAACACAACTACAATGTAATGCCATCCTCTTTTTTTCGGGGAGAGGATAAAGATACACAATTTCACGAAATTTACATATAACAGTTTAATTAAATGGCATTCACATTCAAAACGGCATGTCTTCTCCACCAGATAACGAGACCCTTTCAGGCTTTTTGTTCCTGCTGGCAAGCAATCGCAGCCGAAACCCTTTGACATTCCGACACAGTTCCGCAAACCGGAAGTGGAAGGTTCAGTTTTGCAAAAGGAAAAAAAATAAAACACAAAAGCAACAAGAAACTTCGGTCAGCAAAGAGAGGAGAAGAAAAAAGTTAAAGACAATCAGTTAAATTCTTCCATTTTGTAATGCTCAATTGAACTTTTTTTTTATGTTACGGTTTGGCCGTTTTTGGGATGCGTAAGGCCTCAAATTGAGTGACGCATTTTTCTGCATATCGTCTAACATTTGCCCGACAACAAATACAAACAAAACCCTTCATTCGTTCGCATTTCCGTTTGTACTGTCCTGCAATAAAGGGTTTTTTTTTTACTTGGATCACGTTTTTATATTTTCCTTTCCCATCCCGTTAGTAAATCGTACTCTCGTTGTTGACCCCGGTCGATTGAAGAGGGACACCATTTGCGTTCGGTTCCGTTCGGTGGACAAAATGAACGTTTTTCTTTGTGTGTAGGCGCACTCACTACGAGCAAAAAAAAGCTGTTTGTCCGCCCTTTTCGTAAAGGCGGGAACACTGTATGCAATTATGATGTATGTAGTTCCCTCGTAGCGATGTGAATTATTTGGAGCATTGAAGCGGCACTGTACATTCTGCTGCATAAAATAATGGTTTTGGGAGCAAAACCCATTAGGGGGAAAAAAAATACACAACATCATTACCACCTAAATCATTATCCTGTGAGAGGGTTTTTGTGTGTGTGTTGTGTATCTTGTCGTCATTTATTGTTTAGTCACTCCTACCAGCTACCTATGCGGAGGGGAATGGTTTTGTGCCTCGGGAGGCAGAAAAAGGAAATCGAAAAATACATAAACTAAACATCCTCCGGCGGCCATCTTTTTAGGCACCCGTTTCGATTGACTCAGCAAACAAATGAATAAAAAAAATGTTTCAACACTGAGAAAGAAAAACCTCAAACTTGATCGAAAATGGGACAGCTGCTCCACTGTCGAAAAGGGACGGACTACCGGTAGGACAGGATTTTTCCTCCCATAATTCCATATGGAACGGGAGCAGCTTACGATAAGGATCTGTTCTTTCGCTACCGGATACATATCCACCAGTTGTCGGTTGTTAGTGTGTTTTTGTTCGAAAGCTCTTTCTTCTGGTTCTTCGTATGATACACTTCAACCACCCGGTGGTTAATGATGGTTCGCGTACAATGAATCCCTCGTTTCCTTCCGTGCGGACGCATTTGCCTTTCAATAAAAAAACCCCTCTAAAATAGAAGCTAAGCAGCACAGTGAGTGAATTTGAGTGAATTGTATCATTTTCCTAGTGATGCTAGCGGTTGACATTTAACAGTAGCCCATCCGGTTTGTCCCTTTGCACATGAAGGGGGCAATTGCATCAATATGTTACAATCCCTCATAGGGAGTTTTTCATCATCAAATGTCCCTCCTCAAAATCCTACAACGACTCAGTCTGGGAGAAGAAAAAAATTAGGGCGTTTAGCTGCTGTTAAGCGGATTTGACGCAACTGATCGGACCGGGTAAGATAAGCGACCAGAAATCGTCGCTTAACGCACGGGAATTAAAAAACCACCAGAAAATCCATCTCACCAACAGTGATGAAGCGGGTAAGCGGGTATGTATCACATTTATTTGTTTTATTTTTTTTCTTGGTTCCACTTTTATGCCCATTTTGCATCACGACAGGGTTCAAGTTTATTGTAGCAATTGAAATTGTTTGCCGAAGGGAGAAGATTTGCCCAACGGCTCAATCGATAGTTGAGCTCGGTCGCGAAAGATGGCGCCGAAAACTCCGGACATTCCAATCCACACAGAATCCAGAGTGTCCCTCTGTTAAGAAGAGTTGAACGGCAAGGACACCCCGGTTGATATCATTCGATTAGTGAACAATTATATCAGCAGGGATTTCCTGAAGGGGGAAACTGATGGCATCGAACGAGATTCTAAACGCTTCATTTCCGATTCTTTGATTGCCCGATAAAGAAATGTTTGGAAAAGGGTGGTTTTTCCGTTATTCGGCAGGAAGCATGGAACAAGATGTTGGAATGTGTGTGAAACATTTGCTAAAGGTGTAACGGAAAGTAAAAACACTAATAGTTAAGGGAGTAATGTGTTAAACGCGTACGCTTCGAAGGTAAAGTTTTTCATTAGCAAAATATGATTCTCGATGTAAAACAACAAGCTTAAGTATTCAAAGTGTTCAGATTCTACAGTTTGGCCAACCCACAAGAGGAAACAATGTAATCAATCTCAAGAACTCGCTCCCACCCATTCCCACACGTTGGCTGCAAATATGGCATGCGGTAAATGAATGGTTGTTTGTTTGTTTTAGTTAAAAATTTTATATCCATCGCTGATAAGCCGATCTAACTGTTTTAACACTCCTACAGGATCCGAAACCAGCACAGCACGTGTAGACTTCAGTTCACTTCGCCCAAGTGCGTTGCGTGTTGCAAGATGGTGGGCTCGTGGTATGACACATCCATTGAAAAAAAACCCTCCATTCGCCCCCCTCAAAGGCAGGGTAGCAGAAAAATGTTGCTCAACACCGGGAGTAAGATTAATAATAATGGACTACTACTGCTCGGGTACGGAACGAACGCAAACGCAATGGGGCACCACGAAACGTGCCGTTTTGCGAGTCTAGTGCCGTGGCACGAGTGTTCGGCAGCGAGGTGGAGTGAAGAAAACTAGGCCAAACTAAAAGGGGAACTACAGCTGCTAAGGCCAAACCAAACGCACAGAAAGGAGCGTTCCCGTACTCAAATCGAAACTGATATACATTACATTATTTAATTTAATTTATGTTAATAGGAGGCGAGAATGCCGAAATCAAAACAAAGCACAAACACAACCACATAGCCGTGGAAAGGGAAAAGCGGCGTCTTGGATTCGCATTGCAAAGTGTTGGTGGCGTGCCTGCCTTCCTGGAGTGGTTGATTACATTTACAGGGTTTTCGAGTATATTAAGCACAGTTGAAGCCATTTCTGGACTCTTTACCCGTGAGATCGAAATGTGTAAAAGTAGTTGTAGAATTCTTCACAGTTTTTAGAATTCTTGAAGCGAAAATCAATTCTTATATTTCAAAACTTTCAGTATCTCATTAAAGAAAGTGTTGTACAGAATTAATTTCTTTTTAACAATATCCAAAAACTTCGAAGAATTCCAGAGCTGGTGTTCGTGTTGAGTTGTTAGTGCACCATGGCTTGAATCAAGAAATGGCTCTGAACTTGAACTTGAAAACCTTATAAATTGGAAAACTTAAAGCTAAAATTGAAGTTTGTCTAGTTATTTCTGGAATCCCTGGCACTTCCCGAAATTCTTCCGCATTGGAATCGATTTTGTGCAACAAATTTACAATTCGGACATTTACAAAGAATTCTAAAGCAAAAGTTGCAGAAAGAAGGATTCCAAATCTACCGCACCAGAATCCAGTTCAACTTGGACAAAATCCAGAAATGACTTCAAGTTGGATATCTTACATCGGAAGCCCTGTTTATAGCAAACAACAAGTTTAACCTTTCCAAGCTCTCAAACACATTCAAGAGCAGCTTCTGGTCTCGGCTATTACAATTAGTAACTTTAAAGGCAAAAACCGAAAGGTCTTACTGGCCATTTCGGCAAGGGTATTCAGAACAGTTCTCGAACTAAGAGTGTAGTTGTGTAGATATAATTATCACCAGTCTTGGTGAAGGATCAACTGACCGCCAAACGGACGCACGAAAGCAAACCTACCGAACCGTTACGTTCGACACTGGCGAGGGTAAGGTTCCAAGGGTTCAAACCTTTGCAATGAAGGTTTGGTACGGGAACTACAAGCTGTCGGAGACCAAAGTCGTAGAAACGAAAACGTCACGCACAAAGCATGGAAATTGTATTACGTCTACTACCCGATGGGAATGGAAAGCACACGGAAAATATGCTCCGTTGGACAGCTCTCCTTCTCACTCCCTTGTTTTGCATTGTACCTTTAGAGGACGGCGGTTTCGAGTGTAATTTTTCATTACATTGTTGTCCACCAGGTCCTCCACCCGGTACTCCAAGCTGCTGTAACACCATCCCATTGGTGGCGCGGCTGGGCGGTAACCCATGTGCTGGCCAAGTATCAATTTGTAATAGGTTATGTTTTACTCCAGTTTCAATGGTGATGGCAACGGTATTCATTTGTTTCCCGGTTCCACGCTCGACGGTTGTCAGAAACAACGGTTGGGGGGGGGGGGGGGGGGGGCAAAAATGGCGTCCACTAACCAACACGCAGCATTTTCCTTCACCAAACAGGCAAATGATGTGATAGTGGACGTTTTATCGATTCACAAGCGGTCACTCACCGTGGTAGTAGCGACGGGGCACAGCAGAATTTCCATCGACCCGGCAGGGGTGCTAGTGGGATTATTACCAAAATATGCTGATGAAATCGGCTCACCATGGCCGACATTCACACTACACACTGGCGACCGCGTGCGACACACAGTTTGGGACGTTTTTTTTTTGGTCCCCTTCATTTCTTCTCCCTACTGTACGCGAAGCTCACCTTTCTCTGGTGGAAATTTGTTTTTTCTTCTTCTTTGTATTCTTGTTTGTACCATTTTCCCACCACCAACGCTTTGTGTCTTTCCGCTTTCCGAACGCGGCATTGCCTTCTTCTCGTCACGGCGATTGCGAGCCGCTAACCGGGACGAACGTAATGGAAGGATATTTAACGCATTTTTAAGATAACTGTCGCTCGGCGGAAATTAACAAATTGATCGGAAGAGGAACAATGTGCGCAGCTCGTTAGACATGAACATTACGTTACGATAGGGAAAAGTGGAACAAAGTGTTCCTGTTTCGGTTTTCTAGCATACCCTGGCCGACTCGAGAATCTATGGTGAACTAGTGAATAAATTATCTACAGCCTGGAAGCGAAACAGTTTGTATCGAAATTTTGACACTTCATGACATCGATTTTATGATAGTGTTATGCGGTTTTTTTCGGGACTCACAGACGTGGTAGTTCGTGATCGTTCCGTTTTCTTGTACTGTTTGCACTATTCCCAAATATCAAATGATTCAAAGAATGGTCCATAAAGCAAATATCAATAGTACCGATCAGCGTGTCATCCCGACGCCCTTTTCGTGATGCGTCCGTTTGGACACCTTTTTTGGAGTTTTGCCAAGAATTCTAAAGATTGTTGCGCATGCAGCTAGTTCGATGTGAAACACAATGCGTGATCGTTCCCGCACCACAACGCCAAATTGGTTCTCATCGGTACCGGCTATTGTGCTTCGATCATGGAATTCTGACAAGCAGGCGAAGAAGATGAAGAAAAAAAACACATACACTTTCATGATCCCCAATGCGGGTAGATTGGGAATGGTTGGAATTCATAAATTTACCCAATCACACTTCACCACCCGTTTTGCAGAAACACACGCAAACAGCGTCGGTGGCGCAATCCTTTCGCGCTTGAAGCTGCGGAAGTTTTTAATCACATGTCAAACTTTGATGCTTTGCTTCCCAAGGTTTCGATGGATGGGCATTTGGCAAGAAATGACAAAAACAGCATGATCCACTTCATGACATCTTGAGCGTTGCAATTTGCTAGCCCAACCGTTACCATGGTCAGCACGACGATGGACTTGATTTTTGGTTAAAATATTTGCCAACGTGTCTCATGAAAATTCTCTCCAATATTATTCTACAGCCTTCGGAAATCAATGCATCGCGCCAGCAAACGAATTGCATAGGTTTTTCACCAGAATGCCTGAAACAAACGGTCCGCAAAAAAAAACAGCTCTCTTATTGCTGTTCCTGCTTCTCCCAACTCTACGTCAAGCGGACCAGGAGGTAATAGGAAACCATAATCAACTCGCGCGTTTATCATCCACCTTCCAACGTGCAACGGTGGCTCGAAACTTTGTCTCGAAGCTTCGTTAGCTTGCGATGATAAATGGACTACGATTGACTGTTGGCGTATGTTTGTTTTTATCCACCCAGAAGCCCGTTTCATTTTTGCAGCTTCTGTCGCGAAACATTTTTCGCGTTTGCCTCAGACCGGTGGGATCAAGAGGAATGGAAGCAGGCCGACCACCGATCGTCATCATCGGGGTTCGATATCGATCATAAGCTGGTTGATGATCATCTGCAAGTAAGAGAGGGGGGGCGGGAGAGGACAAAAATAGTACCCATCCCGCAAGTAACGCAAAAGCCAACAAGGTACGGACACTCCACGCTATCTGAGACCTGTCTCGTTAACAATAAACCCTATCGCTTACACATGTATTATGTGCGATGAGATCGATTCCGATCAAAGGAGTGATCAAGCGTTGGTATGTCGTTTTTCTTTAGCGCAGCTCGTTGTAACGTATTTTTTTTTGCCCACCGCTTCTTTCTTTCGTTTATTTTTTAAATCTATTAACCTTACTGTTTGAACGTCACCTCAGCGCGAGTCGGCACGCGGAGAAATCGCATCATAAATTTTGATGCATAATTCCCTTATGTTGAGTTACTCTTGTTTTTCTTTCCTTACTTCCTTTTCTGCGACGAATTCACCATCCATCCGCAGTAAAGGTATGTTTCGTTCGCGCTGAAACGCGTCCTGTGAAATCAAATCAAAAATTCATCTGTCTGATAGTTTCTTGGCTGGCGGTAAGAGAAAAAAAAACGCCAGCACTTGATGCATTCGCGTCGTGGCGTTCCGTGCCAGGCCAGGATTGTAGTGTTTTTTTTTTGCGTTACTTTCCCCCCCCTTTAACTTTGTCTCCTTTGCGCAGAAGTGTCGTTATCATTGTACTGTTTCAAGCCTGTTTCATGGTGCCATTTATTTTCCATGCCCCTTGCTTCGATCCCTACAAACCTCCTTGTGCCGCTTTACAGCGTCGGCGGTCAGTTATTTAATTTATTATTTATTTATTACATTTTATATGATTCGCGCGACTGCATTGTTGTTTATTCGTGCATCCATTCGTTTAGGTTCTTCTTTCATCCCTTTTTTTTGTTTCATATCCCCATATCATAAGACCGCTTGTTTGGACGTTCACGCCATGCGTTTTGTCTTATCTGTTTGTTTTACTTTTTGCGTATGCGTTCGGTTTTCGTGTTTGTGTTGTTTTCTTTTTCGATTTTTTTTTGTTTTGTTTCTGTACCATGTGCAATACATTATGCTGTGTAGCGATTCCTGTATGAATTGTTTCTGTTTGTCATTTCGGGTTGTTTCTTCTGTTTCGTTTGTTTTGCGCGTAATGTTTGTCCAGTTCACTTTATGCGGCGGGTTCGTTTATGCGCGCGGCCAACCCATTCTCGAGCCCTGGTGCAGGTTTGTGTGGTCCTGCCACATCGAAACATACACACACACACGCACTCACCAAAACGCCACAGTGTCTGTTCCGATTTATGGCACAGCGCAAAACCGTGCGTCAAACATGACTTTGGCAGCCGAAGCGTCGCCGTGTCGCTTCTTGGAAATATGTTCCTTCCCCCGTTCCTTATGTCCCTTTTCTAGTGGCGGTCCAGCCATTCTTCTTGCATGGTTTTTTTTTTCTGGCCGATCCCGATGGCGAACGCCTGCGGTAGTGTTGACAAAGCCGCCGTTCCCGTTGCAAAACCCGGTGCCATTTTCGCGCCCCGTTTCATCGCGCACCGATCCCAGAAGGGGAGCTCAGTTCGACCTCCTGGAATTCTTGAATTTATTACATTATGATTTCACGTTTCTTCACAGCCTCCAACGGTCGGATTGGTTGGTACTGGGGCGGTGGTCTTGTGTGCGTTTTTTTGTTGTTGTTGATGAAACACATCGCACAAAACGAAAACCAAAATCCAGGTACGATGTTTTTGGGGTAGGAAGGGGATATGCGAGTTGCAGATTTATTGATTTTATTTATGAATTATTAAAATCCAATAAATAATGGAGTGAAAAGTGTGATCGTGGAGGCTGTTTGTGAGTCGTGGTAGAATCACTGGAATCCCTTTTTCACCATTGACAAAACGGAACGGTATCTCATCTCGGGAACGAAATGGACAGCTTCTGTGTAGACTGTGTGGTTGGTTGGACAAAAAAAAACATTTATTTGATGCTTTTCTGTTTCTTTCCGCGTTTCCCCAAACAAAGTTCATTGAAGAACTTTGCCAAACTTGTTAAAATGGAAAAATGGAGGAAAACGGTGTCGCTGCCGCAAATTTGATTGATGGGATCGCACCGATCGACAAAGCGTGATATCTGCTGTTTCGGCGCAGTTTGGTCACTTGACTTGATTTGAATTGAATTAGATTCATGATTCATGAGCGGACAAACTGTGTGCCACCGGCGAACAAAGTGTTTCTTATGGCTGTTAGGAATGAGGGATTTTTTTTATCTCCTTCTGGGTGGGTTTAAGTTTGATTTTTAAACATTAAAGATGTATATTGATTGTTTGTAAAGCATGTTGAATAATATGAATAATTTTGACAAGGGGGAGATAATTAAAATTATGCTACTTGGCTAATATCGCATCAATCACAGTTGGGAAGTTAACAACGAATACTCACGTATGTACGAAAAAAATGGATTCTCAAAAAAAATATTCTCAAGAAATCAATTATTTCTTACCGGATATCTAAAATAAACATAAGTTAACATTCCTCTACTCGGCATTCTTTTTTTTGCCATATGTTTTCCCTCGATTGCCGAACGATCTGGTAAATGAAGACGGTACAATAATTGAAGAATTGTGGATGATTGGAATGAACCATTAAATGCCCCCCGTTTTCCGGACGTAGCTGTTTGTACCATACGTCAGCAAACATTTCCGTACGTTCATTCACTGTCCCTTGCGCTTCTTGGTTTGTTGTACCTTTCCGCTTATTAAATACACCTCAATGCACCTCAAATCGATATCGACCCCTGCTCCCGCCGACTGCTCCGGGTCATCTCCAACCCTCAAAAGGTGTCAGATTAATGGAATCGCATCAGATCGAACAGCCAACACCATGCACCATTCAGATTACGAAGAAAGGTCCAAAAACCTCAACGTACGAGGTGTAAACCGCACCAACCGCAAAACCACGCAAACCACCATAGCCCAAAACCATCACAAATTACATGCTTCGTGGCAAATTAATACCGCGCACTGTCGATGCAGGACAGCCGAGGCACTAGGGTAAGTCAATTATTTAATGATACTTAACCGACGTGTGTTAACCGAACACCGTACGGTATATGGGGTTTTTTGGGTGATGAAATGTGTAGAATATTGGTCCCCATTGACCGAACGTCTCCGCGGTTGCCCGAGTTTTCCGGATGAAGATGCTTTCATGGTAACAGAATTGGATCAAATACGATCAAGAGCTATTTTTTTTTCTTGCGTGTGGAAGCATTCTATCAGTTGAGGTTCGGTTAATCAAATTAGCTTTCGGTCCAATCAAAAATTCGATGAATGAATTTCTTCAGCTTACCACCATCAACACCGGTGCGCTTTCATTGACAATCTTTTGCGGTTGCCAGACGTTACGAGGAGATCCTAACGAAGACGTTCGCCACTTGGCGGCCGTTTCGTGGCGTACGACTCGATGTTGTACAACACGCTTCAAACGGCAAAGGAACGGAGTTAATCGTCTTACAATTTAAATCAATTACCACCTCAAATCAGGCTCAATTATCACATCTGGCTTTTGAGGTTCTGCAAAAGCAAAGAAGAGAGAGAAAGAGAGCTTCGACCAAGAAGAAAACACATGAAAAACCGGTGGAACGGTGTTCATTTTTTTTTTTTTTGGAACTGCAACATTACGCAGCTACGTTCCGCGTTCGAGATCGAAGAATGTTTCATCTCAGATCTTCATTCATAAGTAGCTTATAATAATAGCAATAATCTTGCGTGGATCTCATCGCCCGGCAAGGGATCGGTTTTTTTTGGGTGAGGCTGGAAGTGGCAAGGTGAAACCGAAAAATACACCACGACATGAACGATACGATAATGATGAATAATTATCATTTGCTCGTTTCTGTTCGCTGCAACCAGACCCTTTGGTGCTTGACGAAATGACGAGATTTTGGGATGGTTGTTTTTTTTTGAGGGGGTTATATTAATGCTTTTAACTCGTTTCCTAAAACATGCACTTACGGAGAATGATTTAAGATGGTTGTAAGCCAAACCGTTGCGGAGGAGATCGCGCCGAATCGACCCAACAGCCACAACTCGATCGCTCGCGCCGTCAGGTGCGCAGGAAGAGAATTGAGCGATCGAATTATTCCCAGTACCTTTGGTGAAATCGTTCCACACGATCAGGGGAACTTTCCGGGCTTCCCCTTTCGATTAGAGTTGGTGGTACGCGCACTGTTGGTGGCGTGTGTCTCACGTGATAATCACTTTAATCAGCTTGATTTCATCGCGATCGAATCGGTTTGATTTATTTTATTTATGTTCTGGTTCGGTTTTTTTCTTCTGGAGCGTTCCTATCGACGCTCGACTTGCCTGACTGCTTGTGGTCCCTTCATTGAACGGTGGATAGCGGATCCGTGTTATTTCCATTCCCTTTCCCTCCTCTCTTCACTCCTCTCTCTCTCTCTCTCTCTCTCTCTCGCATCTACATTCATCTTCATCGTAAGGAAATTCCATCTGCCAGGAGCACAATACTTCAGAGTCTTCAGAGTCGATGGGAGTACACGAAGCGGGGCCCTATACCGTGCGGCCGGACGGAAGCAGGTCACAATTCAGACATCAAATCAACATAACAGGAGGATGTCGTTTGTTCATAAGCATAAATAATCCATTCCACCCGGGCCCCGGTTTCTGGTGCCCATTCCACCCAGGTTTCCCCCACCACGGGTACATATTGGAGCAGAACGAAATGAACCACCCGTGGCCGTTTAATGCTCTGCTCGGCTGCTTGTTAATTCCTTTTTGTCCCGAAACATTCTCCACCGTTCATCGCCATCAGCGTCGTCATCGTCAGAATTTCTATCGGTTGTCGTTTGAGATGGAAGTGTTCCTTCCGTTGGCCATAAATTGGCCACGGCTGGCGCTTCAATGAAGCGTTGTCCCGGTGTGTGTGTGCGTGGATTGGGCGCTCATGTGTGTGTATGAATGAGGTACAACGTTTAATGTCTGCCTTTTTGATGTTGTTGCTGTTTGTTGCTTTTGATCCTTTATGAACGATCCAAAACCTGAAGCATGCGCATTTGGTATGGCAATGTACATTGAATGCCTTAACAAAAAATCGATTAATCAGACTAATCGAGTACACTAAAAGGATGGGCAGTACAGTTGAGTCGAATATTAGCAAAAGAAGAGAGCAAAATAATGCATTTAATGCTCAAAATATCACGAATTCTCCATATTCCGTAACCTAAAAATTGCACAACACAACGCCCAGCAAGAACAGGATCTTCATGTAACAGCAGGGCGGTAATACGAAGGGCCCCGAGGTTATCTAATTAAACAATAATTCAATGCAAGTGAAACCACATTTTGCAACGCCCCGTACCTACCAAATGGGCAGATTCGCGGTTCGAGACTTATTCAAAGAGCACCCACCATTTACGACACCAACAACGGCACCAGACATTGGTCCAGCGACGGCTAAACAACTATTGGGCGATTGGGCGCATTACCACAGGGGCATTTGGGGCTATGTTCCACCCAGCTTGCTTCTTGCAGCACCTTTCAACAAAAGCATCTCCATCCCCTACCGTCGCGATTTGCATCCCCGCCGCCGAAGCGAAAAGTGCCATTTTGTACCATGGTACTCTTGAGTACTTCCAAGGGTTCCTCCGGCTTTTGCGAAACAAAACTTCACAGTAGTGTTTGGTGTAGCGCGATATCTCTATATACATGTCCGCCGGCTAGTTGCGGGCTAAACTGCACCAGCAGTAGAATTAAGTAATAAAAACCTTAATAATAGACAAACGAGTCACTCTTGCCCGGGCGCTTCTAAGTCCCTTCTCCACGCCTGCTCACCCTGTAGCACAATGGTTCATCCCCCGAGGGGTTGAGATGGTTGTCGGATTTCAAACCACACCAAATCTGACCATACTTCTGTCCATCCGGTTTCCATGTTTTGATGGGAGAGTAGCGTTTTGCTAACTTCCTGCCCAACCAATTCCACCCCGCCGGGGGAATACTGGGGATGTCTAATGGCGATACTTTTGCGGACCGCTTGTACCAAACTGTGCAATAGTGTTTGTGTGGTGTGCAAAAGTGCATTGCATGCAGTTCAAAAATCAAACACCTTACCAAACATTTATTATAATGAAACCTGTAAACGTATCAGCACGCAACGCGGTACCGTCGACTGCCTACACGAGAACCCACTGGAAGGCAAGAACTGAACGACACAAATGGCCTTTTGTAGCTGGATTTCGGACTTGACTTTTACCTCGCAATACTCGTTAGAGTGCCCAAACCCAGAAGGACCGGGTTTCAAACGAGATGCCTGCATCGTTATGCAACGAGCTGCGATAAATAGGTGGTAAGGTTTGGCGTATCGTAACCATTGCCTCCCAAAAACCGAACGACGGGTGCACCCGTTTAGTGCGACTCGCTGTGACCGTTTTTTTTTTGCAACTCTCACTACACAAGTGTCAAAATGAATGTATGCGCCAGGTGCAGTTGAAAGTCGAGCTCGTACGTACCCACATCTCACAGGTAAAATGCCCGTGGCTTTTGATTCATTACGGAAAATGACCGGTCAATCTTGAACACACGCATCGTGAACACCGCAGCCCGATCGTGGAAGGTGTGAAGTAGCGTGTCGATCAGTTGTAGCCTTTAAATGGTGCTTTTAAGCTTTTATTATCCCTTCGTACGCGAGACCAGTGAGGAATTGAATTGCGGGTCGGTTGTGCCTTGTAACCCGAGAACCCTCCAATGCGTGTGAGCGTGGAAGTCTCGTGCAATGGAGTAAACTTATTACCTTTTGCAAGTCGTCAGAACCATTACCCCAAGGATTTGTGTGAGTAGTGTGGAAGGATACGATTACCACGGCTGATAGATCGTTACAGCTGTATAGGCAGCTTCTGAAATTCATCAAATCATCAAACCTTTTTAAACTTCCAATCATCCAATCTGTCCAGTTTACGTCCAGACATCCTTTGGGGAGGGACCTAAAGTTTACATTGCATGAAGCCATTATTTTTCTTGCTGACCATAAAGCGAACTGCTTGCCGTTGCAACTATTGCCGTGGGTTTGCTTTTGTACCACACACAAATAGTATCCGCGAAATATTATGCACAGCAAACAATTGACAATTACCTTCATGCAAAGTGCAATTGTGTGCAGGACCGGGGACGGTCGCGTTTATTCAACATGGAAGGCACACAACAAGACCCACCACCACCATTTAAATCGCAACCGAGATGCATTTTGTCGTTTCGGTTAGATTGGCGTGTATAGTTGTGCCGGTTTTTTTTTTCTTTTACAAACGATGCTGATTGCTGAAGAAACGTACTCGTGTTGTGGTGTCCTCGCTCGTTCTCCCATTGCGCTCCCAGTCGCCATTAGCATTAAGTGATGAGCGCGTGGTAAGAAACGCATACAGTGGTGTTGCGTAGTTGTTGGGGGTTTTTTTGCTACTTGCGTTGGGCACGTCACGCTATCGATCGCGTACCGAGTCGGAACACTCGCGCACCCCATTGCGTAGGTGCCAAGCGTATGCGCTCGCACATCGAAACCGCACATTAAGCAATAAACATCTGTGTGTTATTATAAAATAAATACCCCAAAATGAAGCTAATAAAATAATAGGCCCTACTGTTAAAAGGGGAAGTAGTAGCTGTTTTGGGAGGGTGGAAGAAAAAGACTCATGTCTCTCTTCCCCTCTCTATCTCTCTTTCCCTTTATTTGACTCACGCACGCACGCACGAACGTAGTTTGGTATGCAATTTTTGCAGCCACGCGGGAGGTCACACGCGTCGTCTGCTGACCCAACACCATGCCGAGAATGCACACAGAACTGCTGCTGCAAAATTTCTTCTTCGATCAGGGGCGCGCGAGCGCGCGAGCAAAAACCCGACCATTTGTGACGGTCACCAGTGTGAAGCGGATTCGGTCAAGCGCCACATCGCGCGGTCTGCAATGCATTTCTGCACACATCAGCGTGCGCATTCTTTGCGCCCTCCCGCCCCGGCTAAAAGGGCACGGCGTATTATGTAAATATTTAATGAATTAATTGAGCGCCAGACATCGAGAGATTATGTTCTGTCGCCTTTGTCGGCTGCATTCGGTGGCCTCCTTTTTTTTTGCTTGCTTACGTACTATCGTTACCATACCATTCCATTTGTCCGTGGCTTATGGTGTACGGAGCGGCACGAAACTAATTAATGAAGATGAAAAATGAGAGCGCGCTACCCTTCAAAGGGGTGTATCATTTGTTGCTGTTTCGTTGTTTGGTTTTTTCCTTGGAGCGTTCCATCAGTAGGATGTTAACATTCTGAAGAAATGTGTCTCCACTTCTGGGCATGCCATTCGGCAAAGAAAAAACCCCCATTTCTGCCTTATGTCGTTTGCCGTATGGTCCATCTGTATGGCGCTCACTGTGCAAATATGATGCATGCAGGAGTTAATCAATGAATAAAAAACCCTCCCCAGCGAAGGCTCCATTTCAAAGCATCCGAAAAGTTCCCAGAATCTTGTTTGATGTTGCAATTTTGTTTGCAACGAACAGTGCAACAGCTTTCAATTAATCGTTTTTAAATTCATTTTCTACGAACGCTCGGCGGTGTTTTGCAATGGGACAGATTCTTGCAACACTGTCCGTGCGTTTTCATAAAAAGGGGTTCCAGGATGGGGCTTCCATACGGGCTTGTATTAGAACGCATTAAAATTCATAACCAAACCATCAATTGACACCTTCACAGACAGGCTGGTACGTGTGTTGGGTTTTTTTTGCGCTCTGCTAGAACCATTTTCACGCCTATGTCTGGAAAGCTTTTCGGGGAGGATATTTTGTTGCTTCTTTACTTTAAAATTCGATAGCCATTTCACACATACTTGGGTGGAGTTTAAAAACTGTCCCACCTTCTATTATCCCGTTGGAGTAATGTATACATCTGTCTGCTCCACTCCACACATAATTCACCGTTGGATTGGGGATAAGAGAGGGTGAAAGGAATAAGGGCGAACAGGGACAAAGGATTATGAGTCGCACGGCCGGCGGCAAATTTATTCCGTTCGACATTTTGCGCGTCGTTCTCGCGAAGCCTAGCGAAAATGGCTGCAGGGAGCCTTGCTTATTCCCATACGGCCGGTTCAACCGGTCAAGCGGTACGCGCGGCCAATAATAAATTATTGATAAATTATGAGAACCTCCACCACTCTCGGCACCGTCGGCATGCGTGTGAATGTGCGTGCGGGAGTGTTTTTTTTCACTCCGTTTTGGCTTTTCCATAATGCCCCGAAACGGGCTCTACGATGTTCGATAGGCCGGGAAGGCTTTTGGGGGGTGACTTATGGGATTTTTGTTCTTCGCTTTTTTTTTGGCAACCATTCTTATTTTTGGTAGTTTGCTTTGACATCTCCTAGGTGCCAAATATTACAACTCCAATGTCGGCAGCTTTTTTTCGCGGTTCGAGCAAAATGTGAAACTAGCATCAAGAAATAATCACCAAAAAAAAAAGACCAACTCACATTCCCAGCATACGGGCTCCTTTTGTTCCTTTTGCGGTTGCGTATTCATTACGTGTGCTTGATTTATGAATTATGTTTCTTTTCTGCATTATTACTCGTTTGGTTACTTTTTTTTATATTTTTGGTTCCCGGGTGCTGTTTTGTCGTGTTGTCCCAGTTCTTCCTTCCTGTGGAGGGTGGACAACCCATATCCAACACCGAAAAAGGTGCCAAAAAGGGGGTAGGTGTACGAACATGAAATCCATCCGATGGGTCTTTCGTCGGCAGATTTCGTCTACTGATTGGTGCCATAGGGAAAGGAAACGAAACCTTCGCGCGCGAAAATAAAACGACCACCATTGGGAGTTTCAACTTTTGGGGAGAACCATAAACGACAGAGAAGCGTGAGAAAAATGAAGAAATGTATTACCGTACACATGTTCCCCAGCACCCACCAGGAATGGGAAGGACAGTTCGGAAGTTCCCTCTGCATGTCAATGACTTGATTTTTACAAAATGGTGAAACGAAAAAGAAGGGATTTAGCGACCCGTTTTGCATACAGACAGCATCCGCTGCAACAATCGTAAAGCTGTTTCATCGTTATGTGTTTGAAAACGGTTAAACAAAATATGATATTCTTCCCATTCAAACTACAAACGAGTGTTCTGTTTTTTTTTTTCAGTGCTTCATTCAGCAATGAATTTCGAAGTTTATTAATAACAATCGTAAGAAGGAAAAATCCAATTTTTTATTCAACTTCTCCCTCTCAAACCCCTTTTTTCTGGTCAGATCGTTCTGAGAAGCGCAATATTAAACAAATAAAAACCCCTCACTAACCCCCCGTCTTTTCATCTCACCCAACAAAACGATGCTTAACTCAAGGCACAGAAATAACGATAAATTTCTCAATATAATACGATCGCCGCATGGGGTCAAAAAAGCGCTCGGCTTCTTTAACCTGGCGAACGCATCGACCAGCAGCTTACGAGCCGTCCCGCACCGAGGGTTGACAGTTGTGTATTGGTTCGGCTCGGGCCTTCCGTTTACATCACTTCCTGCACGCAGTTCCATCGGCACTAGCAAACCGGCAGCCGAGGTGGTGATTGCACCGTAGCACCTGGTTATAATTTCGTTCTTATTTCATTCACGACAGGCGGTCCTTATGAAACAAACGCGGCGGAGAAGCAAGAAGACCAGAATTGCCACCATTTTACAACGGTAAGTTCGCTAAACTACCCCCACTATGGGGCACTAATTTATAACTTAGATACAGTACTGAATGACCTTCTGAAAGGTCTGGCTAGCTGCTGGTGTGCGTAAAAGCGGCAGGATATCACCGCAAACAATGGCCAGTTCCTGCAAATGGCCACCGCCGAAAGATGGCTGAGCGTTACGCGTTTTCAGGGAAAACTTTTCAACTTCAGTGTAGCCCCTTTTTTCTGAATGATGTGTCAATTG
>CM028125.1:23570004-23607907 GCA_016254315.1 Anopheles parensis
TAAAGCGATTGGGTGATTGGGTGCAACTTGGCAAAAAGGTAGGACAAAAACGACCTTGCGGCCAACGGGTACCAAACCGAACACAAACCCACGGAAGCCCAATCCCTCCGAAATGCTAATGTGCTTCGCGTTCGAGACGCGTATCGTGTTATCGATTATTTTATGATCGTAGTCGTTTGCCCCAAACGCTTAATGTTTGTTGACTGCTTGGCAATGAAGAAAAAAAATGCTCAGGAACCCCCGCACCGTAAGCTGATAGATCCATCGTTTTTGGCGTAACATAAAATACACACACAGAAACTCAGTAGAACGGTGAGATATCAATCAATCACCGAAAAAGGTTCCACAGCGAACCTGTTGCGGGTGACACGTCTGATTTTTGTGGTTGGGGGAACCAACGCGTACCATTTGCATGTCATCAAATTTGGTTGATTTGTTTGAATCATTTTCATTGCACACCAGGAAGCAACATCGGGAGAAACTTTGGTCCGAGACAGAAGCAATAAAACAGTTACCACCTTTCCTAGGAACCATTAAATGAGGGCCCGTCTAAACCAATTGGCTAGCTTTATTCATTGGTGCCAAAGGGAGACGTAGCTGAACCCGGAGTCAAACTTCTAGTGATCGGCTAGATCTTCATCCATCTCGTAATATGATCGTGAAGACGAATCAAGCACCGAGAGGCATCGCAACCAACGGATCCCAGCTGAGCATCAGTTTAATGTGCGAGTCTGGTAGCGAGAAGTAAATCAAATATTTAAATTAAAATTCATCTCACCGAGGGATGGAAACGTTTGGCGGTAGTGGGCAAATCCTAACGATCGACGATCGTGATTGAAACGCGATCGTGAGATTTATTGCGCATCAAACCCAATCAAATGGTAGTAGAAATTTAGTGTACCAGGTGGATGTGGACGTATTTTTCTGTGGTGCGTGTTTGCGCAGAAGATCAGCAAAAGAGGTCGAACCGATTGGTGATTGATTCGTGTGCGTAGTAATAAAGCAAACGTTTTACTAGACTTCCCAAAACGGCACAAACAGTTTGTGTGAGAACGGATTCTAGGAAAATTGGTACAAATCGGAATGGGGATTAATTTTCATCGCTACTTCATTAAATGTGAATTTTGCTGAACAAGGAACAAAATACACACACTTTGCTAATCATCAAACTTTATTTAATGGATTTTTTGTTTGGGTGTGTGTAACGTTCATCACTGAAACGCCATCAAAACTGTTTGAATTCTCCTTCGGATAGTCTTCTGCCACCAACCGCCGTGACCCATGTGACGCATTCAGATTAAGCATCTTTTAATTACAAACCTCACGGAGGGAAAATGGATGTACCCCTACAATCAGGTGTGGCTTGAAGGGGTTGCAACGGTGGAAATGTTTCGTTTTGCACTTTAACTATTCTCTCTTCAGACATTGGCCATGCGCAGGTCAGTTGGCAATTTTTAGAAAAACCTCACACACAAACCACACATTAAACACAAACCACAACGCGACGAGAGCTCATTCCCATCGAAAAATAGCTTCTCCATTAGGGGAAGTGGATGGAGAAGCATGAAAAGAGGCCATACTTGGGAGATGGATGAATTGCATTCAGGCACGGAACGCGTCGTCTTCATTTTCGACATGCAACTCACAAGCGTACTGCGCGAATGCGCCACGGCGCACAGTCTTTCCTCCCTGCAACAAAAAACTTCAATGTCCCATCAAGCGGCGAACTCGCGGCGTTTCGTTCTCGCATTCAAAGGCGACGTTCTTGTGCGATGCAACGCGCCCGTGTGTGTGTGTGTCGCGATCACGTACGGCAAAAAAGGGGGGAAAGCTTGTCATCAGCAACCACGGTACACACATTTGACGGTACCGGCCAAAAATTTTCAATGATAAAGTAATTACCATCGTATCTTGTGAAGCGCCATTCATGTCTTCGTTGTTTCTGTTTTCTGCCCGTGGTTTTTTTGGACATCCGTGTGAGGAGTGTCTCTCCTTCTGCACCATCGCGTCCGACACCCCGATCCACTCGTTGCACAATAATGCTCCTTCTCACTCTCCCAGAAAGGGGGATAGGAGGGTGAAGGAGGACACCAGGGGGACAGGCGGAACGTTTTATTTTGGCGTGCGATAATTACATTTCCGCGACGCGTTCAAGCGTCTCGTTGTTCTTGATGGAAATCTCAATTGCAGTTTGGTTCCTGAACCATTCACAGACGTCAGCATTGCCATGGCTGGCCATGGTTGGCCTCAAAAAAAACACACACATTCAGTAAAACCTCGGGGTACGGGGGCACCGCATTAACACTCGTTGCACGGGGTACCCCGTCTGCCACTAGCTGACGGTGTAGTAATTATTGTTAATTACTTTTTTATGTAATTGAAATTGAAATAACAGCCACGCTACCATCACGTACCAACCAGCAGTGTGTACAACCGATTTGGTTTTCGGTGGATAGTTGTAGCATCAACAACAAAATATAAACCCTAAACAATGTCTATGTCTTGCAGAAAAAAAAACAAACTTTTCTACTTAAAAAAATGTTTTACTTTTTTTTTGCATCCACTCTAAAACAATTCCAAAACATTTGTGTTTTTTGCTTTAANTTATTGTTAATTACTTTTTTATGTAATTGAAATTGAAATAACAGCCACGCTACCATCACGTACCAACCAGCAGTGTGTACAACCGATTTGGTTTTCGGTGGATAGTTGTAGCATCAACAACAAAATATAAACCCTAAACAATGTCTATGTCTTGCAGAAAAACAAAACAAACTACTTTAAAAATGTTTTACTTTTTTTGCATCCACTCGAAAACAATTCCAAAGCATTTTTTTATTTCAAATTTTACTTTTCCCGAAAACACTCACCGTGCGGTCCGTAGCTTGTCGGGTAGTAACGTCGATGGGAACCATTTTCCAGCGGGTAAAATGGGTTCATCTCGGATGTATCGACCGCGGCCGTGTGGTGACCGAGGGCGGCCGATGTGCCAGGTGAACCACCGAGCCGCTGGTTGTCGTACCAGCTGCGTGCATCGGCTGCCGACGTCATATCCATGATGGCTGATGGAAAAAAACTTTCGCCAAAAAAAACTTTTTTTTGCTCACAATGTAACTTTCTCACACAAAAAAAACACTCTTGCGTACAAACACACACAACGGCACCAACTCACTCACTCACGCACTTAGTAACGGAAATTTGCAAATTGTAATTGATTGGCAACACTGCTTTTTAGCACTTCCGGCGCTGTCCTTACGCGGTGTCCGGCTTTCCTTACGCTCAACTTAAACGACAACAGTTTTTCTTTGATAGGGACATTTTCATCCTCGCATCCTTACTGCACTTCACAGACCGAAGCGAAGCACACATCAGTTCCGAAGTAATTGCATCTATTCGCTCCACATTACGCATACCATATCCGGCATACCATACGCAGCATCGGTTACACACGAGTCGAACTCGTGGACGCACACCGATGCATGCACCGGTCCGGACCACCGGTCGCAGACGACACAAAATGGTGGCAATCGCAACGTCGAGCGAAAATCCGATTCGTCGATTCCGCGCCGGAGCTCGGTGACCTGATACGGGGTAGCTGTCTGTATGGGCGCACGCGCGGGGTCACGACGCAGTACGGCCCGGCCGGAGCGATACTCTTATTTATCACGCTGCTCTCCTTTGTTCATTCGTCATCTAAGCGTACGCAACCACGTTGAACGTTGAATATCATTCCCTTTTTCTTCATATGCGCTGACTGCGCGAACCGTTCGCGTGCTGCCAACGACGATGACGACGACGATGTGATTGTGGGGATTGTTTCTGCGACGACTTCTTTTTTTTTGGGGGTGGGTTTTTATTTTCCTTGTTGCTCTCTGCCCGTATATACCAACTACGTATGACGTGCTTGACGTTGGGATCCTATCGGTTTTGGATCGTACGTCTTCGGCACGGCAGTATCCGCGAGCAGATGATGATTTTGGGTTTGTAATTTATACACGAAACTGTGTGTGTTGCTCATTCAATGAAACAAATTGTTTCCTTCCCGTCCTGTAGCAGTGTGAAATCGTTTTTGACCCTGTTTGGCTCGGCTCGAACTGCACCAATCTGCTGAAAGAATGACACAAAAAAAGCGAGAAGAAAACCATTATTGTAAACAAAAACAAAAACCCCCAAAAAAACCTATATCATTAGACTAGTAATCAACTGCTTAAATAAGGTGGAAAATTGTAGGCTCCCTTACGAACTTTTGCTGTGGAAAGCAAAATGGAGAACCTTCCCCAAAAAACATCTACCGTTAAACATGAACTAATTCCTTCACACACTAACCCTATTCATCCACAATCCTGACGCGCATCGTGGTTTTGTTTTTTGTTTTTTGAGCTGTGAGTGAAATTGATACCACGTGAGTAGAAATTGACACCAAACCCTGTCCCATACACCGTGCTAGTGCTAGATTGCACCCAGACACGGCCAATGGACAACCCGTGTGATCAAACACCCCTTATCACGCACGACAGCGAACGAATCGTTATCATACCGTTCATCGCTTCCTCGAAACAATCCATACACGGTACACGGTGGAAAATCGACTGATAAAAGGATGGAGCTGTTTGTGAGGTTCGTCGCCTACCCGGCCCTTGTGTCGCCGTACTCGCCGAAAGTGGGTAGCCTTTGGCGCCGTTTCGGCAGCCTCTAGCATATACGGATGCTATCAGCATGTAATACACTGTCCGATAACTCAACGATTGCTATCCAATCTATATGGGCGAACAAATACACAGCACCGCCACATCAGCGATCGGGTAAGCGTTTATTCGCGTAATTTGTGACATTGAAATGATGTCCACGTCTCGTCAGTACGAGCGAAGATACGCCCACGTCGATTTTGTTGATGTTACGCCGATACGCGGCGGCAAGGAAGTGTAAAATTTGCCTGAGCATGGAAAAGATTTTGCTTTGTCTGGTGATGGTGCCGCAGCGGTGACGCATTACGGCGAAAGAAAATATTTAACGAAACAAGCGTCCATTTTCTTAGGTTTCATGCGTTCTAGCTCAATGTAGTTAATTTTTCCTGCAAGCCTCATCGCATGCACAATCCACTAACCGGTGGCTTAACAATCGATCGTTGACAATAAAATGATAAGCGCCACTTGAAGCTTGTCAAACGCATTCGCGCCGTCCATTCAGTCCCCTCTAGCTGCGAAGCAATCGACAGCAAGCATAAAATGGCGAGCATTCAGCACAATCGAATCGCTCGATTGTGCACTCAGCATGCATATAAACCTATACGCCAATCGATAAACGTAGAGAACTGAGAAACGGAACAAAACCCAATTTAAAAAGTAAATGCTCAAGTTCGCTGCTTGCTGCTACAAAATCTCCCCTTCTTTCAAAACAGTCACTCTTGTTGCCAGTCGGACCGATCTGTGATCTGTGATCCTTGCAGAAGTACCGTTTTTTTGTTGTTGCTCGTATCCAACAAAAAAGCACGCCTCCTAAAGCTTAGCGAAACAATGTGTTTTGCAGGATGGAAACGGGTGCGTCTTTCTTTTCCTGTTTGAGGGTTGGTTGGTTTGCTCTTTATTTCTTTATTGCGCCACAAAGGCAACGCTCAACCGCTGTGCGCAACAATGAAGCTGTTTAGAACGTTGAAAAGTAAGTAGTGCTTGCGACGTAATCGATATCGAGACCCGGATCATCCTGCCCGTTTTTCACGGTGAATGAAGTTTCCCATTCCCAAGGTTACAGCCGGGGATGGACAAGCCCTCTGGAAAGTTTTCCACGATGGTGGTGTAGAATGGGAAATGTAACAATCCGTACCGAGCGGTACGGTACCGGTTGAAGGATATCATATTTCTGTCACCGTATCTGGCGCGTTTGGAAGGGAAATAAAAACAAGTAGAGAGAAGCTTTACCGTTTTCAATGAAACAATGTAACAATTTAATGGCAAATTTATGCAACGATGGCAAAAAGGTTCTTGGTGCGCTGAACGATATAATCTATTGAAATTATTTATTTAAATAACGACAAATATAAATATATAAGTCGTATAAGTATCACATTGTAAAAGTTTATTTTATAGGGCTTTTTCATAATAATACTCTTCATGCTATTTTTACCTAAAACTCTTTTAAGCTACGCCCACCTTTTGATTCTTCAGAAAAAGGTACATCAAAACAGTTCCACGCTTCTATCAACACGTAATCGATGAAATAGGAAATCGTTACCGATTGAATAATTCAATTATAGTATGCCAACATCGACACGTTTGCGTGTCAACGACATTCTAATCATTCGCTAACCGCGTCTCGTATCTGGTAGGACACAGGCTGTCACGGCGCTTCTGACAACAAAAAAACGTTCGGCAGGTCCGCAGTCCATCCGCAACCATACCAAAACGAGCCAATCCGGACGGTAGACGGTAAAAGCGCCAGCGTTACTTCAGCCAATTTTTGGTGGTGTCACTTTAGAACTTTGGGACACAAAGTCGGGGTACGTTTCATGCACCTTCCCCCCCCCCCCCCCCCCCCCCCCCCCCCCCCCCCCCCCCCCCCCCCCCCCCCCCCCCAATACCTTCAGACGTTATGACACCGTCGACAGTAAAGAAGTGACGAGTGTAATTAAATCATACGATCTTAAAGAACGAAAAACCACTGCCAAAGGTGTCATCAAAACCATGGTACGCCTTTAATACTTTTAACGCCGTTCGGTTGCTTTAAGTGTTGCGTCTGTTCATTAACCTGGACTGATTAAGCTACTGGTTTTTAGATGGTTTCCTAACAGGAAATGCACGACTAGTGTACCGAAAGGTTCGTAAGTCATTTTCTTTGTAGTCTCCAAAGATAATCAACCAACTCCGAGTGACGAGTAACAACGGAAGTCAAAAGTAACTGGCATCCAAACTTATAGCACCAAATTTCTTACTTCCTCTAACATAAAATATAAACTACAGACGCGAACTTTAACGCAAGCCTTCGAGTGTCACCGAGTTCTAGCTAGTGTGTACTGGCGATGTGACAACAAACATCATAATGAAAGAAAAAAAACATGTTTCATGTTCTACCATTTCATTCGATGCTGCCGCCATTTTGTGCCAGCCTCGGAACAGTGCCGGTTTTACTGTCAGGTCCTTTACGAACCATTCGCAAAGATGACTCCTCGCTCCCGAGTGGGGTGAGAGTTCCAACTCTCTTGTGCCCTCTGTCCGTTTTTACGACGACAATTGGTACTGGGTAATTTTATAGTGCCCTTCTTCGTTTTACGACAACCTCCACGAGTTCTCCCCTGGTGATGTTACGTACGCAGAACCGACTGACCCCTTGGATAAACCTCCCTTTTTCCGACTCATTAATGTTATAAATAATAACATTTATACTACTAACCACCTTCTGCAACATTGGGCGCCCCTATCTTACGCTCACTAGTTGGCAAATCTTGATAGCGTGCGTCGTAAAGAATGAAAACAAGAATAAAACACAAAATCATGCTCACATTCATAAGAATCTAACAAAAAGCAAAAACGTCATTGAAGCTCAACAATAAAATCTTCACCGTACGACGTTTCGACCGGTCGAAGAAAGTCGCTCAACTTGCCTGGGTGGTGGTGAGCTTCTTACATTCGGTAGTGGCCTCGGTGTCAGCCTAATAGGACCTCCGCATTTATGCATGTTATATGTGGCCATCAAAATCATGACGGTGTCGTAAAAGAAATGAAACGCACCGGGTACAAAACGCTCCGTCAGAATATCAGCGAAGGCAGAGTCTTCCGTGCCACGGCCAGAGTCTAAGCGTCCCCCCCGAGGGAAGTACTCATTCATTCATACTCCGTTGGGTGGTTTATTGTAGTGGATGCTCTTTAGCTGTGCAAAAGCACTAAAGTGCAGAACAATCAAACTGTGAATGATCATGCAAACCCATTATGGGCGACACTATTGCTAGTGTCGGCTGAAAGGGACTTTAAGGAGTTCAAAAAGAATTCTTTTAATAATTCAATTGATCAGTAAGCGATAGAACAGTCTTACCACATAACAGATCGCTGATCTTGCACTACAAGTGTGGATAGGAAAAAGCAATCCAAAAGAAGAGGAAGGAAAAAAACACCTTCATTCCGATCCGGTCATCTAGCATACCGATATGGGCAGTACCGATCGCAATTAGTCGACCTGTTCCAGCAGAGTTTTATGTTTTACATCAAAACTTCCTTTCTTTATTTCCCTCTTAATTCTTGCGCGTTCTCTGTTCGCTTCCCATCCGCTTGCCATTTAATCATTCAGGTTCGTTCATTTTCGTTCGTTACTGTCGTTAATTCCTATTACACGATTGTACTACGCGCGCGGAGTTTTTTTCCTCTTTTTTATGAGAATGAACCAAACAACCGATCGTTAAAAGTAGTTACAAATGACTAACAACTGCAACTGGGCAAAAGCAGACCACAATTACGCGTCTTCCCATTCTTGGGGATAGTAGAGCGGGAAGGGGGATTTGGTTAGCTGGACGGGACAAGAATCTGAGGACTCTCGCCGGGACACCATAGCCCACCGGTGTACCGATGGAAAGCCTGTCCATAGTGATGGTGGCGAGAGTTCCTGAGCGTTTGTTGATGTGTACAGAAAGTGGTAAATTTCCCACCCATACTGATCACTACACCTCACGCCGTTGTCTCATTAGTTTCTGGTTCTCAGTTCCAGTTTCTTCTCATTCTCAGGGTTTGGTAAGTTAGAGATTCTTCATGAGACTTTATTTCTACTGAGCATAGTTCATATTAGTTGTTTGAGAATGCAGGGACTTGCGACTAGACCAAAATACCCTTCACAATAAGCTTTTGAGAAGTCTCCATCGCGGTCTACATTTAAGATATTGTCAAGGAATGTTCAGAAAGGACAAACCCGTTTAGTCGCTAATTAAATCAGGCCATCAATTTGGAGAGATAATCGTTGAGCTATTTTTGTGGTTATTTAAGTAATTTGAAGAATTTTGTTGCTATATATATAATAGCTGAAAAGAGTTACCCATTAATTAGGCTGTATCTTAAGCGCAAACAGAAACTGTTTGTAGAAACGTTCCAATTACCCAACTCTACATAATTGTGGCATATTGTTAGCGAAGTGAAATATGAAAGTCTTGGACATAAACATCAAGGTACTTCTCACCAGCTATTTGCATACAGAATTCATATTTCTAATCTAATCTTACGGTGCTGTATCACAAATCATCATCATCGCGGTGATTTACGACTTGTCCATTTTTCCCCCCAGGAGTTAACGCGATTCGCATTGATGCCGAAATGGCAAACGATTTACGAAATCAAACGATACACAAACAAAAGCTACCAAATGAGTGTTAAACGTCCGAGCATTAGTATAATGCTTACCCATTTTTAAATGCTGTACCGTATCCAACCACCAAAAATGCCCCAAGAAATGAATGCAAATTGAACCGATTTCGTTCCTTTCTCTTCGGTTGGAAAAACCTCTAACAAAATTGGCGCAAGCGCTCCTTCCACGCTGCTTAACTCAATGACCCGCGTGTCACGGTTTTTGTTTTGCTTTTACGAAAGAAAAAGATTTCCATGTTAAACACCCAAAAACACCCAACCAAGTGGAAAATCCAAACGAAGACACAAAAAAAACACCGGCGTATCGTGTGTTAAAAATTACTTTTTGTTTTATTTTTCCCGTTCGGTCTCAGGGATCACTGAGCGCACAGATAGAAGCTCACACATTAAGAGCACCCACATTTTGCGTACGAGTGTGCCACGGCTTACGGAAGAGCCGAAAAATCACTTGACCGAATCGTGGCGCACAAATCACGAGCCGCTCGCACACAGTGACAACTTATTTGCGCAAAAAAACCGCCCCGCACAGCAATGCTCGCGCCTTTGTCGCGAGTGCTCCGTTACAATCAATTCTAAATCTACTAACAGCGCGGTGGGTGAAGGGTGGAAAGGAGAGGACGGGATGGGACAGTTGTGGGTCGCATCATGCCCGGCCAACCATCCCCATCACCGCTGGCAAATGAGGTGAGGCACCATAAAATGCCGCGCCCGTCTTAATCGCCGGCTGACAGGTCGAGAAAGGTTCGGGATTTATGCGCACTCCTGTGTGGGGTTTGTGAGGGAGGTGGGTAGTTTTTGGACTTGGACGCTCCAAACTCCTCTCGGTGCTTCAAATGTCTAGTAAGGTTAGAGTTTGAATGCGTTTTTTTGTCGTGTATTATAAAGCTTTGTCTTAAGAGAGCCCAAACGATTTGGTAGCTGAAAAGGTACCGAAAAGCAAACAGTGCAAGGAAGGTTTTTTTTCTCCAGTTTTCTTCCTTCTATGTTTGCATGCCGTGCCATCCTGTGAAAAGCTACGATCGTTACGGTGGACGATTTTTGAGGTGACGATTGGTGAAGAAAAGATGGTGTGTTTGTATGTATTTGTGATCCAATTCAACTAAGCCACCGTACACCGTTTCGGCAGTGTATTTTCGGGCAGTAGACAAAAAGAACCTGTGGGCCTTACGGTTTTGTTTGCGGGGGGGGGGGGGGGGGGAGTAAAGAAGAAGGGGGAAAAATCCATCCAAAATTAGAGCAAACGCGAAAGTGCAGCGAAACGGTAGATTAATTTGAATAATTGCAATGGGAGTAGGAAATTTATCTACCATTGTGAATGTGATTGGTGTATAATTTCCCGCAGATTAAAGACTTTTCTTTTCTGCTTTACAAAGTGAAAAAGTGAAGAAACCGAAATAAAAAAAAACAATCAGGAAACAAAAGTATCCGTTTGAGAAAGCGTTCAATCTTCAGTATAATTATTGCGCAGTTGTTGAGTGTTGGTGAAAAATGACAAAACAACACAATGTTTGCCCGTTGTGAAGTACTCCCAACACCGTCCAGAACGATGCGAGATGTTCCGACTGTGTGCTAGTGCGGACAACGTCGAGTTCCTCATGCCAAACCATTCAAATCCTTCAAATCCTGTTCGAACGGTGCTGGACAGTCTAATAAATCTCAATCACTTATCACATCAGTCAGCCCCATTGTCTGTCGATCGGTGCTGCGTGCTAAGTTGGCCGTCCTTCGTATCTTTCACACGATCGCCGATGGACGCACGCGACTCACGGGTCATAGCCTACCCCGCGACCACCTGGGTTGAGGTTTTTTGGGGTGCGAAAAAAAAACCACAACAACTCCCCATTTCCCACCAATTCCATTCCATCGATCATGCGATCGATTTGCTTGCTATGCCGGAACTCTTAAATGGTAGAAATTGTGAACAGCAAACACAAACACACAATGTACAATTCCCGATTGGGGCTATCCGGACATAATTGCGCACCCGCCGGTCCAGGTCTAGACCAATTTATGGTGATAAATTGTTTTATCTCACACGTACACAAGGTGTCCCAGCGGGACTAAAATATGCCAGCGTGCTGGCTTCATATTTCAACATCTTCAAACTACTCCAGGCAACCTGATTAGACAACTGGCTGAAAGAAGCTACGGTGGCAACACCTTCCTTGGTACGCGGCCAGAACCTCTTTTGGGGGGTGGTGGTGAAATGGTACCAAATTCAAAGAAAATGTGCACCCACCATGCATCAACACCGTGGCACATGGAGAAGCAAAAAAAAAACAATCAATAACTTTCTTCCCGCGTAGACGAATCGATCGAAATGAACCTACCTCCGGGATGGATGTACGTATTTGAGTAATTAATTAACTCACACACTCGTACAGTCACAAACACACAAAAAGCTGTGTGGAAAGCTGCTCCCAGTGGGTGATCGTCGGTGCGGGAGAATTTCTTGGAACGCTTCGAACCCACAAGCCCCCGGTACAGAAGACCTCCAAAGAAGACCATCGATCCCCGGGAATCTATTAGGACGATGATAAATGAGTTACCGGCACCGCGCGCGCCCGGTTTCTTTCGTAAAATCTCGATCGTTCGACCCCAGATCATTTTAACCATGGTCTGACTGTGCCGTAGTTTTGCCACCGATAACACCACACTATTTGGGGCAAGGTTCGAAAAATAGTAAAGCGTCAATAAGGTTTAAATTGAAATTATCGCACTAGAAGAAATCCTCAGCAAAATCTTCGTCTTCTGGTGCGTAGATCTCGTTACTCCCGGGTGAGGATTTAATTTTGAAGGATTGTTTCTACCGTGGAGTTCCGACTATTTGAAAAGCCACGGGAGTTCCTTGAAGCAACACGATCAAACACTCAAATCTTATTACATCCAAAAAAAAACCACTAGACAACGGTACCAACACTATTGTTTTGGGTGTCGTGTCTCCGTAAATCAATGTGAGGTTTAGAAGCAGATTGAAAAAAAAAACATTCAAAACAATCGTCAGTTATCTTCACAGACAAACAAAACATACGCGTTGGTCGGGTGTCATGAAGTCATTTTTCTTGCCACCGAAAAGACCAATGTGAAGTATACATAAAAAGGTAAAGGACGTCCCAGTTCTTGCCCAATTCCTTATGCTGCATGGAGAAGACTTCAAACTCCTAACACAAGTAACGACCGATCAGCATCGATTCGGGCTACGGTGTGGTCAATTCAAGTGTTTTTGGGTGGTGTTTTGATTTATTGATTTATTTCTCCACCTTTCTGTCACCTTTCCCTGTTCTCACACTCGCAGGCACACACGCACACAAAGTGAACTTAATTTCTTCTTGTTTGTGTTCAAGTGCTCATCCATTCCCCCCGGGGGCATCCTGGACAAAAAGGGAATTCGTACGATACCCGTAATGATGTGAATGAAAAAGCGAACATAGTGAGAGAAAAAAAAAGGCAAACAAGAGAAAAATTACTTTTCAAAAGTTGTGCTCCATGTCGCGCTGGGTTTTGATTCAGTGAACAAACACCGACGGCGTTTGAACAGGTTCGTTACGGATTTCGGGAACGAAAAACGGGAACGAAACGGTCACCGCAAACAAATCATTGACCAATTAAGTGGATTAATTAATTTTTAATTTCTTACCCTTTCGCAAGCGCTTTACTTTACGGATCGTACGACAGGGATCGTCAAACTAATAGGATCTTTTTAGCAAAAGACTACAATCAGCGCATACGAGCGAAACCCTGCGCAGGAGATGATGCACACGCAAATGCATCTAATCACTTGCTTTTTTTCACGAACGGACCATTTCATCAAACACAACCAAAACCAAGAGTTATGGTAGCGTATTTTGACCATTCCTAATGATCAGCCATTTATTTTGAGCTGAGTTTCATGTTGGTGGTTAAATGGTGAGGAGGAGAAGAAAAAAGAAGGTACGAAGCAAAACAAATTTGTTTTACCACACAGGTCAACCTGATCGTTCGGCGGGAAGTAAAAAAAGGTGCCTAATTTAAATCCATTTATTTGATTGCACCAACCATCGAGGTGGGAATCGATCGGGGTCCTCATTTTTTGTTGTTGTGTGATACGAGTCAATACAAACACAAACACACGAGAACGATCGATTGGGTTATGGTTTGCCTTATCTTGCACGCTCTCAACGTCAACGTCATGCGGTCATGTCTAGGCAGCAAGCATTGTTTGTGCGGCATGGAAAAAGCCACCACAACGTTCCGGCTAGAACCCGACATGGAATCGAGGAATGTTTTGGGGTTTTTTTTTCTTTCTTCAAAAAGTGTAATATAAATATGTGAGTGCGAAAGGACGCAATGTTGCGTCGGTTTACAATGCGGAAGGCACAAATCAGAAATGTTGTTTTTTTATCAGGAAGTAAAAACACACACAGGTCCACCTGTATTTGGGTGGTATAAATGCCGACGGCTCTCTACAGTGTGTTCAGTGTTCCAAAGTGGTGGAAAAGCCAATGCGCCCGTCTGCATACGCGCGATAGCCTTTTTCTCCCGGGCCCAAGAGTCCTCGAACGCGTTGTCCAAAACGCACCTGATACATCTTACATGATAGTGTGTTTTTTTTTTTGGGGAGACGCTATTTGATAACGCAAGTGTGATACAAGACAAAAATCGACAAACTTGTCAATCTTCTTTGCGGCGCTCTGTTTGCACTGCTCGTCGATGCTTGGTGATCGATAAGTGAAGTCTTTTATAAAAGGGTTGGTTGTTGTTTTTTTTTTCATTTTTTGGTTGCTTCTCTCCTTCACTTCTATTTCTCTAGCTCCTCATGGTTTTTGCTTGACCATTTCAAACACACTGTTTCGTAAGGTTCTGTGTTTGCATATGTTTGTGTGCGTACATGTGTGCTCGAGTCAACCGAAATCGTTGATGGCGTTGATGGCGTTTTGATTTGATTAGATAAGAACCCGAAATTGGGTTGTCGGTAAGTGAGAACCGTGTGAACTTAAGATCTATTTGCTTGACCAACAGCACTTTGGGGTTTTTTTTGGAATTTAAAGTCCCCACCCTTTGGAAGAGTTTATTTCGATGTGCACAATTATTTAAAATCAGATAATAAAAATAGGAAAACTCTTTTTTTTCCATTCATTCTGATTTTGACATGTGTTCTGGTACGCAAATCACATCTAAACCCGTGATCTGATTATGTACCGTGTGTACAAGCGGAGGTTTTTTTTTTGACGCACTCCGTCTTATCACCAAAAAATGGTTTTGATAGGAAGCAATAAGCGGCTAGTGACGATATGGAAAAAAATGACCGATTTGATTAGGAATTAAAAGAAAAAGGTACAACCATCGATCGCATAAATATATATGTCACCCAGCACACCCCAATGCAAACCCGTCCGATGCACGGGTGACGACACGGGTGACATCGAATGCTTCGCTTCAATTATGAGTTGTTATCGAAAGCACTCAAGTGTCAAAAGTTTTAAATTTATTACCAATTTACGACACCGATAACAACACCACCACCGATAGTGATCCTTCGCGAATGCAACCTGTAGCGCCGTACATTAGTGGCGGGCCAGGGTGTTTTTTCTTTTACTTCTCATTTCAAGTGGCCGCGCGAGGTGCATTTGTTAGGGCGGTGGGTTGTGCCCGGGGGGGCTGAAAAAAATGGTCAAACACATATTTTCTAACTCTTTTCTTGCTCATAGCATCCGTTCACCTTTAGTGAACACAACTCCAGGAAAAGTCGGTTCTGGAACCTGGATGTGGATGTTGGTGTCTCGGTTCTGCACCGCAGCTCGATTTCGTTTAATTGTTTTATTACAGTCCTCTCAAAATATTGTACCACTTCCCATTTCGTACTTCGATTTAAAGTTTCTTTCCACTTGTTTTGTGCGTGGCACAAAAGAAACCCAAAGTACTCACTCGAACTCACTTCCAGCGTTTCTCACCTGTGCGTGTGGAGGCTTTGCAATATCTGCCTTAACGCGAATAGCCGACGCAATTTCTATCAAACACACTGTGGTTGTTTTGTTGTTCACGATTTGTTTTGCAATTTGTTGTAGAACATTTTTTTTGTGTAACTTGTTATAAAACACACTGAGCAGAAACACTTTGTTTGCTGTTGTATGCAGTATGTTGGGAAGCTTTCGTGTTTACTTGTTATATTAGCATATCACCACAATAATTTGGGGAATAATATTATCCATTCTCACTACGAACAGACACACTCACACATGCGGGTGGGGCACACGCACACACACACTGTCACACATATACATGGGTGATGAACAAATCCGGTCTGATGGTGGGCACGCTAGATGCGCCTGCTCGTCACTAGAACAATTCCCAAAATTTACAAGTTGTAGCAGTGATAATTAACTAATTCCACAATGACACATACAGATAGCATGTTATGAAAATACAATCAGTAACAGCTGATACAGCTGCAGGCAGCTTGGGGAAGAATCACGTTGTCAACTCGAATTGAATGGTCACTGTCACTGCCTTACAGTGCTCGTATCGTAATCAATCACCGTACATTGTTGGCTGGTAAACGTTCTCCATCCACGTTTTTTTTGTTGTAATTGCACTGTATGGAAGTTTCGAACTTCTTCACCGTTAAAAAAAAAACCACGCTTAGTTCCGCGCAAACTAACACGGCACACGCGACTGTTGGCGCTTGATGCGTTGTTCTATCTGTTTAGTTACCATTAAAATAGGGATTCACTTTTTTCTACTCCAAACAAACGAATAAACAAACGAAAAATCAATACCACATGCACACGCGTTTGTTTTTGGGGTTGGATAAAATCTCCACACGAACTTTGTCACGGTTTGCACCGAGTGAGTGAATCGATCAAAATTAGAGCTTGCACCACTAGTCGGCACTGAATCCAATCAGTTCCAGGCTATCCTTCTAATCCTATCCCTGGGGGGAGGGCAAAAAATCTGGGGGGATCACACCGCGATTTACCGCGCACTAGAATCGTGAAACACGCGCGCGCAACCACGCCAGCCAACGGTTTTCGAAGAACTGGCTCAAAAGAAAGAACGGATGAAAGGCATTGCGCCTTAACGTCGTGCACACGGCAGCGTTCGCAGCTGACGCGCCCAGTGGTTGCTTCGTTCTCGCTTGCGGATTTAGCAGCATCCATCCTGCTCTCGCTTGCATCACAGTTTCGCTGGAGGTGTGGTTTACGTAATGGAAGAGGCGTGACGAATGTCACTTTACGCCTGCTGCTGGAATGCGTTAGAGTGAGAAGAGGGCAAAAAAAACACAAACACAAAAGGGGTGTCTCATTCACACACGCTTGATGCAACATACACACTATTTTTCCCGCTCACTCTCACGCGTTGTTCGGATGTTTTTCTCTTGCACATTTGAAACAACGAAATGAGAGAATATTTTTCATTCAACCGCGTATGAGAGAGCGAGCCGGTGAGAGTCATCCCTTCGCGAAGGGAAGAAAATGCAATTGTTTTGTGTTTAGCAGCTTGTTGTTGTTGTTCTGGGTTGTATTGTTTTTTTGTTGTTGCTGTTTCTCCCATTATCATCTCCCCCATTGCATTTCTCGCTCTTGGGGCTCTGTGTGTGTTTTCGTTTTAAAGAGATGTGCTGAGAAGAGATGCGTACAGAACAGTTTGGGAGTTTTCCAGCATTATTTTCCTCGAGCAGTTTAGACTTTTTTGACACTTTGGCTATGGTTGGAACAGTTGGCAGAAAGTAGCGACGATTGCTTTCGGAAGGTAGTCGTCCGGCCTTTGTGATTGTGAGCTGTGTGACAATTCATTTCTATAAGGATAGCTTCTGTTTCCGTGTGCACACACTTCGGTAATGCCCCGATGACTGAAGATGACATAAACATAATAAAATAACTTTAGCTTGAAAACGACTTTGGTGCAGAATATATTTGCCTTGATTTTGGGGCTGTTTTTTCTCTCTCTCTGTTTTCACTTGTGTTGTGCACTTCGCCCACAAGTGAAAACATTGTATTTGTGTCTGTTTCGTTCCATTTTAGCTACATCCAATCGTTATAATTACTTTCAAAATACATTCAAACTGGTTGCATTCGTGTACGGTTCTATCCAACTTACTCCCACAGTGCTACAGGCACACTATGGGAACTGTCCGGTCACTAGCATTTTCAATGCCAGTCCCTCTAAAGCTGTCAATCAACTACCATCCCAACGGCACTCCAAACGCTACGCAGCCATTTTCCACCATTGTAATGGGAGAAAAACTGAAAACTGTTCGAACCGTCCCAACAGTATGAAAATCGTTCGTTCCCTTCTAAATAAAAATAAGTTTTAGTTAATGTCTAACCATTAAAGAGTGGTTCGTTGGTGCGACTCAACAGCAAAAAGAAAAACAGCCCCCGATTCTGTAACAGCCGTTTGAGCCGTTCTTCGGGTACGCATTGTCCGCCACAAATCGGCCCAGGGGTGTACAAGTTTTGGCATCGTATTTGGATGGTTGAGATTTCATCGTACCGATTGTCACTCGAAACGCAGACAGGCCGAGGCGTAGAGATGCAAACCGATTAGAGATGCCCCGCTCTAGTGCCCGATTCTCGGGTCTCGATTTTCCTTCCACACACATACATACACACATACACGTACAGTTCGTGTGCCCTTTTCTATCTGCACCGCCACCAGTGCGAGATAGTGCGTTGAATGTGCGATTTGTGCCGATGGTATCAGGACGATTAACAGATGTTCCACTGACACATTGCTGGCCACATCATTGTTTGGGTTTTTTGGGGTAGTTCATTGGCAGTTGGGCTGTTTTTTTGCTTCTATTTATGCTTTTTTTTCTTTGACGACCATAGGCAGAATGGTTCAACGCTAGATCTGTTCGGTGAACATGATAAGACGGTAAATATTGAAATAGGTGTATTGTTGTAAAGTTCAAATTGTTTTTTGTTGGGGTGTTTTGTTTTTAGAATAACGTGTCATTTTCATACGATTTTTTGCAATCTAAATTATTTATGCAAAATTATTTTTTATTGCACTACAAACTCTATACAACCTTTTAAAATATTTATGATTTAAAATATATATAACCATGTTTAAAGAAAGCAAGAAAGTAAGCTCAATTTTGTAAATATTAATGACCTTTTAATAACTTTAATTTATCATATACTAAACAATAATAAAATTGATTAGTGATGGTTATCTATCGGATTCAGAATCATGTATACGAATTACTCATTTCATCGGATGAGTGATTTTGATTCTTTATTATGAAGATTAATGAATAGTTCAAGATTCTTGAGTCTGCAAGAAATCGCGAATCTTCAAAGATTCTTTATTTTACACATTTTTATTTTTAAATGCAAAGTAAAATTGAAAATTTTTTCTTTAATTTCACAAACTAATAGTTGACATATTCTGAAGCTCGTTTAACATAAGTTGATAGTGAGGATTGATTCATGTCTTGAACTGCTCTTGAACGAAAATTTATATCAACGACTTTTGTCAAAAGGTTAATTTAGCACAACATTACAATCTTCTACAGCTTTTTCAATAGAAAAAGGAAATTAAAACTTTTGAGTAAAAAAATATGATTTTAATAGAAAGTTTGAGCTTGGATCTACATAGTTGACGAAAATGAAGCATAATAACTTTTTCAATAGTCAAAAAACAATTTCTTATATCTTTTATAATTGTTTATTTTAATTTTTGGCAGTATTACTAATAAAGCATTTTTATTAATACTGCCAAAAATTAAAATAAACAATAATAAAAGATATAAGAAATTGTTTTATGACTATTGAAAGATTATTTTGCTTTATTGTCGTCAACTATAGATCCAAGCTCAAACTTTCTATTAAAATCATATTTTTTTAATCAAAAGTTTTAATTTCCTTTTTCTATTGAAAAAGTTGTAGAAGATTGTCCTACAAATATTCCTACAAAATTTAATCGAAAAGTTAAAATATTTCATCCAAATGCAAACCTCTGTGATGCCATCGCGAAGCGCCCAACGTAGCGCAACCATTAATCCATCTCGAAAGGGCAGTCCAACTTTCCCACTGACTTTGTTTTGTTTTTTTTTTTGTTTTTTTTTGGTGTCTCTTTCCATATTTTCGTTATTCTATCACAAACGTTCAAAGAAATGTTTTTCTCGAACTTTTTTTTCGCCTTGTCTTTATGTTTTGTTGTTTTTTTTTTGTTGCTTACTGCCCTGTCGACGGTTTTTCCACTACACTTCCCGGAACTGACCAGCGCACTCCAACCGGAACAAGGTAACCGTTCGAAGACGGTGACGGAAAACTTGTGGTGCCGTGTTCCCGTACCCAGTGAAGGTACATGAGTGATGGATGGGGGAAAAAGGGGGAAGAGAAGGAGGACAGAGGGTGCAAAAGCACCACCGGGGGCTCGTTGGCGAGACAGTGACGCGAGCGCGCGCGCGGTTTTCGCGCCGGTTCCGTCTTTTCTGCTGAATGTGCTGAAAGGTGCATGCCAAAGGGTAATTCATTATTTTCATGACCTAATTTACATAATTAAAGCATTGCCGAAGCCCGCCTAAATCAGGTCCGGTTGAGCTTTCGGGCTCGGTTCGGTTTTCGTTTGTAGCAGCAGCAGCAGCAGCAGCAGCTTGACTAAATCCATTCGGCCGTGTCCAGGTCGCCCGTGTATGTGTGTGTGTCTGGTGGAACGTAGGCCATAAATGTATTAGAACGTAAGCACGGCTAGTCTGCAAAGTTCCTTCTTTCCCCCCGAGGACGGCTTCATGTAAAGCGAGAGAGAGCGGAAGATTCGTTTGGCCACCAAAGAATGAAGCCAGAACCAGAAGTGCAGAAGTGCAGAAGCAAAAAGAAGATATGCACCGTACAAATGTTTATGATTGGCTCGTTGTGCTTTTGACGGTGGGCAGTAAATTATTTGCAAAAAAAAAGAAAGAAAAACTGCAACCACCGCATCCCACCACCTTCCAAACGTATCATCCGAAAACTATCGGTCCACTTCCGGACCGTGGCATAAGCACCGTGGTCCGATGCAAAAGGAAGTTAAGCATTCGGTGACCATACCACTCCGGGCTAACGTCGTTTGGGGCGAAATGCAATCAACCCCACAAGCTGCTGATGGCAACCGACAGCAAGCATCCATGGGCCGGCACATTGGGCCGGAAGTTGGGCCCGATTTTTTTCTTCCTTATGGGTGTTACAGTGGCGGTTTCGAGCGCAGTCATGTTTAGCCTTGCTTTGGCCGGAATTAATGTGAAGCCCAGAACAAGCGTCCAGTGTGGGATGGGGTAAAAGCTTAACCTTGCCGCCTTTGCAGTTTAGCTTGGTCGTCGCACTCTGGCCACACTCATAACTCTTCAGCCCGAGTTGCTCTTTTATGTTGCTGCTGGTACGGAAAACAAGGGGGGTTGGGGGGAAGGGGGTACCTTTCATCGACCATGGCTTAACTGATCCTTTTTTGGTGCCTTTGTGCACTTTGCACATCATGCCGTAACGAATGATCCTGTCACGAGCCAGCGTTCGATGGGAGGTTGTGTCACCCTTGCTCAACTTTGAGCTTTGAGCGCTAGGCGTATGAAAATTAATGGCCAATTTCTAAAACTAACTACCAATTGGGTGGAACTTTTAAAAAGAGGTGTAAATTAAACCGCACTGGAGGTAGAATATTTATTATTAATTATTTATGAAATATTGAGGTAACAAATATCGTTGACTGGAGTTGGTGGAAATTTTATGTAAAAATCTAAAACCCTTTGGAATTTTGTTGATTCATGAGTCTGAAATGGTCGTTTAGAAGAGTAACATATTTGAAGTAAACCAACCACCAAAGGAAAAAAAAACATTTTTGTTGACAAGGAATTAAAGTTTAAATATTGAAGTGAAAAGTAGAAAACTGATTGAAATTCTTAATTTCTCCAAAAATTCTTTTTCGAGTAACTTAAAGAAAGCTTTGTGAGTAAGAGATTCTAAAAAGCTTGTAAAAGAATCGAATTCAATTTGTTAATGTTGCAGAAAGTGGGAAGAATTCCATAACCGCACATGTAAAGAATTAAAAAATCGTTCAAATTTTTCCCATTTGAACTCGAAGCTACTTGTATTGAAACCTTTTCGAGAAAACCGTACTGTCCAATTAGTTGCTCAATCGTACAAAACCAAGTCATGCACATAAATTTCCATCGTACCATTTCTTCGATTTTCTCAAACACAAACGTAAGCCCGTACTCCATTCTCATTACTGTTTTGTGCCTGTGTCCAAAACATTACAAAACGAATTGTCTGCTTTTGAACACTTAGAATAGCAGAAAGGTAAACCAGAAAGCAAACCATACAACAAACCAGGGAACAAAATGGAAGGAGAATCGTGTCCCTGCTATTGAGCAAAAATAAAATCTTCTCCCCGGATCCTGCACATCGTAATATCGGTATCCCTAAATTCCGAATGAAGCGATTTTCCACGAAATGAGACAAAAATCAACACACCAACCAGCTTCAAATTAAACGCCACCAACTAGAAGCGAACCATTCTACCAACCGACACCAATGTAAGCGAATGCATATTGGGTAAGTTTTGTCCAAAAGTGGAATGAAAATGAGCACATACACACACACACACAGAAAAACCTTTCAAAGCAGTGTAAGGAAGCAGCAAACAAAAAAACAGGCTGAATACGTGGTGTAGGAAGCAAAAAGGAAATTAAAGTCGCCACACCAAAAATTCATGCAACAATAAGCCACAATCGAGAAAAAAAACTCATGTCTCGGTGGTGTTCTCGTACACATGCTACCGGTAAGTTGGATGCCAAAAGGGAAAGCAAATTTTGAAATAAAAAATATATTGGCAAACATTATTGTTGAGGTTGAGGGGGTTCCTACCCTACCACCCCCATTGAGCGGGAGTTACAAATAAATTTGCATTTTGCGTTTGCTGTTCGTTACTATTTTCGCTTTTCTCTCTTACCCGTCACTGGCAAAGCGCGGTTGGTTATATTATTTTTGACAATTTTGTTTTGTTCTGTCGAATGTTTTCTTTACGTTTAATTCAATATGGGATGGGGTGGTGGTTGTGTTTGCTCCACGGTTATTTGGAGATTTGTGCCGTACCGAGGAAAAATCTCAAACTCGAACGACAATCCGACAATGATTGGGAAGGAATCGAAATAATGCTCCGAACCGCAGAACACTTTGCGGTTTATTCTTTTCAATGTAATACAATAATGCTTTAATTAGATAGGTAGCTGTTTGAACAAAGAAGCTTATGGATTCTTTCGAAGGAGATAAACGAACAAGATGAAATTAAGGAATCGAATACAGTTGAACGAATCGAATACAGTTGAACAAACAAGATGAAATTAAGGAATAGAATACTGTTAGCATGGTCTAAGAAAGGAAGGAAGGAAGGAAGGAAGAAGGCTGCTTTTTTTCAGGAAAACTTGGTAAAATTTTTAGTTCAATACACCGAGAAATTATAAACTTATAAGGCCTTATAAGGACTTATAAGGTTGACTCATATTCATACAAAACTAGAACTTCTCAATGTCTAAATGTTAAAAATCCTGTGTTTCTCGAAATTCCAATGATACCTGTTTTCTTTAAATTTGTCATCTGCTATTTTTACATTATTTACCAGAGACTCTTATATTTTCTATTTAACTTTTCACTTTTCTTTTGCACTATTTTGTAAGAGAGTCTTGTATTTTTTTATTTTAATTTTTTCGTATTTTTGTTGACTTTTTTTGACTTTTATTACTTTTTATGTTTTGCTCGTTTATTTTGATTTTTTTCTTAAATAGACCAGTGTAGTAATATTTAAATTTATGACTTTTTATTTATGACAAAAAATATTGATTTTACATTACTTGAATGAAAGGCCAATAAAACGATTATTTGTTTGATTTTGTTAAAAAAAATTATTTCTTTTTTTGTATGTACATACACTCGTGTGGTAATACTGTCAATAATATTAATGTGGTATTTGTCCTTTAAAAAAAACTAAAATTTGCATCTTTAAAATTCTGATTTTATATAAACTCCCTTAAAAGAAATAAAGAAAAAAAAGCTTTTATTTCATTTCGTTAATTTTACATATGTAAATTCAATCAACAATTAAAACCTGCATTTTTTGCATTAAAAAAATGTTTTAGAAATCCTATCAAGCAACAAACTCAAACATGAAAACCAACGGATCGAAATGCCTTTGCACCTTCCACACACGCCACACATCAAACAGTTCGCTGAAAGGCGAACATGTACTACGAATGTCTGTACCGAATGTAATCGTAACAGTGTATTGACATTCCAGCAAAACCAGACAAAACGAAACGAACGCTTCACCCTCGAAGCAATGAATGCACAAAGTGCATTCGAAATGACATCTGCTGGTTTGCGGTAATTGCACAGGCAAAAACATCAAACAGAATCGTACCTTCTGCCTATCATGGCTTCAATCATTCATTGCACTGCACAGCCCTGCTTTTGTTTTCCGAGCGAATGCTTCGATGCTGCATTCTCTAGCCGCTAGGTTTCACGCAAGAAGATGGAAAATGCTACTCCCCCGTTTTGATGCAAATGTCACTGAACGAGGACGATACGAAGATCATGCTCGCAACCTTTCGGCAAAAGGTGCTTCGTCAATCGTGAGACGTCGAAGCTGAAGAGTTAAGATGTTTTTGGTGGTTGTTTGTAATGTTTTTAACTCTTTTTTACAGGAAATTTGTTTCTTGTTCAAAATGCATTTAGAAGGAGTGAAACTAATAGAAATCCCAAGAATTTCAATCGTTAGCGATAAACGTTCTTATTGTTTTCCAATAGCTCATCAAATGTAGCAATTTATAGTGCGATTAGTGCATGAAGGTAAGAACTTACTTTTTCCCAACCTTCATTTGGACAAACCTTGCATGCTCCAAACCCATCGACACCGATGAAAAACGGTTCCAGATATAAGCCGAACATCCACCAAGTAGCCAATAAAACCCTTCTTCTTATGATTATGGTTGCTGCAAAGGGGCAGGTTCATTGAACCTTAAGAATGGCCAACCAAAAGCCCCCCTTTCTCCAAAGTGCAGGCATTTTTATCACCTTAAAGTGGAAGATCCGTGCAGGAATAATACATCATCAGTCCGTACGCATAAGGCTGCGACACCTGAGTTTTCCCTCACAATTTTACACACAAAATAATGATTATTACAACACCCATCAAGAAGTTCTGCAATAGATAGAGAGAGAGAGAGAGAGATAGAGAGAAGCAGAGAGAAAATGTAGAAGAAAATACCAACAATGTTCGTTCTCCACAATTCGCACACCCAGGCTGGCAATGTGTCTGTAATTCATTGAAGCGCACGATGAAAAGCGTGAAAAGCGAGAAACCGCAAGCTTTTAAAGTGATTATGTGCCCGGGCATCACGTCCGGTTATAAAGACATCCTTATGGGCTTCAATAAAAAGCGGCTCGATCGTCTGTCGTTCGCATATGTGGTTGGGAAAAGAGGGGAGGGAGTCGAGGTGGAAGGGTGAATTTCCACCCCGCTCTTTCGTAGACCTGCCTGTGCTGCCACTATGGCCGCGCTAGTGTTAAGTAAATCGATTGGTAGAAGTGTGCGTGTTTTACCCATTTGTTGACCATAGTGCAAACCATCCGGACGCATTTTCCCGCTGCTACTAAGGGTGTGTTAGTGTGCGAGGAAAAATCAATAATTTCAAGCACCGATGAATTGTGGTAGAATATTGTGCGAGGAAAATGTTGTACAAAAAACATACACAACGCACACTTGAATACAGCAGAAGCAATGTTTAAGACGACTGAAAACCAAACAAAAAAACCCCATGTAGGAACGAAAGAGAGAATCGTATACCGTAGCTGTGATTTTATGTTAAAAAATGAATTTTGTACGAAAGAATTTTCTTGCGACAATTTTTCCTTTCAGCCCCTTTCTGGAAGTTAACCGTTTTTCACACACCCCAAAAAAAAACTCCGTCAAAGTCGTGCAACATTTGTGTGGAAACGCTACGCAACATAAAATCGTGAGCGTGCAACAGACCCGTTTCTGAAGGGAGATTTTCGATGCGCGTCTCTTTTCCGAGTTGCTTTGCGCTCTTGGCGCCCCGTTTTGAACCGGAGGTGCAACCAATTGGAGAGAGCGCAGCAGTTTGGATGCACCGGTGGCTCCTCCCACTTTGAAAATGGCGCGTTGCACTATAGCAACGACAGATGATCGAACAACGAACGTCGTCAGGCAGGTGCAACTTGTGGAACGAAAATACACATCCAAGGATGCTGTCGCTTTGCGTTTCGGGAAATATTTTTCCCAACGCGGGGAAAAACTGAAACACCTCGTTTTTGGGAAAGCGAGAAAGAAAATGAACGCACATGCGCATGTAGAAAAACTGATCTCTCTTCTGCATGCTGAGGAAAATTCACCAGAGAAACGGTTTTGTCCCCTTTTTGCCACATGCTTTCCACACAAAGCGGAACGCTACACGGTGGTTTTTGGCTGGTGTAACACTCGACAACGTAAGATGGCAACTTTTTTTTTTGGTCTTGTATACCTTCTTGTTTGATGAAGTTTTCCTTTTATTTTGTTGTTCTTTTTTCCTATTCATTTTCACGTTGTTGGTTCATAATGTCTTGAGTTTCGGTACCGTTCTTTCCTCTCGCTCATTAAGCGTTTTTGTTTGATGATCCAATTTTCTTGCTTTATCTGTTCCGTGGTTTTTTTCCACCCCCAGTTTTGGTGTGTAAAAAAAACTACCTTTCTCGAAGATTTAGTTCGTTGCAAAACAAAAACCAGAAGTGATGCAGGAGGTGAAAAACAACGCCGGCTCCATCCGGGTTTGATGGAAGACGCACTGTTACGGTTACATGTTTTTGGTGTCAAATTGATGAATGAAGAATAACGGGAAACCGCCAACCTTGGAGACGGTCCTTTGGAGATTTTGAACGCTTGAGAGAGTGGAGGCTCTAGCGAAGGACTATGACTATGTGTGCGTGTGTTTTTTTTTGTGTCGCACTTCTTATGCGTGAGTGTACTTTGTCATTTGCTTGTTTAAGATGTTATGGGAAGTATAGCTTCACTATCGTTTCCTTTGTTTTCGGGTTTGCTTCCGGTGGAGACCATGCTTTAGTAAGGTTCGAGCGTAAGGAGATGAGCAAGATGGGGCTAATGATGTTCCTTGGTAATACGTGCGTACAACAGACTTAACTTTCTGCTCCTGAAGTACGATTAACATCACTCACGGAAAGTAAGGTCTGGTGTATCATAATCGACGACAATGATAATGTAAAATATTCTTACAAGAAGCTGCTGTATAAGAATTGATGGGTTATATAGTTGTAAAGTAAACTTTTTGATCTGAGACAAAGAAGGAGAAAACTAGAAATGATTTAAATAACTTAATTTTGAAAACAATCTGTTGTTAAAGGAAAATAAACAGACAACAGTCATTTATATCACGTAAAAAATTAAAATTAATATAACGACAAATATCGAATATGTTTCTTTCTAAAAACAATGCAAATTAAAAAAAACAACCTGCGAACAGATTAGAAGAGTGCTTTATACAATTTGCTAGTACTTATTTACTTAAAGAACTTCAGATTTAAATTAAAATTTATTTTTTCACGTAAGTACTGATTAATTAATCCAAAAATAGCTTTAAAAAAGTCCTTGAAAAAGGACTTGAAAATTTACTGTCGGAAAGAGTTTTTTTCTGATCGCTTTCTTGACCACTACATAAAGCAATTTTCCTTTAAAAGAAAACAAAAATCTTATTTATTTTTGAGCTGTTGAGTGTAAATCTCCCCACAAGCTTAGAAACCAAAACCACCAAAAAACAGTTTCACCATATCAGCAGCATCTCTTGTATCGAAGTTTACAGCTGGCCGTAAATTGTTCCGATTCGTATTCATTATTTTTCAATGTTAACACCCGCGTGATGAGTTTTCTGAATTCACGTTCCGCCCGAACGACACATGATCGACGATCCTGTAAACGGCGACGAATAGCAATAATGCATAATGTTTCTTTTCGTTGAGCCATTTAAATAATATTCCCCGAAACCGATTAATGCTTGGTGTGCACGAACCAGCCCAACCACAATTTAATGATTTCCTCTGAAAAACATACGAAACATTCTTCGCTATTTACCGGTTACTCCGAGATCATCGACGCACAATCGACGCATACTATCGGGTGGCCATCGATAATGACCATCCATCTCTCGGGTTCGATTTGAAATCCATCAAATGGTCAATGTGGAAGTGTGCGTAGAACGTTATCCCCTTTGTCGCCCGCAAAAGGACAACAAAAAAACAAATTAACTGGCTCGTAAAAACTGGACTTCAATTTCGACCATTTCAAGCAGCTGAATAGTAGTCAGTAGTTTTTTTTTATTCTGTACAAAAAAAGTGATGGCGTTAACGATCTCTTGGGTGGTGTCCACATTACGGAACGTTCCAAACCTTTTGGCTCAGCTCATGTTGCAAAGCTCAGTTTTATGGACATGATCATCCGGCATCTCTCGCTCTCTTTCTCTATCTGTTTTCCTATTTAGGTGTGGGCTTTTGTGTTTTATTATTTTTGGTCAGCTTTTCAAAGTTTGTGGGACGTAATTTTATTGGCATTTTGTTGATGACGAGAGCGAGCGAGAAATCTACGTTCGGTTGTAGCATTTATGCGAGATTTGTGCCTGATTAGTCTGTCTAATTTGTAAGTGTTGATATTTAAGCAATTTTGTTTTGGTTTTTTGGCAAGAGCCGAGAATGAGAAATTTTTATGATTACTATATTTAGCAAAAAACATCAAACCTAGGAATAGATCATATTACATTTTAATGATTTACGATCCACCGTTTAGTTCGTTCCAAAGATTTTATGATTGAATGGATTAGTTTACCACAAAGTAAATAAATTCGTTAATAAGTTGACATTTTCCTTGAATATTTCGCGTTAAGCTTAAAAATTTTAACATTCGCCAAAAAAAAAGTTCAAGTTCTAAAGCCTACGAAACGATCGTATCCTCCTATCCATATTTCCACCACACTGGTAAGCAATCTTGCTGTTTGCGATTCGGTTCGCAAAAATTCATCGATTTCGGATACGGTTACGATTCGTTCCGTGTGTTCGGTAAAGCTGTGCAGGAAGGATTCCCGGCAGGATTGAGTATTCTCATCCACTGATTGTCTAATGCATCGTCAGTGGAAATAAAAATGGAGGGGAGAAGGCAAAAAAAAACACCATCCAGCCATGAGACAGATGAGAATCCTGTCCAATGGATAGAAGATGAAGGGATGGCCAGAGTGTGGTATCGGGAAAAAGCACAAGGAGAATAAAATTTATATCCTGCCTTATCTGTGATCATTAAACATCGTGTCATGTTGGGCGGGTGTATGTGTGTGAACGAGTGCTGATGCTGGAGGAAAAACCGTCCAGGACAAGAAAATGAAAGAATAATGGCCAGCTCGTAGGTGCTGTAACAGAGCGCTAGGGGTTGGGAACGGGCGGCAACAACGGTAAGGAAGGAAGTTGATTCCACACAACGGGAACATACACACATGCAATCCGTGCAGCGTACGGTACGGTGGAAATAAAACAGCATAAAATAGCATAAAATAGTACCGGTTAAAGAAAGAAATGTGCAGAATCAAACGAATAGGAAACGGATTCCGGTACTCCACGAAGATGTTGCTCCACTGTTCCTCCACAGTATTGAGATGGGCTGGATTTTTCTTTTTTTTCGTCGTCCTGTTTACGTTGGGGTTTCTGATTTCTTGAGGGAAGGAGGCCACAACCGTGGAGCGAAGATTACCCGTTGAACTTCCGCCAAAACGTCGTCCCGACTAACGTCCCACCATCGAACCGAAGGATAGAATTGTGGGTTTCATTTGTTTTCCCGCTTGATGGTTTGAGTTCCTCGAGCGTTTGGAAAATCTTTCCATATGCGCGGGCGCGCCTGTATGTGTGTGCTTTGGTGCTTTGAGAGCCTTTTGTGTATCCCTGGTGGTAGGGATAAAGTTTTTCTACTTCACCTCTCCGTTTTCCCCCAAGCGCAGTTACCCACCGCAAGAAAAACTTGCAAAAGTATAAAGATGCTGTTGGCTGATATTGAGGCCTGCGCTTGACAGAAAAGGCGGTGGAAAATTTATGCCCTTTGCCAGCCGAAAATCGCATGATTTACCTTCCCGTTGTCCGTTGTCTGGAAAAAAGGAACGCAGTCCGCTGAAAGTTAGTCCGGAAAATTCTTCCCCATTTTTGTCCACCCCTCAATACCATGCGTAACGTTCAATCTCCATCTCCCGAAAGCCATATCTTCATCGGCTATCCGAATGGAGGATAGCACAATGGTTGGATTCCAATGTCGATCCAATCGCGGGTCAAACCCGGGTCACAAAGTGGCAAAAATCCGCAACGCGTGCTTGCGGGTAGGGATTTTAAATTTTTCTCATCATGCCTCATCGTCCAAGTATGGGTATGGTCTGTTTCCAAGCATGTCACTTACGGCGTGACATGATATATTTGGTTTTTTGAAGTTGTTTAAAAGCGAAAACCGAACAAGATTGGGTCACCCAAACCCAGCCACCGTCGTACATCGGTGATAAGGTCCGGTCTCGACCCATGTCCTTGAAACGGACATTTTCATCTGGGGATTGTCTTAAAAATTGTCGAGATATTTCGGGTACGTGACAAATTGGATGAAACCGTTCGCGGATGCGTTCTCTTTTCGTTGGGTTTTGGATATTGTCAATTTATATTGTTTTTGTTGAGGATACTCGTAAAGTTGATACGCTACATAAAAGAACTACTGTTTATTAAAGTTAATAGTAGTTTTATAATAAATCGACTAGGGTTTTTTTATAATAGTAGTGCCAAGACTAGGGCAAAAAGAAGATAATCATAAACAAAACAAGTAAACTGTTTTTGATGGAGTACAGTTCTGAATATTTTAGTTTGATAAGTGAGTCAAAAGAGGGAAAATAAGTATTAAATATATTCGAGAAGTGTTCTTTCTGTGTATCGGAGTATATCGCGAGTTCTTTGTTTTACGCTCAATTATTGGACGAGTGAGTATATCAAAGATTTTAGGAATAGAATGCACAAAGCGGGTGACTTCGGACTTACGAAAAGACTTCACATAAAGAGAACATGAACTCTCCCTAATGTTTGCTTTCGTAAACTTCAAATATTCTCACTTCTTAGTGTAATTTCTGACCTCATCTGCATGGAGGCACACTGGAGGACCTTCTACAATTACGAGTTCTGTGAGTTGAATGATGAACTCACGATCACGAATCAGCGAATGACAACAAACAACAATGTCCATAATATATTTGTGATTCATCCACATATGTAAAGGCAAGAATGTAATTGCTAAAATGGTCATTTCATTTCTTTTATTGCAAGTCTTAGTTCAAAAAGTAGTGCGTCCGCTTACAACGCCATGATAATAGATTTGCAGATCTCATGACACTCGATCGCCTAAGAATTAAACGACTACTTAAGCAGATCAAAACCAGTTATAACTTTTTTCAGAAGTAATAAAGTAGAACAGAAGTAATTAAGAGAACTTGTAAAAGAAAACAAAAGAAGGAAAATGGCAAATATCTAACGATCATAATAATAACGAGGTATTATGAATATCTGAAATTTGTGGTCGTACTTATGATAAACTTAAAGTTCACGATCAAGCCCCTGTAACACCATCTGGCTACTAAAGCCGAAACAACAACTGAATTTAAGTGGCTTGTATAAGCCACTTGAGTTCATGTTGCATTCACTCTCCACTTCTTTCGCCTTGCTTGGATTCACCTGGTGATTGATTTAATTCCTCAATGGACGCTTTTCATCAAAAATAAACAAACAACAAAGGAACTGCTTCCATCTGACACTTAACCATTAAAAGTATGTGTCACAGAAAGGATCGTCCTGATTGTCTAGTTTCTTTGATATACCGACATGATGGTGAAGATGACGAGGACACTGTACTTGTAAAAAGTTTTATTTCAACCATTCATTGCTACGATCCTGCCATTCAACTTCAAATAATTACGCATCATTGGTAAACGAAGTACCTGAAATGTTCTCTTCTTCTCTATTCAGCATTTGTTCCACTTAAAACCAAACTCGGGAGAAAACAGTTCTCACGCACCAGCAAAAAAGGAGATATTGCCACTTTGTTCCCAGGCTACTGAATCGACCCATTTAGTTTACTTTGATTTATTTACTGTAGTAAATTTCTCCTGCCCCAAATGTTACTTCCTTCATGCACTCGATCGACTTTCTCGTGTAACATCGTCCTAGCTAATGGCTATTGCGGCGTGTGGCCTGACACCCTGAACCTGATACGAACCATATCGTAAACTGCACTTTTTGCATACGATGCGAACCCAATTTTATTGTCGCAATATTATTGCAAATAAACGTACCATGTCGCAATTAACACAACCGCCCGAACCATCAACGGGTGTTTTCGCGTCGATGTCCAACACTGTGCGCATTTATCGCCCGGGCGTGACGAAGGAGATGGAACCTGTCAAAACACTGCTCGCTTGTACAAACGGTACTGTGGAAACTGTAACCTCCGAAAGGCTTCAAATCTTCCGGATGTATTGAGCGATACATGTCTGTGTGGACCTCTTCTTCAACGCATCACGCGCATAGAAGATAACATCGAAAAACCGTCCCGATGGACGCGCGTTGTTTGGGTATCGTTGAAACAATTTAATTACTTTAGTGCTTGTGCCGTGGCCGCCGCTTTCACGGCAATAACTCGGAAATCGATTAGATGCGGTTTCCCGGACCCCGGGATTCTCGAACCTCGTACCCGTAGGTCGTCCGGGTGGGCATGCGGGTGATATGTTTTTTTTTCTTCCTCTTGTTTTGTGCTTCTACTTTACCTTCCAAATGAGGCGAAACCAAACTTTGCCTTTTGCACACGGCAAAATTGTTTTGACAGGCAAATCTTCACGGTCTGCCACCGGAGTTGCCCGATTGCCCGATGCTTCCCATCATGTTTTACTGGTTGTCTTGGTCCTTTTGCGCTCAACGAGGGTAGTGCGCTGTGTTTGGAAGTAAATTAGTTACAGAAAATTAAAGAATCCGTTTCGGTAGAATCTCCCTTCCGTTGTGCGGTGTGGCCGTAGGGAAGATAATTAGCTTGTAGGCATTGGTTAACGTAAGCCCACGGAACTCGTCAAAGGTTTTAATGTTCGTGAGAGAAAGTTGCTTCATAGTATTAGTTTCATTATTGTTGTAGGATGAGTTTTGATTGTTTTTATTTATTTTAAATGATCCTTTTTTAACTTCCAAAAAAGTATAAGATTTGTGTTCTTTCAATAAGATTTTATTTATTCAAAATATTGCTAACCGATTTAAGATTAAGTCGATTTAAGATGAAATGAATCGGATTTAAAAAGACAAAGCTGTGAGAAATTTCTAATAGAAGAGAGAAATTTATGTTCTATCTTACACATAAGAAATTACACATAATGCTTTGTTAGTACGTTTGAAGAGTGGAAAGGATTTTATAAATACTTTCCCTAGCAAAACCTTCACCACTCTTATAAAACAAATATAACGTTGTATCGGCGAAGCTGACTGTCATGTCCATATGCCGATCTGTGCAAGATCAGCACGAGGTCGTTGTAATGTCCTCGTGATGTCCTTCCCAGGGTTACTACGAATATCCTTCAACAGCACACGGATCCCAACAGTTGTTAAGCGAACGGTTACGGTTACGGATAACCGAAGGGTAACCGTGAAAGAGTTACGTTGTAAAAATAAAAATAAAACTAAAGCTGAAAATAAAATAAAATTCTTCGGACAGTTTCGCATAAAGGAGCGTTATCTGGAAGATTTACGATTTCGACTTCCCCCGGCACGGTAAATACACTGGTAGTCCTGGTGGTCCAGGCCAGGCGCTTTTGGTACATACCGGAGGGGCACAAATGGTCGGGATACTACGGTATGCTCCACCACGGTGACAAACGTACAAACATAGATTTACTAACAGATTTCCACTGTGCACACATCCGCGCCGGATATCGTGCAAAAAGGACATGGAGAAAGATCCTTAAAAGCACCCATCGGCGTACCGCGGGTAATCGTGGCCGAACGGGGAATGAAAGATTTTTTCCGTTTTTATTTCCGACTCGGTGTGTGAATGTGTTTGATTTCTTTTTTTAGTTTTTTATTTCACTTTTGTTGTATTAACGATCTTCACAACGTGCGATGTTAGCATTAGTGTTGTAAAATCTGGAAAAGGCTTTAGCAAATATCACAAAAAATATCTTTTTTTTTCATTTATACTTTGAAGTTCGAGTTTAGGTATGGAAGAACTCTTAAGTTTTGAAAGATATCTTAAAAAAATGGAAAAAAATTGAGGAAGAGCTTTTTTATTGCGTAAATCAAAAACTTTAAATTAGTTAAATAATATTTAACAAATGTTCCGTATGCTGAAATCTTTGTACTACACTGTACGAACATCTTTTTTTTCAATCCTGTCCGATGGACCTTTGTGACATGTGCTGAGTATTCATGGAGCAAAAACATACATCCCATCCTACTAGAAACGCACCATCGTTTCCAAAATGCATTTTCTGCACATTGTGAGCAAACTGGAACTAGAAAAGGATTCCATTTTTGCGTCCTTTTGTAAGAGTAACATACGCAAAAAAAAAGAATACTTTGTCCCACTTGTGATGCCACTTCAAACAAACATACGAATTTCCCACTTGTCCATTTTGCGTACTCATACGAACCAGAACTCCGCACCGGTGGGAGTAGGGAGTCGTCCAGAATTTAGCATCGAAAAGCAAACGCCAGGGATGGAAGAACTTCAGCTCGGATAGGTTTATTTATTGCAAGGCTTTGGAGATTTTGGACACGGTCTCACACACACACACGATCGGTGTTTCCGTTCGATGGATTTTGTGAGCGTCCGACAAGATTTAGGTGCCAGTGTCATCTCGATCTAAATACAAGTGATTCTTTTTTTTGCGCCTTTCCAGGACAAACACACAGATAGTCACAGAAAAATTAGATTTTTTTTGCTGGTTGATGTCGAAAATCGGTCAGTTCTTTCGTTTCTTGCAGTGGCCTAATGGAAATTTCGAACCGGAGAAGACAGGGTTCGTTAGGGTTGGTGTGATTTACAGAGAATCCTGTTGTAACTCGAACGTTTGGGCAATACATTCAGAGATTTACGGAAAGAAGCCAAAAGTTATGACCATCGGTGGATGTTTCTGGTGCCGATGCGCCAATCTGTGGTCGTAAATTTTTGGCACAGGTCAACTAGTAAACGCGCGCCGCTTAGATTGTGACGCGTAGTTTTAGTTACTGAAACCAAAAAAAAAAAAGCCTCACTGGGACGGAAAAGAATTCCCTTTTGATGACGAATGTGCTGCTGGAAGGATATGTACATTTATGGAAGGTTTGATTGATAAATATTTTCCACTGTCAGAATGACTTATTACTTGTTCTACGTACAGAAACATCTACATATTTTATTTATGGTTGAGTAAAATTCATATTTTTCTTTGTAGAATTTGGTTAATTTAGTTGAATGATAACCTTCCATGTTTTAGAAGATGTGATACTCTTATTTACCACCATTTTAAAATCCTCACATACTCCCTCAGTAGCGTTACGGTTGTCACTTGTCTAGCTTGTGTTTGCTACCATTACTTTCGTGGCGTTCTATCACCATAGCCAGGACATCCTTTTTTTCTTCTTTTGGGCCTGTTTTGTGTTTGAAATGTTTCCACACCGATGAAGCTGCTGGAAACACCCGAACCATCACCATCACACAGAAGCTGCCATCGTCAGCCACGATGCGAAAGGCAGCATCAATTCATTTTCTTATCCTTTTTAAATTGAACAAAGAGCACATTTCCCTTTCGGGGCGCGCTTATCAGCGGGACCGTATCAGCCGTGGCTCTATTGTCTTCATTTTCCACCATCACCATCGTCACCCGCCTCTGTATGTTGCTGCCCTGTGTGTTTTTCGGTGTGATGGTTTAATGCGCTGTCCACCGAGCGCCGCTGTTGCTTTTGTCGCATTAGACAACATTGACGCGCAGACGAGACAACCGATGGCGCACGGGTGTGTTTTTGGTCGGATGGTCGTGACAACACGCTTTTCTGTTGAATTTGTTGTTTGGCACGCCAGCAACCAAAAAAAAAAAAACAACATACCATCAGCTTCGTGTTTTGGGTGTTTTTGGGGTGGTGTAGCATTCCTTTGATGCCTTTGTCCTGCCGGCGTACGGAACGAGTGATCCTTTTCAGATCCTTTTGCACAAGGCCAGTGCTCGATTGACACGCTGCAGACGGTTGGTTTGCGTACAAGATGGAGGACTACGTTCCTTTGTGCAGTGAGCACAAGTTTTGATGGTTCACTGGTTCTACAACAAGCAGAGTGACGGTTCCGATGAGAACCAAAGCACGATGAAAGATAGTTACGATGGTTAGATTAAATTTGCTTTTATTCAACCGAATATTGTACTGCGGAGCGACACGCAGATGGGTTTGAAATCATATTAATCAACAAGTTTGAATACGTTTGTTGCATTCATTGTAATTGGGATAGTTTGATGTTTGATACCATTGGTGCAAGAGTGATGTAAAGTAGCTAAAAAGATCTGTTGATATTTACTATTTTTTTTTATTCGTTACAAGCTTTACAACATGATGGAATGGAATTTATACATACATTAAAATTTATATTGATTTGATATATTTTTTATTGTTAAAAGGCGATTGTTAAATGTCTAATTCAAAACACTTTCCGCTGCTTAAAACTTTTTTTAAAAAATCAACTTCAACCCACACAACCGGCAACGAAGCATAATGCGCGTTGATGGATTATCCCAAGCATAAAAAGTAGCATGACCTCAGTTTGTATCACACACCCAGAAACCCAACATATCGGTGCGTTTGGTATACGTACGTACCAGAGTCTCCTTAACCGAGAAGTAGGAGGAGCTGAGATAAACGCGTTTAGTACAAACCATCAAGATTTATGGGCATCGTGATAAAAAAAAATATTCGCGAATTCGCCAGCGAACATTTAACAGCACAGACAGAACAGAGCCGTAAAAAAAGCGAAACCCAAAAACCAGTATATGTAGCTTCATCATGTAAACAGTCAATGTTGCTATTGATAGCAGTTTGGATCGTGTTGTTAAGTGTCTCCAATATGTATTTAACAAACTAATTTTAGCGCATTGTAATAGAAGTTTTGAAAAAAAAAGAAAATAATACTTAAAACTATCTTCTTCTTCTTGGCTTTACGACCTTACAGGTCACGCCGGCCATTTCTGGCTTACTGGACTTATTTTACCACGTAGCCGGATAGTCAGTCCTTGCTACGGGGGAACGATCCGGATGGGATTTGAACCCGGTCCTGCCGTGTGGACCGGCGCCGTTTATCACATGCACCACCGGACCGCCCCTTAAAACTATATAAATAACTTTAAAACTCATATTGTAAAGCTTTTTTTTAAGAAATTAAAACTTTTTAATTAAAAATAAATAGAAGTATGAAATGTTTTGTCTCCAAAAAAAAGTGAGCAAAAGACTTCACACTCTTTTGTTGAGATTAAAATTTCACATGTTGCTGATGGAAGATGGAAGAATAGCTTTTCTCAAAGGAAGAACATTGAAGGAATTATGTTCTCCAAATATTACTGGGTAATCCATAAACAGAGAATTTTGAAAATTGAAGACATATTCAAATGTCGAAAATGTATCGAGGTCCTTGAATATTTGAGCAATACATGGACATCTGAGCTATAAACGAGTCTTTGTGCATTAATGAATCTTAATCATGCTTACGTCTTATTAGATGAGTCTTGTCACTATTTGACGATATATAAAAGTAATGAAACTACATGTATTATTTCTTAAAATGGTATTCTTTTACACCACGAATCCATTACCATCAGTTTACTGGAGAATAGTACTGATACCCTATCATAAAATATCTTCGACCAGTTAATGTCTACATGTCTACATCTACATGTCTAAACAACATTTTTGAGGTTTCAGCTCTAATTGTTGAGCTCTGAACGTTTAGTAAGAAGATTGTGAAAGATTTATTCGGAAATAGTTCAAGACTCGTTTAGGAGTGTCTATTGGAAGATCAATGATGGCATTTTAGTAGAATATTGCAGGAATTGAGGCGAAGTTTCCCAAACCACACAAGCTTAATTTCAGGATAGCAAAAAATCTATCAATCTTCCTGTTTCTGAACCAATTTTCATCAGTTATTGACTACCTTTTTTCCCGATGAGATTTTTTTTCCCTATCATCGCACTTCAGATGAAGTATCGCTTAGTTTGGAATCGTTACCAAATTTTCGCACTCGATAGCGAATATTGGATCGTTATCGTGCGTGATTGTTTACCACCGGGGGTGCCCGTCAATCCGTCAATCGGTACCGATGGCCGAAACTGCGCATCTCTCGCAAATCATCCATCAACGACCTAACCATTGTAGTGCCACCGGCTTCCCAAGCTGCTCCCCAGCCTTTGCCATCCGGTTCCGGTTGATGCGATGATGTTTGGCTTTTGTTTTTCTCCGTCCTGTAGAGAACATCCGTACCGCGGACCCATGCGTACAACCGGGAAA
>CM028125.1:23608202-23639011 GCA_016254315.1 Anopheles parensis
AAGGATCCCTCACTCGTTTCTGGGGTGGAATTATTTTTGTGCTTTTGCGAACAGCAACGTTGGTATTTGTGTGACCGCACCTGCGTCGGCGTCGTTCGGCCGAAAGACAGCAAATCTTCGCCGAGTCTTATGCACCCTCGCACCGGTCGTCCCGGTGCTGAATCTATCGCCCGAGATCACGTCGTAGAGCGCACTCGCAATAAACAATCCCCTCGTCAATCTGGTGCGCTATCTGTTGGCTAATATCAAGACGCTTTTTGCTGTGATTGCACCGTTTAACATTGCTAGATTTATGATACAGTGAAAGGGCAATGTGCGTGAGTTTGGTGCGAACACTAGCGCTCACAGTAAGACGTACGGTTCGGATAAAAGAAGAGACAAACAAACTGGAATTAGTTCATAAGTGGGAAAATAATATAATGGTATGGCATTAATGTGAAAATGGACAAAATCTTCTACATTTTTGGGGAACTATTTCTGTGGTTTATAATTAAAAGCACAATTTTTTTTCTAATATAACCAAATATTATTTATTTCACCCTTTTTCTGATGTTATTGCGCACTCGTCTGTTGGGTGCATTAATTTTACACCCCTAAACAAGTCCCGGTGGGGTTCAAAAGATACCTAAGCAATGAAACATTCTTTTTCAGTGGAGAAAAAACGCATTTCCACACTTAACCAGGACCTTTTGTTACATTATGTATCTTCTGATGGGTCTTTGTCTTTGTAACCGATGTGTCGTAACCAATGGTGCCAGTGACTCGGGAATGGTTTCCTTTGTACTGTGTACCCGTGAAGAAAGCGTCATTTATTTATTATTTATTTCTTTGATTATGACGGCTTTACGCCATATTGTCTGTTCCATTAACAAAGAAGTGTGTACAATGTTCACAAGGAATTTCCTCTTCGCATTTTTGCAAAAAAAGCGTCTTATTGAAAAGAAAATTGTTCTTCACAACTCAACATGTCAACTCATAAATATAAATAGCAGGTTCAACTGATAAGAGTTCATTGTGAACTGATCTGTAACTGAATGGTGTGAAAACTAAAAAATTGTTTGCATGTTAATACCATGCACCAGTGTGTCAGTTTTATTGCATCTTTTGATTAAAAGATATCATTCAAATTGAAGATAAGATAAGGTTTTTATTCGCAAATCGTTACACATATTTAGTAACTACTCGATAAATTAATACAAGTAGCATAAGCTTATCATTTTTATAAATTATTATGAAAAGTTTGAAAAGATTTATGAATTTTTTTGTAGAAAGCCCAATAGTTGGAAACTTCACTACACGTTGTCCAAGTGATTGATATACACGGAGATTTTCAAATTTGACAGCTCATTGATTTTCTATAAATTTGTAATAATTCCTCGAACTCACGCTGCAATTCAAGGTATCCAGATTTTTACGACATTCCGCTAAAATAGTGCATTCGAGGAACTTATTTATTTGTAAATTATATTAATAAGAGTCCTTAGTTAAAATGAGCTATAAATTAATCCCCAAAAAATTACATTAACGAAAAAAAAACCGTTATTGAGTAAGGTGAATGTCTCCCAAAATAACTTCCCAGCGTACCTTTTCTAGGAACCTCAACCTCAACAGCAATAGCTATGTTTCAACAATAGTTATGAATGAATTTTCGTTGTGATCCGGTTTATAAATGTCTTCTTGTTTTAATTTCCTTCTTGTTTCTCCATCATTCCTTCCTGTTTAACATTGCTCTTCCGTCCATCAGTCACGTTGCGCACACGTTGCCCCACGATCGAGTGTTTAATTGATTAAAACGTACGATCTAAACTACCCACATGCGTCAACCAGTGTTGGCGTCCTGCCAGTTCTTCGTAAGCTCCCATTCGCTAGCACTTAACGATTAACCAAGAACCATGTCAGATTAGCCGTGGCAGACGGTCACCGAAATTGTCGTGCCGGGGCGAAACACCTCTTCCGGTTGTTCTGGTTTCTGGTAGCATCCAGGCGCGATCAACACGATTGTAGCTGGCCGGGAATCTCGGCCTGCTGGTACGGTGGGACTGTTCATTAATTTTGAAATCCGATACGTTACCTCAACCCCGTTCGGTGCTGCTGTTTCCAAGCAGAATCTGGTGCTGAAGATTGATTTCTTTTCCGTCCCGTACGGACTGTTTAGCATTCTTTTGCTGGGGCTCTCTGCACGAAACGCTTGTTGCAAGCCCTCGGTCACCGCCGATCGACACTTGCGACACATGAGGGTGGACGAGCGAATGAAAAAACAAAAACCAGGGGATTGCCTTCGGTTGGGTTAGATCCAGAAAACGGCACCACTAGGACAGAAGTCAAACGGACGCAGCAGGACAGCAGGTTGCTGACGATGTCTCGATTCACGAGAAGTCGTTTCGAGCTAATATTCCAACGGGTGAAGAGAAATCTCGATAATAATACACACGCACACCCGTACAGAATCGGTTGGCCTGAGGCTCCACCAAAGGTGATATGATTGATGCCAGATAGAGCGAAAACTGACGGAACAATAATGATATTTATTAAAACACTGATCACAACCGGAATCGAAACGGTACGATCGCGATCGGGCCAGAATTGTGAAGGTGTTTTAATTTCGTTCGAGCATCGCAGTGGTCTGATCGAGTTCGCTGTACCAGCGCCACAACTCCACGCTATTGCTCTCACGAGTCTTTGGCTTCGTACGGGACCTACGAACACCAGCCCCAATGGTGATGACCGTTAGGGTTGAGAAATAAAATTAATGATTTTCAATAGAAGTGGTAAAATTCAGTAGCCATTCGGACGCGAGTTTGGAATTCGATCCCTGCTCAGTCTCCTTCGGGGTGGGTCACCCTCGAGGCAATCTTGGAGTTGTCGAGATTTTCGATACACCATGCAGATGGAAAACCGTAGCCTAAAGTAAGAGGATCGCTAGAGGTTATTTGCTTGAGTTGTTGGAGGGGATTTGCTCGGGAGGAACGGCCGGGGGAGCCTGTAGAGGGAGGACGGTGGTGAAGAAAAATTAACACCAAAAACTGTACGCTCAGCCGTGCTCGTTGCATTCAACTGACAGCCTGGCCAGGACATGGTCGAGTTGGTACAGATGCACTCGACTGATCCTTTACCGCAACAGGGCGAGTATCATTATTAACTGCACTGTCACTGGATTGTGCATACAATTTATCAGAATAATTTATTACCAACTGAGCTACTGCTGCCGCTACTTTGCGGCCACCATTTGTGAGCATTTGTGGGCGTATTAAAAAAAGAGTGGAAAACAAACATTAGTTACACGGGTTGTTTACACTCGTTACAGCGACTGTTCGGATGGTAAAATATAATTATTCTGTTTTGCTGTTCGATTGATGATGTTTCTAAGGTGTAGAACAGATTTTTAATATTGCTTGGAGAGATTATTTATGAAAACCACCTCGAATAGTATGAAATGAAGAATAGCTTATTAAGTGTATTAATTATTTAATTAAAATATTAGCATAAAATTAACCTAAAATAAAATTTAAGATCTATAATTTAAATTACCCATCCGGACCGTTCCCCCGTAGCAAGGACTGACTATCCGGCTACGTGGTAAAATAAGTCTAGTAAGCCAGAAATGGCCAGCGTGACCTGTAAGGTCGTTAATGCCAAGAAGAAGAAGAATTTAAATTACTATACATTCATGCCAAAATAAGTTGTACCTAAAAGTGAAAAAAGTAAAGGGAATGTTATATGATAACAATAAAAGTAAAAGTTAATCAAAAAGAATAAATGAACATTGGAACAAAACAACTAGAAACCTGTCAAAGAAAATGCCGTAACTTCTCGGAACCAAACAGAAGTAAATTCCTTACTTATCTTCTTCATTAGACGCACTTACGATTGCCCGTGGGTGGGACAGAAAACAAGACGCAATGTCCTCAGCGTCCTCGCGCCCCCTACGTACCCCAAAACTAAAACCACCTCCCGGGCACCCTGTGATCGCTCGCACTAAACATAACTCATCGCCGAGGCATAGAGTAATAGTGTGCCTTCTTCCATACCACTCGGGCTCGGGCGTTGCCTTTGTTTGCCCGTGAGTTTCCCTTCGCCTTCCGAGAGGTCGTAAAAATCTCAGCATGAATTTGATTTGTTAAACGAAATAAAAACCCACAACGCGAGGGATAAAACCGAAACCTGCCCGAACCCAAGCCCACCCGGTGATGAAGCTCAAAAAAAGCAAGAAGCCTGCGTGGAATATTTCACGTGCAAGAAGCAAAAGTTTCGTATCGTTTGAGCTGGTTAGCGTGTACATGGTCGTACGGTTTTGTGATTAAGAACAGTGTACCTACTGTTTTCTGTGCCATTTTATTTGCTACCCTAGGAGGGTGGAAACGCTGCTTTTTTGTGCTGGGTCGTTGTACCTCGCCAATCAACGATTTCAATGGTAGACCAATAATATGAAGTTAATTTTCCTTTTATTTCCANCGGTGATGAAGCTCAAAGAAGCCTGCGTGGAATATTTCACGTGCAAGAAGCAAAAGTTTCGTATCGTTTGAGCTGGTTAGCGTGTACATGGTCGTACGGTTTTGTGATTAAGAACAGTGTACCTACTGTTTTCTGTGCCATTTTATTTGCTACCCTAGGAGGGTGGAAACGCTGCTTTTTTGTGCTGGGTCGTTGTACCTCGCCAATCAACGATTTCAATGGTAGACCAATAATATGAAGTTAATTTTCCTTTTATTTCCACCCCAATGTCCCTACGGGGCCCGGGAGCCAGGGGGAAGCTTCTATCCACTTCACATCACGGACCACAATGGCCACAGGGAACGAATGTTAACAGACCAGACAAACATTAAGCTGTGAATTGTTTTGACACATTGGCACCCAACAAATGGTTGGTGATCTATGGAAGGAATCCTTTTTTTCTTCTTATTTTGTTTTGTCCAAAAAGGACTTTTTGTGTACAGTGAAAACCCAATGAGAAACGGGATTTTACCGTTGATAAACGATACGATCGGTTTATTTATGCATTTGATTGACTGGGGTTACCGTGTGACATTGGAACATAAAGGATCTATTGTGTGACAGATGATGTTCGTTTACCGTTATTCAGAATCTGTAGAATGACTTGAATAGTTGGGATCAAAAATATTGATAATTGGGAGGAATACTAGGAAAGAAAAACAAACAAATGAAGTAAGCAGTTAAGGTAGTCTAAATGTCAAAATATTAACATAAAGTATTATTTTGGTGGGAACCGTTAACTAATTTTTTCCAATTTTTGTAGTTCTAAAAATAACATTTTTTGTTCACAACATCACAGTTTCCATATGATAGTTAAACATGATCGATATTAAAAATACAATCGAATGTATAGTGACAATGCGAAATGGTATTTTATCCGCTAAACAAACCCAACCAACGGAAGCAAGATGGAATGCATCGATCAAAACACCAGAAGCGCCAACCGAATCCTTAATAGATTCATAAAGCAACAAGAGCAAATGTTCGAGGGTGGGCTCGATGAATGTCGCGATCTACTAGCCTCCGTCATTCGCGCTCAGTTCGTCCAGCATTCGGTTTGGAATACGGGAGACGTAGAAAATACACTTAATTTTCCTACATTTCTCTTTGACACCAAACTGGTGTGTCGCCCGTCCCATTGGTGGCCAAACACGGTGCCGATGATGGTGATGGAAACTGATCAGTCAGACTGGGCTTCTGTTTTACCATAGAGATGAAAGATAGCTTACAGCCGCGCGAGCGAGGCACGGTGGTAGATCAGACATTAGGCATCAGCGTCTGCGTCCCATACACGGTGAAGAGGCAGAATTGCCACCTTTTAACGAGATATCGAACGCACCGAGCATTCGAGCAGCGGAATCTAGTTCGTTTAATCATATGCGTGTCTTCGTTTCGGTTCGTCTCTTATGCTTCCGTTTTGTGGCCATGAACATCTTTCAATCATTGACCGAAAAATTACCGTTTTGAAGGAATTATCATACATCTTACCCTGCGAGGGTAACACGGGTGGTATTCTGAGAAAATAGGGAAGGAAAAGCAAAAAAAAAAAAAAAAAAATCTGGGTGTAGGTGACAAATATGAATGAATTCCAATCAATTAGACGAGCGTGATAAATAATCTCTATGCGGGGAAGACATTATTAAACGTCACACAAAATGCGTAAAGTGGAGGTTTTACCGGTAAAATATCTTATTTTGAAGTACTGGTGTACAAAGCTCAATGTTTTAATCTGAAGAATCGGAAATTCCACAGTAAAAAGCTTGGAATGTGAAACAATTACTGAGTGATAAAGTGATGTCAGTGTGATAGAAGTAGACTGATGAAGAATTATAAGAAACTAATCTTCTTCTTCTTGGCTTTAACGACCTTACAGGTCACGCCGGCCATTTCTGGCTTACTAGACTTATTTTTACCACGTAGTCGGATGGTCAGTCCTTGCTACGGGGGGACGGTCCGGATGGGATTTGAACCCGGTCCGGCCGTGTGGACTGGCGCCGTTTATCACATGCACCACCGGGCCGCCCCAAGCAACTAATCTAAAAACTCTTAATCATAAAAAATAATAATTTTGGACACTACTCAAAAACTTGTATAAAATCCTTTTAAACAAAACAATCTACACTTCATTTTGCAACACCTCTTATGTGTGCAACTCCCTTCAGCATGTCGCACGATGTAAAGCAATGCGAACCACACAGACACACACACATATGCCATGGCTCATGAGCACGCGTTCATTCCACTCCACTCATGCCGTGATATTGATCAGCTTCCTCAAACTAATAATAACCATAATGGATGCATTGTGGTACAACGACATTGGGGCATACGCTTTCCACGCTTCTTGTCACTGTAATAATCCTTGGCGCAAGCAAATACGTTGCTTTGCTTTCCGATGCAAAACCAGGATGGTTAGCGTATGGTGCAATTTGCTCTTGAAATTGTTTTGAACGATCCTCCCCTCGAACAAAACCAAGACTCCTGAAAGACGAAAGGCGCAGAGAAGGTGGAAATGGTCGATCACGGTGGAAGGTTGAGCATATGATGCATAGCATGCATTCTTGAGCGGAGGTGAAATGCTTTAGATTGATCGATCCAAAGTGGTAGAATGAGTGGCAAAAAAAACGAGTAATGAAGAAACGGCAGCACCATCAGGATATGCTTTCAACCGGAGAGCACACCACACAGATGACACACGAGCCACGAGTGTGCTGTTGGTGGGCCCAAACAGCTTGGTGTGGCAAGTGGAAATATGTGTTGTTTTTCTTTTGCTTTTTCTGCTTTACAAAGTGCGACATACTTTTGTTTTTGCACCTACTCCTGCACACACGCGCACTCGATGCGAACATTGCGGTTGTTGTTTCTTTTTTCTTTCTTTCCCCTAATCAGAATCACGATGCTTGGCAAATAAGGATCAAGAGCAATGGTAAACGGCTTCACAAGACGGCCCCACACATACACATGGTTTTTGTTCCTGTCGGGAAATAGGTCCCATTGTTGAGGCAAAAGTTCAAGTGGCATACCACCATCACGTGTACTCGATCGGTACCGGCACGGGTTTGATTGAAATTATTAGCTACTGTTAAAACAGATTGTAGGCACGCGCCAAAAACCACTTTACCTACAGCGAAGTGTCGGTCAGGGTTCGTGGCTTGATTACATCCACAATAGGATGCAACAATGAAGAAGGGAAATGATTGGGTGAGAGAGAGAGAGAGAAAGAGAGAAACATACACCGACCCGGATGGTAACAGGAAGCGGATGTTAACCGTCACGGTGGTCTTCAACATTGTTCCAGTGTGCGAAAGACATTGACGTTGCCACGATAAATCATTTTTTGATATTATGAAATATTTAAAAAAAAAACAAGTATTTTAAGGTATTTTCTTGAAGGTAAGACTAGTGCAGATGAAGTCTTTGATTTCAATTCTTTTCGCTCCCGTATGTTGACTTTAAATCCTGTGGTTGGTTTCCTATGTCTTCCTAACGTATGGATTTAAGTCAAGTCAAGTTTCCTTACTAGACTATTGTATGGCGTGGAAGATTTATGATTGTTTTAAGCAACAAAAAATAATTTGATTTCATTTAAAACATGCTCAAATAATGATTCCGTCCTTTCCAAACCCTCCAAACGTCTGTATGAGGAGAGATCCTATCCAAACACCTATATGAGGTGAGATTAGTAATCATAATTAAAAAGGTGATACCATGATTACATATAAATCAAAGTTTCAAAAACAATTAATTAAATTATCGTCTATATTAAAAAAATATAGAATAACACGTTTGCTTTTACATTTGTTTTCTTACTGTTTTACGCAAAAGAAGGATTTTTGACAAAGGATTTAATAAAAAATTAACAAAGACAGATCGAAATTCGCCTCTCCATCTGCCAGAACAAACGTATCAAAAATTGTTCATAAAAGCGCACAAAACTGTTTTGCTTCGCGCTTTATCAGCATTTCAGCGATATCGCCAAGAGTTCGTCACTGTTTAGCCATACATAAATAAAACTCCCCAAGTAACTGTCAGTGCGGGTGGGTAGGAAAAAAAAGGCCCGATTTGAGATACGCATTAATTTTAGTAGCACACGTGTCCGCTCGGTGTCCGTGTGCCTGGAAGCGATAAAGCAAAATGGGAACGTTACCTTCTTCACTTTTGCCAGATAGTAGTAACTCAGAAGAAATAGCTATAAAAATTGAGCACAAATCTTTATGCGTTTTTTGGGTGATACCAGCGACCAAGCGACCGTTCAATTTCCAGGAACTTCGATCATCCAACCGTTCTGGTGCTGGTGCGTGTAGCAATACGGCGTGCACTGATGTGTGCCAACGGAAAGACGATAGCGACGCGTAAGCAAAAGCAATAAAATCAATAATTTGATTCTGAAATAAATTAATGATAATAATGTTTTATGGGTATGGCATAAAAATGGAAAAGATTTAGCTTTCTTTCGTCGAAGTCACCGGTAGCAGCATCCGCCGCTTCAAGATCATGTTGGATGCCGCTTATAGACTGTTGATTTAGCACACCCCCCCACCTAATGGGGGGACACGGTGTGCGGCTCAAAGCAGATTTGTTCTTCGCTCGATTGATTGTTAAGATGCGTTTCGGTTTTTTGTTTTGTCGATTTTATGAAACCTTATGCTTTTTTTTTGTTTTGTTTGTTTTCCCTTTTGCTGATGAAAACGCCATGTTTTATTGAGTGCCATCCAAAACGGCGACAGATGAGTGGCGGTTGTCGTTAATCTTTTAATTTTAATTTTTATAGCCAAATTTAGATTTCATTAACCGATACGCTTGGTACGGATCGCTAACCTTCCTCACCTTTGTGACCGCAGACGGCGTAAGGTGCGCGTGAAGGTTGGGCGCATTGTTTGCGTTGTCAGCGAGCTGCATTGGGCACGGGTGTTTGTCCAATGAAAGAAACACTTTTGGATGAAAGAAGAGAATTTCCTTTCGTTCGTTTTTTTCCCGCTAGCTGCATGGTTAGAATGGAAATGTTAAAATTGAATGTTGAAAATCACACATAAATATATGCGCACCATTAAACCGCGTGGTGTATAATTTCTATTAGGCAATCATTAATCTGTCAAAACTAAATGGCGGCTTTGATGCTCATTTATCTCAAGCTTTGCAAAGCATCGTGATGTGACCTTTTTTTTTGGTTTAAAATCCAAACTTAAAAGCAGCTTAACTACACACAGCCGAGGAATATAGAGCAAACTCCTGCAGCGTCTGTATCTTGATGCACGCGTAGGAACACTGTTTGCCGACGATGAAATCGGTTTGTGATAATATTCGATCAGAACTTTGATACTGATGAGACTGCAACAGACGGCAACTCGCAACGTTCGGAACGGCTACCGTACAGTTCTACCAAAAAGGCCATTCCGCTAACGGCCTTATGCGCTTGCGGTTTGCTATAGTTGAAAGGGTCTCCTGGTCACTGGTACAGAAGATGCCGAAGAGCATCCAACTGAAGGCCATTAATTAGTACATCAAACCACCCTTTTCATTAAGATACATTATCTCGCGCGGCTACCGCATTGATCGTGCGGGCTCTTGCGCTACGCAACCGTGAAGCCGTGTTCCGCGCACAGCAAGTTTGAAGCGCGCAAAAATCACGGGACGGCAACCTGTCAACCGCCTACTATCGAAAGCGCCATCCATCTCGACGTGCGGCACACTGAACCGAACACGATCACCGGGGGCCGAAACTAAAGTGGCTTTCGCGATGCGCCAAATTGACGGCGAGTCCTTAAAAGGTCCTTCACTCCGCAGCCGAGGTAACCCGCGCGGAGGATTTGTCTACGGTTGGTTGCAATGCAGCTGGTTTGGTGTTTATTGCCGACCATTCGATAGTGCTGCACACTTTGCTCCGTCATCGTCATCGGTTGATCGGTTGGGACCTGGGTTGGATGACTTTCGGAATTTGTGTGCCGATTGAGTCTCACATCATATCATCGAGATTCTTACACTTCACCAGCATCCAATTAGGGAAGATCCCGTACATTGTGGGTAAGGGGCCATTGCAACGCAAACACTGATGGAGAACTGATGAAGAGAGCCTGAAGGCTGAAATGCGGTAGCTTTTGGTTGAGATAATGAAAGAAAGTCTAGGATTGTTTCTATTAATTATTTTTCAATAAAGTTGTCGATGGAAGGTCATTGCTGTTCCTGTCACAATAGAGGAACTTCGCTTTGAATTATTGCTATTCAAGTACAATGTTTCAATGCGTTCCTTTTAACATCTCTTTGTATGGTGATAAAGATTCATGTTCCCGGACATTAGTCAGAAGTCTTTGAATGAAACTCTTGAGAGTGCAACTCCATTTTAGACAGTTTATTACAATTGTAGACATCGGTAGATAATAAATAATAAACTATATTCAACAATAATGTATGGAACTAAATTTTACATACGTTTTGATTTAAATTATGAATACTTAAAGTACATATCAATATAAGTTAATTTGATTACACTTCGGACTACAGAACTAAAGAAACAGTCCCTGTTACTTAAAAAAATTGATGAGAATTTCCAAGAATATCACTCAAAACGTCTTAAAAAATCATGAAATTTTGCGGTTGCAACCTTTTCTTAATTCAAACTCCGGACAACATCGGAGCTACGTAAATAGGTTCAAGTGAATAGAATAAATCATGTACTTACTATGTTAAAACTAAACCTACATTAATTTTAACTTCTTACCAAATAATCATATTTTGTAAAAACTTTTTTATTTCATAGGTGCCAACAATTGCAGCGCGAATCGCAGATCATCCTCGCACCGCCATCAAGGTATTCGTCATATCCTCTTTAAAATATCGTAGTTTTCATTACTTTTTTGAAGTTTTTGAAAAATTCTGTGTATTAGAATACCACCATTTGGGAACTGGCAGACCGAACATATTTCATAATCATAAAATTAAGGTCTAATCGATGCTATTCAGTGATTTAAAATGATTCTTGTATATCCAGGCAATCATTTAAAAATAATAAGCGGTATGGTTACAGTCTGGACATGAACAAACTTAGTTACAACATGAAGAATGTCCGGCATGAGAAGCTGTCCGCACTATGAGCCTTTCAAATTAATTTTATTTCTACACAATGCTTTGAAAGGATAGTATTGAAATATGTTGAATTTTCTTTAGATTTTTATTCTAGACTAAATAATCTTTGGAGCTTAAACATTAGAAATATTCCATAATGTTTTCGACTAATTTGAAAGACATTAATTTTTCTGATGTATTTTACATGTTCTGAAACAGATGCGTGATGGTTTTTAGCGAAAGCCTTTGTTTTTCATATGTTTTACATATCTTTTTTCAGCTTTATCGCCATTTTCAAGTTTTTGTGTTAAAACATTTTAAACTTTCCGGTTTATTAACACGTTTGTACATTTATTAGGTTGTTTATTTATGAAATCCTTATAGTTATCCATATAATGTAACGTTTTCTCCATATAATTTCATAATTTCATTTGTTCTATTTGTTGTTGATTTAGCATTACGTATTTTTATTGTAATCCATTAAAATACCTTAAGTTATTACGTGTTAAAAAATCGATCAACAAAAAATTGTCTACATTCAATCAAGATCTGCTACACAATTTCGTCACACAACTTTTCTACAGTGTGTACGGGCAAACATATTCGAATGTTTCGTGAATGAAAAACCTTCTCACTATCTGTCACGTACCCACGATATACGATAAATCTGATCCGATCGCAACCATAATCAATTAGTGGTCCAATTAAGTTATTCCCAAACCACTGGCAAGCGATTACACACCGTATATCTGTAAGATCTTCAACAAATCTCTACACCTGCTGGTGAAATCGTGCCGTACGTGCCAGCACGAAGGAGAATGTATAACCAAAAAAAAATGGCAAACACACATCTTGAAGTGCTCTTCTTATGTCACCTTGGCCTTTGCCTTTGTTCTCGCTTATCAGTCACATACCAATGCCATGCTTACTCATGTTACATGTACTGTTTCCTAGCACACACAAAAAAAAACTTTAAGTAGAACCAGGAGAAGAAAACATCAACCATCAACTGCTCAGCTAGAGCTGGTCTGAAGCGATCGTTCCGTGCTCGGGCGCGATAAGATTGCATCTGGCACGTGATACGAAGCTGTTTTTATTGCAACGACATTTTACGCAGTTTTTGAACTCCGTCTCAGAATTTATCCCATATTGTAAGAAGCAAAATTTTACTCAAATATACTCAAAGAAAAACTTAGATTAAATTATCCTTCTAAAGTAAAACTAAAGTAAATTAAACCTAGTTGTCAAGCTGGGCCAATCTAACTGCCATCATTGAACAACACCCTTGTTTCGGTACGGGGTGCGAAATGGAGATGCAATCGGAGAAAAACATGCGTTCCTGATTAGCTTAATTGAAAATCAAAAGATGCGAAAGGCAATGGGAAAAACTGCACACCCGAGTACGGTGTACTGATAAGATTGGGGCCGCACACGTACGTCACCGAGAACCCGAGTCAGAACGTACGAGATGTCGAGAGGTATCGCAAAATGCTTCTTCCACAACATGCAACCTTGACCGTTCTCCGGCCGGTGAGGAGGTCTATGCCATGGCAGCTGCCGGCAGGCCTGGCTGAAGTGGCGCCAGGAACGTGCTGTTTTTGCGGTTGTTAAACGTTGTGGCAGGTCCTGTACCCTAGAACAAGCGGCATAGGCTCATGCTTTGGCAAACGCACCGCAACAGAACCGTGGTGCAAATATCGTGTTTGCTCACGCATATTAGTGCGATAAGCGGCGGTGTGTGTGTGTGTGGGTTGGATGGAAAATCCAAAAACCATTCCCAAACGACAGCGATTCGGTGTACCGTTTCGGAACCGAGGGAACACGGTGACCTACGCTTGGTGAATGTTTTAATCAAGCTCCGGTAAAGATTGCCGATAGAAGGCTGAAGCCTATTTTTCCTGTTTGAGAGACCCCGGGCAGATGTTTTCTGTGTTTCCCTTGGTTAGTTTATATGGGCTTCTTAATGTGGTTTTCCGTTCGTTAGTGTTCATTGATGGAAATTAATCTCAACTAAACCATCAAACGAACAGAGATCTAGCCATACCAGGTAAGGTATGCAAGGACGTTAGACATATGGAAAATGTTGAGGAAAAAAACATAAGGTATTGCGAGTAGTTCTATTGTTCTGGCGAAGAATAGCAAGAATTATATTATTAGTAAAATATAATTTTATTAAAAGAATTTAAAAATTCACATTGAATCTAATTGGTTTAATTTTTCTTGCAAAACTTCGTCAAATACCCATTAAAACATTTAAATACCAGGATGCTGTTGAGTTGTACGGTTGTCTATTACTGTCCCCATGTTCTGCACTTTTGTCCTCCTCACTAACTGTACCATCTGAAACCCTCTTTTTGATGCGTGTGTACCATGAACAATCGGAATACTCAACAAACCGGCTGTACCGTACGGTCAAAAGACGTCACCATCCTACACGAATCCTTCAATCGGCCCCTACAGAACACCGATGCACATACAACACACTGTGCCAAACCGTGGAGAAAGCCACCAACAATAGTGCAACACAACAGCAGCATCAACATCAAAAGCTTTCCGTGCTGTGGTGAGTGGTTTGTAAAAATCCCTGCGATCGTCCAAAGCTGATAAGCGTGAGGACTCGGCACGTTTGCGTACCGATGGTAGTCTAAATTTGTCCACCGCTTAGGGAACTTGGTATGTCCTCACAAAGCGGATAGTAGGAAGGTTTTTCGAAGTTTGCTTAGGCAACGGCCAAGATGGTTGCCGTGTGACGTATGCAAAGCACCTACGGACAGCTATCGGAACGAACGTTCTGTTCACCCGGGTTTTTTTTTGTTTTTTAGGTCTTTTTTGCCAGTGTTTCGGGGACCCGACGTGTCGACGTGTTTGTAGCTGCTGCTCAGGTACGAGGTACTCTTGCCCGAACACGCATGTATGAATATTGTGATGAAATTATTAGAGATTTTCATCGCAAGATTGGAACCACAACATTTGGGTCTTTTGTTTGGAAATATCATCATTTCGCTGTAGGGGCGCCGTTCGAACGTTGAGCTTGACAAACAGATGGTGCGGGTTTTGTGCAAAAAAAAAACACAAGGAACTAATTGTTGTGTTTCAACCAAGGGCCATTTTGGAGCTTTCGGATCCGAAAATCAAACGATGATTTTTCACTCATTCCATCAATGGGAAAACAATATTATGATCACACGTTAGGGGCAGTTTGTCACGGTGAATGAAGAATTCATATTTCGACCACCATCGTTAGTGTTGACCATTGTGCAGACCATCGTATTGTTGCTGGGTCTGCATCCAGCTGGGCCGGAATTGATTGATGTTCAATTTTTCACTCAAAAGACAGCAGAAAATGACAAACATGCTGAACGGTGCATGTTGGTGGTACTGCGACCAACAACACAGTTGTCTCATCATTTGTCACGTACTGGAAGGTGCGATTTGGTTCGTCCTTAAAGCTTTCCACTGAATCTCGGAGGTTATCCGGACTGCGGATGCTGCTGCATCGCCACCTTCTTAACGGATTCTGTCTGGCGCCAGCATTAGGAGGACTTTTCTCCTTTTTCCTCGGGCTGCTGGTCTGTAATCTCTTGACCCCGGGGTCCTAGAAAGGTCAAGCTTGTTGAGTTATGGTTACCTGTTGCCTGTGGGCCTGCATTTGGACGGGTTTTACGAAAGCAATGTTGTACCGAGCTTGTCCCTTGCCTTAAGCAAAACAGTCAGTGGTCTCGTGTGTTTCCTTTTTACAATCCTTCATCTGCTTTAGTTCTATTTCCAGAAGTGTTGTCAATCGCCCGCATCATTACTTGTAGAGAATTAATTTGGTATTTCTCAAGGTTTTATTTGTGGATAATATGTGGTTTATTGATGAGAACTGTTCATCCACAAATCAATAGCGTTCAATTAAAATTTCAACCTTTACTTTTTGTCTATAAAATAAATCAAAATTTGGTTTTCCAATTNAAGTTTGACGCCTTTGTCGTTCTTGGGCGGAGCCTCGCGGGTTGACCTACTTTCTTGCGCTTAAACGCTTTTGTCATAGCGTGGACATGTTTTGCCTCGTAAACAATTTTGGGCTTCGCTGCGCGGGTCAGTTTTGATTGCTTACGCCAATGCTTACGCAGCACATGTATGTAGCCTACTTGCATTGCACTCATGTACTTTATGTGGGTCATTATAGATTTGGGTTGCAAACTTGTGTTGTCTATTTCTTAAATACCGATCCCAAAGTCTGATTTTTGTAATAGCTGTTACTTTAATACTAGCTGTATAGCAGATTAGATATTATCTGCTACAGTTTTATTTGTGGATAATATGTGGTTTATTGATGAGAACTGTTCATCCACAAATCAATAGCGTTCAATTAAAATTTCAACCTTTACTTTTTGTCTATAAAATAAATCAAAAATTGTTTGTCCAATTTCCATCTAAAAAGCATTTAATTTCAATTATTAATATTTTTAAAAAACACCGACTTCGATTGTCTTTTTCACCCTGAAACGTACTGAAAAAAACGAGCCATCCACCAATAAATTTGCCATTCATTCGTGGCAAAGCATTTCAGTTGCATTGCATGATATACTAACTGTGAATAGCTTTCCAATGGCCACCGTTTTCACTCATGCAATTAAGTTCAATTGCAACCGTCGGTTAAAACTTGCCGAATCAATCGTATCAATCTCGAAGGAATTATTCTACTGCCCGCGCGCAATACGATCGACGATACGCGATAATCGGCCGCTTATCGTAATGTGTAAGCATAATGTGTATGCGCTTAAACAGTTGTTCCAATTAGCTTCGGTTCGGTACCGGAACTTGCCAGTGACAACAACAAAAATAGTAAAATAAAATAAACTCCACATTACCCCATTCGATTGTACTGGGTGCAGTGTGTGAGGTTTTGCACTATGGGAGTTTGCTTACGTCGCAAAGTTGTGGTGCGAGCACCGCGTGTCGCGAAAATTGCATCACCTCCTGTAACAAAATATAATAAAAACCGGATCAATGTTTCCGACAGATATTTCGATTTCGGGAGTCTATGGTGGCGGGACTGGGTGTCTGGCCGGACGGGTAATCGATGCAACGAAATTTACATTTTAATCATCTACCTCGCACACCAGTTTGTCAAATCAGCTCGTTATGGTTGTGTGCGATGGGGTAGCCACTCTCTCCCCCCCCCCCCCCAAAAATGGCAGAACCACCACCATCGCCGTGTATTGAAAATCGATCCGTATGAACCTGACGATCCAATAGCAATCGAAATCATGATAACGGATCTGCTCTCCACAAAATAAATCCACTACGTTCCAGTGTATGCGCTTTCGGCCCGTTTTACACCCCGCTGGGTGTCACCCGCCGGTACCGTCCATTCCCGTTCTGTCCGCTTATCCGTTAGATTGTATTGATTGATAATAATTATTTAATTAGTTTATTATTACGCTACCGTTTGCGGCTACTCATCGTATCGATAATTATGCTGCCCGAGCTTGGTGTCTCACCTGCGCACTGTGAGCGGCATAATGGCAAGATGGAAATCACCGTGTTTGCTCCTGTAAAAGTGTCTCGTTGTCCGATTTCGGTTCCCGGTGCGGTGTCCATATTTTAGATAATGATCGTTAATTTGACAATGACAGCTTTGCCTAATTTATTGTGATTGAATGCATGCATTGCATCTTTGACACTGGGTGTTTGTTTAACTGAGTCACCAAATCCGCCCATAAATGGTCTATTGGAGCTCGTTGGAGTCAAAGGTTTGGAAGTCACGTTGGGAACAAATTCTACAAAGCAGAATGTTTTCTTACCACTTCAATTTGTAATCGAATTTGCTCGCATCGAAAAGCCAAATGTTCCCAAAGAAAGAATGCATACATTCCGTAAACAAATTCAAACATTCAAAGGATCAAAAACAGCCGTCTTGAGTCCAGAGTCTAAAATAAAAAAAAAACATTTGAAATTGAAAAATGTTTGGCATTCAAAAGCAATGTGACCAACGTTATGCTTTGCACCCAAAAAACGTCAAAGCCTATCTTCATCTGTCCGATCGACGTGCCTTCTGCCGGAGGTGTTAATCATTGCATCTAAATCGAGCCTTTTCGGTGTGTTTCATGCGTTGAAGGTGCGGGCTTTTGGACGATCGCTATGTTTCGATCGGTTTCGCATTACCTGAGGTGCGGTTTGTTTGACAAAGGCATGGTCTTGTAAGGATACGACATTCAACTTGCTCTTTAGCGTCGCTGTGCAAAGGAATGTTCGCTCGTTTGGACGATCCTTTGTACGTGTGAACGTTTCGATTTTTGTGTATTCTAAAGAAATAATGGAATGATCAAAATGTTACCATGTTGCATTTCAATTTCAGGTTGTTTCAGATGAAGAAGTCGTATAAAGGTGCAATCTTGTGGATGTATTTTAATGTTTTTTTGCTATCGAAGTCGTATACCTTAAAATATCTTTTTTACTAAACATACCTACATAGTTTATATTAATTACTGATTACTTATTCGAACAATAGTATCTACAGTAATATCATTCTTAAATTAAGGACATAATTCAAACAATAAAAAAAATGCAAATCTTTCACCCAAATGCCTTTTTCTTGTCTAATTGTTCTGAAGCTGATACTGGACAACATTCTTCAAACTCAAATTTCAATCCTCATCGCCGCAAATCGTGCCCGAAATCGTACCATTTGTTTCTTATTGCTCAATTTCTGCTGTCCCGCTGTGCTAGAATTGGGCAATTTTCATACAAACCCTGGCTACCAGTTATGTATTTACGCGTTGAGCAACAGAAATCAAATAAAACTCATCACCCCTAGCAATTAAATAACCCAACACCAATGACTACAAAACCGGAATTTCGGAACTAATCGTCTACCGCAAACAAGTGGAAGCCCGTTTCAACGATTTCATACCCAGAAACGTACGGCAAGCAGTTTCTTCTGCCACAATACACTTGTTCGTTCAAATCGGGGCTCGGTTTAGATCGATTCCCTGAGGTGCCGTGCGGTGTCATCCTGGCGGGTGGTCCACCCAAGTACCGGAAGGATGCTCGGTTCTCGAAACATCCCTACCGCTTACCACACCACTTGTCATGGATAATATTACCCACCCCGTTCAGGCACACTTTACCCCCCGGACAATTGTTACCATCCCTGCACCAAATGTGTGTTGNACCGCAAACAAGTCGAAGCCCGTTTCAACGATTTCAAACCCAGAAACGTACGGCAAGCAGTTTCTTCTGCCACAATACACTTGTTCGTTCAAATCGGGGCTCGATTTAGATCGATTCCCTGAGGTGCCGTGCGGTGTCATCCTGGCGGGTGGTCCACCCAAGTACCGGAAGGATGCTCGGTTCTCGAAACATCCCTACCGCTTACCACACCACTTGTCATGGATAATATTACCCACCCCGTTCAGGCACACTTTACCCCCCGGACAATTGTTACCATCCCTGCACCAAATGTGTGTTGCAGTGCAAGCGATCGGGAGGGACAATTATTTTATTATTATTTGCGGTTCATATGTTTCACTTTTGCCGACCACCACCCCGGGTTTGAACGTTTTTGTTTGCGGAAGCAGTGGCTGTTTCGGGTCCTGCCATTTGGGTGACCCTTTTGCTTGGGATTCTCTAAATGCAAGTGGACGAAATTTCTGCCAAAATTAGTTGTTAACAGATTTGATGAGATTGTTGATGCAACGATGCAATCGAAACATTGTTAACTGACCAATTCGCTGAACAGATTGTAGAGCAATTAAGTAGGGAAAGTAACAAATAAATCTCTCCACAGTAAAGAGATAGGAACGAAGAAATAAACACAAAGCATTAGGAATGTTTTAGAATGAGTCTGTGAGGTATTCAGATGAATGATAAAATAATATTATATTTCTAAAAATATTTTCAATTTATACAAACTTGCTTCTTTCGTCTAGGTTTGCCTAATTATTTGATTTACTCTAACAACACGCAGACAAAATTTTACATAAGCTTCAGTTCACCAGTGAAGCTTTCATCCAAATTAGAATGATGGTGTTTTAGATCAGCATTAACCAACCGCATCAATCCGCTTCCTATCCCATTCACTGCATGACGCATCCACAGCTGGGATGAGTTTTCTACAATTTCAGACATTTTAGCGCCAAATGGTTTGGCTGCTGCCTCTGCAGCCAGTGAGGAAGGAAATGAGATCGCATCGCGATAAAACGTGACAAAGCGTGTAATGTATTAAATTTCGCATTCACAAAACATCAAAGGTGACAAAAACATGGTACGGTTAGCGAGAATTCGTCCATTAGTCTGATAGGGTTGGGTTTGGTTGCATCGCCAGGGTTCATGATATAGGGTATATGGGTGAAGCAGCATACAGCTTTTTGCTTTGCAAATGGTTAAATCTGGCTCTGGTTTGATTACCGTTAGTGTTAGTCTTCCGGTTACGCCTGACATCTTTGGAGAGTGGTGTAAAAATGTCACCCATTAGTCATTATTGCAAAGGGTGAGTAATGAGCTTCAATTGAATTTGTTTCTTGTAAGCAAAACAGGACTTTCTAAACATATAATCATATAAAATGAGTTACTTTAAAAATATTCAATGTAAATGTTTTCAAAAAGTTTTTTTTTCATTTTGGCTCATATAAAATCCAAAACCCACTGCTGTCACTGCTTCTGTGCGAAAGGTTTCGCCGATAATCTGGCGTCTGCCCACTGTCTGAGAATGGTTTTAAAAGGGTTAAACAATGAGAAATCTCTAAGGCAATCCTCTTTTGGGTAAACTCTTTGAAATGTTCCAAGTATCAATGGTGGTTGCAGCTGACGTACAGGAAAGGATGAAACATTTTTTTACCTGTAACATTATCTCTTTTGGTTGCTATTAAACCAAGCTTTATATTACTCAAACTTTTCATATTATTTAACTTTTTATTTAGAACTTTGTACATCTAAATGTATTTTACCATATAATTTATACTAGTTTTGAGTTGGTTGTTTTTCTGATTGGTAAGAAATGTTTATCGAACAGTCTTTATGTTTAAAAAACGCCAATATGGGACAGTTTAACGTTAAAGTAAGGTCATTGTAAACAACATGATTTATGAAAAGCGTCATGTGAAAAAATTGGTCTTAATTTTTTTCTCGTTTTTAGTCTTTTTTAGTTTTTTTCCTCTTTTTAGATAAAGTTCACAATTTAATTTAAATTAAAATTGGGATCACAAAATTAAGTATTAATTCTACAATAATATTCTTCATAATAAAATTATTAATTTTCTAAAATCATTATTAATAAAACTTATACAGAGCGCAGGAAATATTTCATCAATGTCCTAAATACTTCTAATGCATCAACCCAAGGAAGACTCCAATTCTAAACACCAATGCTTCTTGTGCGGGAAGGTATAAAAATAGCCCAGTTGTCAACGATAACGACACTCCAACCAATCCATTATCACTCCATTCAGATCTGAACAATACAAACAAAGATTTGTTTTCGGTGATTATCAGATTTGGTCATTGTGGCTCAAATTGATACTTGTCTCTGCGCACCGTCCAGTGGCAGGCCTGCGAAACAATTCCGGATTCGGGGCTCTCCTCAGCCCAGGGCCCGAGCGGACTCCTGTTTTTGCGTGCGGTCCCTTTACCGACGAAGGCGTTCGGGAAAAGCTGGGTACGGATAGGTGTACACTCACAAGTGTGGAACCATTGTTTTTCTCGAGTACTATTAGTGCGCTTATCCGCTGCTGAGGTACTTGAGCTGAACAATAGAGGAGAAAGAAAAAAACGATCCCGTTACCCATCCTGAGAGCCTGATCCCCGGCTTCGAATGGCTACGGTGGAACAATGGCTAAAGTGCGCGTAAGACGATTAATCGTTCTCCTGGGACAGATCGGCAAAAATGGGAAAGATGACGACCGTACCGTACCGGGATGGATTCTTGGTCTTTCTTTCACTTTTACGCTGCTGCAAGAAGGACCCGGAGTAAAAGGATCCAAGATCATTGAGATTTTGGTGACAAACAGTCACCAGGGCACGGAAAAGGATCTTCGGTGTGGTGATGGATGATGAATGTCTCCGTGCGTTTTTTTAGCCGAAAGGCACCTTTCATGAATATTGCATCGATCCAGGTGAATCTGCATCTTGCCATATAATTCGTTCGTGTACTTTCGAGTCTAACTATCACACGTAATAAGGGTTGAACCTGATGCAGCAGAGACGAATACAAAGAAGGACCATTTTAAGAGTGAAACAGTTTTTTATTTTATGTCCACAACATCACAAAGAAGACGCCTTTTGCTATAAATATATGTCTCACACTGAAGGCGTGTTGTACTGTTACCGTCTAGCGTAGATGCTGACTCGAATGACTCGCCTTACAACGCCGCTGTGTGGTGGTAATTTGAGATTTGCGGACGCCTTTCATTTGTTCGGGTTATCCTTAGAAAGCAGTTTTTGTTTCCAATTTTTTTCTCTCGGTTTTATTGTAATACTCCAAAAGGATTTTTTTTCCACCGTCTCACAGTTCCTTCAAGCTTTTGGTTCTTCGAACCAGTCCCACTGGCCCTCACCGCCCATTTTGGGAAAGGAATTGAAAGGTGATTGAGGTGTTGCCGTCTTGTGTTGTTTGTCATTTGGGTGCTCGGTGCTTGATGCCCGAGGATCTTTAAGCGACCCATCAAACGTATCTATCCGATCTAAGGGCCAAACTAGGAAGGATTTAGATAGCTTCGTCCCGATATCGGGCAAAGAAATGCATCGCCAGCACTGCGCTCGGGTGTTTGTTTGGTATGATTAGTGAAGAAAACATTCGCCATTTCTTGAGGGATGCTGCTGTTACCCTCGGCTGCAATCCGAACTCGGCGAGGGAACGTGTGTTTTCTTTGAATTGAAGAGCTACAATTTGTGGAAAGACAAAAAAGTATATCGGTATGCCTTTATGGTATGGCGGCAACAGTGTCATCTTTCGGACTGCAGGACTGCTTTTACCGTGACAGTTGTGGAGCAAACCAAACCTCGATGTTTGATGATAACATTGAGTTTCGGTGCGTAAGTAAGGCTTAGTGGCGATCGGTAGATATGGGCCGCGTATGTGTTTTTAAACAAAGCAAAGCTCAACATCTTTTGTACGTGAAGAGATTAAATGATCCTCTTGACTGTACGAAGGATCGATTTTATTTTTGCATAAAAATTTTTTTTTTACAGAGGTGTGTTAGCCGGATCTCCTATGAGTTGATAATTATAACTCCTTTGCAAAGAGTTCCCATAAATACGCTTCAATACGCTCTACAACTCTCACTCCATCGCTGGGGCAGGTTAAAAGATACGTTTCACTAAACCCTCTCGCTTTTTCCGCACATCCCTGTACTGTACGATTGCAAAATATTTGCAAATACATTCGAGCACAATAAAAAAAAGAAAAACACAATCGCTTCTAGCGTAGGATAGTGAACATGGGCTGGGATTCTGCACGAAGCCCATAAATTGTTGTCCCATGCACGCTAAAAATGCAGTATTTATTGTTGGGAGATAAAAATAAAATTTATACATTTCATGTAATATTTATTGTAGGAAACGGGGTGTGACAAGGTACAACAACAAAAAATGCCGCTTACCACGCTCATGATCCACCCATCGTAGAGCTTCAAGAGCGATGGTTTGATTGCAGCTAAAGAGCAGCGGACAGTAATGGATTGTTAAACCAAAGCTTGTGCGTGATATTGTTTATACTGCTAAAACAGTGCTAATAATATTTGTTTGGTAAACACATTTTTTAATTTTTATTAATGTTTACCTTTGTACATTTTTAGTTAGTGAATGATTGTATTTTTTTAAACGATAAATTAAAAAGTTTTGCACTTTAAATAAATTTTAGTGAAGGTTTACTGGCTTTATTCTAAATTTACTTAGTGTTTGTTTCATAGTGTTCTATTTTGTTTATTATGAAGTCCTTAACCAAAGCAACATAATTCAGCAGTACTTATTTGGTTGAAATTATGTTTTATAGCTATATAGCTATATTTTCCTCGTAATTTTAATTTTATTTACTCATTTTGTTATTTTCACATACTTTTAGCAAATTTTTTTATGATTAATTGTAGAACCGTTAACATTGATATTTTCTAATATCACTTTTATGTTTTTAAGTGCTTATTTGTCTTTTTTCTACAATTTTTTCTACTAATTTCCTTATTAGGAAAACAAATGATTCGATTGAATATAATTGAACATTTTTATACTTTCTATCTATCTTTTATTGTTATACCTTTCTATCAATGCACTTCTACGTTCTTAATATTTTGAATACTTTTTTCTTAATTTAATGTTTAGTATGTTTTTAACTATTCCGTTGTGATTTAGATTCATTAGTTTTACTCTTCCGTCGTGAACAAATTACTTACACTACTTAGTTTTCTCCTTCTGAATCCTGGAAAATTCAGAAAAAATCTAACAGCGATTGATACATGTGCATAATATCTATTCCGAGAAACATTACTTACGTATATTCATATTTTTATTCTTTTTATAAAAATAATAAAGTAACAAATCGTAAAACCAGGGATGAAGTGTAAGGCGGACATATATCCCAAGAACAAATCTCTCCCAACAAATGTGAATTATATTCCAGTTTAAGACTACAATATTTACTATGAATACCTGGCATGGCCGTTTTATACTAATTAAAAAAAGGTACAGCAACAAAAAATTGAATCAATTTTTAATAATTTCTCAAGCTTCCTAAATTGCTTCCATCAAAGCATGGANAAAAATCTAACAGCGATTGATACATGTGCATAATATCTATTCCGAGAAACATTACTTACGTATATTCATATTTTTATTCTTTTTATAAAAATAATAAAGTAACAAATCGTAAAACCAGGGATGAAGTGTAAGGCGTACATATGTATATCCCAAGAACAAATCTCTCCCAACAAATGTGAATTATATTCCAGTTTAAGACTACAATATTTAGTATCAATACCTGGCATGACCGTTTTATACGAATTAAAAAAAGGTACAGCAACCAAAAATTGAATCAATTTTTAATAATTTCTCAAGCTTCCTAAATTGCTTCCATCAAAGCATGGAGTATGATTTGCGTCTAATCTTTGTCAAGCGATTTACAAAAAGTGTAAATGAAGTGTCATAGCATAAAGACACGCACTGGTGCAACTAAAACGACAGTAAGATCCGCTTACTTCCCTGTCTGATGGACAAACTTTGCACCACTCTGTGATCACACATTGTTTGTCGTATCGTATCGCACATATACTCGCAGCAGTCGCCACGTGCCGTGGTTCGAGAAATGTGTTTGGCACACGTGACTACACCGCGGCTCGACTTTACACCATGAACGGAGCTGCCGGTTGGAGATGATCCGGACGACAGGAAATAAAATTAGAGCGATTTATTCTCCGTCCGTTGTTATTGTTGTTGCATCAAGTTAAATGCCGCGCCAGTGGTATTGCTCACGGATTTGCTAGCTTGCATCAGGGTCTGCACACTTCACACTCACCCTCGACGGCCGGAAATGTTGGAAAAGCGAACGAACTGTGCATGATGAAGTCCTTCCGACGTGTGCAAGATGCCGACTGGTTGGTTTGGTAGAACTGCACGCACTTGCACCTAATTTGTGGCACTCGTCTCGTTTACAGCATCCGACAAGTTTTGATGGACTTCCTCGAAAGTTTTTTTTTCATTTCGTCCATCCGAAGTGAAATTCGATATTTTTAATTGTGATTTGGAAAGAAGCGAATGGTCGTGGTTATTGCAGAATAAAATGTTAAAAATAACAGTTAGGCGATTCACATTTTGGGGGTGATAGAGTTGAACTTAGTAACTAAACATAAAATTTAACTACCAGGAAAAGCGTGCGAACCTTTAAAGGAATCGAAAAAATGCTCACAATGTTGATTGATTGATGGTTTAAGACTGAACATTATACCATTTGTAGAAAGTATAATTTAAGTTTTAACAGGCAATTGAAACAAAACTACAATTCCAATTAGATTAAGTGATAAACGAAAGGAAAACTATGTAACAAGCGCACTAATCATTACTTTCTTCTGTATGTTTTCAATTCAATTTCTTATAATAGCCATAAATCAACTGCCTCACAAGAGGTCTTCGCAGACATAGCATAGATCCAAATCAACTCCAATTTCTAAACCAACCATTGCCCAAAAAATTCACCATACCGGAAACATCTAGGGTGGGGCCAGTTCGCCAACGCTAAACTATTAAATCTTCATCCACTGATGCTCACGCTGCTGAACTAACAAGCACCACCAGCTGCTGGTTCCTTTGTCGCCTGACCGTACCCCCGCTTGGCCGCAGCCCCGAAGGAATCCGTTTATCATCAATCGCAAACCCGGCATTAAAAATTGTAATAAAATTTTTAATGCTCACTTTTATTGTTCCGATTTTACGGGACGCATTATGTGCTATGGGTGACCTCTTTCACCGCTGGAGCTTTCATGCTTTCTAGCGCTTCAAGGACTGGGCCCAATTTTCGTGTCCCGGTGGCTGCCATCTTGTTAAAACCATCTTTTGTTATTATTAGACGAACTTTTGTTTCAGCTACCGTGCGCCGTTATAAAGCAAACGCATTCTTTTTACGACATTAATTTGCATGATAGCAATAGGGATAGGAAGAGAAAAAAAAGCCGGGCAAAAGAAAAGACGCCTGTGAATGACTTCGCGCCCAAGAACAGTGGATTGCGGATTTTTGTAAGTTTTCCGTTTTTGGAAAAAGAAAACCATCCATTTAGATCGCTCTCGGTGAGGTTTCAGCCAAAGCCCGGACGGATCGCGTGATCGGTTATGGAGTGTTTTAGATGAAAATTAATGGCCGCACGAAAATGTCAGGATAAGTATCTGCTTTTTTATGTTGGGTTTGTTGCTTAAATGTAATAGCCTAATGAAATACTTTCTAAATGCCACACATTTTTGGGACTTACGTGCTTGAAGTAGTCCTTATTTGAAGATCATATTTTGCCCAAAAACCTTCTCCAAATGTTTCTACGAAAAGCTAGGATATATCCTCTTATTGAAATTATATTTCTATATAAGAGATGAAGACTAACCAGATTCTATTCTTCCTTCTGGCTATTGTGAGTCAATCTGCTTTTTGTATTCTATATGACCAAGTCTTGGAATGTACATCCACCAAGATATGTTCCATTTCAATTATCTATTCAATTCAACCAAATATATACTCCCAGCAGTAATATATCACTATCCAGGCACTTTTATCATAAGATATCTACAAGCTGAAATTGTTTACCCAAAAATTTTAATGCTCCAATTTCATTCCCAAAATCATCTCTAACGGACAAGGACGCAGAATGTCGCTACTATCATTTAAGCATATCACACCTAAAGCAATTTTGGTAGCTCTGTAGCTTCAATTGCATCGGGATATAGAATCAGTACAATCCTTTTTCAAACGGTACAATTTCTTCCACTTACTAGTTGTGCAATGGTTGCGAAATCAACAAGATCCTGATAATTTCCTCAGTACTCCTTAGTACCACACCTTCAAAGCACAATCGTAGCAGTGTTTCTCAGGCATGAGTTCATTTGCATATAAATTTGCAAAGTACGTACGAAAATTGCAGTTTTCCCGATGCGGTTTGTGCATCGATGGCAGTATGTGTGTCCACTTGTCCCCCAGTCGGTGTTGAATATTTATTAAACAATTAATTTAAAATCAAAAGATACGCCCAGAGGCTATAGTTGAGTGTAGGCTTTACAAGCGTCCAGCTGGAATTGGCTATTTAGGACATCGAGCTAGTGCCGAAATTCTTATACGACTCCCCCCGAGGAGGAACGGCGACGGGAAAAGGAGGAAAACTCAACGTACTGAGGTGGCTTAAAACGAATGCAGTTGTTTAGGTACTAAGCATCGGTTAAGTCGATATTGTTAGGCCCTTTATTCGTAACATTTGTTAGACCGTGTCGCACAGTTGGCCCGAAGGAAAATGAAAATATCTATCCCGTGTCGTGTGGTTTTATGGGACACAAACCAAACCATACATGCACACACACACAAACAGCCACCTCATCGTACCGCAAAACCCACCACGAGGCAGAATCTCGCATAATAAATCTCAATATGCATATTTTAGTGAGATTTATTTGTTTCTAGATTTCTAGAGCACACGTAAACAAAATGGCCCATGAATTATTTGCCCGTGTGTACATATTTAAATTATTAATTATTATTTCTTTCCATTGCGACACAGACCTGGGAATCGTTTCCCACCTCTGTGACTTCTTGCCGGGCAGAGCAACAACCACCACCAACTTCTCCTGCTGTCCACCAGCAAGAATGATTCGTTCTACCGGATCGGCTTCTGCCAGCGTAGAGAAGCAACTTGTGTGGGGAGCACCTTACCTTCCCCTTTCTAGAACTACATCCTATCGGATAATGTTATGCTCAATTGTACGCTTCACTCGCAGCAAAAGGAAACTCCGGGTGTCAACCGTGTAATAGATCTGATAAGCAGCATCGTCTCTTATCGGGTTAAAATTTTGGAATATTCATGTACGGTGATAGATAGCGGTATTTAGGGATGCTCTGTGTGGTTCGTAAAGGTTGTTATGTTTACATGTGGTCTCCGATATGGCGGCGGATTTACAATTTAAAACAGTACTTTGATTAATCTAAACTAACTTAACTTAGTAAATTGGATTATTCTTTGCTCTTTTCCACCCTCTTGTTATATTTATTTGATTGTGTTTATGTAAATCTTCAAACCCGAAACAAAACATTACGCTAATAAACACATCCACAAGATCTCCTGCAGTTCCCTATCCATCATGCATTGATGGTGCGATCATAATATTAGTGTCAAAATAATGACTACGTATCATGCGCGTCCAATGAACTGGGACGGGGATTGCAGCAGAATGCATAATGCCCTTTTTGGTCTGTTAGATGGCACACCGGTAGGTCGTTTCTTACACCGTCAGCGGTCGGCACATAAGGATAAACGCATGCCATTCGGTTGCGAGTACTGCATTAGTGATTAGCTGTGGTCGTGATCGTGGACCACCACCGTAGCTAACATGTGCTAAGCAGGCGGGAATTCGTCGCAATGGACATAATTTTTTAAATTAAAAATTTGGTAATAAGTAACTATTATTTATAATTAATACTGATGGCCGTATTGCCTGTACATGAATAATTGGTGTGGAAATATTGGGGAAAATATTCAAGTAAAGTTAATAAATCTTTCACAGATGTGAATAAAAAACGATAACGAACTCTTGTCGAAAAATATAAGTACAAAATGGAATATCAAATGATATTAAATTAATATTTTAACACTAATATTCTCATTTAAATAAGAAAATATATTTTGTATATTCTATATTGTGCTATATTAGATCTTATAGAACAGATCTTTATTTGAACTCCTGCACTGATTTTAATAAGGGGTGTGTATGTGATAAATGGCGCCGGTCCACACGCCAGGACTGGTGATCAAATCCAAAACCGAGCAAAAAGTAAATAAATAAATAAATAAATAAATAAATAAATAAATAAATAAATAAATAAATAAATAAATAAATAAATAAATAAACAAATAAATAAATAAATAAATAAAAAAGAAAAAAGAAGAAGAAAAAGAGAAAAAAATTATGCCAGTCGAGAACAAAATACAGATAGAGAAAACTTTTAGAAAAGTCTTTGAATTGTCGGAAATAATTTAAAATTGGATCATTTGAGGCTTATCATGTGTGCCACGCTGTGTTCGATAAAGGTCACGCACGGTGCCGAAGGGAACGGAACGAAACATAGGCGGGCGAATAAGAGAGAGGAGGGAAGGCGGGTCAGTTACTCCAAGTAAAAAACCGCCGACAAATACAGATTGAGCTAAGGACCGACTAGATCCCAGTGAAAGAGGAAATCAGCATTGGAGCAACCAAAGAGGCGCTTATAAAGGGTGCTTGCACCCTGTCAAATCGTACAGTGAAGACAATGGCTGAAGAACTCCATACAACGCTAACATATTCAAGTGTCGAGCAAACTAAGCCACTATACATAGAGTGCCCTAAAACAAAAGAGGATCAGACAGTTCTGTGGATACACGTTTAATAAGTCTAAGTCGAGTAGATCAAATTCGAGATGCGGACGTCATAAGATAAGCATAGAGTCAAGTCTCACGAAGACGAAGACGAAGACAAACTACCTGCTTGCCGGATGCGCTGACCGTGATACAGAGTTGCTGTTGAGAGTTCTGCTATCTTGGTACGATCGTAACTTCGGACAACAACATGAGCAGCGAAAGCCGAAGGCGCATTGTTCAGGGAAATCGTGGCATCTATGGGCTCCACAAACTCCTGCGATCTAGAAGACTCCAGCAAAACACGAAATGCACGATATATCGCACACTGAAATGTCCGGCAGTCCTCTACGGCTACGAGTCCTGGACTTTGCTAACGGAGGACGCCAAGAGCGAGTGCTAAGGACTATCATTGACGGTGTTTGCGAGCAGGGCGTGTGGAGAAGGAGAATGAACCACGAGCTGGTTGAGCTGTTTGGCGGTGCAGATATCGTGACAGTTGTCATGAGCCTGAAGGATACGATGTCTGGGGCCCTTTAATGAGGATGCCGGACTCATGGTCCAGCAAGACAAAGCGGAGAGCATCGAACTCGTTGGCTGGATCAGGTGGAGATCGGATGCGGCCATGAATGGATGACACTGCAGATCTAGACAGAGAGTCCTGGAAACTAATTGGAGACCTGACCATGTCATCGCGATGTGCTCGACCCTAAGCAGGTCAAGAAGATGAAGAAAAAGAACTAAATGATTAATAGGTTTCATCTAAACACAACAATTTTCTTAAGAGGACAGCTCGTTTTAAATAATACCTAAATCTAATCTAGAACATCAATAACATGGACGAATGCAACAAACAGCGCGTGTACATGTTCCATCAATGAAATAAATGATCGCTGTTGAGATCAAGTGGACGATAGTATATTTTATTTCGACGTAAAGCTATCCACTAAAATTCCTTCCATTTCACACCGTACGCAGCGGTTTAATGAAGCAAAAAAAAATCCTTCACACCCTCGAACACTTCGTATGGTGCGTCGACATCAAGCAATAGGTTTTAAATTTGTGCACGTAATACCGTAGGTTGAAAATAGCATACGGACAACAAACTATTTTCAACATTCTGCTTGTTCTGTGTGGCTGAGATGTACGGAAAATCAATCCAACAAAACCGTTAGCGAGATGAATGTCTCAACCTGGTTTACCATTCTTTTA
>CM028125.1:23639035-23802896 GCA_016254315.1 Anopheles parensis
AAGTAAATAAATAAATAAATAAATAAATAAATAAATAAATAAATAAATAAATAAATAAATAAATAAATAAATAAATAAATAAATAAATAAATAAATAAATAAATAAATAAATAAATAAATAAATAAATTAATAAATAAATAAATAAATAAATAAATAAATTTTAGTTTACTTCATGAAGCTTTAGTCTTAAAATAATATTTAAATATTTTGTAAGAAATGTTTTTTATGCAGCATTTGTAGCAGGATATAAACAAATAAATTATTCTAAAAATACCATTTGCGATAGTTTTGACCATCCATTTGCACGGATGCTTTCCACGATGCGCCAGAACTACACAGCAACTGCATTCTATTGCCTACCAACCTGCAAACCAGCAAAACCCACCCCGCCGAAACAAACCTGCTACTTTTATTTTATGGATAGCATATGCACTTTTTCCCTCCATTTACCGTGGGTGAAATACGGTAGTATGCAGCAAACGAACGAACGAACGAAAAAAAAATGGTGCTTTTCATTACATATTTCATGTGTGTGCCCATGACGTCGTCACCCCTAGTCACCCCATCGCCCCCCATGCAACGTTGTTCGCGCGTCGCAAAAAAGGTGCAAAAAATTGGTTTTGGATGCAAAACTGCAACGATAATGGAAAACCCCATACGACTACTGCTCTTCCAGGCCAGGTGCTTTGGAGGTTTTGTGGGTTTCGCTGGATTTCCTAATCTAAACCCCCCTCTCGCTGGTAGGAGTCGCCTGTACCTACCCGTTAGTTAGGGGTAGTTAGGGGGTGGGGCAGAAGCAATGGCAACACGCCACACGTGTACATGTATAACGATGAAAAGATACAGCGATATGCACGGTGCAACGGAAGGCATGCATTGGAGCACCACAAAAAGAAATGCAGTCGTCAGTGTGGTGCAAGTTCACCATCACGCCATTTTTGCCAGTACAATGCCAGGGTTGGAAAAGCTCGCGGGTGCTAGCGTCGGGTTGTAGTGCGCTCAGCTGCACACGTACGCGAAACGATCGTCATCGTCATCGGCACCATCATTTGCCGCCTAAGCAAAACGGGCATCCTGAACGATCGAGAGATGGTTTGAAGAAACGCAACAACAAGAAAAAAAAACCGGGCGCTCTAAAATGTTGCAAATGCGCACGATGCCGTTCGCAAGCGAGAAAGCGACAAAACTGTAAGCTCCCCGTGCATTTTAACTGATTCGATTGCAAAACTTCCATACGCCCAAAGAGCGTGGTACGGATTCTTTTCTGTTTCTTTCTTTTTTTCTGTTGTTGCTGCTTTCATACCTCTTTGCGAATTATGTAGCCTTGCACCGAATGCCACCGAACGCACCGGTTTGGTTCCCCGGGTTAGTGGTGAACGATGACAAAAATCGCAAGAACCCTACCGACGTACGACGACATCATTTGGTGGTTCTTTTTTTGGGGGGCGCGGTCGGGAATGGGACAAGAATGGAGAACACAAGTGAACGCAGCATTCTGCAACGGCATCGGAGCGTTGATGGGATTTTTGATAGGAACGCGGTTATGTTGGTGCAAAAGTGGCTGATAAAAACGGTATGGCAAATGTCGAGGATACAAGTGTTTTGAAACGGGGGGGGTTTGTACGGGTGCTAGTGTGCGCGTTTGAATAAGCCAGAACCATAGCATAAAGGCAATGGAATGGAAAACGGAGGGCATAAGCATACGAAGGAAAAGCAGCATAAAAATTGGTATTGCAACATACACACAAACACATGAACGAAATGAATTAAAAAAAGCATGCCACACGAGTGAACGAAAGCACTTCGAAAGGAAAGGTAAGCAAAAACAAGAGAAGAAAATCAACACCAGCAGCAGCAGCAGCCGACAGCAGCATGCGAGAAGGCGAAAAGAAAAGAACCGCATATTAATCAGATAACATAATGTGCAAACATGTTTTACATGTTATCAGCTCGTTAGATTAAAACACATATTATAGAAATACAAATACAGTAAAGTGTGGACATCTCCGCACTTCCTACAGCTGTATTTACCATGCNTATTGCAACATACACACAAACACATGAACGAAATGAATAAAAAAAAAAGCATGCCACACGAGTGAACGAAAGCACTTCGAAAGGAAAGGTAAGCAAAAACAAGAGAAGAAAATCAACACCAGCAGCAGCAGCCGACAGCAGCAGCCGACAGCAGCATGCGAGAAGGCGAAAAGAAAAGAACCGCATATTAATCAGATAACATAATGTGCAAACATGTTTTACATGTTATCAGCTCGTTAGATTAAAACACATATTATAGAAATACAAATACAGTAAAGTGTGGACATCTCCGCACTTCCTACAGCTGTATTTACCATGCTTTGCATGAAGGTTATATGTGGATTGTCCGCTGCCGAGAGTTTTGCCAGTTACCATTTTTCCACCAATATCCTTGCATAGACAGTGTAAACCCTTCGTTTTTTTGTTGTTGGTTTGCTTTATTTTTCAACTATTAAAAGACTTGTTTGCTTACTAACCCTGTCGGGTAGATTATGAGGAGCATCTTTTGTTGAAATGTTCAATCAACGAGCGTTAAAAAACACGTTAAAATTAACGAATCACATAAAATTATTTTAAAAATATACAAAAAGGTCATTCTTTCTTTATAAATTGAAATCACATGGTTTTGTGATTTATTTTTAATGTTTAAAAGTATTTTTATTCACCATACGTTTGAGAAATTGGAACTCACAATTTTGAGGACCTGTTTTCCGACTGATTTGATAAAACTTTAAAATGCTTTTTTTATATTATTCACTAATATTTGGTAAAAAATATTATTGTTACATTAGTTTCCCAATAATAAATGCTTAAAAATATATAATTTACATGATTCATTAAACCGTTAATATATTTTCCTAAATGCTGTCACATTTTTATAACAAAAAAAAAATAGTTTGAAACGTTCACCATTTTATCCATGCATTGAAGTTGATTATTAAGTACAAACAAAATTTTAACATAAGATTTAAAATAAAACATACTTTTTCCAAACATAAAAATATGTGAAAATTGACGCAAAACCACCTTTTAAATTAAATTTAAATATAAAAAAATTGATCACCTATAAAATACCGATGCAAAACCAACCACTTCACAGTAGTTTGTCTACAGCCAGTGTGAATAATTGACAAGAAATGTCTCATTTGCAGTACCCAATTGACCCTCTTTTATTCGTTATAATTCGATTAGAAACCTCTTTTACTGATAGTTTCTCACCCAAAAAAAACCTTACGTTGGTTGTTTGATTCCCCGTTTGCCAAACGGTGCTAAAAATTATTCCCTTAACAAACCCAACCCACAACCCGTAACTAACAAAATAACCAACATTAACCTAATACGAATCCATCATCCTGTTAACTACCGATCGTTTTTTGGTTGGTTATCCCCGGTCCATTGCATTGTGCTGGGAAAAAAGAACCGACACACACGCTCATCTCCCTCGGTCTTGTTTTTTTTTGGGGTGACTTTTAAATTTTTAAACACCTTCACCACCGCCACCAACACTCCAAAAATGGGGTGGTAAAAGCGGTTGAGGAAAAATCATTGCTAACCGATTATGACGCAACATCGCGTGATACGCGTGTGAGTTTTCCGAGTGAGGAAACTGCGCTGCCCAACTATTAAGTATGAAAAGCCGTACCAGCTTCCCTGTGTTCCTTTGTCACCACTCTCACAACTGTCGAGCCCTTCGTCCAAAAATTCTCAACAATGATATTACGAGTGGCGAGACACGGGGTCGTCCTTGTTTAGCGATAGACGAGCGAAAAACTTAACTTCCGTAGGGCAGGAAGAAATCACACACACACGCGCGCACGCAGAGACCTAGTACTTCGTTGAAGAAATTGATAAACGCTCCCTAGATGCGAACCCTCGATGCGTATCTGTGCGATATAGCGAACGAGGGAGAAAAAACTGAAATCCCAATCCCCGGGATATGTATGTTCCGAGAGGGAAGAAAGCGCTTCCACCACACACTGGTGTGTACTGGTACTACCGTCGGGATCATAAATCTTCTTCCCCTAAGCGACAGGACAGGATGGCGAACCAACTTTGTCTGAAGTTCCCGTCACTCTTCCTGAAGTTCCTGGCCCTCGTCTAACATCCAGCCACTGCAGTGTGGATAAATAACCTAAACACTCCCACGAGGATATTCGAAACATATGTAAAATAAATCCGGTTTTGATGTGCTTCCGAAGCACAGGGAACAGGAAGGGAATGCCTTTCGGTTTTTCGGTTCAGGCTCTGCCTTCGTTGATGACTTTCCGGTTTCGATGACACGGATTCCGCAATCGCCCTCGAATTTTTCGAGGCCGGCTACAGCGACACAAGTGACGGTGTTAAGATGCTTCCTATTGTGCAAATAAACCAGCGCCACGTGGCTATGTCCACACTGGCAGGAACAGCGGTGACGCGGATGGCTGATGAGAGGCTTCATTGGTTTGGTTCCTTTTTTTTTGTTGGGTTCCGTTGCCTTTTGCATCTTCCGTTGCTCATCTTGTGGACGTGGTGCTCTACTTAACCATTGCCGAACGCACGCTCCAGCTTTTCGATCTTTCAAAGGCTACGGTACGCATTAATGCTCGGCATTAGAGGGAAATTAGCGACAGTGCAGGACACGCCGGCTAGGATGGGATGAAATGTGTATCGTAATCCTGTTTATTACGCACCGAAGATTTATGGTACGCGTACGATGGGTAAAACCATTGCCATTGAAGTCAACGTGGGGTGTATTAAAGCCTTACGATCGAAATGGTAGGACAAGAAATCAAAGGCGATCGTTAGTTAGCTGTGCAAAAGGATATTGTCCAAAGTTTGTTGCGAAAGATTAACCATAATGTGCTCCTTTTTACCTAAATCAAAAGCAAAACCCCAACATCACACCATTCGCACCGGCGTATAATTAGCAGTGAACATTATCAGATAATTATGGTTAATCCTTAAAAAAAAGAAATCTGAAGATATTTTTTTTACTTTTATTTTACAATAAACTTTATTTTCTTTCCCTGGACAATGGGTGAACGAAGCCCATTGGAAAACGGAGGCAAAAGGACATCACGTGATGCTGGTGGATTACCGTTTGCTTGAAATGCATTTTTAACCATTCACATAAAATATGACCCACGAACAATGAAATTAAGTGCCGGACAAAGTTTCCACCCGCAACCACTAAACCCTTCTCGGGGGTTGGTTGGGGGTGAGTTTTTTTGTTGCGTTCTTATTTCCTCCCATATTGCTCTTTAGGTAGTTCATTTTCTTTTCCTTTTTGATGAAACATTGTGGTAGATGATTGTGCCGCCCCATTCCGCGGCCGTTTTGGGTGCGAGTTTGGTGGATCCATAATACTTCCACCCTGCGCATGAGTGTTGGATGGGGTTCCTGGCAAAGAAGCACGGAAGGGGGTGAGTTTTTAAAACCGTTACCGGCCTCCCAAATGGTGGGAGGGATGGTGTTTTTTTTTTCTTCTTTGTGATATTTTTGTTGCAAAAACGGTGCATAGATAAAAAGAATAATTTTCCGTACTTTTAATTTTTATTACACCTCTGATAGCCATTTAACGAGCAGCAAAAATCATGTGGATTTTGCTCGTTCCGATTGAGGGTGTGCGTTCACCTCATTCGTTCATTTAATACCTTTTTATGTTCTTTTTTTGTCGGTGAACACCAGCTGAAAAGTTTCTACTTTAGTTTAATAATTATTTTTTTTAGTGAAATACTTAATTGTAGAAATTAATTGTTTTAATAAAGATGATATAGCAAACACAAAAATAAAACTTGAAAAAAGGACAAAATTTTTAAAATGCTATAGGCAATCACAATGATCGTTTACAGTAAAATTGTTGGCATTTTTTTAAATTTTAAAAATAAAAAAAATATAAATCAAGTTCCATTAGAGCACAGCTAATGTTTCAACTTACCCTCGTACAGTGTCAATATGGTTCATTATTCATTTTGCCTGCAGGATAAATGCGCGGCAATGAGTCCCCGTCGGCTCATCTTCAAATGGGTTAATTAAACGAATGATTAAGAAGAATGTCAAAAACCATATAATAATAAAAAACAAACCTAAAAAAAAAGGTAACCCATTATGTGCAATAATGCGCAAATGATACATCTTTGCTTTCTTATCGTTCGGAGCGGGAAACTTTCGCTGCTCGATCCATCGCTGAACCACCGTGGATCATTAGGTCCATCCGCGGGTGAAACGGGTTGCGTTTTTTAACCTTTTGCACGGTCGTTTGGCGGTATGCAAGCCTGCGGTGCACTATCAATGGAAGCAATAAAATTGATTTATTGGACAGCTAATTGGTGTGCAATTCGTTCGAGATGGAAGGAAGATGGCTGAATGTTTTGCTAATGACATTAAGAATATTACATTCGCTTTGTGTAGTTTTATATTGTGCTTTATGGAAATCAATTGCAAACCGAGCGAAAGGTATTTTGCTTTATTTTAATTGGTTTTATTATAAATATGAATTATATTATAAAATATAATATAATATATAATCATATTATAAATATGAAAAAATAAAAAAAATAAATAAATTGATACTGCAACGAACAATTTAATGTTGTAACACAAACATCCATCAGTGGAGAAGCCTAACAAAATTTTCCAACGCTCAACACATCGAACAATAAGAAAATTGTTGCTTGGAAAAGAAGCAAAATTTCCCTTCCTTCTTCTTCGCCAAGCCATTATCTCCATATACCACTTCCTCTGACCTTGACGTGCGCACACACATCAATCTTGATCAAACAAGCATCATTTTGAGAGAGCTTCTCGAGGCCATTTAAGAAGTGTACCCATCCCGCGACGAGCAGGATGTGTTGCAGGCGGTGGCTTATTTGCAGTACATATACACCAAAAACAGGAACCTGCGAACAGGTCGCACAGGATGCGGGGATAATAATCACGACGTAACGAGATCCCAAAAACTCCGCCTATATTATGCGATGATCTTGCGTTGTTATCGCAAAACGGGCGCATGTACGATTTATTTATTTTGCATCGTTCAATGGTTTCGTGATTAAGAGCCATCATCAATCGTTTGTTTCTTGAAGGGAAAATAAAATAAAAAAAATTGAAAAGAATTTTATTTTAATATGCACTGAACAAAAACAAAAAAATGGAGAAGTATGATCGTCGGTTTAAAATTTAGTATTAAATAAGAGAATTTCCATCTGAGTGTTTATATAATCAATGTTACGCAAAACCGTACGCTTTGATAGGTATTTCAAAATTAACTTAGTATTCCCTGGATACCGAAGCGTCAAAAATTCTAAAAATAATAGACAAACTATGGAAATAATCTCTATAAAAATCATTTCTTTAAAATTCAGTTGAAAAACATTGTTAATAAAATGTTTATTGAAAATTTGTCAGCAAAAAACTACATTAAACTAAAATAATTCAATTAAAACAAAGAAAAATAATTCGACAAAAACTTGTGTAAAAGACGCTACATGAAAATTTCAAGACAATCGGAAAAATCTACAGGCAATTGTTAGTAGCTTGATTTTTTGTCAATTTTTTCCTAAAATAAATTAAATAAATTAAATAAATTAAAATAAATTATAAATATTAAATAATTTTCTTTGGGATCACTCCAATCTCAATCCTATGCAGGGTGATGGGTAGAGTTATCATCATCGTCATCATCCAATAATGACATTAACTCAAACAATTGTTAATCTTCAAAGATTCATAAGTGATTTTTGCACATAGTAATGAGTGTACTCTTTAGATTGGTATTTCATTATTGAGTGGAATTTTTATTATAACTTTATATCAAATATTATTCAAACTCCGGGCTTTAAATAAATAATTACTTTTTGATTTTTTGCTGACAATATTTCGACTTATTTCGATAACATTTTTGGTGATATTAGCAACATCGACAGTAGATACCAATACCGCATTACTTGCGCAGTAATATCCAAATAAGTATATCGTCGAATAATTGGAGAGAGTCCATATTTCGAAATAAAGATAAATTAGAGCAAACACGAAAAAAAGGATACCTTCCAGGAAAGTTTGTCGTTCGCTGCATGCCCCACAGCGTTACCACAAAAAAGGTATGGCATCCTTGCCTTCGTGGGAATCAGGATGCATATGCTTTAACCGTAACAAACAAACACCGTACAAGCCGGTCGATCTTCGACCGCCCCAAAAACCGAGTGTCGATTGCAGTTCAATGGTCGTTTTATTGGGTTCGATAACGTTTGCTTGGACGAGGCGATTTTTTTGTGAGCCTTCTCTGCTTTAAAGTCTTTCAGAATAACAAATTCACACTGTGTCCCACCACCCCAATCGAAAGCATAATAATCGAAGCAGAAGCGAACGAGAAAGCAGACATGCGTTTAGCGGATACTTCACGGAATGTATCGCCGTACAACGCCAAGATGAGTTCTTTGGAGTAAGGGCCACGAGTATGGCAATGTACAAGATTTTGCATTATTTTAAGCGCTCCGTTCGCTCCGTTTCTTCTGGGCAAAAAGCTGGAACCGACCAAACGGTTCCGACGTCGGATGTTATGCTTAACGATGGGGGCGGAACCATATCGTGTTGGAGACTGGAGCATGCAGCGCATAACTTCAGCGCCCCCAGCAAGATAGGGAGATGGAACCCCGATCCAGATGGGCGTTGGACACAGACTCTTGGTGGAGAGTTGGGGGGAAAAAAGTAGTCCCAGCAGTATGTAGCAGCAGCATCCTGCTCGCAACCATAGCCCATAGTGTCGTGAAACGATTGGAAGTTTTTCACTGCATCTGGCCATTTTCCGTTTTGCCCCAGCGCCCACCATCGTCCCATACCGGTGGGCGTCGCCGGGGATCGACGAAAAGGCGAAGTTGAGCTAAATTGTTATTATTTTTATTGCTTCTTAAGACAAAGTGTAGTCTCACGATTCCGCAACGAACGGATAGTTTGCCCAAGCGAATGGAGAAACATATTTCATACAAACACTTTAGCAGGTATGAAAATTCGCCCGCTGCTCCGCACATTTGCTGCATCGTCTAAGTGCGCCAAAGGAAATGGAGATTTGCAATCGTTAACGGGGCAAGCTTTGTTGTTCGTTATTGTTTTTTATTTTTATTTTTATTAATCTTCCCGTGTTTCTTCCCCAACCCCACGGCTCCACGTAAAGGACTTTAATTTAGCTCCATCGTCACCCAAAACGGGTGGTGTGGGGATTATAAATCCTTTCCTTGACGATCGCCGATCGACCGTGAGACGTCTTTTTCGCACCAGAGCCGCGCAACCATTTTTCGCACAATCTGTTGTTCGCACCAGCATAACATAACTGTGCCCCCAACTCGGGCCCCCGGAGTGTCTGAGCGCGAACTTAATCACCCGTCCAGCCCCCAAAAACTAGGGGTAGATGCAGTTCGGGGTTCCTTTCTCCCTATGGAGGGATACAGGGCATAGCGATTATGGGTTCGTTCGATCGAATAAACTCTCTCTCTCTCTCTCTATCGTGTTGAGGGAGTTTTTTTTATTAAACTTTGTTATAAATATTGCTTTTCCTCCTGCCGCAGGTGAACTTTGGTTTTGCTTGTTCACCCTCGTTCCAGCGAGCGTAATGGGAAGAGTCGTATGTATCGTATGGTTCATTTTTCTTACACCCATCCACCCATCATTACGTTGGCAACGCAAAATGCGGAAGGGAAATTTTACCTTATTTCTTACACCACAGCGCGTACCTCGCGCTTGATCAACTTGTAAACGGAGAAATATTAAAAGGCCGCGATTAAAGACGTAATGGCCTGTACATGATTCTTGTTAAGGAAAGTGATTATAGACGGGTGAAGCGTAAACATGGAAAAATGGTTTTACCTTTTACATTCTTTCCATCGTGGTAAAATCCTTTCTGGGAACTATAATGTAGCGGAAGGGTCATGTAATTTTAAAAAGAGAAAAGTTGGTTTGAACCTACAAATGGCTACAAATGGAGTTAATATTTGGCAGAGGTTAATGATATTTTTGGCGATAAAAGGTGTCGTCTAAAGCGATTGGTCTCCTTTAAAATAGAATTTACAGATACTTATATGGAGAAAGGAAGAGTAGAAGGTCAGATACCTTTCTGCTATCTAATACTATCTGCTTCTCTCTTCGCCTAGTCTAGTCTAGTACTAGTCTTATATTTTATTTGTAATGTACGTAATATACGTATTATACTTCTTGTCTTACGATGGGTTTTACTTTTTTTTAACTGTTAACAATTTCTTCTTCGATCTGAAGAACTCTTCATTAATCTTTTCACGATCTCTCAGTTTCTAAACTCACAATATTTCTAAACATGTGTTCTACGGGGACTGGAGAGGATGAAAGTAGATCTGCGACCAACTTTGTTTTTTAGACCAAATGACGTGACTCCTAACCTAACCTAAGAACTAAGAACCAAGAAGAAAAATACAGGAGCATCTTCAAAAACGATGTCTTTGTCTCTTTTTCGGGTAAATTGATTTTAAAGTGCAACGGCAAACGAATTAACCTGGTTATGTCATTAGAATGACACCGAACGATCTTGCTGGCGAAATTCAGTCGTCTAAGTCGTGCACTTGATCAGAAGAGGCGTGCTAGACACTAGCTGAGATGGTGTGATGATGTTGATGGATCTACCAGAAATACTGGGGAACGCGAGGCGATCGTCCACAAGCTGTTTAGAAGAGTCTAACTAGTAAGTTAGTAAGTATTTCTGTTTCAGTTGAGATCAGTACGTCATGAGATTGAGGACTCTTAATAATATGTCCAGCGAACAATATGAAATCATTAATTAGTTGTTATTTTTCTCAAACTTCCTCAAACTGCAATAGGAACATTGCCAATTCCTTGAAGTTGATTTTACTCCAACACCTTACCATTCCAATTATGTAAAATTTAACATTGTTGATAACATCGTATCATTGAATATGATCACTATTAGCACATTTGCTATCAGGTTTCTAATTGACACCGTATCGTACCGACTGGGAAGGGTTGCAATACATTCAAAGTTCCCGAATGCCGAAGCAGTAGATACCTTAATTGAATAGCTTTTTTCCAGATTTTTTCGACTCAAAACCCAATCTGTAGAAACGCACAAACATCTTCACGAAGGCAGAAGGCAACAGAAAAGCTGCATCGGTCAATCCCGACGAACGCTTTTCGTTCCGATGGCATCAGTATGATTAGGTTCGGTTCGTTTATGGGTTACTCGCAGCCATATTCACGGGGGGAGCCCTCGAGCGCAACGAGGCTCTACTTTCGATCACAACATTATGATGATGTACCTTGAAATTAAATAATTACTTACAATCCCGTCCCATGCTGGACCCGATTGCGCGGGTATGCGAAACCGCAAACAAGCACATGATTGTGGTAGGAAGAACAAAACCTCAACAAAAAAAACTGTTGCAAAGACGTTGCTGAATCAATATCGATATTTCAAGCTACATTATCGATGCTTCATTTTCGCCTTGGGCAGGTGAAACGCAACCGTGCGATGGAACGAGAACCAAAGGTACAATGTTGGCAGGAGGCATTTTCATTTCTGCTCCTTGTGTGTGTGTGTGTGTGATGTTTTTTTTCCTTCTCTTCTTATTTTATTACTGTACACCTCCCACCGGAGGGCATCCTTTGCAAGCACGCAAGCAAAAGGAACGATAACGGGCACGACCATCATCCAAACTCGACACTACTCGGGCAGCATCAGCATCAGACATGCATATGGTATCGTTCCAACGAGGTCTTCCCTCACATGCCCCCATGGAAAGGTGGCCTCCAGATTTGTGCTGCGTGTTGGTAAAGTACAGAAAATGCGTTTTCCATTTTGTCTGGCTGCCCATTTTCATCTCTTCCATGCGCGCGCGGGGTCAGTGCCGTGCGCTGGTGACGAAGGCCGCCCTGAACGGACACTCAGAGCGGACGGAATGGAACGACCTCGGAGCCAACCAGCGCAATGCATCAGCGTAATGATGTTGCATTATTATGCTCTTGCAGGGTTGCGTTTCACTCGTGTCCGCCTGCCATCTTTTCGCCATTTGGCGGTATGGTGCGGTGCGGTGTCTGCCGGGCCAGGGGGTTTTTGGGACGGTTCTGAAGCGGAAGGTGTTCTTGTTTTTAGAACTTTTCTTCAAGCGCTCCTCGCGTTTGCAGCAAAAGAAGGGGGGTTTAAACCATTTATGTGTGTGCCTTCCCTTTTTTGCGCCAATCGGCACTTGCCGATTTAATGCAACAAACACGACAGCATGCACACGCGCGATCGCCGGTTTTTTGTTATGGTTGGAGGTTTTTTTGAGTGCAACCATTACCGGTGTCGTTTGCCGTTTTGTATCGTTCGTGTACGATCTCTTTATGCTTTACACTGTACGCCCCGAAGGTTGTCATTCTACATCGAATCGTTCTAAACCGGTATTTGATCAATCATAACAATCATAATTCTCTTGAGTAGAACTAAAAAAATAAAAACCTTTACTCACTATTTATTATAGAAGAAAATGTTGGAAGAACAGAGTGTTTCCTCTAACATTTTCATGCAAAAAAATGAAGCATCTTTTAAACAAAACCATAATTGATGGTCATACCGACTGCAAATTGCACTTCCTGCGAGCATATCCTCTCCATGGTTAAAACTACGTGATAAATTTGGCCGGTGCGATATTTCTGCGATCGACGAGGATGGAAAGTTCACANCGAAGGTTGTCATTCTACATCGAATCGTTCTAAACCGGTATTTGATCAATCATAACAATCATAATTCTCTTGAGTAGAACTAAAAAAATAAAAACCTTTACTCACTATTTATTATAGAAGAAAATGTTGGAAGAACAGAGTGTTTCCTCTAACATTTTCATGCAAAAAAATGAAGCATCTTTTAAACAAAATCATAATTGATGGTCATACCGACTGCAAATTGCACTTCCTGCGAGCACATCCTCTTAAAACTACGTGATAAATTTGGCCGGTGCGATATTTCTGCGATCGACGAGGATGGAAAGTTCACACGGATTTGACCGATCGTTGCATTAATTGCTTGACCTTTCGAGGCACACCGAACCACCGAGCCACGAGCTTAGCCGGATAGCCCTTCGGCTAACCGATTGGTTCATAAATTATGAATCGCGATATGCGGCTTTTTCCTTTTTTTGTGGGGGGGGTGGGGAAGGATTTTTTTTGTTCCTTTGGCCACGGATTGTTTCACGCTGCTACGGTAGATTCGCGATCGTGCGATCGTGGCAGGGTGTTACGATTGTAAACGAGGTGTTCAAGTCCCATCGAAAGGCATTGGTATTGCATTGCATTGAGGATATACCGGTCACTTCTACCGGTTTGTCTTTCTACATCTTTCGATAATGTTTTTCATTTGTCGTGGATCGTTCACACCACTCCTAATTAGCAGCTCAAATGGTTTGATGATCTTAGCACTTATGTTCTTGAAAAATAATTGTAAAAAATTGCATTACATATGGTGATACATTTTTAACTTCTTTTATAACATTATTTTTAATAATACAAAAAATAGCTTCAATAATTGAATGGATTTTTTATGACACGAAATAGTCCGTTTTGGTCGATTAGCTTTGTTTGTCCTAATTGTGACAAATGAAGCTTGTGTGTGGAATGCAGATCGAAAAACAAAACCTCTCATACTAATTAGGCCACACACATTGCCAGTATTTATACTGAAGACGTCGTGTGACGTTGGAATTTTTCATTTTTCCTACATCACTTCACCATATGTTAGTTTTGATGCCAGGCTGGAACACAGCCAGTCATCCACAGTGAGCGTAGACGGTTGAGATGTTGACAATCTTAAATGATGCCGAAAATTTTAATTATGCTTAATCGCTGTCACTTGGTTGGTTGGCTAACAAATTTATCTGACTATGAAGTACAGACCGCGTTCGAATGTTTTCTTTTTTTCGTAGCTGATGCGTCTTTAAGATTGTTCAAGTACGTATAAACGAACTGCTTAAACTAAGGGGAATTATTATGGCTATTTCTATTGCTATTGCTGTAGTAGTCCTTTCAATTGCTTATGATTAACTGATCTTTTTCTTAATTTACTTCATCCTCATCTACTTCTTCTTGATTGATTAATTTAGTTGCGAATTTAGGATTGGGTTGTACGGCATCATTTGAATGACATTATCAGCCCACCGAAACCATCATAAATGCATAGCATAATATGTATATCACCCTCTCGTTAGACGAACCTCCAGTTTTGATGTAACAACTGTTATTAAAATATTTATTTTTTTTTATTCATAAAGAACGGCCTGGCCGTATTACTTATTAAAATATTTTATTCATAAGCAAAAAATCCTGACAGAGTTGTATTGCACACATCAGGTATTGCATTGGAAAGTAAACAAATAAAAAAAAGACTATGCATTGTTCTAACCCGGTATGGATGGTTAAGGTTTCCAATATTGGTATGTTTTTAAATTCTAAATTTACAACTACATTTATGGAAAACTCAAGGCACATTATTCTGCAGATCAAACGCAGATGATCTGGAAGATTTTTTTTCAAACAACCAACCGTTTGAAGTAACGTATGCACGTGCACTGAAATTTAAACGTGCTATGCGTTTTGCATACTTTGCGGCGGATTTGTTTACAGGGCTGCTTCGAAGTAATCGCGGTTGAATATTCTGTCGGATCGTTCATCAAGTTTTTATTCAATCTCTTATCAGCATTAATTTATTGTTTTCAATAACTCTAACCCAAATTCTGCATGTGGTCAAAAGTGAATCATACATTTAGCATAAAATGTAAATGTGCGCATACAAATTCTTTTCGCATTTATTGTCTTACCTTTGAACCCTGCTTTTGAGAACAGCCCTGTCCGTTAGCCCTACTGACAACAGCAATGTCAAAATCGAAATGTCAAAATAACCTCTCGCTGTCAAATTGTTGTGCTTAAAAAAAACAAAAGACTTTTTCTTGTTCCTTCGGCACGGAAAATTATTTAATGGCTTCGCTAAAAGATTGGGACGTGCTCCGCCTATCGACACTGATAACGAATGTGAACGCAAAACTATCAGCCAGCATAAGAATCGACAAGGAGTATCAGCTGTTGTGTCTCGTGCGACAAAATGATCAAATACTGTTCCGGTACATTGATCGCCACGGCGAAGTACACCTGATGCTGCTGTGTTGGTTCGCTGAGAATCAGAAAAAAATTCAGGACGTGTGCTTCGATAATGCTGGCAGCCTTTTGTTGGTGTTTTGTAAGTATTTCTTTCCTTTCCTGCTGGTTTAAAACTAACCCACCAGTTTGACGACCATCCGCTGCTGCTTTTACAGGCTATGACAACACGCTGCACATTGTGCCTGCGCTTGCAATTTGTGATAAATCGTACGAAGATGGAAAACGAGCTCCGGAGATTACCTCTTTCATCGTCCCATTCATTGGACCGCACGAGTGTCCAAATCCTCAAACCTGTCCCAACAATTCGCACAACAATCATCCACAGACTGTTTCGTCGCACCGTTCGTCAGTCACCTCCGAAGCCAGCCTTAAGGGTACGGGGGCAAGCGGGGGCAGTCCAACGTCGGAACCGAATGTTATCTTTGATGCACCGACTATTAAAAAGTCCAGCTCAACCTACACAACGCACAAGATTGATGAAATCTTTTCACTGAACAGCATCTACCGAAAGTTGTTTCTCGAGCAGCTGGAAAGGGCACGTCAGGAAGAGAATGCGAACCGGAGCATATCGGCCACCGGAACCGACACACCGATTGCGATGCAAACGATCGAAGACTTTTTCGCTGATGGGTGTCAGTTGAAGGAAAGTATGGGTGTGACTGGTGAGGCTGTGTCCAAGGCGTCCACACCGCAGGAAACGTTCTCCATAAGCTCCAGTTTGGAGTCAACGGTGTCGCTGTCCTGCCCGTATCCCACGTGCTGCAGCTGGTGGAAAACACTGGCCAATGAACCGCGTGCTATTTTAGGCTATTCAGATGGTTCGATATGTGTTGTGGGTAAGAGATCGTGAGCCGCAGCTGAAGTTGGCATTTTATTGATCGTTTTTTTTCTTGCAGGACTTATGCCAAATTGTTCCTTTCTCGGAGATACCAACTGCGAAAGAGGATCGATCGAAAAGCTTATCATCTGTCAGGATAATAGCATGGAAACGATCAGTCTGATGATAAACACCTCTACCAAAGAGCAATGGAAGCTGCTTCTGGAGCAAAAGTCCATCAAGTACACCTTTCCAGGTGTCATCACTCCGACGTCCGTACAGGATTTAAAATCAGAACTGCTGAAATCCCTGTCAACCGACGGTACTGAAACTGATGATCGTTCCGTACCGATAGAAGACTGGCAAATTGTACTCTCGCTACCAAAGGACAGTGAATCGGCTGGTGGAAGTCAGCAGCGTCAATCCGCTTCAAGCTTGCCACAAAACAACGATGGTGAGAGCAATGATTCGAGCCCGAACAGCTCCGAACCAATGTCGGGTGATGATTTCGAGAAGGTAGAAAATGAATCTGCTACGGAGGGAAATGACAAAGCGGGACAGCAACAAGGTGCCCTGCCAAAGCTGTTTCCTGCGGCTAAAGCACGGCTACTGTCGTTGCGAGATCTTGGCGCAAAGAAGATAGGCACGTTGAAGCTAAAACTGTCCGAAAGTCGTATCCGTGCGAAGGAACGCGAAAAGTACAAGGAACAGGCGGCAAATCTGGCTGTGATGGAACTGCCCGGCATGTATCCGGAAATACTTACAACACCGGCCGGACCGTACTTTGTGGTGCAGCATTTGGATGGGAAGTATCTGCTGAGTGCGCTCCATTCGTACTCCGACACGCTGTCGGTGCACAGTATGGACATAAGCTTGATACCGCTGCACATCTACAAGCTGCCGAAGCAGTGCCATACGACGTTGCTGACGAAGAATGTACTGTACGTGCTGCACAGCTTGTCCGCAGAAGAAACGATCGACACACCACCGGAGGGACCTTCGGAATCAAAAATGGATGGAACTAATTCGCCGGATGAAACCAGCAGCAGCATAACCGATACGGGTGCACCGAATACGGTCAGTGTTGTCAGTTGCAAGATTGCCGCCATGAAGATGGGTGACGATTGCGATTTTAACGAACATTCGCTGTTGGGTGTGTTTCACTTTCCCGAGGAGCGCGTTCTCGACATTCATCGTGTGTCGGGTTGTGGTCCGACGGTGGTAGAGGGTGCGATGCATCCAAACGGTGCATCCGATTCGGATGCAGACCAACAACAGCCTTCCGCATCGAACGCTGCAGACCCGAACGAAGGGCGATCGATCTTTCAAAAGTCGGCCGTTTCGAATTATCTACGTATTCAGCGTGGACTGCGTATGGAGCGTAAGCTGGACATATCCGAGCAGCAGGTAATGGCAGAAGAATTTCCTAGCATCGAGTACGATCAAGCGTTGATCGTAACCGATCGTAACCTGTACTCAGTGGAGCTGGCGGATAGTGGGAAAAATTTGTTCCTAAATCTTGCGCACAAAAATATTTGGGCAGCATGTGAAGATTTCTGTGCCACGTTCGGTCTCCCGTTGGCAAGCTGTATCGAGTACGCCGGTGATGTTCTGCTGCGTAGAAAGCGCATCTCCGAAGCGCTTATGACGTACAACGTAGCCCGACTGTCACCGATGAAGACGGCCCTAAAGCTAGCACTGGCAAACGAAAGCAAAGCGCTGATGAAACTGTCCGCAATGGCTTTGCGTAACACGCACATCATTAACAGTCAGTTCCTGATGCACGACGTCATGCGCCAGCTGGTCGATGAGGCACATCTCGGGAACGTCGTTTACGATTCTTTGATGAATGTAAGTGCGTTGTGGTTGGTTGCTGTTAGTGAAACACTTGCTAAATTGCCTTTTTTTGTTTCTCCTTTAGCTAAATTCACGTACAACACTAAAGCCCATCAATACCGGTGCACAGTGTAGTGATTTTTCGTACGATAACGACGACGTCATGCTGGACGTGCAGATTTCACCTTCGGACCAGTTTCATCTGTCGAATTTAATGTTTCTGACGCTTTGTGAGCGTTGCACGGTAGATAAGAATTACATCCCGCTGTGGAACTATATCGTCACGAACAGCAAATATCACACGAGCTTGGCGTGCATAATGCTTGCGCACGGGAAACTTTACTCAACGGCTGTGCTGCTTGCGATGACACGCGGTACCTGTCTGGATGTGTTCAGCTGTCTCGTAGGCACCTGGGAGCAAACGATTGCCGAAACGCCCGCAGCAACACCGGCCGAGACGAACGCATTCGTGTACAACCTGTCGAACGAGCTGTTTATGGAGTGTTTAATCTATTTGCAAGATTATACGATCAATTACTTGCAACTGATACGCAAATATCTCGACGTGTTCGATATAAACGTGTTGGAACGTTTGATTCACCAACTGAACCCTTTTCATCCCGTTTATCGNGAGACGAACGCATTCGTGTACAACCTGTCGAACGAGCTGTTTATGGAGTGTTTAATCTATTTGCAAGATTATACGATCAATTACTTGCAACTGATACGCAAATATCTCGACGTGTTCGATATAAACGTGTTGGAACGTTTGATTCACCAACTGAACCCTTTTCATCCCGTTTATCGCCCACTAATGCATCGACTGTCGAACCATGAAAGCACTGCGAAGGAACCTTCCGGCCGGCATTTGCTATTTTTCTGCAAAGCATTAATCGAAACATTTCTAGCCGTATCGATACGGGCGCAAGAGTTAAAAATGCATCACGATGGATCGTTTCTAAACGCTCTCAAGCATGTGCGGGTGCACCACGAGGAGCGTGCGACCGAGATGCGTTTGGCACGCTTTTCACCGATCGCTACCGGGTTCTTTCATGCGGCGGCAGTCGTTAACCATGCCGCATACATTTGGGGCTCGAACGGCATTAACTGTGCGCTGAGTCGTACCGCACTGCAAGGGGATGCGATTGGAGCGAATGGACAACCACCGGCATTGAGCTTCTTGCGCCAGATCGAACTCGATGTACTTGCCGTACAGTGTGGTCGGCTTCATACGCTGTTTCTCACCAGCAATGGAGTAAGTGGATGGAATGATTTGTCGGGTAGGACTATCTGTTTTAATATGTTGAAACTCTTGTTTTTAGCTGTATGCTATGGGTGCGAACAATCTGGGCCAGCTCGGAATCGGAAATCATGTGATAAACGCACTGCAACCAATGCTCGTGAAAACGCTCGATGGTAAAGGGATTACTCATTTCTCCGCTGGACAGTATCATAATGCGGTTGTGGCGAATGGATTGCTGTATACTTGGGGGTAAGTTGCAGGTTTTGAAGGTGTGATGTAAGATACAATTATTTTCCTGTTCGTTCACAGATGGGGCGTATTTGGACAGCTTGGACATGGCACGGTGAACGATTGCAACAAACCAAAGATAGTAGAATTTTTCCGAAACAAGGTAAGGTGTTGTTGAGTTCGCCGTTAGAGGCGTTTTCTGATATATTTTCGTTTTCAGAAAATTTTACAAATCGCGCTTGGCCATGCTCACACTATGGTGTTATGCCGCGGGCATCAAGAAACTCGTAGCAGCCTGTACGTGTTCGGTTCCAACCATTACGGCCAGCTCGGGTTGGGACAGGAAGATCCATTTGGAGCAACCGTTGATACGCGCAATGGCAAATCGTTCTTAATCTCGCTCGTTCCGCGCAAAGTGTTGCTTGACGAAGAGATATCCGTTATCAACACGAAACTATTTGTGAATGTAAGCAACGCGCGAGACCAATTAGTTTAGGAAGAAACACTACATTTTCTCCTCATTTTTTCAGCTCATTTTAACCACCACAAACAGACTGTACACATGGGGCTCTTCACCACAAGCGTTACGTTTGGCAACGCAGGCAAGAAAACGTGCAAAATCTTCCAACACTGGTAAGAGCGGTAGCTATTCAAAATTTAGCTCCATTTTAAGATCGGCATCAAAATTCCACACAACGGAACCTTCTGCAAACGAACCGGAAACTTCTTCGGCGGAAAACCAAGCACAACAACCCGTAGAAGACGATTCGGAGAAGGATATTGATTCCACCAAAAATGATGGTGGGGAATCAAGTAAAAAGAAGGAAACAGAAGTTGAGGAAGAGCAAACGAACACAACGAGTGTTGACCAGCAGTCGGACGATGACACTGTTGCAGGACAATCAGACAGCAGTATTATTATACCGGAAATCAAGATAACCGACGATAGTCCGGCGAGCAATGAAAAGCTTGCGTCGTCGAATGAGTCGGAAGATAAAGCGACTGGCAACACTGGCGACGAAGCAATGGAGCATCTTTTCCCATCGTTTGTCGATACTTCACTGGTGGAGGGGCGTATTGTTAAGGTACGATCAGTTGGAAAACGAAAGAAAAGGGTGTGAACAGAAAATAAATTATCGTTTTTTTTCGTTTCAGATATCGAGCGGGCTGTACCATTTTGCGATCGTAACAGAGGACGGTTCCATTTACACCTGGGGCAAAAACATCGAACGCCAGCTGGGACGTGAAGGTGGTCGTAATGAGGTGCTGATACCGACCCGGTTGGAGATGGTAGACAATGTGGAGCACGTAGAGTGTGGAGCCGATTTTACGCTCATCATGACGAAGGAACATTTGGTGAAGGCTTGGGGCAATAACAATATGGGCCAGTGCGCTAAGGAGATCAATCTCGATCGTACCGGAATACCGGGAAAGTTGGTACGGTTGCCGATCTCGAACCGTGTCGTTCGCATCCCGGACAGCTCCCAGTTTATCGAAGCACCTTACGAGGTTAAACTGCCGACAAACGATGGACTCGGCTATGATGAGTCGCTACGGTTCCTAAAATCCATGCCGAAGTTTAGGCGGTCGTTCGTGATAAAGAGTGCACTGGAGAAGCAAATCAGCAATATTATTTCGACAATAAGCTCAAGCCTAAACGATGTTAGCAATGCCGAGGTAGACGATGTGGTCTGTGAGCTGCCGGATCCGTTGGGCGAAGGGAAATTGTTAGCGTTACAGTTGCAGCAGCATCACGCAAACAGTACCATGTCTTCGTTGCAATCGGTTTCGTACGCAACATCACCGACATCGTTGGCATTGGACGACGAGGAGGATGAAGAGGATGAGGATGAGGATGAAGATGAGGAGGGTGAAATAGGGCAGGCAGAGGAATCGGACGGCAGAAGAACCAATGGTGGGACGGAACGTTCAATGGATACGTCACGTTTGTTTAACGAGCGCCATTTGCTGGGCAATGATTTCATTCACTACTGTCTGTACATCTTTCACGGTTTGTACAGCCAGGACGATGTGCTAGAGTTGACCAAACGTGGGTCCGAATATCATATCCGCATGCTAATGCTAAATTACGATTACGTCGAAGCGTTCCGACTGATACTGGAGATGCGCTCGTCATCACTGTCGTCCTCTGCATCGACAGCGGCAATTGCCTGTCAAACGCAAAACATGGTCAAAATCTTCGAATACTTCACGAAGGACTCCAACATTATACCGATGGAGATGGGCAATATTAAGTACTTTATCTACGAACTGTTTATGTACTTCATTCGGCACAACTTAAACGTGGATGTGCTGGAAGAGTTCTTTCTGCGCAATCTCGATTGCTACCTGGTGCAGCTTGCATCCGTACTGTACTTTAACAATCTGAACAATCTGCTAACTTCGTCGCGTTTGGCAACGACTGCTGGTGGTATTGACACGGAGGTACTCGCACTGGAGCGTAAGTTGCTGGACAAGTTTAACAACAACAATGGCAATCCATTGCTGACGGGGGAACTGTTTGGCCATGGGACAAGAACGTCCAGTGGGCAGGTGATTCGTAAGCTAGAAAATACGGACACTATATGTAAGGCCCTCAGTACGACGTTCAATGTAACCGTTTGCCAGAAGCTGTTGGAACACTTTGATCGCTTCAAATGACTATACGCGTTCGGTGTCGGTGAGATGGAACAGGACGTTCAAGAAAGGGCACGCTAATACGTGATAGTTCGTACTGTTTTAACTGATGGCTCTAGTTCCTTCCCGCTGTTCCTTTTGCGCACTTTACCCAACTAATAGTGCAATGTTTTTTATCAGTTGGATGGATTTTTTATACTCAAATTTTAAGCACACATGGTGCAGAAAAAATCATTTTCAAAAGGAGGGAAAAGTACCAGATGCAATAAAAAATCATACGTTGATATTAGTCAGTGATAGGAGGGACCTAGTTACATGCTCAGTTATGTTTTGTAAGTTTTACACCATTCAGTAACCGTTCGGTCGCCCTTAAAGACAACTCAAGAGAGGGAGTGTTTGGTTATGAAGAATTTTAATGCAATCATTTTTACAACGAAACGTTTTTCGATGCGACTACTTACCAATAGAAGGAACTTACTAGGAACAAGAACAAATGAGGGTACACGAGAACAGTGCCAGATTAGTCTACTAACAGTGTACGCACAATGATAATCCTATCAGTGCTGTGTTTGAATTAGTTTGTACGGTGGCCTATTATGGTACTTTGTAAGCAGTTTTTTCTCATCGCCACACTGACGAACTATTTATTATTCAATTTTGTCTACAACTTTATAAGACGATATTTAACAAAACGAACCTGTAGCGCATTAGTGTAGTGTGTTTCTTCTCTTTTGTACGTGTGTGTTCATAAAATATTTGTCGTACGATTCTGCGGACCTTGGTTTGGGTATAGAAAAACACACATTAAATTATTATATTTCCCACCAAACGCGATGCAAGATCGTATGATGCAACACAAAAAAAAACCAAACAGTTAGGTTAGGTTGGATTTTTAATTAATCTTTGATTGCACGTATTGACTGCGTACGGTGGGTGTGTGTTCAATTAGCAAAAACGCCGGCTTTTGAAAGCGCAAACATTGATCGGTCAGATTGGCAGTTTCGCATAATTAAACAGTTAAGATAACTCACATGCGCTCGGTCAGGACACAAAATACAAAACCATAACAACAACAAAAAAATGTTGTAAAGTGTCTACATGGCATGGTACAAGTAATTACCGCATCTGCCATATTGTTTCAATCGCAACGCCATCTGATTAGCTTCGTTTGATGTGTGCCTGCCGCGTGTGGATGGATGATTAAGCATGCGTTGAAGTGTAATTAAGAGACATTATTGGCTATTTCCCAACGATTTATAGATTACGACAACTAGCAACAAACAAAACAAAACAAAAAAGTAACAAAACCGTTTCATTATAATCCAACTTATGTTAATAATTATTTATCAAAAGCTATGGTAATAATCGATAGATAAGTACATTAGCTGAAGCATGAACTTCAAAACCGTAGGAAACATTATTAGTGGGCGCAAATGCACGTTTTTTTTTTCGCTCATTAATCTCAGTTGCAATTCAACCGTACCCACATTCATTAGTGTCGCTCTTGATGTTTTGATTAAGGATTTCGAGGTTTTTGATGTAGCAAATGTGGAAGCATTACAAAAAAAAAACCATCCTAATGAAGTATGACCTCTTTGGGTCGCTCATGCAGTAGATTTCTCGAATCATGGCAAAAAAGATTTCTTGAGTGAGTTTAGATTACGAAATTCCCATTTCAATAGTGTGTCTTTTACTTAATTAGATGTGTATTTAACCACAGCTACATCACAAAAGACATGGCATGATTGTTTTTAGGATGATGATCATTATTAAATTTTATTTTAATTGCCAACACCCCGCAGACTTCATTATTCTAGTCCATCAATTTATAATGCATAACGATAACGTATATTTATATAGTTTAGTAATTAGTTTCACTCACCTTAATAATGCGCTTGTGATGATAGCAGGGTTTCGTTTTTGGTTTGTTCAGTTTCATAGTGTGGCAATAATTATATACGAATGAGGTAAAGTTACTAGTAGATCGCAATAAAAGCTATGAAAGTAGGGAAAATAATTACACAACGGTATATTACACGCACAGCCTACAATCTTTCGCCGTAGAACGTTGTGTGCATTGTTGTTTGTTATTTTACCGATCTGTTTTCGTACCGAATCAACATCTCACTAGGAAGCTAGAAATACGTTTTTGCAACTTACCATACAATAACGAAGGAATTTGGCCATATTATGCTTAGCAAAAACCCGATAAAGTGAAGCGAAAAGACGTCTCGATTAACTGGATGAACCAAATAACGTTGACGAAAACGAGAGCAATACATTGTTAAAGATGAGCGTATTGCGATAAGAAAAGCTAAAAGAAACTAAGGAACAGGAAGCTTATTGTGACACAAACTAAAAACATTGTTGAACGACTAATAGAGTGTAGTAAAATGTGGTTATGACTGAAAGGGATCAAAATGGAAATCAGTAACACTATATAAAGAATTCACAACAACAACACGTAAAGCATCTTTAACGAAAAAAGCAATACACGAGATATAAGAATACAACATACAGTGGATGAAACAAAATGACTGCTGAAAGATGGCGTGGGCAAAAGGCCTATTGTTGTTAGCTTTGGTGTGCCATGGTGTGCGGCGTGAAGCCCTTCCGCTTATTTCCGCACAATTAAGAGCTTGCCTTCTGGAGGAAACTGACTGCTGGAGAAGAATCATTCAATAAAGGATTTGTTTACTGCAAAACTAGACAGATTTATTGACTNTGGTGTGCCATGGTGTGCGGCGTGAAGCCCTTCCGCTTATTTCCGCACAATTAAGAGCTTGCCTTCTGGAGGAAACTGACTGCTGGAGAAGAATCATTCAATAAAGGATTTGTTTACTGCAAAACTAGACAGATTTATTTACTTTTTCGTGAGAATAACTTACTTTAGTATTTATTACTGTTTGTTCCATGACGGCTTATTGTTATATTTTAAGTAAATAATTATTTATACATTAAATTTTTATACACATTTTTTATATAAAGTTATAACTTTCACCAATAGCTTTGTACCGAATTTGGCAAAATGGCAATTAGAAAAGTTTTAGCATTATTTTTGGCAAATCTAAAGTCTGTAAATATCAACTATCCGGCTGCGTTGCGTACTTCGTTGGTCCACCGGTCAGGGTGGAAGAGCGGGTTTGATCGAAAGGAGCGAAGAGTTGTTTTTTCTACGAGCCTTTTTACATTCGTCTCTCCAGGAGGAGCGAAGTGTGTGCGAACCAATGAGATGCGAAAGATAAAATCGGACGATTGCCGGCTTCGGCAATTATCGTTGTGTAGGTGTGGCGTGATAACGAAAGCAGATGAGATCATGATCATGAGATAAAGAGGATCAGTAGCGTTCGGACAGTGGTACATGAGAGATATAAAAAAAAAGCTTTCGGTAACATTTTGCAAGCGTTGCTTTTTTTGGGGCAAAAAGTGATGTTCTTTCTTTGAGGATACAAAAAACAGTTAGTGTATCATATTCTATATCATATATCATATAGAAATATTGAAAATTTTTGTGTAACACGTGTACAAATTGTTCCCAGCCGCGGCTTGGGTTTTGTGTGTGCGTATGCGTACTTGCGATACGCACCTCAAGCGGCAAGTGTGTAAGTGAACGTATTGAACGTATCACGAACAGTATTGTCTTTCATAGCAAATGTAACACTTTCATCGTTGATTGCATTTTAAATCAATTTGGTTTCTTTTTATTGTAAGAAAAAGACTACAAAGTTTGAAAAAATGATTAAGCAAAAGTGTGTTGAGCGTCCTTACGCTCTCCAACGCGCGGAGAGTACGCGTGTGAGAGTAAGCAAATGTTCAAACCAGTGCGTGTACCCATGCGTGTACTAAGCTTGCCAATTATTTGTATTTGTGTCGTGCAGTGGACATTTGAAAACCGGTTTTGTCATAAAATCACGCCATACGAGGTTCGTAATGGCACGAGGCTTTTTTTGTTCGTAATCTCCCTGCTAGCTAGCTTCGGATAGATCATACGATTTAAAATTAATTCTTTCGGTAATAAATACTTTCGGCAATATAAAAAAAAACTTCAGTTGTGTACAGTGCATAGCAAAAACATGCAAGTGTTGGTTTTTTTGGTGAAAAAAAAGTTGGTTATTTTTTTGTGAAAAAAAGTGATATTTTGTTTTTCGAGAGCTTATTGCGTAAATTCGTGATTCGGTTATTGCGTGATAAATGTGTCCATTGTAGGCGAGTGTCGTGTTTAAAATGTGCCAAAGCGCATTGAAGTTTGCATTTGTCTTTGTGCACACAAAAAAAGTTCAAGTGTGCTGTTTTTTGCGTGATAAAGTTAAGTCATTTGCTCGGTGAGTTTATTGCGTGAATGCGTGATTCGGTTAATGCGTGAAAATGCAGCCATTGTAGGTGAGTGTCGTGTTTAAAAGGCGCCAAAGCGCATTGAAGTGTGTGTGAGTGTTTGTGTGTGAAAGAAAAAAGATGTATGAAAGTAAAGTGTCCTCGTTTACCTGGGTAAGTAAATGCAAAATATGTATTTCGTTCAAGGCTAAAAAAGTTGCCTCAAAATTAAAGTAAATTTGCCTCACCACCCCTCAACTTTGTATTGGTAGGCACCAGCCGCCAATACCTAATTTGCCTAGGGCCACCGAAGCGCTTAATCCTGATACGCCGATATTTAGTTTTATGTCGAATTACAGCTCTTATCAACAGCTTTTTGCCAAATTTATGGAAAATCAAAGATCAACGTTCTGAACAAAATTCTGAAGTACACCATTCATATGACCGCGGAATAATAATTATTAGTATTTTTTTTTCGTCTAAAATTGATGGCTTCTTTTGTAAAGATTATCCACCAGAAACTAAAATTTTCTACAAAATTTATGGAATTTTTTGATTACTAGGCGAAAACAAATTCTCGTTAACTTTTCATATAGATTGTATGGAAAGGATATTTTCTTATAACGAATGTGTCGCATATGGACTAACATACTTAAACGAACTTAACACATTATAAGTGGGTTGATTTTAGTTGATAATTCACTGAATTCCTTTCTAGGTACAGTGGAGCGCCGATTAAGGGCCGATTACATTATGTACTTTTGCTTGGTTTTTACCATGGTAGAATGTGTCAAAATCGATTTGACAGATTCTACCAAGGCATGGTAAAAATTATTCGGTTTGTCCTGTGTAGATTCTGTCACCGTGTGGTAGCATAGAAAAAACCAACTTTGTTCCAAGATTGCGATTACACATGAGCCATGGTGTTTTCTGTCAAATAGTGCAGTTTGAAGTTATTTTGACACATTCTACCATGGTAAAAACCAAGCAAAAGTACATAATGTAATCGGCCCTTTATACGGGTACCTTTTATCCGGCTGTCCCATTATCCGTGCAGCTCGGAAATGACAGTTCCAATGGCGAATTGACATATTAACTGCAAAACCAATGATAACGAGAAATAAAAGCCACTAAAAGGCAATGATACTATTTCCTCCAGTTCGACCATACAGAACAGATTTATTTTGCAAAGAGCAACTAATAAAATTAACATCTAACGTTAGAATAAAATTTCTTGCTAAACACTAATATTCATAAATAAAAAGGGTAGTGCCTATTATCCGTGATATTCGCTTATCGGGCAGGGACCGAGTCCCGATGAGGACGCATAATCGGCGTTTCACTGTATTTCGAATTATTCTAGCTTTCGGAGAATCAGTATCTCGCTTCATAAAAGCTTCATAAAAATAAATCACCCAGCTCAACACTGAGCGAAATGCGCTCAGAAAAGCGCACAGAGCTGCGAGCGCACAGAGCGACGAGCCCACTGAGCGCGTTTCGCTCGCCGCACAGTGCGCTCGTCGTTCAGTGCGCTTGTCGCGCAGTGGGCTCGTCGCTCAGTGCGCTCTCGCTCAGTGCTCTATTCGCTCAATGCTGAGCTACCTCCCGCTCGCCGCTCTTCGTGGCGAGCGCGAGCGGCTCGCTCCGCTCAGGCAAAAGAGCTGCTAGACCCAACGCTAGTTAGAGGGTTTTTGCGCAGGAGAAACTCTTAAGAGTCTTCATGACAGCAGAATCAAGTTTGACATTTAGCACAGAATCAAGTGTGAAGAACCTGTGCAATAGTATACTAGTTTTAGTATAGCTTTTTTAAAAACCAGGATAACAGAAAAACAATAAGCAAATACAAAGTAAAATAGAAACGAAAACTTTAAAACGGAAACGAATTCGTACGAGTACAGTACAAAATGGCTCCCAATCCATAAGAGAAGAGGGTCAAATATCCGTAGCCGAAAAACTTCATTCGCAGTGTTTCACCAGTGCGTTATTGTTTCCCTGCCAATGAGAACCACTCCAAATATTAATATCCCGCTTTTGCAAGCTTATTTGTTTGCTTTGTTGTTGCAGCGATTTTCGTCCTTTTTTTCCTCGGCCGGTTAGAAGATCAACACAATCATCGCGTTCCTGATCCCTGTTTTCTGCCCGGGCACGTTTTTGTACCAGCTTGCTTGGTAGTAGTTTCAATTTTACTTTCCCAGCGTTGTTTGGCCGGGGGTTTTAGAGACGAGCGTAATGTATCATATTTACCGAATGGTAATAATTTTTCCCACGAATCAACTTCAGGGGTCGGATCGGGGGTGTGTTGCGACGATGTAGCGTTGGTAGTGCATTTTGCATATTGTTTTAGTACTTTGCACGAGCATTTGTACAACGCAGCCATGGGTTGAGAGCGAGCGAGAGCTTCATAAGGAACGGAACCATGCGATGAGGCATATTTATTATTTGGTGACCTTTTTACTTCGATTGTTGGGTAGGGTCGGGTCGCCCTGTTCGAGGCTTTCCGGCCTGTGTTTATTCGAAGCAACGCTAGCGCAGGCATTTGTGAGCAGAATGTTGCGTACGCAATGAAGCCATTCGCCACTTTGCTTGCGCCGTACTTGCAAGCAAACTCTAATAGCATCCGATGCACATCGCATGCTGCGGTGCATCTTTCTCTCTTCGTAAAGGGCACAACTTTGGTTTATTGTGTTTCGGGTTGAGTGAGTTCCTAGCCGGGAAGGAACTGTACGGCACAAACACCGATCGGCTGGTTGTGGAGTAAATTCTGCATGCGCTTTTGCCTTTCGGTTTCAATGTACACAGTGCTTACAGTAGTACCGAAGCAATGCATTATGAACATGCAAGAGAGCAATCAAGAAGCTAGCAGCACAAGGGGAACACACACACACAATCCACTGGCCCATCTGCTTCACTGCTTCTCGCTGCTTGCAGTTGTGTTGCAAGTAAATAATAATTTTATTTAATGCATACCCGATCGGAGTGAGCTATCAATGTTGCAACCGTAGACAAAGAAACGAGAAAATGGTAGAACGATTGTAGCTTTTACCGATGCTTATCATTCAACTGATTGTTGTTTGGAGGGAGATTGTACCACTACCAGGCTTGGGGAAGTAATAACGCTCAAACCATTTGTCGAAATAGTAATGGGAAATAGCTCCACCAGCGATGTCAATATGCGCCATCTAATTGAGCGAATGTTGTGCCAACCGTTGTGAGAAGGACCTCTTTCCCAAAAAAAAANACATTTTCTGATGGCTTATGCCAGCTGTGCATTAATCTTGTACGCCTCATGCCTGGTGAAAGTAAATCTTTCTCTTTCTTATGATAGATCTAATTTTCTTACGCGTACGCTGCGAACTTTGTCGCGTCCGTAACAGCTCTTATCAACAGCTTTTTGCCAAATTTATGGAAAATCAAAGATCAACGTTCTGAACAAAATTCTGAAGTACACCATTCATATGACCGCGGAATAATAATTATTAGTATTTTTTTTCGTCTAAAATTGATGGCTTCTTTTGTAAAGATTACCCACCAGAAACTAAAATTTTCTACAAAATTTATGGAAATTTTTGAATACTAGGCGAAAACAAATTCTCGTTAACTTTTAATATAAATTGTATGGAAAGGAAGTTTTCTTATAACAAATTGTTCGCATATGGACTAACATACTTAAACGAACTTAACACATTATAAGTGGGTTGATTTTAGTTGATAAGTCGCTGAATGGCTTTCTAGGTACAGTGGAGCGCCGATTAAGGGCCGGTTACATTATGTACTTTTGCTTGGTTTTTACCATGGTAGAATGTGTCAAAATCGATTTGACAGATTGTACCAAGGCATGGTAAAAATCATTCGGTTTGTCCTGTGTAGATTCTGTCACCGTGTGGTAGCATAGAAAAAACCAACTTTGTTCCAAGATTGCGATTACACATGAGCCTTGGTGTTTTCTGTCAAATAGTGCAGTTTGAAGTTATTTTGACACATTCTACCATGGTAAAAACCAAGCAAAAGTACATAATGTAATCGGCCCTTTATACGGGTACCTTTTATCCGGCTGTCCCATTATGCGTGCTAATGACAGTTCCAATGGCGAATTGACATATTAACTGCAAACCCAATGATAACGAGAAATAAAAGCCACAAAAAGGCAATGATACTATTTCCTCCAGTTCGACCATACAGAACAGATTTATTTTGCAAAGAGCAACTAATAAAATTAACATCTAGCGTTAGAATAAAATTTCTTCCTAAACACTAATATTCATAAATAAAAAGAGTAGTGCCTATTATCCGTGATATTCGCTTATCGGGCAGGAACCGAGTCCCGATGAGGACGCATAATCGGCGTTTCACTGTATTTCGAATTATTCTAGCTTTCGGAGAATCAGTATCTCGCTTCATAAAAGCTTCATAAAAATAAATCACCCAGCTCAACACTGAGCGAAATGCACTCAGAAAAGCGCACAGAGCTGCGAGCGCACAGAGCGACGAGCCCACTGAGCGCGTTTCGCTCGTCGCATAGTGCGCTCGTCGTTCAGTGCTCTATTCGCTCAATGCTGAGCTACCTCCCGCTCGCCGCTCTTCGTGGCGAGCGCGAGCGGCTCGCTCCGCTCAGGCAAAAGAGCTGCTAGACCCAACGCTAGTTAGAGGGTTTTTGCGCAGGAGAAACTCTTAAGAGTCTTAATGACAGCAGAATCAAGTTTGACATTTAGCACAGAATCAAGTGTGAAGAACCTGTGCAATAGTATACTAGTTTTAGTATAGCTTTTTTAAAAACCTGTATAACAGAAAAACAATAAGCAAATACAAAGTAAAATAGAAACGAAAACTTTAAAACGGAAACGAATTCGTACGAGTACAGTACAAAATGGCTCCCAACCCATAAGAGAAGAGGGTCAAATATCCGTAGCCGAAAAACTTCATTCGCAGTGTTTCACCAGTGCGTTATTGTTTCCCTGCCAATGAGAACCACTCCAAATATTAATATCCCGCTTTTGCAAGCTTATTTGTTTGCTTTGTTGTTGCAGCGATTTTCGTCCTTTTTTTCCTCGGCCGGTTAGAAGATCAACACAATCATCGCGTTCCTGATCCCTGTTTTCTGCCCGGGCACGTTTTTGTACCAGCTTGCTTGGTAGTAGTTTCAATTTTACTTTCCCAGCGTTGTTTGGCCGGGGGTTTTAGAGACGAGCGTAATGTATCATATTTACCGAATGGTAATAATTTTTCCCACGAGTCAACTTCAGGGGTCGGATCGGGGGGGGTGTTGCGACGATGTAGCGTTGGTAGTGCATTTTGCATATTGTTTTAGTACTTTGCACGAGCATTTGTACAACGCAGCCATGGGTTGAGAGCGAGCGAGAGCTTCATAAGGAACGGAACCATGCGATGAGGCATATTTATTATTTGGTGACCTTTTTACTTCGATTGTTGGGTAGGGTCGGGTCGCCCTGTTCGAGGCTTTCCGGCCTGTGTTTATTCGAAGCAACGCAGGCATTTGTGAGCAGAATGTTGCGTACGCAATGAAGCCATTCGCCACTTTGCTTGCGCCGTACTTGCAAGCGAACTCTAATAGCATCCGATGCACATCGCATGCTGCGGTGCATCTTTCTCTCTTCGTAAAGGGCACAACTTTGGTTTATTGTGTTTCGGGTTGAGTGAGTTCCTAGTCGGGAAGGAACTGTACGGCACAAACCCCGATCGGCTGGTTGTGGAGTAAATTCTGCATGCGCTTTTGCCTTTCGGTTTCAATGTACACAGTGCTTACAGTAGTACCGAAGCAATGCATTATGAACATGCAAGAGAGCAATCAAGAAGCGTGCAGCACAAGGGGAACACACACACAATCCACTGGCCCATCTGCTTCACTGCTTCTCGCTGCTTGCAGCTGTGTTGCAAGTAAATAATAATTTTATTTAATGCATACCCGATCGGAGTGAGCTATCAATGTTGCAACCGTAGACAAAGAAACGAGAAAATGGTAGAACGATTGTAGCTTTTACCGATGCTTATCATTCAACTGATTGTTGTTTGGAGGGAGATTGTACCACTACCAGGTCTGTGGAAGTAATAACGCTCAAACCATTTGTCGAAATAGTAATGGGAAATAGCTCCACCAGCGATGTCAATATGCGCCATCTAATTGAGCGAATGTTTTGTCAACCGTTGTGAGAAGGTCCTCTTTCCCAAAAAAAAAAACCATTCCAGTGGGCAATATTGGTACAACGACGGGAAACAGTAGTAGCAAAATCGGAAATTAATTTGCACGAAAATAGGCAAAACAGGTTTTTACTCCTGTTCGGTGCAAACAAAAAGGTGCAGCATGTCCTTTTTAGGGACGTGACACGCTTCCGGTCACGTTCACGTGTTGTATCACGTGACGGGGTACGGTGGGGTTGCACTTTCGCGTGCATTTCCGCGATAATCCTATGTCACACGGCATCTCGCGTTGGTTTAGAATGAAAAGGGGTTTTGTAGTTTTTTTTTCTTTCCCTCCCCTTTCAACGTCATTACCCACCGGCTTTAGTCAGAAACTTCTTAGTGTGTAATGAAAAAGTATGGATTTTATTCACGAAGTCGAACCGAGTCCGAACACAAGCTGACGATGGGTTTTTTTTGCTACCCCATATCATACGTTCGTTAGTGCAATTAATTTAATGGCATCGTATAGTTTTAGCGTTTGCTTTTAACAAATATTGATGTACGGTTTATTGCATCGCTTGGGCATGATTTCGCTTACAGAAACGGAACGAAACACGTGTGTTGTGTTTTTTCTACTACCATTGTACACATATATTAATGAATGGAAAGTTATTTATGACCGAAATAGCGTTTGAAAGCATTCGTGCTTTTGCGTTTGCTTTCTTAGCGTTTCGTTGTGTGGTTTTGTTTCTTGTGCGGAAAGTATAAACAGGGTTTGAATTAATTTTTACCAAATTGCGGACACAATCTGGCGCTAGATGTGGTATGAAAAAACGAGCTGAATTACAAGAGACGTAAATTTCCTATATACTCTTTTTAATACCTTTTTTAACAGTTTTAATTAATCCAAGTGTCAAGATAAAAATACAGTTTACAGAAGCGTTTTTTTCTCTCTCTCTCTCACTTAAACATAATTTTGTAGCAGATTAAAAAAAAATTACTCGATATATTAGTAAAATCGAGTTTTCAGCATAATCAGCATCCCAAGATAATGTGATCAAAAATTATTTAAGGATTTCTTTTTTTTAAGTGGCATGTGAAAAATGGCGCCCGTCCATACGACAGGACCGGGTTCAAATCCCATCCGGACCGTCCCCCCGTAGCATGGACTGACTATCCTGCTACGTGGTAAAATAAGTCTTGATACGGCCAGGCCGTTCTAACCAAGCAAAAACAAATTTTTTCTTTTGTATTATTTTCATTAGAACGGCCATTAAGGGTAATTTATAAAGGTAAATAGAGTTCCAATTAAAAATTCCAATCAATACATAGACAAATTACGAAGTTCGCACCCAAATTCGGAAAGTACTGAGAATTATCTTTTTTCAAAATATTTCTCAAATTTTTTGAATTTGATTCTTGAGTTTCTTGAGAAACGCCATCGGGTACAGCAAACAGAATTTTTACAGAGTTTCAAAGAAAGCCCTTTTTGTGTTTGCTCACCGTTTTTTGAAGCTATTTTAGTCGTCTGGGCTCTAAGTGATTTGGAGCAAATCGTTCGTTTGAAAATACACCCCAAATGAGAATCAGTTTAACTAACTGCGCCAGTAAGTTCAACTAAAGTGCCACTAATCGAACTTGAACCCGGAGTTAAAATCGGAGACTACTTTAGTTAACTTTGGGTGCAGCATTGGAGTATTCCGGTACCAACATCCGGAGTAATTCGGAGTCAACTCCGGAGTAATTTGGAGTCAACTCCGAAGTAATTTAGAGCTAACTCCGGAGTAAGCTTCGGAATTACTGCGGATTAAATGCTTCAGGGTTACTTCGGAGTAAACCGGAATAATTAATCCGGAGTTAATTCCGGAATTATCCGGAGTAATTACTTCGGAATATACTCCGGTTTTTTATACGTCTTAGTCGGAGTGTATGCATGAATCCACTCCGTAGTCCCCACCACTTGTACTTTGAGTAATACTTCGAGTGATACTTCTTGAAGAAGACAGTTACTACTGGAAGACGACTTCGTTGCCATCTCTCGTGATCTTCGCAAGTTCTGCGGTAAGATCATATCCTTTTGACAGGTTATTAAGTACAACAAGATCTTTTCCAGAATAGGTTGTTGAAGTCGTCAAAAAGTTTTTGTAACGATTTGTTTATGTACAAGAGAATTGCTACAATTGGAGATCTAGGAAATCTGCCAGCTAACAAGGAATTCGTGTGATAAATTAAACTCAATTTAAACTCAATGCAACTACAAAGATAAGCTTCATTATTTGATTGTGTTTAATGTTCTGCATCGGTTCTTTGGGACAAATTCTTCCCAAGCCATTGTTAATCAAAAGGATTGATTATTAAACTTCTCTACAAGCTAATGTAGATTTTGCTCAGTTTTATCTCGTCTGACATACTAACTGTGGAAAACAACTATTTTATATGGTTTTGTCATGCAATTTAGAACCGACTAAATGAATTCCTTCAAGGCAACACGGTCGTACGAGTATAGTAAAATGTGCCCGCTATCTAGATTTCACAATCACATCCCTCATTTAACTATTCGCACCACAGTTTATTATCCGGGATTGTGGAAAATAGTTCGAAAACTATTCGAGCACCATTATCTCACCACAGCTGCACTTTCAAGCGTGGAATGTTTTTGTTTAAAATTTTATTTCATCGAAAACCCTTTTTTTTTGGATTCCCTTTATGAGATTATTACTTTCACATTCAACATTCGGACTGTACTTACTCCATCAAAGTGTTCACAAAAGCCAAACGATATTACTACAGCGTTATAGCATTAGTACGTACGATCTCCCTATGATGGTTCACACCGACACACGGCAAACTCAGCAGAATGCGGCGGTCAATGTGTGGCGACCAGGCGATGTGATCACCGACAATGGCGGGAAAAAAAGTAAGTCCGTATATATTACGAATTTTGAATTCAATTCCATCCGTTTGGCCAGGGGGTAGGAGGGAAAACATGCGCGTGAAAAGTGTATAATTTGTAACGAAACTCTTCCGCGCTAGGGTGTGAGCTTTCGGTGGATTTTGGTTCCAGGAATTATGATTCCATTCCACGATACTTTTCTCACCGCCCAGTTGTACCAAACATCCATCCTGCTAGAATCCGTTCCCCATGTACGGTGCTTCACCGACAGCGATATAGCGAGGGTGGGTGTGTTCCACGTGTGGTCACCCAGTGTTTTCCCGACCGGCATGAATGCAATGGTGTTCTCGTACTCGCACGGTGTGCTCGGATTAAATGTTGCTTCATTCTGCAACTGCACGGTCCATTGTTTCATGCAAAAGCAGATAGCATTTGTTCTGCCTTTTGGGCATGAGTGCGCGAATGTTACTTCCCTCATTGAATTCGACATAGTTTTTCGGCGATGGCANGCAATGGTGTTCTCGTACTCGCACGGTGTGCTCGGATTAAATGTTGCTTCATTCTGCAACTGCACGGTCCATTGTTTCATGCAAAAGCAGATAGCATTTGTTCTGCCTTTTGGGCATGAGTGCGCGAATGTTACTTCCCTCATTGAATTCGACATAGTTTTTCGGCGATGGCAAACCTTCCTCCACAGCCCTAGCGTCCAGTAGGGCGGTATGGCAAGAGGATCATTTTTGGCAAACTTCACCAACTGGACGGATGGTGAGATGAGATTTAGTAGAGTTCCACGCTCAATGTATAACCATGCGAAATCTGACAGTGGCCTTGCGGGTGGGAACTTGGAACTAACTGCGATCTAAATAGTGGAAAACTTTCAACCAGCCCTTGAGCAATTGCAAAAGTGCATGGTAAAATTAATAATAGTAAGAGAAAAAAAAACAAACAGCCGTACTATAAGCCAGTTTATTATTTGCGGCCCAACCGGTTGGTTTGATTTGGAGTAGTACGCTCAGGATAAGTAGATTGGTGGGAGATTAAACTATTGCTGGCTTTGTTTGCTTTAGGTGAAGTGCCACTCATGACACGTTCGAACGGAACGGATGTTTGTGTTTTAATTAAACGCTTTTTGTACGGGTAAAATGCCGTCCCTTCGGTGGCCATCCTATAATGATGGTACTGCAATATGCGTCAGCGTGCAGTGTACATTGCAATTACATGTTTTATATTATGATTGCTTCATAAGTAATCCTACAATACCACTATCAGATGGGTGCGTTTTCCATTGCGCGGACAAAATGCAATCGAAAAGAGGGTTTGATTTTATTGAGCATTGCTTTGCTAAGTACTTTTAAATGTTGTGCTAAAATTCATTTTGTGTTGTTGTGTTTGTTTGAATTGAAAGCATTCCATCATTTGCTAAAAACATTTTAATCAGAACAATTTTTTTATATTTACGTTTTAAAAAACGTTCTAAATGCTTAGCTATTGACAGGTATTTTTTTATTCGACTCTTTCAATTGACTTTTTCAATAAAAAGTTAAGACTGGAAATTGTTTTTTTTTTTCCTTTTCAATTTGTCTTTCACTTCTTCTTTCTATTCTAATAGTTTTGAATGACTATTTTCTTATGGTTTATACTAAATATTTTTTCCGTTTTGTTCAAAGTACATGAAAATCTCTTAGCCGCGTTTGAGTTGAAATGCTTAGAAAGAATACTTAGTGCGTATGTAAGAACAGTGAAGAAACTATTAAAATAAGAAACGACGTTGTGTAATTTTGAGGCTCTGAGGGACTGGTTATGTCATTAGAATGACACCGAACATCATGAGTGGGTTAAGTCACTCCTACGGCAGGAGAAGACCGCTAAACAAGCAAGATGCCTGAAAAGTAAATAAATACGTAAGACTCCGGAAAACTAAATGACTCCAAAAGTGACGCAACATTTTCGAAAATAATTCTTCAAATATTATGATTGTGTTTTGTATAGGCGTTCTAACAAGATTTTTTTTTTGTTACTTAAGAATCGTCAGGCCGTATCCAGACTTACAAAAGTTAAAATAAATAAAACAAATAACTGTGATTTGGTAAATCAATTTATTAATTAATATCAATATGGTATAGAAAATTGAAGAATGGTGGAAAGCAACATTTTTCCCACTTTTATGCAAAGCGTCCTAGAATGGAGTAAACGTGTCCCAGGTCAGTACAGTCAGTTGCGTACCGTGGTCTATCTATCTGCCGAACAGTGTACACGCTCCGATATCGTTATGATGACGATATAAGTTACTTCTTGCCTCCGTGGACCGAGCGAAATAGCTACCGGGGTTCGATTTCGGGACCTATTTCCTACGATCCATTCCAGCGTTGCACGAGACAATAACGAGAAGCCAGCCAGAAGAAGGAACAGCCAGTAAAGTCGACAGACAATCGGTTTCGATTCAAATGCCATGGCCATGGTACCATCCGGTGTTAGAAGGACCTCAATTTCTCGCATCATTCCCCTTGCGCAGTGTGAAGCGAAACTGATCCGCTCGATGATACACACGTGTCCTTGTACGTGCGTCATCTACGCGCACTAACCAGCGTGTGTGTGTGTGCTTATGCACTCCAACGAGCCCGGAAGTCGTGCTGCATCGTTGCAATTATGGGTTCTCTATTTGATCGTATTTAAGCATACATGACATTAGAAGATATTGAAACATTATTGCGCAGCAATTGATTGGAAAATTTCTTCGAGCTTCCTTTTTCGGCTGTCGGGTTTCGGTCGGGGCCGCATCTATATCTCACACCAGCCTTTCGCATCGTTAATCCGGTACATGTGTTGGTGTGTCCTGAGCTGCCTGATGCGGTATCCACGAACTCTCGTACACCGAGCCCGACAGACGGTGTATCTCCATGGGGACAAATTTGAGATGAAGTCCTCAGAATAGGCTCCTTGCACCGGAAGTGGTATTTAAATAGCATATGTGAGTTTTAGCACACTCGCTTCTTTTTCTATCTCTCTCTCGCTCTATTTACGACCATTTTCTATCGTTGGTGAGCTTTGGTAGGTTTTCCCATTTTCCGTGATCGAGAAGAATCCCGGACGTAACGGTTAGTGGGAGAATCTTGTTCATTCTTCCACCAAACCATGATGACTATTTGACCATGCTGGTAAACCGAGCGTGTCATTAGTAGTGCACTCGATGAGCAAAGATGGCCGTATGATGATGATCAACCCGGTCTTAGAAAAACCGACCGGCTCCAACAAAGGCACGAGTTTCACCCTTCTTGGCTTCAAGGCTGGAACGCGGGAGTGGAGTCTCTGTGGTCGGAACAAGTTTATCCCAAAATGGTAATGACTGTTTGAACACTTTCCGATTGTTTCGGTGGTGGTGTGCGTGTACAGGAAGCGGGGACATTATGATGAAGCATCACACGGGTGACCATGGACGATGGAAAAGATTTCACTCGAAAGGCGTTAGAAAGCCTCCGAATTCTCGTTACCGTGTGGGTAGTTGGTGTGCTCCAGTGAATATGTTTGTGTCGAAAGTTTCTTGTGAATGGAAGCAAAAAAAAACACACACACACACACCCTCTAGCCTAATCATTTCCGCTCGGTGGGTCATTCCTTTACAAGCAGTTCGTATGAATGCTTCCGCTTCGAAGTCCTTGGTTTCTTCATCACCGGTTTCAGCTACGGGGCCTGAACGCTGTGCTCGTGTTCGTGTTTGGTTTTGGAAGAAATTTTCTGCAACTGACCGCACTAATTTGCTTCGGAAACGAGAATTATCTCTCCTTCACCTCGAGGGAAAATGTACCGAGAAAAGCAATTTCCAATTTGTTTTAAGAAGCTGTGCGAGGCTTTTCTTGGAGATTCCAAGATGGTAATGGATTGCATTCTTGGTAGTGCTGGAAAGTTGGTGTTATTTTAACATTAGTTTCAAGGGAAAAAACAATTTATTTCCTCAAGTTGTTTTTCTGTGAAGGATTGTTTGTGTATGTGAATGTTTGCAAAACTAGAAATAAATGCTATCATAACGAATCGAATGTTTGTCGAACGAGTAATGATTGTGACATCGTCTTCCATTTCCTNGAAAAAAACAATTTATTTCCTCAAGTTGTTTTTCTGTGAAGGATTGTTTGTGTATGTGAATGTTTGCAAAACTAGAAATAAATGCTATCATAACGAATCGAATGTTTGTCGAACGAGTAATGATTGTGACATCGTCTTCCATTTCATCCCACCTTCTACCACTGACCAAGATGATGAGGAGAATTTCGGGAAACGAACCCAGAACAGAACAGTTTACTCAAGTGCAGGTGCTTCAGGCGTACCCCATAATGTACGTGCACCAAGTGCTGGAAAGTTAATTTATTGAAGTTCAACTATGGACATCCTCGAAGACACCAATGCTAATTTTCCGGTGTAAAGTCAAACGCAGAGCATACGTACCGACATATGCCTTCGGGGCATCTTAAGAGAATGGTTTTTAGCATTTCGTCCCAATTTCGTCGGAACCCAATACCTTCCGGGACCGAGGATGTCCCAGGATACGGACATCGTTTTGCAATGCAACTCCCTCGGTGGAACCGGATCTAAATTACTGCCCCACCGTGTTGGGATGGGTGCCGTTTGCAAGCAATCCCATAATGCAGGACAAAGGATTTAATGGTTGACACTGCGGACAATTACTTTATGATGTTTGAACGCCCATTTATCATTCGAAATCCGATCGATCCGGCCGGATTGTGTGTGTGTGTGTGTGTCTGTGTGATGTTTTTGTAAATGCTCTTGTTTGCCGTCGGTTGGCCCGAACCGGAACCGGATGCTTGGAAATCGAGATGTAACCTCGGTTGCGATACGGAGCACGGTACACAAAGAAGGTAAGGTTGGTGCATCCTTTTGCTTGATCCGAATAAAGATCGTTGTTTCCGTCGATTCCGGAGCGTGTGAGCTCGATGGGAAGCTTTGGTGCAGGGCTAATGTTTGGTTGATGCAGAAACAACCGAAGTAAACAGGAACAAACCTCGGCTTTAGGCTAGCGTCCTCCACATGGCAGTGCAAGTGAAGGCTATGGTGGCATCACGTACCGCGCTGAGGCCATTCCGAAAAGATCTGGCGTGCTGATGTTTGTGCCAGGCTGTCAATGAACGTGGCATTTCTCGCACGGCCCAGCAATGTTAAAGAATGTGATTTGATTCCATCCATGAAAATGTGTGTTCAATTGTGTTTGCTCTAAAAAAGGCACGCGCAAAGAGTCCAATTTTTGGGGGCCCTCCATGTCTGTGATGCTCAAGGAACAGCGCTGATGTTTTGATGTATGCGATGAAGATGCGAACCGATGACGTGACTGCACTTGGTGGTCCAATCCGGGCACCCAGTGTTCGTGAACAGCTCGATTTCTCACTTGCTGTAAACCTTGGTTTCGTATCCGATGCACACACACAAACAGGGAAACCGAAGCCTGTGGTGCTGTGAAGCATATGTTTAATGGGCACCCCATTTGTTGGCGATGCGTCGAATTTGGATGATGATGCGATGTTGAAGTGTGGGCTTCAACGTCGTACGTGAGTGGATTGGTGTATTGGTTTGCAAAAGGGATAGCTAATTCGGATGAAATTAGCCGCATAGACCGCCTGGACAGGTCGTCCATTTGTGCCAGAATTCTGCCAGCGTATCGGCCGGTAGAATGTGCACGTTGGATTTGAGCGATGGAGCATTGATTGCAATAGACGTTTCGTTGTATCGCAGGCGTATGGTTTATGTGGGTTGTTTTACATCGCATGTACAAAATTTATCGATTTTCCAAACCTAAGCCTGGTCGGTGATGTGTTTAGTTATCGAAGTTTAAAATTAAACACACTTTACGATCGAATAAAAATGATGTTGTTATGAGAGTTTTTTTTCGTGAAACTTTTATAGAACATTTAAGAGAATAATTATGAAACATTCTTCTTCTTTCGTGCAGCAAAGAAGGAATACAAAAGAGACTGAATTTTTGAAATCATCCGTTGAAACAATAACGTTCATTTGGGGAAGAATTTCGCCAGCTTAAACGATCCCCTTGTCCAGTACCGTTCGTAATTGGTTTTGAAGGAGTTCTAATCGATTATTGTGAACTCTTCTTACGAAAATGTGTTAAAAACGCTTCGAATAGATAGAATGTGTGATGATTTACCTTTACAAAATCTTTGTGCTATTCAATTCCCAATCCGTCGTTACTATCTTTGTTCCATCTCACGTTAATTAACAATTCTTTTTGAAAGGTCTCACTTTGTAAAGGTTGTTCAATGAGACAACAACATTCAAGGTATGGAACATTAGCCCTAAATTTCCATTCGATGCATTTTGCTGTCATAATTACAATGAAGCAAAATTGCATTGTAATAAGGTATTGTGCAAAATTGCAATTTTTGGTTGTGTTTCGATAATGCCTACAAGCTGTTAATTGTTTCGAGATGCAAAATCAATGCATATGTTTGGAAAGTTGCAGAGGTGAACAAATTGCTAATTACGTTACAAGCGAATGCAAGGGCCACGTTGTTATTCTATAAACGCTAGAAGTAAATTTTGGATAAAACAAGCTAATCGAGGAATATTTTCAATCGCAAAAAAATATAGTTTGACTATCCCGCTAAGTGGTATAATAAGTTATAATACGGCCTGTCCGTTCTTAACAAATAAAAGAAAACCATAGTTTGTCAACAGTAAAATTTGTTATTAATTACTTAATTACTTTCTGCCTGAAATTTCACTTCAAATTTCAGATAAAAATCTCATGTTTATTATATCTTAATTCATCATTTATAATTAGTCCACCGAAGAACCAAAACCATCAGCCAAGTTAATCCTGACAGCTACTTGTCATACATTTTCATCTCGCAAAAGATCCTCCCACATGCAACTTTGACTTTCTTGACAAAATAATTATCCATTTGTCATTAATCATCATATCTAATTCACGACTTCTCACTCTCTTTCGTGCTCCTAGACAGTAATGATTCCCCATAACGTTGATCTGCTAGCTTGCTGACGGAAAAATGGGAAACATTTTCCCCAGAGGCATGAAAAGAAAAGCGCATCATCCACCCCTCAAAGTCACCGGGAAACATAGAAACCGTGTGCACAACAAATTCCCGAATCTTCATTAGTTTTTCGCGCTGGTAGAAAATTGCCCAAAAAGGCTTGATGCCGGCTTGATCAGCAAAAGGGCAGAGTGCAGAAAATTTTGTTCCAACGGCACTCGATGGTCTACGCAACTTTGCTCCCTAAGTGTCGTAAACTGGGCGGTGGGTGAGAAGCAAAAAAAAAACAAACTTCACCACTCGAAACGCGAATGGTTGGCGTGACGACGAAGTAAGGGGCTAGCCCGGGGTTCGTGACGTTCGTCCAAAAAAGGTTTCGGAGGTGCTCCTCGGTACCGGTTGATGGTAATGGTGAGAGGATTACATAAAAGTTGCAGCTTCTTACCGACTCTGCGCCACGTGGAGTTGGGGTCTTTTGGAGTTCGGAAGGTGGCGGCACATTGTGCAAAACAGCACTGGTGGTCGGCGTTGATGGAAAAAGTTGAATGATGATGTACTAACAACGTCATTATTGTGGATAGTTTACGTGTTCATTTACCGTTTGGCAGGCAGGCGCTGGATGGTGCAAGATTAGTGAGGCCATTTTGCTACCGATGCTGGATGTTTGGCTGCCTGGGAATGGTGGTGGAATGTTTGGCATCGCATCCGGAAGTTGACTGATGGCATCCTTCCTTTTCTTGGTTTGTTTCGAAACATGTTCGTTTGCATGCCAGTGTCTCGTAACAAAACCTTTAAGTTGTATTAAACTATTTTAATATAAAATTAAAAAAGCTTATTGAAAAAGTTAGGATAATGTGGAAACTATTCAATGGATTTCTAACACCAAACCACCATTTTAAAATATACTTTTTTATTGTTATTAAATATCATTCAACAGCACCAAAAACACACACACTAAACCCTGGCAAAACGAACATTGTTTGCACACCCAATTGGTAAACGTTTGATGGCAATAAATGATGATCCGTTTTTTGCTTCTACAAACGTGTCCACCATCCGCTTTTCGTGAGATTTTATACGAATGGAAGCATTTTAATTGGTGGAACACACACACACATACCGTTGCAGCCCGCATTTCGTTGATTTCGAACACAGTTGTTGATGGAAAGTGATCACCCCCTGTTGTTGGGTGAAAACACTCACGGTGGTATTTCCAGAATGGTGCCCCAAGAATGGTGGAATTTGCTGGTTGTTGGTTTCGGCACGGGGTCGGCAAGGGTACGGGGAAACGACGACCATCATTTGAGGTTGCCACCACCTGCAGAGTAAAATATTTCGAAGTAATTAATTAATTGTGGAAAATATCAAACAGAAAACGTGCGTTTAAAAATGTGCGCGAGTTGCGGTATCAATTTCGACCCAGATCTACAGATCCAATATTGGTAGCAGACGTGTCATATGGTGAGAGAGGTTGTTTTTTTTGTTTGTAATTCTGTTTCCTTTTTTTTAACCGTCCATGACCCGTACACACAATTTGCACAAAAATATGCATTGCATATCAATAGCCGGACCGTAGCCGGCTCAACTTTGACCTTGCCAAGGTGCTACTGTCAAAGCGGATCTGATGTTCGTCCATCGAACGATTTCGATATAAAAGCGCGGGATGCAAATGAATGTCATGAAATTAATTGAGCACTGGATACAGTTTTGTTCAATTTATAAATGATGATAAAAATGTGATTTTTACGGCGCTGATGATATTGAATACAACATGTAAAAGTAACCCTTTATTAAGAGCAAATTTTTTAGTAAATTGAATATTGGAAATTTGAAGTGGTTCTTCAAGTAGTGGAAGTGGTTGATGTATAATGTTTCAACTGGTAGTGGGTCCTTCATGACCTTCAATAAAACTAACATTTATTTGAAATTTATTTATTTGCGGACCTAATATATTAATTCTAAAACATAGTAAATCAACTTTGGTTTAAGGAGACGAAGTTAACAATGGTACTAAATTTACCGTAAATTAAACCTTGTTTCTTCCTTTATTTGCTGAGTCAGATTTAGCTTTTGAATGGGTGGATACAACTAAAATCTTTCTGCCGTTGATTTGGGGAGTGGTCAATCATAGGTGGGAATACAGGCAAAGGTCATGGAAGGAATTCAAGAATGTTCTGTTGAGTTCCACTGTACTGTGAAAATTTTCCAGAAGGAAGAGACATGGCCAGGTCTCTAATCCGTTTCCAGGAAACTCGGTCCAGGGCTGCAGTACTCTATCCACGGCTGCATCTGATCTCCGACAGGTTCGACTCCACCTGATCCAGCCAACGATCTTGTTATACTTCTCTCCGCCTTGAACCTTCCTGGTGGGGCATGAGTCCGGCATCCTCATCACGTGTCCAAGCCATCGTATCCTTCGGATTTTGACAATCGTCAGGATATCTGCATCACCAAACTGCTCAGCTAGATCGTGCTTCATTCTCCTTCTCCACACGCCCTGCTCGCATCCACCAGCGAAGGTACTCCTTAGCACACGTCGTTTGAAAAGAGCGAGTGCATTGGAATCCTCCGTTATCAGTGTCCAGGACTCGTCCCCGGAGAGCACTACCGGACGTATCAGTGTGTAATATATCATGCATTTATACAGCTGGAGTCTTCTGGATCGTACGAGTTGGTGGAGTCGGTAGTAGGCACGATTTTCCTGAACATTGCGTCTTCGGATTTCGCTGCTCATGTTGTTGTCCGAAGTTACGATCGTACCATGTTAGCGGAACTCCTCTACCACCTCAAGATCGTCGCCATCAACTGCTAGTCTGCTTTCGAATCGGGCTCTATTTCCACGAAGCATGTTGAGTGCCAAGATGGATTTGTTTTTAGCCAGAGGCTAAATAAAGAAGAAGAGCTTTGCCCTTCTTCTTTATTTCAACGCTACACTTCTGATGAAGGATTTCTTTTTCTATTATATTTTTAAGCATTACACTCGGACGCAGATTCAAATGTACAAACACTTTTTATTCTATAGTCATAAACCTTCTCCTTTCTTTAAGAAGTCCTTTCTTACCAACACAAAATGTTTCATATTAGAAGGCAATAGAAGGGTAAACGAACACGACAAGAAGCCAGTAGTCAGTTTCACTAGTTAAAATTTAAGTAAAATCACCAGAAGACATCAGCTGTCTTTTTCCGAAACAGTCGAGGCGTAAATATTTTTAATTCCTATTAATCATCAATATTCTAAAGTGATTTTTTTTTTATTTTTTTGATACAGGAACAAAGGTTCTCGGTGGTTCGAACAAAGGCTGGGTGAAATGGTGAGTTTTTATATTATAAATTATACAAATTATTATTAAAATATGTTTCCAATTCCATTGGTGTGAAATGGTCGAATAAATATTCATATTCGGGCACGTAACAAAAAACTGAAACTACAAAGTATTTGAAACGACATAATTTACACCACAATTATCATGGGTTAGATTATAACCAAACAAAGAAAATGTGTCCTACGCAAAGTGCAACATGAGAGTGTTTAGTGAACAAATAAAAAAAAAAAACAAAATTACTAATATTACGTTAATTACATCCATATGCCAGTCAAAATCCCATATGCCAGTGGGCGATGGCTTGGCGATGATAATCATTTCATTTTGGCTAATTAAATCTAAATTGTAACCAATTAGTAATGGGCACAATTACCATAAACATGGTGAGATTTATGCGACTGCACCGCCATCAGTAACGGGAACCAGCACGACACCAGATTGGGAGCCAAAAATGGGAAAATGATTCTATATGTATAGCAATTTAATTAACTATGAATGAGATGGTCCACACGAGGAAGTAAGCAAACCTGCACTAGGAGGGTTCAATGGTAGCATTCAATACTTTGTGTGCGTGTGTTGTACCGGTAGCATAGACACACTTTTCACCAGATTGGATGAAAGCGTTGGGTAGCGAACATGGCTTCTGTGAAACACTGCGGTAAAAGGTAATCTAATACTAAAGCCATCACATTGCACTGTTGGTGGCGATGGTACGCGACTAGATGCTAGTGCCATATGGGTGGATTTATTGTTAGGTAAACATATGCCGCGTGGTGGGATTGTGTACGGTATCGGATCGGATTCGGATTTGTGGCAGCGCACCATGGCTTGGCGATGACAGGGCAGTCAGCAAGATGAATGCTGCTGAATGCATTTTTGGCTAATGAATAAATCGAAAAACGGTCGAAAACCAATGAGACTGACTGCAACAGACAAAGGCTTAGGGGAAATGTGTTAATGTTCTATGATAAGCTTTATTAGAACAAAAGCTACCTGGAGGAAGTTATGCATACCAAAAACGGCATTTTTTAAAATCATTATTTATTATATTTTTGTATTTCAAGAATTAAGTGAATATTTGTTTATAAACAAAACATTCAAATTCAAACGAGATAATTTGCTTCATTCATACACATCCGATGGAGACGCCTAGTGTTTGATGGAGACGCCTAGTGTTTGGTGGAGACGCTTAGTGTTTTGCCGATGGAGACGCATGGTGCTTTAATTAAGGGTTGATTCAAATGTAACGTAACGCAAAAATTTAAACTCCCTTTTTCCCCTAAGTATAACAAATCCTAACGTTGGCAGTAACCCCTCACCACCCTCCCATACTCCCTTTCAGTGTTACGTAATAAATGAATGATCCCTTAGCTTCCGCACTTGAATGATATTTTTTTGCTCTTATTTTAACACATCCCCGGAGGTGATAAATCAATTAGCCCAAACCAAAACTTACCATTTTCATTACGCAAAGTCACACAACGAGGCACACAAGTTGTTCTAAATTGAAAAGTAACACATACCGAACGGTTCCATTGTTGCGTAGTACGGACAAACCAGAAACACTTTGGCAAAACAATTTCCATTCCTGTTCGGTACGGTAGTTTACGCTCTGGTAAATATGAATGAACTGCAGCACCATCTTGTAACCGGGTGCACCACAGCACATTTCCCAGCACGGGTGAAAAAGTCAATTTGAAACGAAATTTATGTAATAATAAAGATAAACATCGCATTTATTTATTTTACATTGATTTATGCAAAGCTAATAACACGCTTCCCAAAATAAATTCCCTTTTACATAAATTTGGTCCCGGTCGGGCATCATCGTCACCGCCAAACGACATCATCATCGTCGTCGTTTTTGGCTTCGGTCGTCGGTACGCTTCCCCCTATGTTTCTCATGCGTTGGCCACCATCGTTTTGTGAATTTCCGATAACTTTACCCTTTTACTGGTTCCATGGTTTTTTTTTTGCAGCAGTCTGAGCATGGCCAGGGTACCACACAACATTCGTTTGGCTGTTGGTTCCAACGTTCCATCCGCTGCTCGATTCGTTTTTCGGTTGACGCGCAAGTTTGGCCATTTCCGTGCAGCTTATCCCTATTTGGCGGTTTTTATCAGAATGAGGATTTATCCGTTCCTTTTTTCCTGTTTTTTTTGGTGAACATTTCCGTAACAGTACGATCGGACCAGTGAATTGATACCCCGACGAACATGCGAATTTGTGCCTTGCCTTGTTTTGAACCGTTGAACAACTCTGTTTACAATGCAACCGATATTGCAACGTAATTGATGAGGTTCCAACCATGTGAAGTGTGTTATTGATGTTGCCTTTTGTGCTGTTCGTTTAAATAATGGGCGTAGCACGAATACACGAATGGTTGAAAAATTTACCTAGCTTAAGAACAAGATAAACAGTACGAAAGCGTTTAAGGTATCGCAAGTAAATATGGTTACGGCAGTTTATATTGCTAGCAATTGCTTAACATTATTTATTGCATACGGTTGCAAATATGGTTTTGAGCAGTAATAAAATTGGAAAGTATTGGCAATAATAACACCGTTAATTGCAAATTGAGCTGCATGTGAAATATCGAACGGGGTTTGAGTGATCTAATAAAGCTTAAATATTATTTCAAAATTCTGGAGATGGTTTTCGACGATTAGAATTGGTTTTCGTAACTATTGGGATTTGGGAATATTGGGAAAGTTTTGGATACAAAGTCAGGATCGAAATTTGTTTTACTTTTAGTTCATTAGCATGACTGATGACCCTTAAGGGAGTATCCTAGGGACTTTATTACGATTTATAATTGATATAGTGTTCTTCCCTAACCGTTTTTAATTTATGTACATCGATGATGTTAAACTATCCTTACAAGTTCAAATTAATGACGACTGCTAGAAACTTTTGTACATTTTTGTAGCCTTGCAAATTATCCGCCATTTACAAATGTTGTATAGTGACGTTCCATCTATCCTTTATTCTTCTCATATAAGAGTCAATACCTACGACTCTGCCAGGTAGTGTGCCAGCTTGTCAACAAGAAGTCTGTGTTTCAGCGTTTACGATCGAACATAGCTTAACTTTCCATTCACATATAAGGAAAGCTTTTTTATTTTTATTAATGGACTGTTGCTTGGTCATTTGTTTTCTGCACAGCATTTTGTGGGTAAACAAGCTGGAGATATTCTAAAATTTTTGCTCCCGCTGTTTACTCCTAAGGTTGCAGATACTTCAGCAGAAGTTGCTTCTTTTATTGAACTTTGGAGACAATACAACGATTGAGGATACTCAGTCGTTGCCCCGAGATTTGATACTCGGTCTTGTCGTGTGGAACCGGCGTCATTTATTACATTACAGCACCGGCACTTCCAGACGGACAGGTATGTGATAAAAAAATAATAGAACAATTGAAAAACAATGAAACTCCATTCATCCGGTTGCATTTTAATTGGTGATCGGATGTTCCATGCTGCTCAGAAATGTTTCAAAAGTGATATCGATATCGACATATGAAACAATTTGTTCAAGTTGAAGCAAAAATTAAAGATTTCCATTTCAACAACAAACCAAAATTGTGATTTAGCAATGACCGATGAATCTTTTATCGATGTCGTTCGGTTATGCGGTCAGTAGACTATATGGATGAGTACAAATTTTTGTTTTTAATATCAATTAGGCAAAATATTTCTGCTTCTGGGAGCGGTCCGGTGGTGTATGTGATAAACGGCGCCGGTCCACACGGCAGGACCGGGTTCAAATCCCATCCGCATCTTTCCCCCGTAGCAAGGACTGACTATCCGGCTACGTGGTAAAATAAGTCTTTTTTTTTTGTTGACGGGGAGGGAACCTTCAAAAGGTACCCACCTCGAAGGGCGGCTTGCGGCTACAAACCAATTCCTCCGAGATGGGTTATGTGGGATTCATCATGACGCTGGGCCCGTGATCCGAACCCTGCCGATGCGCTTGATGTGCGTAGTACTCCAAGCAGGAACGTTTGTGCGATGCACTCATCCTGTTGACGCGCTGCTGCTTTCCAATGCTGCTTCTGCGTCATCCGTCCTAGTTGTCTCAGCTGCTGCTGCTGCTTCGTGCCTTCCTTCCGCTGCTGCTGCTTTATTCCGCCCGTCCGTAGCCGCTACTTCCTGTGGGGTCTAGCTCCTGCTGCTGCTCTGGTTACTCGTTGCTGCTGCTGGAGGTAAAATAAATCTAGTGAGCCAGAAATGGCCGGCGTGACCTGTGTAAGGTCGTTTAGCCAAGAAGAAGAAGATTTCTGCTTCTGTTCTAATTGCAAGGATTTCTTTCTGCACAGTCTGTACAGTTTTTGTGAACCATCATGAAAACATAACTTAACTCAGTTGGTACTAAACAATCATGTTAGTAATTGAATAGATTTATCGAACATCGAAACAGAATCTTTATATCAAACAGTGTATATGAGTACGTGTATTTTCTTACTCGCAACGTTCGTCTTTCACCAGAGACACGTGAAATAATCTACCAAAAACGTACTTACCATCGAAATAACTTACCTTCCAACATTGGCCGGCTACAACATCAGCCCACACTGTGTGTGGGGAGCAAATGTTTCGAAATACCGGCACGAATCGAAAACATTATACGGGGCGAGTGTCTAATGATTGTTAGCTTCACTGTACCGATTGTAAGCCAGTGTTGAAAGCACCTGGTGTGGGAACTGACAGGAGGAAGGCATCGTAGGGCACGGTCAGGAATCTCGGCCAGTTCACCACATCATTCTAATTAAGGCTATCTACTGTGGCGACCGTACCATGTCACTATCATTTATTTTCTCCACAAGTGAGTCTGGTTTGCCAAATCGACAGACAGGCCGGTTCCTGCCTTCCCGTTCGCTGCGCATCAGTCTCTTACCGCAACAGATGCAGACACTCTCTCTCTCTCTCTCTCTCTCTCTCGTACACGTACAGGCCACTAACCACATGTGTACGTTACGAATGTCACTGAAGTAGACCAAGCATGGACAACCGGGTATTTGAGGAATGTGTGTACTGCCCTCACCGGTGTGTACTTGGTACTGCGCCCAAGACTTTAGGCCATGATATAAGAGTCGAGTTTACACATACCACCTTCCGTATGCTTACCTTGGCCGGTAGGCAACGTTCGTCTCTTCAGTGAAACCCACCCCAAGTGGGTGGATGTTGTTGCTTTCCACAGGAAAAGCGATCATCATCATCGTCGGTTTGAATGTGATGGGTTCTTGGTAAGAAAGTGAAATGAAAAATGGCCAACATTCGAAGCTAATCGAGATAACGACTCCACGAAACTCCTCCCAGGAACTGTTACGTGTGATGTAGCTGTGGCCTACCGGGTGCTCGGTTTGATAAATCTTCTTCCGGCTGGACTTTGATAGTAATTAAAACGGACGCATTTTTCTCTCCATATTGGTACCTGGGCACCCTTTAAGCGTCTGCACGTCTGTTTCTGTATCAACCCATACTCATCAGCTTTTGCCCTATTGGATGGTTTGGTTTTTTTTTAAAGGAACCTTCCCGGAAATCATTCGAAGGAACTTTCTCTGATGCATGTGTATATCGTTTGACCTCGGGGGTATGTTTTGGATGCGTATAAATATGTGATACGTAAATGTATTATTGATGTTTCGTTACGCTTGCGTATAGATTGCCTTGAACGAAAGTCCCCGTATTGGGTTCGTTCATGTACTTCTTCCCGGGTACTTCGAAGTACTCCTGGTATCCAACGGGACCGGAAAGTACTTGATCATCCTTGGTGTGTTCCATAAGTGACCGGATGGATGAATATCAATTAGAGCAGAATTGATTCATATTTTCGTGTCGTTTGACACCGAGCTGATTGGAGCGGAAGACTTCATTTAAACATTTCAATATTTCATGGAGCTTGAGTTGTTTTTGCTTAGCTCCAGACATTTACATCCACGGCAGTTCTTCTTGGAAAGAGGTTTCGAATTACGTTCAAAACTCTTCAATTGTGATTAAAGTGTCATTGTGATATTGTAAAAGAAAAGATAAAAATATTCAAATACTAATAAATATACTTATTGATATTAAAAAATTCAACTTTCATAAATACGACTCAACATACTTCAAACACCACTAGAGTAAATGAAGATCGAAACCCACGCATGATGAACACACAATTGAGCCCAATAGGATGTGTGGAATAGTTTTTTTTTCAACTGCAAACGAAACTTTTTCACTAATTAGTCATACAAAGCAAACGTTCTCCAATCATCCAACAACCAATGTTTCTGTTTGTGTGATAATATTTGATATGTAATTAATGACCGTGGATTGGCCGCTGTTATCCCTCACGGTAAACAAACTTTGACTTTTGCTGTCGTAACCAGTGCACTTAAATGGTGGGATGCTTTTGCCGGTGACAATAAGCGGTCGCCATTATGTCGTTTGTTCAATCAGGTTAACCGGTTGGTGTTGGTGGAGTGCAGCAGAATTATTTCTGAGCTACTCTGAGCTACTCTGATATAGTAAACCGGATCCACTCTCCGTACTGGATGAAAACGTTTCGACTGAAGGTAGGTAGAGTAAAACAGTACGACAATGGATGGAATTAATTTGTTTTAAATGAAATAATGAACATTAGATTTATAGAAAGGATAATAGGAGATAGGAAAAGTTTCTAATTATTAGAAAGAGAGTTATAATTCCAGATGTTAGGAGCCTAATTTTAAAACTAAAAAAAAAATAGGAACAAAAATCAGAAAGCAAGGAAACTTTTTTTTCCAAGGTGACATTTTAGTACATCCATTATAGTTTGGAAACAGCAAAAAAAAATCAATCAGATTGATGCAACAATTATGCGCCGGACGATAATGTATATAAATAATAAATGACGTGCTAAAAGGACAGAAGGGTCTACTATAAATGCGACACGTGTACGCTCACCTGCAACATGGCGCACATTACGCCAGAAGCGTCCAAAATCCCGGCCCATACACACGCTGTAATGGCGGGCGTTACGTACCGTTACAGGCCGCCCCACATCGCATTGGAATCATGGCAGTGTGGAACACACGACAGTTATGCTTTGTTGCTCATTTTGGCTCATGTTTGCTAATGACATCGAATGGTTGTTTCACGCGGTGAATAATGCCCCTTTACCGGAAGCGATGGCAACGAAAAGTTGTCCTTCATTTCGATGGGATTATTCTTCCCATACAGCCTGCTTGTTTTGGGCTAAGTATGGCTTCCAGTGCTGAACAATAGCCGCACTTCCGCAGCTCATAACTCTTTCACTCAAACCGGCCGAAAGCCGGTTCGGAAAAGGTAATGTTGTGGTAATTTTATGACTGCCCGTAGGCCAATAAAAAGGATGCTTGTAGATTGTCCTAAAACAACCGTATCAACCCGATAGAGCGCTAAAGAAGTAGGGTGAAAGAGAGAGGGAGGAAGAGAGAGAGCGAGAAAGAGAGAACTTGACAAGTTCCATAACTTAAGCGTACCAGGCAAAAGATGGTGACGAAAGGATATTGGATATGTTTTAGAATGTCTCAATTATGATGATGCGTTAACAGTTAATACGAAAGGCAAAGGTGTGACATAGTACAGGTTGAAGATTTGTGACTCGCCGGAAATTGTGTGAAGTGGCAGAAAAGAATCACTTTCTGCATTCGCTGTTCTTTTTGTTCTCTCTCACTCTCTTGTTGGAGTAACTAGCTTTAAATCTGGCCTTTTCTTGGGGTAAGGTAGTGTTCGGGAAATCTCCTTCCCCTTTGGTAATGATCCTAATCCAGGAGATTTTTTTTACGATAATGTACCAGCCTGTGCCGGTAGGAATAAATCATAAAGCGCGTTAGTGTGGCGTGTGGCAGTGGCGTTGAATGTGGTTAATGGATCGTAAAGTGGCTCACTGCTNGTAGTGTTCGGGAAATCTCCTTCCCCTTCGGTAATGATCCTAATCCAGGAGATTTTTTTTACGATAATGTACCAGCCTGTGCCGGTAGGAATAAATCATAAAGCGCGTTAGTGTGGCGTGTGGCAGTGGCGTTGAATGTGGTTAATGGATCGTAAAGTGGCTCACTGCTGGCAGCGGACGGTCGAAGGTCTGGCCACTAAACTCTGCCACCTTGACCGGTGGGGCATGGTGGAGGTGGATAGCGGAAGAGTGAATTCAAATGGATTAAGATTTGCCTCGATGGTTTGTGCAGTTAAGTGGAGTCGTGGAGATATACGGGGCTCATCAGGCCAACCATTCCTAGCAGTAGTGATTGCGACCGTGTAATGTGCATACCAATTGGTTTAGCAACAAAAATGGAACAAATTTGATATTGAGTTACAAAACAAATTTGAATATAACACATTACCAAGGTGGAGAAGCAAAAACTGCAGAACAATGGACCGACGTGTGTAAAAAGTGATAACAAAATCAGACTGATATTAGTACTGCTACTTGGGTAGAAATATTTCTTCCAACAAAACACATTGCACGGTGTCTTCGCTACTGTTTGCTGCATTTCTGCTCCCTTCCAGCCTTAGTCACGAGCCCAGTCGAGTGAGTAGGGAAAGGCATCCAGCCGACGAGTTATTATTCGCTGCAAACGTTATTTAATTATCCGTAAAGTAAACCAAATTACAACGAATGAAGTTAAGGAAGCCAATTTCATTTCATGTGTGCACCCACTTTCAACTGTACAATGTCTGCTTTATTTCCTTCGACGCAACCGAAAGTGGTCACGGCCGTAGGATAGTAACCGGTTCACCAGATTCCACCATCCGGAAGTGGAAAGTTTTAACAAATTTCCATACTTTACCCTTTGCCAGCTAAGGGGAAAGATATTAAGCGTCGGCACTGCTACAAGGAATTTTACACCCCAAAACCCCGTTCCGCACACAGATGGTCCAAAATACATGGGTTGAAGTCGTTTTATTCAGTCGAAAAGTTGTTAGTTTTTTTTTTGGGTTTCTTTTTCCATTCCAAAAATTTTGTTTGATGAAGCAATTCCACACACACGGGGTACAATCTTTTTGGGTTCGTGGGTATGTTACCGAGAAAAGGCGAAATATCGTTCGCTTGTACCGGTGAATGGTGTCGAAAAATGTCCTCCAAAGTAGTCGTTCACTTTTTGGTCTAGTTTTAAATTTAATTACCATTCATTAGGGTTACCGGGCAGAAGTGTGGGCTACTGGGTTGGGTACCTTTTGCCTGGCCCAGTGCAAAGGCAGATGTTGAGCATATGTTTTTGGTGGTGAATTTTTGAAGCTGACCGAAAATCTGTGTTTGTTTCATGCATGTTTTTCCAGCTAAGAGATTCAACTTTTAAATAATTCCAGTTACTTGTAACAGGAATGTAAAAAGATTTTTTGTAACTTGGTTGCTTGAGCAGATTGAAAATTGCGAACTGATTTTAAAGACATCGATGAAAGTTTGGTTGCATTTTGTGTGTTTTTTGACAACTATTGGAGAAAAACAGTGATAGGAAATGGATGGCAATTGACTTAATAAATCATTCTAAAGAAATGAAAAAAGTTTGCCAAACTTGTCACCATTTGGAAAAAAGGGTTTTTATCTTTAACACTTTAAAAGAAAATAATTTTCTTTCAATTTTTTTTTATTAAAAGAAGTTTATATGACAACTTATTAAAATAAGTTTATATTACACTAGAACTAGTTAATTTGACTGAAACGCTTCATTTTCGTCACATCTTTTTTCTTTTTTGAAGTTTGACAATCCTAATGTACTTTAAACATGAGTTTTACATATATATTGTATAGTATGATCTCCAATAAACAATAAAATATACTCCAACATGTCGAAATTGTTTAAAAATTAACCACGAACGAAAAAACGCTTAAAACGCTTGATAGTTCGAAGTGTTAATTGTGCAAGTTTGTGTAAGTAGTATGTACAGTTCTGATTCATATTTCGGACAGCTTCATATTCAAGATTCTGTTAATATTTTATCTGAATTCGTTTACACCCAGAATATAACCATATCGCTTAATGTTTTTTTTTAATATGATTACCATAATATGGTAATTCGAGTAGGCCCTTATTTCACAACACTCCTTACACAAGACAATTTTCGGGATAAAATGGTCTTTCATAGTAACGAATTTTGCACAAAGATAATTATTGCGTGTTTAAATCAAATAGAAATTGAGGGAGCTAATATAAATTTTTACGAAATTTTTAAAATTAAATTAAGCAACTTTCAACGTTGCTTGAAACAAAAATAACCAAAGAAATTCCTTCAAAATTGAAACATGGAAAAATATTAATTAAACTAGATGAGTTATGCATTTTACACAATTTTATCAACTGAACTAGAAAATAATTAATTATACACCTTAAAAAGGATATTAAAAAAGAACTATTTGTAAATACAAACCAACTAGGTACACAGAAACACAATCAAATGGTACACTCGGATAGTTTTTGTAATCAAACATAGCACCCTGCTGCTGCTACTGCTGCTGGTGAATGGTTGGAATTTAATAATTTGCACCTTATCGCGACCAACATAAACATGCTTTGTTGTGTCGAAATTCATGACCCACTATCATGCGGTGCTTGAAACAATCGATTACACAACCCCACCGATGCTGGTATGCTGGATTGCAATCGTGCGAGAACCGGCGTAACCCCAAATGCTTCCCACACTCAACCTAAAACCAAAACGCCATAAACAATAGGCAAAACCAACGCAACAAAACCCCATTGCACATTGCCACGGTTCAGCCTCTCGATTGTTTATTTAGTGTGCGTGTGCAGTGGTTGTGTACCGCTGGAACGACCGCTAAGCGCTGCTCACACACTAGCACACACAGCCGAATGCACATTCCTGCTTGTCCGGTGAACATCGCTCAACATTGTTCCGATGGTGGTTCATCCTAAGCTTGGGTGCACGGAAAGGATCGTGTAAGGCTCGGTTTCGGATCAGGCCAATTATTATAAATAGTCCGATTATGTACCCTGATGCACCGGGTGGATGAAACGCTTTGTGTAGCGTTTTGTACGCGTTGTGGTTATGAAGCGTCCTGCTGAGTGAGCATTGACCATTTTCGGAAAAGTTCCAGGTCAGTGTGCGAGAATCTTCCGATGGGCAAGAAATGGCCGAACATTAGTCTTTTTCCTGCTGACCTTTATGGTTGTTCTGTCGGTTGGGGGAAACGAGATACAAGGATCAAATCAATACTTTACGTTGCTTTTGGCGTGTATAGTGATGGTGAATTTTAAGGCTTAACATGTTCGTTTTTTCATCAAACTAAGAGAAAGAAAAAAAAATAGATTAACTTTATGGAAATTCCCAAAAATTTAAAAAAAATAAAACTTAAAATAAAAGAAAAAAACAAAACTGAAAATTAAAATAATTTTTAATTTTGTTTTTATGTAGTAAATACTCGGAACAGCACCTCACTTACTGAGTGCCTTATCGAGTGCACAAAAGCTCGCCTTGGTTGGAAATGTTGTGCAACAGGAATTCACCAGAAAAGGACGTTGTGAGCGGAACCTCCTTTTCGGCATAACACACACAAAAGAGAAGTAAAATCTGCTGCAGTGAAAGTGCTTCACAAGTGCAGAACATGCAATAGATACGTGGCATCGATGGAAAGTGTGAGAAGCACCCGGCCACAGACATCCCGAGCAGGAAGAACCTGATCGATGTTAATGCAGTTCCCAGGACCGGTGAACGATATTCACTATCGCATCAAATGTGGTGTGAATGCTAATTTATCTATTTACTGCAGCGTGCGATAGTCTGCCATGCTTTGAAGGCGTTCGGTAGTGTGACGGTAAGTACGTTCGGATGCTGTGGGTGTGGAATCGTTTGCTCAGCGTTGCGGCCATTCGTTTGCTTACCGCTCGACGCTGGTGGTGACTGTTTTGTGGTGGAACAATTTATCAGGGCGCGTTCGTATTGGGATGGTCACCGCGTAATGTTACCGCGTGTTTTTCCAATGGTTAATGTAAGTGTACGTAACGTTGCGGTCGGTTTGGAACACCGAAAAGAATGTTCTCTCCATACAAAAACACACAGACACCGATAAGTGGTTAGCGATGGTAATCATGGCCACGATGTAAAGTGGCCATCAATACATTTTGACACACACGCAAACACCGACCGGTGAGTGAAATGGGGGAGAATGTTATTTTATTGGTTTATTTAGAGATTTAGAAATCGATCTATTTGTTTTGGATGTGTAAGGTAGGTTTTATGCATTACGGAACCCCCAGGCAGAAGGATGAAATTGGAGTTGGAAACCATCGCTCGGAGTTTTTATTATTCAGTTCTAGATTTTTTTTGATAAATTGAAAAGAACCAAAATTTCTTTTCTTTAAAAATTAAAAGTTTAATATAAATTAAAACCGAATAAGTCAGAATTTTTAAATAACAACCAATTTTTTTTTAATATTCATGTCGCTCGTCTAATCTGGCTTAACCATCAGATTGTGAAGATCACCTTTGTCTGTTAATAAATTTGATTCTCTCTCTCTCTCTCCCTTTCTCTCTCTCTCTCTCTATTTCTCTCTCTCTCTCTTTTTGGCTTCAACGACATCTATGATCACGCCGGCCATTTCTGGCTTACTAGACTTATTTTACCACGTAGCCGGATAGTCAGTCCTTGCTACGGGGAAACGGTCCGGATGAGATTTGAACCCGGTCCGTGTGGACCGGCGCCATTTATCACATACAACACCATTTTATTGTATGATTAACATTTAACAAGCAAGCGCCAATCATTTGAAGTAGCGATTTTATATGGAAAATTCTTTATATATTTTTATATAATTTTTTACATATAGAAATTGAAGATAATTGTGAATGGCATCAATAACAAAAATCCTGGATCTTAAGATATCTTATCGACAAATGATATCCAATTTTCATATCTTCCAGCTCATGTTATGAGTAGTCATTTCCCTGTAGGGAAGCTTTGAAAAATAAAAAACGCAAACAAACAACTGTCAGCGATTCGAGTAATCGATTGAAATGCTAACGTCAGGAAGGAAAATTAAAATTATATGTTAAAATTTGTTTTCTCCATCGATTCCATTTAATACAGTTTATTTGTGAATACGTTTCACATTTAAAATTGTTCCATTTCGAGCGACATCTAGCAAATAAAAGAAAAACACAAACAGCAGATATTTGTTTTATTATCATTTCATCCAATCTGCCAAATGTAACACAGATAAAAGCTGTAGCCGTACTTTGTGCTTTTTGGTCGACTGATCACTTTTGTCTGTTACAAAGCTGTGGGTGGGGGAAAAAAAAGTTTCGCTCCGTAAAGTGTATCCTGTTCGTCATCCGTGTGCTTTCTTTTTTCACGACGGTATTCCCCGGGTAGGATATCCGGGGGGTGAAGAAAGAGAAATTTGCCAATGCACGACACGTCATAATGCGGGAGATAAGTTTGCCTGCTGCTGCTGCTGCTGCTGCACTGACACTGGAATAGATCGCGAGATGGTTCGGAAATCTTCAAGTAGATTATACTCGTTCGTTCCGAGATTTTGGTGCGAGAAGTTGCCGTGCCAAGCTGCAAACAAGCGAAAATAACATTTCCACCAGAAGGTGGTGCAGGTTCTTGTTAAAAGTGCAAACGTACATTTCGGCAAGCCGTGTGCATGAGCAGTCTTTAGGGACGAGTTGCAACCTTTTTACTTCTGGAAGTGTGTCTTATTTTTTACAAAACTCATGAACTTTTGTGTCTTTTTTGTTTGGTGTGTGGGTGTGTGTGTCTATCTGTCTCGAGTAAACATGATATTGTGAGAAGCTTATATGTGTTCTTTCATCACTTCTTTCGTGCTGCCACGGTTAAGGCGAACAATCTCGGACTGGCGTGACAAAAGATAAACGATTTTTACCATGAAGAAACACTGCACACAGTCCAAACCCCCTGCTTGGTGGATGTCGACCGTTTGGTTGACAGTTTTTTTTTTCGAGGAAGAACTATGCAAGATGGAAAAGGGATAAAATACGAAATCATACCACCAGCACACACAAACGCACACACCAAGAGCGGAAATCATCACCAACGCTTCTCGGTTGTTGTTCATTCTACACAGGGTACAGACGGCCGAACAGCCGTCTGTGGGGATTGAAAAGTGCATGGAATTTAAAATGCATTATTCACAAGTGAGTTAAGTGCTTTTCCAACTTTTTCCTGCTTCGTGGTAATCGGTGACGGTCGGTGAAAAATCGCACTGTAAATCGTGGCGTTTGGCACGTGACAACTGGGACGCTTTTCGGGGCTGGGGGCGAATGGGAAGGAAAAATGTGCGCAAACACACTATTGCTTCCTACTTTTGGGATCGTGTTTCCGGATCAAAATAAAATTTCACACGATAGAATGTTGTTGTTTCTTTTTCCATGCCGCTTTGGCTGAACATTCTTTTTTGCTTTAGTTTGAGCTATTTGAAAAATATTATTGCCCAAACTGCAATAAGGACCTGATTACTCCATTGGCCTATTTTGTTGATCACTTCTTCAAAAATTTAAACATGAATTAATTTTGAGAATCGTAAATAATAAACCCATAAAAGGTTCCATCCACTCATGCATTACTTCAGAATCATTCAAATAAAATACAATTAACAATTTAATTTTTCTGCGAAATTTTGTGTACAATAATTTAGTACAAAAAATGTTAAGATGCTAGGTAACGAGCGCTTACAAAAAGGTGACAAATTTGTCAAAAAAGAGCTTTTGTCATTTTTTTGAGCTTTTGACAAATGTTTGTCAAACCTGGAAGATCCATGACAAAATATTGACAACAAAGCTGACAAAATTTTGACGTTTGCTCAAAACGTAAACAAACGCGCACAGAACGACTAGAATCTGTTGTTCTTAATTTAATTTTATTTAATTATTTTTTAGTATTTATTTATTTATTTATTTAGTTATTTATAATCTATTTTTTTATAATAATCCTTTGTCAGCCTCAGAATGCGTTTTAGTAACTTAACACAAAATGTTGTGTAAATAATTACAATTAGTGATCTAATTGGGAAAATAGAATGAAATGCACATTAAATTTATTTATACAACCCACCCTCTTTGCAAGCTAAACATATCAACCACCACTTAATAGCAAAAAACCACTTTCCCCGTTTGTGTTCCATTTCCTACAAATTCCAGTCCGTAAATTCCAACGGGAGAGATATCTCACTCACTTATAGGTATTCGTCGCTTTCGTTTCTGGTACAGTTTCGATTTCGGGATGTAAATTCTCTGTTTAATTTTCAACATATTTTTCCGCAAAAAGTCCATAAATTGATGCTCATAATATTTCGCCTTGCGGTAAAAGGTTTCGCACAAGCGGCACAGAAAACAATTCGCTGCACGATCATTTTGTACAGCGAGATCAGCATCTCCGTGAGTTTTTCAACACCCCCCCAGGCAAATTGGACCATACCGTACCAATGACCGTGGACGAGTGAAAGAGAGTGGGATTGTGTGAGTGAGTGTACGGGTGTATTTGTTACGTTACAGGGAAATATTGTAGGGTTGCAGATATGGGGTAAACCCGTTGATCGGATTCGCTTTTCCCCTTTTGCTTACCGTTTTGCGTACTGTGTCAAAGTTTAAACCCCAAATTTTCCAATTTCCATCCCTCCCGTTGGCAACACTTTTTGGAACCAGCTCGCATACAAAAGCCTTTTGCGGGTCGTGCGTTCCATGTTTCCTCTTCGCTCCTTTCCGCATTCCTCGGCTACTTCCTTTCCTTTCCGGCTACCGAGCGGAACACGGGGTACGTAGTAAACCTTTTTCGGCAGTCGACAGTCGGGTAGTATTCATCCACCGTGTGCCAACAGACCGTGGCGCTCGTTCCATTTGAATAGGTTTCCAATTGAATTGAAGATGAAATATGATTTTGCGGTTCTCAGGTATATGCATATTGAATTATGGCTTGTTATCGGTATTACCAGGAAATGAGAACTTGTTGCAGGTTTATTGATCATCGGTACCGTGTCGCTTTGAACGCGCTGGGGGCCACACACTGGAGGAATCGTCGCTGTACGAAGCTGAACATTGGTTTTCAAATACTCGTCGGTATGGTGGACATTTAGCGGATACGGCTGGTTGAGGTTTGCAACATTAAAAGCAAAACAAAAAAACATTATTTCGATATGTACTTGTTGGCTGTAATTTTTGGAAAGTTATTAAATAATTAAAAAAGACACTCAAAACGTATTTTTAATTTGTAAGACAAATCGGAATTTATTGTTTAATAGATTCGGTTGAAAACTAAATTCCCAAATTATTATACTAAATTCAAAATTATACAGATTTTATCGGGTAATTTTAAGGCTGATACGATTAATATCCTATAGAAATGTGTGAAGTTTTATCTGGAAAATTATCAACTTCAAACTGCAAATTATTAATTTTCTTCATTACTTACTATGTGGGTTTAGCTTGTTATTGATGTATAAACACATGAAAACTATTTTTAGGATCGATATGCATGCACCTTGTAAGGGCTCATACGCATTTCAATGGATTTGTTTTCTGCTGTTGGTTGAGATTATTAGCTTATTAGCACCAACAGTGTGAAAAAATGATTAGAAAATGTAAAGCAACGTTTCAAATATGAAAGTAATCCCATGTAAACGAATAAATCGCTAAATAGTCTATAATCAGATTATTTTGATTGAAACGGTAGACGATTATGAAGCTTACATGCAAAATCCGTATTAATTACTATCATTTTAATATCGAGCGGCTAATGTGGTGTAAGTGTACAGTTTAAGTTGGGGTTTTTGCTTTGAATGAAAAGGATTTGCCAGCATTTTACATAGAGTTAAATCATGGAATCGAAATTACCGATCTTTGCTCAAAGATCTTTACTCACTTTCAGCAAAGCTACCACAAAAACATTGAAGCAACAGCAATGCAAGATTAAATCGATAAATCCATAGTAACGCAAATTCGTTATTTATTTAATAAGAAGTTTTTATAAGAAAAACGAAAGCGATTTGCAGAGCATAGTTTTGGCCAGACAATGGTAGGAGCGCATCAGAATTAAAAAACAAGATGATCTAAGGAAAAGTGACTTCATTGCATCCTCTGAAGATCAAATAAATCGACCAAATGTTTAAGAATAACCCGGAAAACTGTCTTGTGTGAAGGTGTTTTCCAGTTCGGTATTTTAATAATCTCGATCGCCATCTAGAAGACGTTGCAGCTCAATTCCTTATGACTTTCCTTATGATCCAAAATGATATTTTCTCCAAAAAAACTTAAACTGAGAATCTTTTTTCTCCAACTTTGCTGTTCAACTGAAGTGATAACTGATCGCCAAGGCTACGAAAAAGTTAAATCACATACTGATACGAAATATTTATTCTATCACTTCAACTTTTCTATCGGAAAGTTGAAGAATATTTCACTTTTGGGTGACAAAACTCAATTGATTAAAATATTTTAAACAATTAATTAAAACATTCGAAGTGATATTTAGTTAAAGATCTTTGCTACTACCAAGTGATACGAATAATTATGAAAGATGTCATTTATTTCTGATAATTAAATTATGATCGCTTCTTGTCATATTTTCCCAAGAATTGAACAAGATGCATTAAATATACAAATAATTCTCGCAGAAAAATTCCTACCTAAAGCTAATGGAAATTTTACCATTTCACCGGTATGAATTGTTTATTAGAAAAAGTTATTCTTGTAATGGAAAAAAAGTATAAAATAACAGGTTAATAAATTGTCTTCTCACCGTATAACACACACCAGTCAATGCAACGACTGTTACGATCCGCTCCGAGAGGATGCAACGTTGTGGAGCGTTTTTTTATTTTTCACCATCACCTTCGCAACGGTGATTCGCAACAGTGGCGCATAGTACGCATGCAAGCCGGAACATCGTCACCAATAAATTCACACGCCGGCACCAGCAAACAAGATGACCAGAACGGCCATTGGAAGTGAACTAAACGCAAAGGAAGGAACGATAGTGAAGGTGACCAGTGGCAAGCGGCGAAAAGCTTGCCGAAGTGTTTATCGAGTGGGACCGCCACCGTGGTAAGAGTGTGAAGCAAAGAATAGTTCACCGAATAGCAACGATCGGCACGGCAAACGGTCGGAAAAGCATTAATTCGCGCGTACCATCGTTTATATGCTGCGCACGGGTGTGGGTAAACTATCGTGTTGAAGGGTGCAATTACCACTTACAGGGCGCCAACTGGATCATCAAGCAAAAACACACACACACCCAAAAAAACTCTCAAGAGTGGAGCAAAAGTGCATACGGTTGGTCAATTTTGTTGATGTCGCAAGGTTTGCCAACATTCGCCGAAGGGTGGGCAGGGACATGAAGGGTCGCATTTTTAAGGGAAATTGTTCGGCTGAAGAGATGATGATAGTTCAACGCACAGTAAAAGCCAACGGACATGAGAGTGCGATTGGAGGAAGACAGCAAGCAAGGAAGGAACTGATGAAAAAACAAATGAACAAGAGCAATTGATGGCTTTTTGCGTTGTAGGGGCGAAAAAGGTTGTTTGAAGCTTTAGTAAAAGCGTCATACAGCAGCAGTAGCAGCATATGATGTTGATGTTGACCTAAATTCTACCTCAAACTGGGGTTTTTTGCTTTACGTTAAGAAAGTTTTCAAATTTATTTGAATCGTTTTTGTTTTTTCGCCGTTATTTTGCCACTGTTTTTCTAACGTTTGTTTCCGCAGTGAGTTATTCCAGCTTTTTTTTATTGTGTATGCTCTCACACTCACAAGCGAAATGGAACGAACAGTGTTTGTTGAAAGAGTTTACGATTGGAGAACTTTCGGTTGTCTTTAAACGATTTTTCTTTTAATTTTCAAACACTTTTCTGTAAAGTTTAAATATTTTTAGCATCACAAACTGTTACATACTAAACCCAGAATTGATCGTGTAAATTTGAAAGCGATTAACTGGGTTGAAAATCAAAAATTGATGTTTATCACTGTGTACTGCTTTATAAACGAATAAAAAAACATTTTTTATGATCAGCATACATATACATATTTCAATTTTAAAATTGTTTAGAGAAAAACTGCGCTAATTGAAATATTCAACAACGAATAAGATTTTGCTGTGGAAAAACTGTTGCTTTACATTTTGTCGTTTTACATCGATGTTGTTGCTGCCAAAGCGCCGCATGTATGCTTAAAATCCATATGATTTGCTTATCGTAATCCTGAGAGACTTACTGGGGGGAGGAGCTTTAAAGTGAAAAATTTGCAATTTAAGGCTTTGAAAATCCTGAACTTGTATCCTTTCGACCATTTTCATGCACAGTTGTTTGTTTTTTTCTTTTTTTTGTGTACGTGGGGATCAAACAATTGCGCCAAATGGGTGGAAAAAAAATGCAAACAAACATACACACCGGCAAGTAAATAACACATGTATACCTTAGCCTAGCACGCTGGGTTGATGTGCAAAACAAAGATCTAATGCTTTTGGTTCGCCTGTTTAACCAAGGAATGCGGGTGTGTATGGTTTCGCCGGTGTTTTTTTTGTTTGGAAAATTCATTTTTCTCTTTTTCACTCACTCATTCTTTTTGCCCTTCCCCAAAAAGCCCCGTTTGAGCAGCTTTCTGAATCTGAACGCTTCAAACCGCGCTCACGGAGCGCGCTGTCACCAAAAGGCCTGCCGAAAGCCTTTCCCAAAAAAGGGTATCGGAGACTTTTGAAGGCTTTTCGGAAAATGGTTTTTCGTGCCATAAATTTCTGAGAGCGTTGAAATATTAAAATGGGTTCGCCTACAAGCAATCTACACCGGTCTCCGGGTGGTAAGTCCGACTGCCAAGGACCTAGGGCTTCGAGATCTGGGAAGCGGTTTTGCTGTAACTTACCAACTCGGTCAACTTGATCCTCTTGGCTCCTGAAACGGAATGGGGTTAAAATAGGTCTGATGTAACCGTTCCAGGTTCCAGCAGGTTCAGTAACGGGTCGAAGATTTTTCTAAACACATACACACACTTACGTGTTGTCAATGTACCGACGACCCAATGTGTGACGTGGCGTTTGATCCGGAAAACTAGTTTCCATTTTCTAGAACTACAAACAGAAAGAGAGAGAGAGATAGCAATATAAGGATGTGTTGCATGGTAAGGTTTGTTTTCTTCACTGGTTTATGGATCAGTTCGAGGAAAACAATACACAAAAGGGCATTCATTTTATACAACATGGTTACCCAATAAAAAAGACAGTATTTCGTGAAGCATTTGTACATGACAAAAGAAGATTTTTAGTTATTTTTTATCTTTATTGTGAACTATAAAAATGAAGTTTCACATACACTGGATACGGGAATTCTTATTAATGTAAATTTAAAATCAAAATCAAATTCCTCGTAACCTTTTATATTCAAGTATATTTTTAATATTAATATTAATTTTTTTATTATTAATTATATTAATTTTAAATTTATTTATCGTTGCTAAAATTTGTGACAAAGAGTAATAAGCTATTCTTTACTCTTCCTAAATTTTTAATCTTTTCTGTGTAATCACAGTGAGATCAAAATTTTTGTGTGTTTATTTCATTTGTTAATAGTGAAAAGGAGAAAAACTTAGTTTTTTATGATGTGGTTTATATGATATTTAGTTTCATCAATTCCAAAGGAGATACGTAAATTACCAGTACGCTTGCAACAATTCTAAAGTAATTTTACCGTTGATACTTTCAGTATCAAAACATCAAATTACATCGCACAGACAGGGGTAAAGTATTTTGTGCAACAAAATACCATTCATTCGGGGAATTTGCTTTCAGAAAATAGATACCCAGTGAGAAGCCCTGTGAAGATTGTTGGTGTTGTTTGGTTGGATGTAAAGATGTTGTTTGGATTGCATGCTTCACTTTCACTGCTGCTAACCTTGATTGCATTGCATCTTTATCACGAAATGTTTGAAAAGTTACCATTTATAGCAATTGAGAATATTTCGGTTTTCTTACTTTTCTAGTGCTTTCTCTTTTGATAAAAGTAATTTAATTCTCTGCGCATTTAGTATAAAAGAATAAAATAACGAGAGTTTATGAAGTGTTTTACCTTACACAAAAATGGAATTTAATATTTTATTTAATTATTTTATTTTCAATGGAGACGCCTGGTCGTTCATTAATGGAGGCGCCTGGTAATTTACCGATGGAGATGGCTGGAAGCTTAACGATGGAGACGCCTGGTAGTTTAGCGATGGATGAATTATAGTTCTCCCTGATCTGTTTACTAACCAAAAAATCATCAGAATGTTGTATAGTTCAAGTATTATCGCTTATTGAGATGCGTATACTGATAATTCAATTTTTATTTAAAACCTTTCTGTTAATCATCAGCACATCAGTCGAAAAACCATAGACTTGTCAACACTAAACCGAAAATAGTACATTCTACTATCTAAACCGCACGAAGCAAATAACAAACAAACCGGTACTGCACTAGGTCCTGTAAAGTAAAATGTGTTTACTGATGTTTACACTTGGCACAAGCTTTTGGAAAAACCGAAAGCTTTTTTCACCCCCCCCCAAAATTTCATGCTGACATTGTTTAACCACCATTTACACCTCCTGTTTGAAGTAAATGTTAGGGCCAACAAAACCACCAACCGATATAAATAGCTTTAATCCATCGTTAGAATGATGTTGTGCAAAGTTCAACAAACGGAAAGCACAATGAATGGCAAAAACGAGAATTGCGTGAGCAAGGGAGACAGCATTAAGTTGTTTTCTACATTGCAAAAACGTAACGCAACAACAACAACAACAAACATGTTGTTTACGTGTCGAGATTATGTTTCTTGCTGGCAAAGGCATTTGCTTTGATGTCTGTTTAAATATTTCACTAGACAATATTGGTAAATTGTTGTTTATGTACGCCCGATACAGGTTAGCATTAAAAATTTGATATTTTTCTGGCTTGAAATGTGGTGTTGAACATCGTTTTACTGGTTTAAAAAATCAAAACAAATTGTAAAGTTGCAAATAAAAAAACACACAACCACTCGAAGAATTGGAAAACTGACAGCTTTAAATGACCTTTAAAAGTGCAAAGCTTACATGCTGAATAAATAGTGACACCGAAACACATTCGTCACACAACTCACGTCGGTGTATGATCGATCTTCTTTTGCGTTTGCGGATGTAACGTATGAACCCGGTCAGTAGTGTGAATGTCATATCAATTTAAATGGCAAATCAAGCATCCCTGTTTAGCATACCAATCATACCACGTGCGTATGACGTACCAACTGTGTCAATCATCATGGTTGCCTCATCCGTTTGCCGAAGCTTCCTACCCAACCACCCCCGTGGAAAACGGGGAGTTTTGAAAAAAAAAATTGTAAAGGAAATTGTCAATTCCATCCAAATCAACCCGAAAAACTCGAAACTCCTTAAACCAGGCTCTCCTATATTGTGTTCCTTTTGCGGGACAATTTCCCGTTCCTGTGCCGCTTGTACCAAAACGTTACCAACCGGGGGCATCAGGTGCGTTTGGTTGGAAAAGTTCAATTGAAAAAAATTGCCACTGTGAATAATTTATCATTTTTCCTATCATTACGAATGTCACACAGTTTGTTCACATGTACCCACAAAACGGTATGTGGCGGACGTATTGCGTACGCGCGGACGAGCGCAAGACGAAAGTTAACGAAACGAAAACACCCATTTCTTTGCCCATCACAGTGCTGTTACGCTTTTTTTTTGTTGCAGCCTTCAATGAGAGAAGCTAAAGAGAGGAAACCCCAAAAAAAGAAAACCACCGAAGGAATGTTGAATGTATGGAAAAGTTTTGCGAATGATTTTCCATTTCCATTTTTTGCTTCTTTTACTCGTTCGAAAACTCGCACACCTGAGATACGGCACACAACGCGTACGGTGGCACGTTCGCACAAAAGCACCGAGAGCTTCGGTGAGGAAAGATTGAGAAATGTCATGGTTTGAATTTGAAAGCCTCTGGGTGACATGTGCCGAGCGCAAACAATTACACTTATGCATGGGAAGTGTGTAACGGTCCCGGCTTTACCCATCTGCGTTCAACGATTATGGGTGTTTGTGCAGCAAAACGAAAAAAAAGAAAAGAAAACGAAATGATCTACAAAAGATGGCACTTGTGTTTGCTTTGCAGCTTGAAGTGAGCGCAATATCCTTTTTTTTGGGAAGTACGATACTCATATCGATGACGTATCGTGGGTTGGGAAAAAAAGCTTCTTCTAATAACTTTTATTAATGAATTAGACTAATGCTGGGCAATTGAACAATATTTTTTTTCGTCAAATATAAACTTAAACAGCTGTGAAATTCATCTTTTTACTTAGTCTACTAGATCCACACCACAATATAAAATGGAGCTCGTTGTCACTAGTTTTTCTAAGGAAAAAGAAAGGCAAATGAGACCTCGACAACGATTCCAATATCATTGTCACGCGGGTGCGCCGAACCGAACGGCATCAATTTATTTTAATTTCAAACCAGAAAATTAGATCCGTCAATCTCGATTTCATTGCGGTCCAGCCGGCCGGCAAGCCAACACACCAACCAACAGTGGATGGCAAACGAGTGTGCGAACTTTGGCTTTGCTTTTGTCACTTGCAGACGCTGACGTGACAAACAAAAGTAATCACCACCGACAGTGGAGGTTCGTGCGATTGGTCCCGTCCGGTGCAGGCGAATCCATCTGAACCATTACTGACCCCAAAAAGTTCCGAGATGAATGGCTTCTTCGATCAGGCTCGATTTTTTTTCCACCACTCGTTAGCCGAATGGGCAATACAGAGGGACATTTGTGTCAGCAGTGCGTTTGCAGCACTATCCGGATTTATTCCCGGCTGGTCAGTCTTCGGTGGAAAAGCTCGTCCACGAAAGAAAAAAAGTCGAAGAAATTAGGCAATGTAAAATCCGTCCCACGGTATCATGGTTTACACTTAAGGGAAGCACAACGGAACCGTACGGACATTTTCGGGGAAGAAGAATTTGCTCCCACTTGACTCGTGCTTCGTTAAAGGCTCATTTATTTGCCGTTGGTCCGTTGCTACTAATTGTCTTCCACTCTAGCGGAACGAACACTCTCCGGTCGGTTCGTTCGCAGTACTGAACAGGCCCGTACCGTTCATGCTTCCTTTCTCTGGCTCCCTTTCTTTTGCGCTATTGCACTGGTACTGACAGTCTCTTCTCAGCTGGATGCTGCCAGCCGGTACAGCTGATGATGAGATTGAGAGAATTGGAGTGGATACTTTTGGGTTGGGCACAAAACGCTTACACATCCGACAGCGGCTAATCATCGTGGCACGCCGAGGTTCGTGCGAATGGTCAGTTTTTCCGGGTAAGGAAAAGTGGCGCTTTTCGCACACATCGTTAGACGACGCGTGTGAAACGTGTTGCGAACGACCCCAAAAGTGACCGGAAGTGTCGGCCATTCTGTCAACGGTACGCTCAGCGTTACAGCAAATGGGAAAACAAAACCGAACCCTTTTGCGGGGGGAAATGTTTCCGTCCTGAAGAATCCAGTTCAGTTGACCCGGATGTGTACGGAATTGTCAAAGAGCCTTGGTAAAGAATCATTTCGTACTATGTGCGAATTCGCATGGAGAGATTCTTTTTCGTCTGTGAACCGTGATGACATCAAATTTGTTTTAAGCGAGAACTTAACCCTGTCAACGTTGAACGTGTGGCTGATTGTCATCTGGACAAGGAATCGGTCTGTAAGACCGGGTTCTTCTATTATGTAAAGCATGTCGCCGGTTCAAGGACAGCATTCAAAAATGAAGCTAAACTGAGCGATCGTTGCGTGACAGAGTCATTACATTCCGGTTACTAACGGAAACGTTTTCTCGTGTGTCTTCGGTAGTTCATCATACTCCTGGGAACTGATTGTAAGAGTATTTATTCGACTTTATTCGTCGATGGAGTTGGGAGTCCTATTATTCACAGGAAAATAGTCTACCATTGTTGGAAGCATTCTTTCATCGGTCAATTAATATCGTTAAGGTAATACATTGCCCTTACAAAGTTTTGCGAAAGAATGTGATGCTCTGCAGCTTCCAGTCGATGACGTAAAGGAGTATGGAAGGATTCGGTTGTGGGAGAGGGGAGGAGGCGAGGGGGTCTACAAATTTCTTTGAATATTATTACTCGAAAGGAAAATTTGTTTAGCGTACCAAGATTTTAATTGTTCAACTTAAATTTAATTATTACGTTCCATGGGAAAGGGGGAAGGGTAAGGAGGGGTTACTGGAAAAAAATAATTTGAGAAAATAAGAAAAGTTTAAAATAAACTATAAAATAAGAAAGGTTTATAAATATAAAAAGTCGTGAATGGGAAAAGAATAAATTGAACTTAAATTGATATTGACATTAACTTACAAATTAATTAGCTTACTTTGCTATAGTACTCTATACTACTTCTATAGCCAAGTAGTCGAGAAGCATATTTAAAAAACCGAATGAAATATTTCTAGCAAATAGCAACTGCTAAACGTTTGTGATTTAAGGTGGAGAAAATTTAAAGAGAATATTTCCCCCTGGTACAGAAACTGTTGCCAAACAGTAAACGAGCGGGGAATAAGGAGCGGAGAGCTTTTGGCAAAGGGTAAAGTAACATCTCGACCATACATATCATCATGAAGACGAGATGAATAAGTTGACTTGAAGCGTGAAATGAAATTTTCAACAGAAGCATAACACACACACACACACGCACAGCATTCATCGTGTGGCTCAGGAAACACTGTTCGGCTCAGGGGGCTGTTCGACTCCGACTTGCCCATAACACTCGTCAGCGGAATGTATGATGCTGGGTAATGTTTATTTTTTGCCAACTCACTTCTCAACCCACACCACCAGCAATGCCATGTCTGGTGGCATGGTTGTGGCGTCTATATCACAACTAAAGTACACAAACGTTCGAATACGGAACGGACAGCAACAGGACAGCCACCGAGGTCGAAGCATTGAAAGCACATTTTTGATTCGTTTGGAGCGTCTGACTTGAAGATGGACGAGCATTTCAGATCGATTGCTAGTGGATTTTGGGCCTTTTTGCAGAACAGAGAGACAAATATTTTGTATTTCATGTAGACTGTGTAATGAAAATATTACAGAGAAGATATGATACATTGATTTCAAAATGACAGTTATTTTAAGAAACACCAATAGAGTCAAGTAGAGGCAAGTTTTAGTTGTAAGTTGTACTGTTTCTGATTGAGTTCAAATATTAAATAGTGAATGATAAATTATATGTTAATCTAATAACTTACAACAATTATGTTTTTTAAGAATTTAAGTATATTAAGTAGTAGTATTTACGTCTATTTATATAAAATTCTCGTGTCGCGGTGTGAGTATGTTAACTCCTCCAAAACGGCTTAACCGATTTGTATGAAATTTTCACTGAACGTTCGTTAGGTATGGGAATAGGTTTACCGCTACTTTTTGTTTCGCTAGGTGGCCGCTGGCCAATATTATGAGTTCTTTTCTGTTTTTCCTATGGGAGTTATCAAGTAGAAATAGGCTTTTTTTCAACACGAATAATGATGAAATTTTAAGGAATAAATCAATCAAAGTAGGTACACATGACGATTTATTTGTGCAATTTTATTCAATAAAACGTAAAGTTAGTGTTAAGTAAATAAAAAGCGAGATAAGTGTGTGAATAATTAACAAATGTTGTGTAGTGATTTGCTTGTGGAATTGGCGCCATGCACGGAAGGACCAGGTATTAAATCCCAATCGTCAAGGAAATCTAAAAATGCCTCCTGAAGTGCCAGAAAAGGAGAAGCAGTGCCACAACAGAACAAGAAGAAATTGCTTTATTAGGAATATCATTTTGATCAAGCATGGTAATAGGTAATTTATAAACATTCAATTAATCAACGATTTTCTCTAATCACCGCACGGATCAAAATTTAACATTCACACTGTTTGCTAGAAAACTTTAATTACAAAACGCAAGTTTAAGGGCAAAGCTAGGTTTGCCGGGTAAGCTAGTTATATTATAAGTAATTTTATAAGTGTTAGAAGTATTATATTAAGTATGATGACAATACGGCCGACGCTGCAATCATGAACTATAATTAAAAATAAAATGAAAAAAAATCTCTTTCTCTCTCTTCTTGGCTTTTAACGACTTTACAGGTCACGTCGACCATTTCTGGCTTATTAGACTTATTTTTACCACGTAGCCGGATAGTCACTCCTTGCTACGGGGGGACGATTCGGATGGGATTTGAACCCGGTCCTGCCGTGTGGACCGGCGCCGTTTATCATATGTACCTCCGGGCCCCTTAAAAAAGTATATAAGTTTAAAAAAAATTAAAATGCTTCTTCTAAATTAAAAAACCCCAAAAAAATATTATAAAACACCCTTTCCACCATCTGCCTACCCACCAACTTCACCCCATCGCCGAATGGTGATGCAATTCCCATTTTGTGTGATATTTGACACATAAAATTACTACAATATGGACCATTCCATGGGATAGAAATTCCAATCGATCTTTTGCGCAAAAAAAACCAAGGATAAGGATAGCGAAAACTATGGCACCGAAGAAAAAAAAATGGAAAACCTCGCTAACTGGCTCACGTTTCAGCGTAACGTCCATCGGCTGGTGGGATAATGAATAGCATAAAGCAACGGTAAAACTGGTGATTTTCGTCGTTCAGCCTGTCACATTTGCATCGAGATGAATTGGGTCTATCAGTCACGCCAAGCTGTTAGGCCGAAGGCCCTTTGGGAGGTGCATGAAAATGCGCCTGTTTTTGTTTTTTGCTCAGATCTTTTGAATCTTCCCCAAAAAAAAAAACGAAAAACAAAAAAGAATTCACCATTAAAGACTCTCTTACACAACTCCAGGGGGTGACGTGACGCGGTAAGAAAAACAAAACAGTAAAAAAAGGTTTCCATTTCGTAACAAAACCCACAAACTCTGCTACGTGACGTAGACCCTTTGGTCAAGCAGTTTCTCCCTTTTTGGAACATGGGCGAAATTGTGAATCCTTACCACTACTAGGACAAAGGAAACAAAACACTATAACCGCACACCAAGACACAGCGCGGAAGGCTCCATCGCCATGGTCTGCCAGTAATGACGTACAGCATCTTCTGCCGTGGTTCGTGACCGACAGTCACCCGCCCCGAGAAGGTTTCCTTCCATCTCTGGTTGATCACACCTTCAGCGCGGTGTTCGTTTTCCTCAGCGCGGTTGTTGTCTAGCGGAGAAAAAGCGAAAAATTGGAGAAAAAAATTGCTGATGGTGGATGGGAAGAAAATTAATAAAACGTTATTTTGTTGGCAGTCATTTGTCATCTGTGTGAAGTGCGAAATACACGACCAAAGACGGCATCCATCAACACGGAAAGGGGGCAGATTCGTTCATTAAAGGGGGTGTGGGTAATAGTAGAGATAATTGTTGTGACAACATGCGGCAAACGGGTGCGAAAGCAAAGGAAAAGAGCAAAATGAACCCAAAAAGGGGAAAGAAAATGAAAGTGATTTCAGAGAATGGTGTGTGTGAGAGTTTTCTATTGATATCAATGCTGTCCTTCTGGGAATATACGTTCGTTGCCCCTTTGATGCCAGCGGGAAGTTTCAGGCCCGGTTTGGGATTGGCGTTGGTCAGGTGTCAGGCGAATGGAAAGAAGAAAACAAACATCCAAAATGTGCGTGGGAAAAAAACCAACCTTCCAACTTCCCGAAGGCTCCGAAACCCCTCCTCCTGGCTGACTAAGCTTCCGAGCTACCCTTTATTATGGACGTCCTGCCGATTTTTGTGGGAAAAACCAACCGAAAGCATATATAAAACCGGAAGTGTACGGTCATGGTTGTAGTGTAAAAGATCGATCCACATACCTTCTGTTTACCTCGGTTACGCTGCTACGAAAGAATGCTAAGGCAAAGTAATGAGTATCAAAACGAACGTTACTACGGTAGGTCTGGGATAAAAAAAAAGCTAGTAGCTTCCGATGGTAACCGATGAAACTTTTAATTAGGAATATAGTATCCCGCAGTGTTCATGGTGGCCCGACCTGGATGACGCGTAGATACATTGAGCCATGAAGCAAAGGGTATCTCTCACCACAGCTCATCTTTATTAATTATTGTCCTGAATTAGGACGACACGTATAAATGAATGTGATGAAATGAAAATTTCTTATTAATTTGTGCCAAAATGATTTTGCTTTTAGTTGCATTAGAGTTTTGAATAGAATTTTTAGAAAATGTTTCAATCTTTCTTAGATAGATGTTAGTGCTTGTGTTAGTGCCTTCATCTTTTTTCTTCAATAAATTATGAAAAAAGAGTATTATTTTTTACATCACTTGGCTCTAATGCTTCTTGGTGCCTGCTGTGATGGGATATGTAATTTGTCTTTTACTAAATTTGATTTAAAATTTTCCAGTGAATTCATACGTCTTCACGATGTAAGAACGGGATGAAATGATGAATTTTTAGCGATGATTTATTTTCACTTATTGCTTTCATGTTTATCAATAAAAGTCATTTCACTGAATTATAAAAGTGATATTTAATACTTTATTCGTATTTATTTTTTTACTTGGAATTTCTGATTCTTCAACGTCGTTACTTCGATGAAGACAAAAAAAGAAATTATTTTTCTTTAATTTATTTTTAAACCGTTGATTACTTCGCTGTCTCTCATCGTTTTTCTCTTTGAGAAACAATGTTTNCAGCTGCAGCATAAAGCTTCCCGAAAATACTTCAATATTTTCAGCAGAAGCTATTGCTATCACTATAGCATCCGAAGAAGCCACTGTCGGTGACAGACCTAACGTTATCTTTACAGATAGCGCTAGCGTTCTGAAGGCTCTGGAGAAAGGCACCATGCGAAACCCTCACTTGCAGGCGATTGATTCTGTATCTCTATGCCGATCAATCGTCTTCTGTTGGATACCGGGACATAGTGGTATACAAGGCAATGAAACAGCAGACAGACTCGCAAACGAGGGAAGACGCGATAAAGAACTTGTCGATGGAACAATCTCTAGAGCCGATGCGTCGGTTTTATATAGAACGTTGCTGGAACAACACTGGCAAAATACGTGGAACAACTCGCACCTAACAAACTTAAAAATTGTTAAACAATCAGTAGCACCGTGGAGCGACCCACCAGACCAAAAAGATCAAAGGGTTTTAACAAGACTAAGAATCATCCACACACGACTTACTCACACGCACAGGTTGAAAAAAGAATCTCCTTCAATCTGTTCGTTTTGTGGCGTGGAAATTACGGTTAATCATCTCCTTATAGATTGCTACGGATATAGCAAAGAAAGGGAAAAATATAGGTTAGGAAAACATCTTGAAATTGTACTGTCTAATAGGCAACCAGAAATGGCAAAACTCCTGAGCTTCTTAAAAGAAACTGGACTCTACGACGAATTATAGTTTAACTAACAATTCGGATTTTTTTTTTTTTCTTTTTTTCTTGCATCTTTTGAATTTTTTTCTGTTACTTTCATGTGTTATAGTTTAGCATAATCTTGAATTTTTTTTTTACTTTAGTGTTATTATAGGCATGTATTATTGAACATACACATATATACCTCATCTCAAGAGAGGCGAATGAGCAAAAGCCTCGTAAAAACAGAAACAACAACAACAACTTCGATGAAGACAAAAAAAGAAATTATTTTTCTTTAATTTATTTTTAAACCGTTGATTACTTCGCTGTCTCTCATCGTTTTTCTCTTTGAGAAACAATGTTTACATATGTATTGATTGCACAGTTCATGTGCACAATTGACATAGTTTTAAAGATGGAGGGTATTGTTTACTACCTTTAAACATGGCAAGGCATTTTTGTATGAAGCAATTATTCAAATTATGTGATCCACACGACCATACCGATGTATGCTAACGCCGTATGGTTAACCTACTTCCTTCGCCAACAGGACGCCAATTGAAAGGTGTTTTGTTTTTTTTTTCTTCTGTGTTTTCCTTTCTAGTCTTTCTAGAACCTTTCTAGTCACCGTAACCACAACCAACAAAACGGACAGAGTACGGAAACAAAACTGCAGGCTCTATTTCGAAGCGTATGCAGTTGCATGTTTACTAACCATTAAATGTTTCTTAAATAAGCGTGAACTACCCCGCAAATGTTTCTCCCTGCTTTGCATCTTCTGTTTAGCTTTTGTTTTTTATTCCATCCATAGAACACAAACCTAGAACGAAAAAACACCTTATAACAACATCAAACATGCCGCACAAAATCACGATGCCACAAGGTATTTTGTACATAAAAGTGTTTAGCAGCGAGGGCATATTGCTGAAACCGTCTGGGTGCCTATTTTTTGTTCTCTTCAAGAGCTCAATATGGAGTGGAACAAAATGGCTAAATTCCCCTCGCATGCCGTTTTTACAGGTCGTTGCCGGGAGCCTAATAAAGAATTTCTTGTGGATACTTTCAAAGTATCCGCTAACATTCAAGCCGAGTGTGAATATTGGTGTTGTACAAGACAGGCATGTTTAAGGTTTAAATAATGGCAACGATGGTGAATGCAGTTGTGCTGTTGCTTTGGTTCATTTCTTCACCCATTAGTGATGGAACCATGTGTTAAGTCATCAAAAAACGATATGTTCGACATGCATGAATTCGATTGTTAGAACTGTCGATACTTATAGAAGTGAAGAATTGTTGGAAATGGAGCAATATCAAATAAATTTGATTTTTTNGTGAATGCAGTTGTGCTGTTGCTTTGGTCCATTTCTTCACCCATTAGTGATGGAACCATGTGTTAAGTCATCAAAAAACGATATGTTCGACATGCATGAATTCGATTGTTAGAACTGTCGATACTTATAGAAGTGAAGAATTGTTGGAAATGGAGCAATATCAAATAAATTTGATTTTTTACCAGAATACGTACAATGGGTTTTTAATAAAAACTGTGTAAACATATGTCAGTTGTGATCGTGGAATTTTGTAACAGCTCACATGCTTACAAAACCGGTATAACTTTCATATTTGATGTGTTGATATGATACTCAATTTTATTAAAAATTTTACCAATGAAAGCTATTTCCCAATAAAATGAAATTCAATGTTTATAACGGCTGTGCAGTGTGTTGTAATCGAAATTGTTGTAAAGAAAGAAATTATTCCCCGAAAAAACAGCAAAAACAGAATAGATAAAAATCCAAAAAAATGTACTTTTATTTGTAAAAATTCTTGAAACCGACAATTTCAAAACTGTATGACAGCAATATAAAATACTCTGAATGTAACAAAAAGAAAAACCAAATATAATAACATCCATTTGGTACATAATCGGTATTTTATATCCATCGGGGCAACAAAATGAAACAGATTCAAAAAGGAGAAGAAAAAAAACAAACACCAAATTTTGCGAAAACAGCTTCAAAACCTAATTCGGAATGTGAAATAGACAGCATGAAACGGACGAAGCTAACACATAAAAATCAACTCGACTCGTGCCGGGGATACAATTACAGGAAAATTCCAACTGCTGCCCGTTCTACCTTTCCCACTGGTGGTGGGGGGCGGGCGGAGATTCCAGGACTTGAGCGAAACAATACAATGGAAATACAAAACGCGAAAAACAACAACAAAAAACAACATATAAAAGATTAATAAAAATGGTATGTCTGCGGTTTTTCTTGTGGATAAAAAGACGATAAAACCCATCAGCGCCACCCAAAATTAGTATTGCCCGAGATCGCAACGTTGTGCTGGGGCTAGTTCACCTTTTGCCAATCGCTTGGCGATTCGCAAACCATCGGTAGCACATCTGGAAAATTAAGTAAAAACTGGTAAAGAATCTGAAAAAAGAATCACATCGTTACGATCGTCTTGGTGAATGATTACAATTGAGCAATTGTCGGTATGTTTTTTTTCATTCGTCGTTCTCGTCGAGAAATGAAGTGAGATTGCAAGGTTATTAGAATTCTATGCAAATGGCGTATTATTGCTATAATCGTACGCAGTGAACAGTGTGAAGTGTTTTTAAATTCGTTTTTTTTTTTGTGCTTACAATTATCAAGCTCATTTAATTAACTGGAAGTTTGCTTCACTATGTACCTGGAAAGCTGTTACAATGCACACGATCATTACGATTGTTGTCTTAACAAAGCAACAGTTTGATTGGTACGATGGTGTATGCATAAAAACTCCAAAGAAAGAAAACACAAATCTACCATCACTATAAACCTTTCATTGTGTAAATTATCACACACAAGTATTAGATCGACCGTGGACATTACGGCGTTTCTAGTTCTTTGCCGAACGACTTTATGAATGTGCGAAAGCATTAGGCAAACCTTTTATACTGACAACCATTAACGAACAAAGATGCTTTTATACGGATGCTCACACACAATATATGTATGTACAACTGTTACTGTTTCTTCATCGACGCATTTCGGTTGGTTTTTCGGGGCGTTTTTAGACCATATCAAACAGCCCACCCCCATACCGCCCATAAACTGCTGTAAATTTGTTGCTTCACCTTTCTCGCAAATGTGGCTCGTACGGGTGGTTTTTAGCAAATTATCAACTAGATGGGACCCTTTTTTGGCTGCTCGTTTTGCTGCCATTCTTGCCCTTTGCCTATTTCGTCAGTGTTCCGAAGCATGGTTGTATTGTTGTTGTCCTCCTCCGGAGTCTTCACAAGTCGAAGTGACAGTCTGCGAGTGGTAAGGCGGAGTACTGCTGACAGACTAGGCAAAGACATTGTTTGTGATGGCGTGGGCCGTCTTTGAGGCGACAATGACAGAAAAAAACATGAAGAACAAGAAAAAAAATACAAACCCACCGCCCCAACCCGAAAGAGCAAGGCATGAAAATGAGGGTTTCGGTAAGCTCGCATTACACCGCTAACCAATAGAATGCTTCACAGCATTAAGAGCGAACCGGAAATGGGATGCCGGCATCGGTGCTTTGTCACCGCATCAAGATGAGCCCTCGGAAACCTCGGTTGGAATGGTGTGATATGGGTGAGGGGGAGCGGGGCGGAGGGCGTTGGTGGGCAAATGAGCGGGAACCATACTTGTGCCGGTAGAAAGCTCTTAGATTTTTGGTAGAAACGGGTGTTAGCTGATGGCGAATGTCATGATACGTATTCGAAATATACCGCACGGCACAGGTGATCATTCCAGCGAGTCGGGTGGGGTTTGGGATGAGCAAAAAAGGTGGTTAAAACACAACAACACAGAGAACTCCCGACTGCGAGAGGGTGGACGTGGTTTCATTTGATGATTAGTTTTCGTCAGATCCTTTGACATCATGCAACTCCTTTTTGGACCTGGGGTTTTTGTCGGTCGCTGTGGTTTTCTTTCATGCCTTTCAGCCTTCAGTGGGTGGTGACGTTGGCAAGCGAAGAACGGTTGACGTACCGCTGCGCTATGACATCGCAGCGAAACGATATCCCTCTTTGATAACGGATATTGCAGAAGATTGTTCGAAAAATAATTCACTTTAATGATGAGCACGGTGTTATGAGCACTTTTTTGCCGAAACAGTAATTCGATTCAGTGAACAACAGGCAGTGGAAAGTAGACTTGAAACAATGTTGGAAGTATTATTTTTAACCTAGAGGTATGATATTGTAAGAGTTGATATAACTTAGTAATGATAAGGCAAGAACATCTTAAGGTGGATTAAGATAACTTGAAGAATATATTTTTATCAGAAAACATTTATCGAACCAGAAAAAACGTAATCTATGCATTTTTGGAACAGGACTTTGCAAAATTTGTGACGTGAATAACAGAATTTAGTCAAAGACAATTCGAAGACAAGTCAAATATTGAGTCAAAGACAAAAATTTTTCGAGTCTATTTACTGTATCTTTCATAGTTTAAGACTTCATCATCGTATTTCTCCTTCTTGGTCAATGTTAATTTGGTGTAGTAAATAGCAATTGGATTAAAATAATCGCCATCCTCACTTTAACCATGACATGAATTCAATTCAGTGAACAACAGACAGATGAAAGTAAACTTGAAACAATGTCATAGGTCTCTTCTTTGTTGACTTCAACGATCTCCAAAGTCATGACGGCCATTTCAGGCTTATTAGACTTATTTTCCCCACGTAGTCAGATAGTCAGTCCTTACTGCGGGAAGATGGTCCGGAAGGGATTTGATCCCCGGTCCTGCCGTGTGAGCCGGCGCCGTTTATCACATGCACCACTCGCTCCAATGTCAGAAATTTTATTTTTAAATTTGAGGTATGATATTATAAAAGTTGAAGCGAAAATTTTATAAACCAACTTAGCGCAAAATAAATATATTTTAAAATTTAATTTTCTTATTTGCAAGCTTTTTCTATGCTTCACACATTCAACAGCTTTTCATACTTCGCTAAAACATTCTTCACAACTAAGTACTGCATTCTCGTCGACTAGATTTTTCTCATACTCTTCACTAGTGCTTCAGTTTTTGTTTGTTTCATGACATAAAACTTTACAAAACCCTACAAACTGCTGAAAGCTTGAACGACACTCGGATTTTTCAAGTATTGTCACGATTTTAACTTCAAATTCAAATATCTTCAGCCAGAACCACTTTTACAACGGCGCTCTTGTATCTCACGGAACTTCTACACTGGAGAAGCTGCCGCGTACCTTACGAGTGTTAGTACACCACCCCATCCGTTATCGAACGTTATTCAACATATCGCTACGAATTGATTTTATCGAGTACATAACTTACGACAAAGCTTTTAACATCAACAACAACTATTAGAACGCACCGTTATCGTGTGTTTCAATATACAGCCGGCACTCATTGAACACATTGAAGCACCAGCACCATGAAAAGCGCCTACAGGAGAAGGGTCATAAACGACTCTAGTTTCACTGTACGTTACCCAGTGTCATTGGAAGTCGTCTAACGAACGTAACGGGTTTAGGACACAATTCGTTGCTCCGAAGATCGCTTTTTAGGCCGCCACAACTTACTGCTGCATCCGGAACGAAAATCCGTCGGTTTTTGTTTGCTTGGGTTTAATTTATTAAAATTAGTTTCATTTTGTTTGCGATTGCCGCAGCGCGCCGAGCAGTAGATTTCTGCTAATTATTCGCTGGCACTTCTCACGATGCGCACGGCGTAACAAACAAACGCCATGGCACACACGCACACATTAAACGTAGGGTGGTGAGTGCTGTCAGGGTGATGCTACTGGTAGTTAAAGTTCACTTCAAGGATGTACAAGTAACTGTAGTAAAGCCACCCAGGAACAGCCATTACGCTTACGCTGGCTCGTTGCGTCTCGTTGCGTTTCGTTGTGTGGGTGAATTTGTGAATGTGTGTTGCGCAAACGATTAGGCATTGGGAGAAAAGGGAAGCTAAAGTTCGGGGCAACTTCGTGAGCATCAACCCATGAAGGGGCTATTTACCCTCGCCAGTGCACTTACGGTTAAATGCAGGCTTAGCCTCGGCGGTGTAAACGTCACCATTGCAAACGCACTGCACATGATATTGCGTTTTTGTTGCGCAAAAAACAAGGGGTTGCACCGTTGCAACAAAAACGGTATTGTTTGCTTGAGAAAATGATCATCCTTCTAACAAAACGTGTAAGCTTGGGTATAAACTTTCAAGACTACCGAACGGTAGTGGATGCTAGACCGACGCATTCCGAATATTGCCAGTTGCCAAACTTTACCACCAAGACACCGGCAGTCGGTCCTAAAGTAATGCTGCTTTTTGTATGCCGCCATTTCCCATGAAGTGAGAATGTTGCCAAGCGGAAAATCAACCACACCGTAGCAAGCGAACCTTGCGAATAAGCATGATGCTACAGAACTCGTTCCTTCAATATCTCTCCAAGAAGGTTTATGGATAGAAAATCTTGTAAAACCCGGAAAGAGTATGGAAGGACCCACATGCATATATGGTTGTGTGTTGTTTTTCAATCGGGTTTCATGAACCGAACGAGGCAAAACCTGTACCGTCCACTACACCACCTGCTTACGTTAGATGTCACGAAAGATGGTCGACAAAGCTGATCCGGTTTCTTATCCGACTAGCCGATCTTGGCGTGCGCAAGAGGGAAATTAATTTTCTCCAACACATACACACGCACACAATCTCGCACCAGACACACAATAGAAAACCTAAAGTTGTGTCTTCGAAGCACCCCTTTTTACCGGTGGGATGCTTCAACACTACCTTCCCCGTTTGCGCGTTTCATGGTTCTCCATCACCTTGGGACGTGCCGCTTCTTAAAGGAAATGGAAACCCCCCGTTTCGGTGGAGGAGGTGAGATGATGCCAGAGCACACTCTAACGGTCCAACTTAGAACCGGCAGCTTAAGATGAAGAGTTGAAACGCCTTTTCTTCTCTCCTTCCCTCCTCCCCCACCGTCCATTGCATAAAAGCGCGCCCCAATGCCCGGAAGCATCAACGGACAAAAGCAGCGGATAAGAGCAATGGCAAACAAAGTGAAAATTTATACATATTTTACGACGTGAGTGAGCGCATGTCCTTTTGCTTCTTTCCCTCCTTCACCCAATCTTAAGCCGTCCAGTGCTTGTCCATAGTGTGCCGGACTAACGGGTTTTGCGAAAGGTTATGTTTTGCCTCCCCATGTTCATCGACCGCATGAACCGTTGCAGCCTCCGGGTCCTACGCTACGAGGAGATGGATTGTATCACAGGATGCTGTATTGTGCCGCTCTGTATATGTATGGAGTGGGCACTTTTAACTACCACTCGGAAAATGGGTTTATCGCGCTTCGAAGATTTCCACCCCTTGCCCCATTCCTCACCCCCAGCAACAGTTTTGCTTGAAGGAAGTCAAAGTTTCGTAAGTGTATGCAATCTGCCATCGCGCTACTGCAGGCTGAAGCTGATTAAAGGCAAGCGCGAGATGCGGCCGCTGCAGAGAAACGACACCAACAACGCATCAGCTCTCCCCCCCAAAAACACCGACGTTCTATCGGCACTGCAGCACTATGTCCGGAGTGGCCCAAGGACACCACACCCCAAAGCCAAGGGTCGGGAATCGGCTCGGGAGCGTCAGTCCGCAATCCATAAAATTTACCATCACGATGACCTCTGGCCGAATCCTCGAACGTCGTGCTGCAGTAGCATGAAACGCGCGTAGCGTTTCTTTTTTGTTTTTGCTGCCTTTTTTTTGTTTCGTTTGTGTACTGCTTTACCCCTGGGCCTAGCAACTTCCGGACGGACCCGGCGTTGTTTTTGCGTTGCTTTGCATTTAGTTCCGTACCATTTACCTTGCGGCTGGTACGTACCGTAGACGCGTAGACACTGGGACATCGTTTAAAAGGAACCAGGCAGTAAATGACTTTAGCGCGCACATCCACAGCACGGGAAGTAGACGGACAGCAGTAGCATCAGCAGCAGGAACAGGGTGAATCGTGCACTAAGCTACTCCGATCTTGAGGCAGTTCATATCGAGTGGAACATAATTTCCAACCGGATACCTGATAGGAATCAAAAATAATTTACAACTGCTGCAATAAAATATCATGCATTATGTTTGTGTCGTTTCGTGCGCTTTACCGCAAGATACCCTGGGCGGGGAGATTTTTTCCCCTCCCGTAAAATGGTTCAGCGAGCGATAGAGACCGAAGTTTTGCGTGTGTCCGTCCAACGGGAAAAACGGCTTTTTCCACTCCGATCACGAGATGTATGTGTGGGTAAGGTGTGTGTATCGTTATGTTGTGGCTTGTGTGGTCCTGCTGGAGGCTGTAATCAATGCGGTATTTATTGACCAAATGCTGTACCGGTTCGGTGTGGCTTGTTACACCCAGCTCTCTTTTCAGATGAAGGAATTCGAGTGGTACAACGCAGTTTCATGTGCACCCTGCGTCTAGAAGAATGAAACAAACCCACTGTCCTTCACACAAGCGAAACGGCAGCTTACCGTTAACAATCGGTTAAAGGCAATGTTCTACTAAGCGATGCTAAATTACAAATTAAATGGATTGTAAAATGCTGGTGGATTTTGTTGTTTTCATTCTTCTAACGCAATTTAACGATTAATCAAAGTGCAGTAAAGGCACACAGATCGTTATGATTTTGACCTGTGCCGAACAATTTGACCGGTGATAATAATAAGCCCCAACCTCCCCACACTACTGGCCCTTTGCTAAGTTATGCGTTTTTGGAATAGATCATAAATTTTTGCGTTATTAGTACGCGTGCGGGTGAAGCAGATACGCGCACTACGTGTGGTTGATTTACGGCTTCAATGTTTTTGGTGGAATGTTTTGTACATATATCGTTGGTCTCATTTTTTAGGGAATGGGAAATACAATAAGCCAAGGTCGTGAAACGAGTCACTCGGTGGGGTCACTTCTGATTGCCGATTTCAGATATTATTGGTGAAATTAAATAAATTTTTGATTTTTAGTCCTTTCTTACTAATGGTTCTCTATTTATTCGGGTGTAAAATGTTGAATATTGTGAGGTTGAATTGTAATAATTAATATTTTAATGACATAAACTTCAACGATGAAAGACTGAAAGACTTATGCGGTTCGTCAAAAAGTCTTTTTTAATGGACAGCAAAATGGTTTCATAAATCGCTATTTGCTGTACATAATTGTTTAGTTCTTCGTTAGTTTTTTTTTAAAGAAATTTTCGTAAATTGCCAGCAAAATGTTGAGAAAATTTTAAGTCTCTACGTCGTAAATACAGTTTCTGATATATTAAAAAAATATATAATATAAACTAATGTTCGAATTTGTTGTATAACAATGGTCTCCAACCTGTGATCAGAGGAATAATTTGTTTGATCATTAAGTTCATTGTTTTAATTCGCCATTACAAGCGATTTTGTTTAAAGAATTTGTTCTACGCTGCACGAGCTGTAAGACAAAGCAATTGTAAAAAATATCTTTATTTAAAGAGTAATCCCAGAGATACTCGATGCCTGATGTGCACGAAATTTGAATTTTCAGCTCATTGGTTTTATAGGTTAAAATTTAAGTAAAGAAATGGTTTCAATTCAATCCAAAAAAATTGTAATAATTTTTGCTAATCTTTTCTATAAAAAAATCGTCTTAAAAATCGTCTTAAAAAACGGCGACATGTAGGCTGCGACATGTGGAACAAAATGCGGTACCAAGAAATTGTTCGTATATTTAATTTTAAATTCTCCTTTTGAACCTAATTTGCTTCGAGATATTTTTGAAGAAATAACCTTTCAATGAATTCATTACACAGAGGAAATATCTTATATACGACCCTTTTTTTCTTGGTTGGACGATTTATGGACAAAAACTTCTTGGCTTGAAGACCCCATACTAAACTTATCGCTCCATTGTAGGAGAGCACCTGGATTGTTCTTAGGAACTCAAATCTTGGAGATTCGTCTTCAGACATATGAGATGAGATTCGTCCTGTGATCTTATGTATCTTCCGGACCATACCTCTAGATACGAGAAAGCTACATGGGATCTCCACATATTTCCAACATCATTTCATAACATTTCAAATTGATTAAATTGTTTACTCTCCAAATGATACATTTCTTTCTCGTGCGCATACAATTAGCTGCCAAATCCCATCGACTAAGAATTAAGCTTTTTAATCATGCAATGTAGCATGTGCGTGCGTCGACAGGCGAGGTGGGAGCCATCCAATGGCAACGAATCTCGTGGATGTACACACGTTTGTTAGCTAATTCCGAATCAAATCCGTTATCGCTCGTAAATGTCATTAAAAGGACATTTTCTCCACGGCGCCGGAACCGTCGCGTGCGTGTGCCGGTTGGTGTCGAAATAAAGTGATGTCGCCGGGCTAATGATTGGTTGGTGTTTTTCGGTGAACGTTTCCGATGCATGCCATTGTGCCTGTGTTCGCGTATTCATGCTCCACTCTTCCCTCACCCACCACTCCTTGCTCGTCAAAGTTAACCAGTTACAACCGGTTCCCGGGGTTTTTGGGCAAAAGCTCACATGCTTTCCGCAGTCAAATCACGTAGCCGTTCGCCATAATCTAGTCATTAAGGGACATCGACTGTGAACGATCCTTCAGCGGTACCAAGGCGGTGCGCACGCTTCCACATGTAACGCGCGTGCAGCCGAAATGGCGCTACTAGTGTGGGGCGGCTGTGAAAAGAGTTAAAATTAAATCGCGTGACGCTATAAAAACCATCCTGCCAAAATAGATAACAGATGGAAGGCCTGGCCCATCTCCTCATCCTCCTCCCTGGACTCTCGGCAGATGAACGACGCACGCCAGTAGCAGTTTGTAACGAACGTCTCTCGTCTCTTGAAAGCTAGAGGAAGAAGGGGCAACGAGGAAAGGAAGGTATAGAACAACCGTGCAACAAAGACGACTTTTGTAATTATTCAAATTTACGGTTGAAAATATATCCCAACAGACATAATCATAAAAATTTATAATGAAGCACATTATTTTAAATTTGAATATATTAGCATCCAAGGAGCGTCAGTATCGTCTGTAAGCAACGACGGTGGCTCGGGTTCTTCACCGAAAAAAAAACAGGAAGAAAAACGTTGGTATCATGTGGTGAGAATGTAACGAAACTCAGCTGCTCCCGGGCTGCTGTCTTGTGATGTTAACGGTGGGTGCTAAAATGTTTGTCCGACCAGCGCTTCTCAAAAAAAAGAAGAAAAAACGGAAGACGATCCATTTCGTGTTTCGGGAACACGTTGCATTTTTATGCCAGAATTTGCTAGACGCATGCATGGGTAAGCTTTTGTGGCTTGTGGAGATTATGTGAAACCTGGTGGATGTGTGTATTATGCAACTAGCACTTATCTATGGTACACTACGGTAAAGATACAGCTGATAGTTGCTACAGAGTAGAGCTAGGATGTACGATTTATTGATTTTAGGATACAAAGTGTTGTATAACTACACCCGAACAGGTGAGAATAGTGTTGAGGAAAACAGTAGATATGAGTCTATATATAAAATTAATTTTAAAGTGGTCTAGAGATAGTAGAGATATTAAAGTTTAATGTAACACTCTAGAAAGACTCTTTTGAAAATGAAAAAAAACTTTGAGGTTTGTTCGTTATATCCGCAATCAAAAGCATATCTATATAATTATTAGAAAGTTCTGTATGCTCTGTTTTGTTGGTGGATTATAAACTATACTCTGAAGAATCAAAAATTGACCCAAAACAATACAAAACCCTTTTGACACACTTTGAAACCTTCATTCTTAGTGGGAAAAAGGAGTGAAAAATCTAGCTTTTATCAGTTTTCTTTTAATTGCACACCATCGTCACAACAATATTCGTCCACCCTTCCGTACAAATACATTCACCAATATCTAAAGGTATATGTCCTCAAGAACCCGCCCAACTCTCTCACGTTATCGCTCTGATTTGGCATTTTTCGCATCTAAAGACGCTTGTGCTGTGCGTAAATGTAGTTTCTTGGAAAAAGCTTCCATGCCATTCCGCAACGTTCATCATCAAGCGTCAGTCTATCTTCGCCCAGATTACATCTACGGTAAAACTCTCGGTGCGTCTTTGTGTTGCTTAGGCCACGATGATGCGTCTCGCTTCTTCCCCTCTCAAACCCGGTTCACAATGAGTTTGCTATCGTACGAAGCGTATGATGAAGTAGCTCACTGTTGAATGAAAGACTATATACACCGGTAGAAGGATTTACAGCGATGATGGAGGTGCGGCCAAGGGTGTATGTGTTGTGTAGCTCGTTTGCTTATTGTCTCTTCAAGACGAGCAAATTGTACAATCCTTTATATGGGGCAGAAACAGTCACTCACGGTGGCCTTCTCGGCCACCTAAGCAACCGGCTGCATTGTGATGAACCCTCTTGTGAAAGGGTATGCAGGAAAAGGTCGTCAGGATGTTAGGAGTTTTGGGCAGTGGGTGGTGTGCTCTGCCTGGAAGAATGCTTCCGCAGAGACGAAAGCCACCTTGAGTTGGGGAAGCATAGTTTGTACTTAAGGAGCACCTCTACCAGCCGTGTGAATAGTACCGATATGGAGCGACTGCTGTGCTGTAAGCGATGCTGGCTGCCTAGTGACGATAGTTGGTTTCTTGGGAACAGCCCCCTCCTTCTCGTAGCCGTTGGGTTTTTGAGAAAAATTTCCATCCCGTATTTACCTTTCTGCACGGGTAATGGAAACTGTAAAAGGAAACCATCGTAGCGAAGAATTTGCTTGCCATCTTACAGCTCTACCTCGTCGTATCAGGTAACCCAGGTGTCAGGTGTTGGTGGAGGGATGGTAGTAAAAGCAGTGAAAGTGGTATTTGTAAAACTAGGAAATTCCATAACCCACATCAGAGTATGTTAAGCCAAACATTCGTGCGAGGGTATGGGTGAATGTGAACTTGTGTAGCTCAGATATTGCAAAAGGTCAAAGTGAAACTGTCTGAAGCAATGCCAAACAGTGTGTGACGAAGACGTAAACGTAGATGGGATCGATGAAATACACATTCTTTTGGCTGGCTGACAGGCAATGGGGATTTGTGAGTGGTGTTGAGTGCCTGGAGTCGCTAAGACGGTTTTTTCCAGGAACGCATAGTTGATGGCTGTACTTCAATTGATTTAATATCCGAAACATATCTTCAAGCTCGAAAAGGATTACACGTTTGGAGCAAATAGTTTTCACAGGAGTAAATAGAATAAGTCAGTCATTAAAGGTGGAAAGCGTTCAATTTAATAGGAACATTACTAGTGTTGGATGAATCTGATTCAGATTCACGAATCTGAACGAATCTTTGAACTGAATGAATGACTCTGAATCTCTATTCTGATGATTCATGAATACTCATTTAATTATGCATCCTTAGAGTTTCGAGACAGCCTAATTCTTTATGTGGTTACCACTCCACTCTCGGAAAAAGTCCTCCACCATTCCTTTCACCCTCCCCAGCACCCCGTTCAGCCCATTTAGTTTAAGTTTGTTGGCGGCGAATGATTAAGGATTCATGAATCTTTGAGGATTCGTTTTGATTTATGAAAATTGATTAATATTTTGGGAGTTGGCTCATCACTTGAATGACTCTACACTGAAGATTCATATGAATGACTCTTTTCAAAAGATTCAATAAACAAAACACTAAACATTACGGATGAACCTGATTAAAAAAATGGAATAATTAATCACTTTGATAGTACTGTCTTTAATTTAAACAAATTTCTTTGAATGTTTTCCACTTCCAAAAAAAAAAGCAAACGCTGGAAGAGCCAATATTTTCCCGCATTGGTAGACAATAAATGGTTTGTTGTTTGTTCTGAGTCTTTCATTATCTAAAAGCACGTGTGAAGGGGTACGTTTTCCGCTTTGCCATTTCAGCGCTTAGATGCGCAATATGTGCAGTCAAAAAAAAAAAGCTACCAGAGTGTATAAATGCATTACGAAAAAACCACCGAACGAACTGGATGCAAACAGGCAAGAAAGGAGAGAAAAAACCTCCAACCCTGCTTGTATATACATATGTATATTCACCACGGTGGCAGCTTCAATCTATCCGTTTTTCCAAACACTTTATCTTCTTTAGCCGGCGTGCACATGCACTTGGCATCATTTGCATTCGCGCTTTCGGTTTGGGGGGGGGGGGAATAATTTCGGAATTTTTCCACCAAAAGGACTGGTGCACCCATTCGCGTCAAACTCGCGGGGTGTGGAAGCTTTTTTTTTTGCGAGTGTACAGTACGTAAGCATATTCACCCGATAAGCACACGTTTGCCATTCGTGCCTGGTGGTTCACACAGAATGTGGGACACGAGTAACAGCAAGCGTATGCATCACGCGAGACAACTGGAACTTACCGATCCGCGCGATCCCTACCAAATCTAGCGAATGTTCAACCGAAAGAAGAGAAAAGCGAAAAGAGAGAGGGAGAGAGTGACAGCAAAAAACTTCACTTCTACAATTCTACAGCTTCCCAACTTGGCTACGTTGGGTGTGAAAAAAAGGACACCTACCAACAAGCACGGATTGCCCACTCACCAACTCACCGGCCGTGAATGGTGGCAATCGGCAACAGGAAGCGACCTTTCCCGTGTGCCTACACACTCACTCATTCCCGTGCATATCGGGTGGCCGGGAGTCAAAGTAAGTGTGGCAAATGCACGCGGTTTTGATGGGAAACCCCCGGAGATACTTCACTATTTCGAAGCAGATTTCATCAACGGCGAACGGGAAGCTTCCTGTGAGTGAGTGTTTCGGTTTTTTTTGTCCTTCTCCACACTTTTCACCAAACACTTTCCGCTCATCGGCACGATGTATATCTAATTTCACACATTCTTAATCTCGCTGAAGCAATTTATCATTTTGAGCTACAGGCTCCAAGCTTAACGCGTCCTTCACGATCGTTCCGTGCCGGTGATGCTGCTTGTGACGGAATATTCTACCAGCACTAGTCCTATTACTACTACTACTACTACTACTACTACGAGTACTGAGGTCCAATACTGATTTCCGTTTTGCCGTCATATGGACTGGGTACTGTTACTGAGGGATAGAATTTACTGCACAACTCAGTGACGTATCGGTGAAAGCTGTCACAGCCATGCTTGTGAGCAGTTGTACCTCCTTGCTGCTGGCTATTACTTCGTGCTGGCTGCACCGTGGAGAAACATTTAGATTTACTCGTTAGAAGTAGCATTTAATTTGGATTTGTTTTTTTCCTTTCCCGAAATGATTCAATCAAGATGTTGTGCTTAAAGTAGATTAATCTGTAATTTGTTTTATTATGGAAATATTATTTAAAGGGAAAAAACAATTACATTAAAAATTACAACCATTTTATTATCTTTTATAATCATTTCAATCAATTTGTGTATAACAGGTATTTCTGTTTTTAAAAACCCTATATTTTAAATGCTTTATAAAGTCACTTAGATCTTGGTAAAACACATCAAATATAGCTCGTTTTGTATTCTTCGCATCCTTCCCAGTCTCCTGTGTACTAACAAGAGCACTTTAAGGTATTTAATCATACTTGAGTAATGATCCATTACGCACGGTTATGTGCCTAATAAACATTTTCTAGACAATAAATTATACACAGCCCATTCCGAAAAAAAGCAATTACTATCCATGTAAGGATAGGCACTCTGTTCATGAGTAGCTGCAAGAAAAAAATTGAAGCTTCTTTTGATGGTATTTGAAATGCAAGATAAATGAAAAGTAAACTGCAATCATGGTTATAAATATCTCATATTGTCCAAAATCGACCTTCTTGTCTTAAAACGCCCTTCTTCTCAAGATTTTTTAAAATACCTCAAAAAACCTCAAATTCTATAATACGTAAAACATGAATGATCTGTATTAATATAAAAATAAAGGTGAATAAAGAGATAAGTATAATAGCAAATTACCAATTAATTTGTTTAGGAATTTATGAATGATTTATTTGATAATGAAATTTCATATTGTAAATGGTTTCATCATCATCATGCCGATTTGTACATAAAACTCAAACAAGAATAATTACATATTAAGTAAACATAACATAAAGCACTAAGGAATGCTCCCTGGAAACGAAACTGAGCAATTCGTTGAATTCGTAAAATCAAAGTTACTGCACTCTAAATCAAACAAACATTGTTGATCACAAGTACTGCATGTAATTCCCAGATTTCACGGTCGTGGAAAAACATTATTTATAGTGCATTAAATGCACCAGATAATGTTGACCAGAGCTGACTTGTGATCCAAGCGCTCGATACCTGGTATTAGTAAGAAGAATATTTTCTCTAGTAATTATTTGTTTTAAATCTTTTCTCTATTAATATTAACAATTTGCGTTCATGTAGCTGCTTTTGCTAAATACGTTACGTTGCATAAAAACTTATCCAACACAGTGCCTAATTAATTAGTGTAGCTGAATTTTTACATCCAACAAATGCTTCCCTCCGTTGTCGTTGAGGAATAAAAACTTCAAACAGCATTAGTGCATGATGAAGGATTCGTTAAAGGAATGGCGCGCTTGGTACACACAATGCTCCAACCAACTTGTAAGCCTTTTGCGGAGGTAGAAAGTGTACCCGTTATGCTTTTTTTTTACGCTGTGAAGCTGCAGGAAGTAAGGCACCATGGTTCGAACGCTTGGTCCGCCCTTCATCGCATCGCACTCAACACCAGTGGGTTTGACCTGTAAGCGGAAAAATATTGAAATGAGAAATGAAAGGTAGTGTTAATTAAATTCACTTCCGCCCAGCCCAAAACCCATCGTACCGCCGTGAGTGCGTCGGCCGCGAGAGCCAAAGAGAGGGAATATCGTTTCCCTCCATTCCGATAAGCGGTCGCGGAGTACGAAGAGTTCCACACAAAGCTTTTCGCTACGGATTTTTGCTAACGGTGGCTGCATCGTGTTTTCCTACCGCCGGTTTTCTCCATTGAAGGTGGTTGATGATTTTGTGCGCTTCTCAATACCATTCACCCGGTTGGTCTGTGGGGCGGAATGGGCCACGTTGAAGTAACGAACAATACAATTTATGCAATCAGCATCAATCCTTTGCCGCGAGTCCTAGCACCAACCAGCAAGCGGGCAAGCACCCTTTCATCTTTGTAAGGTGCGAACACCGGGCTAAGCGTACGGATGGCTCACCACCTTCGCGCAAGTGCTACGTGAAAGAAATGGAAAGAAACAGTGAAGAAATAAAAAAAACAAAAACCGTTCGCTGACCGTAGGCCACGGTGCGGTGTAGTAATCGGACAACGGGTAGTTTCCTTCGGTGGTGATGCATGGCATGGTTCTGTATTGCGAGCACTATGTTTAACCTGTGACTGTGGCCAGCTCCCGCACTTGCCGGAGGTTACGGCTGATAAACTCACCCCAACTATGGGGGAGGAAAACGTTGGGGGTGATATGGAGGGGTTGAGACGAGAGTAAACAAATGGGAAATAAAGTTAGGAGTTGAAGCAGCAAGTGGTGCTGCGTAAATCTTTGTACAAACGCCACCCCGTCCGGCCTAATCCCCTACGCCACCAACCGCAAACCCGGTTCGGAAAGGGTGGGGGCGGGGGTTGCATACAAAAGGGCAGCGGTACGACTTGTGCGTGTGTTGCAGCCATGGTGGGGAATGCAATTTTCTAGCTAAATTAATTACGTAGTTTTCCTTTTAAATTGTTTTCCACCAGAACAATGGTATCAACCTGTACCGAAGGCAAAACGGCAAATATTTTGTGCTTTGTTGCGGATGGAATGCAGCAATATTTCCCAATGGCTTCCCGGTTCCATCGCATGAAATTGCGAGGCCTTGGCCCAGGGAATGCATAAATGCGTCGACTTTTAAACTGAACGTTTTGAGCTATTCGTCCGGTAGAGTGTGGGATGAGATGGTATTGGGGTTTGTTGAGCAAGCTTATCAGGGAGCCAAACCTGGCGGGAGCAAAAGTAATCCAACCGGCGAATCAAACCTCAAGCTATGGCCAGGTTTCGTGGAAGCATTGTAGTTAATTAGAACAGGTTCCCATTTGTATGGTAATAAGAAAAACTACTGTTTTTTGTTGTTGCTTGCATCATCTTTGTTTTTTCGTCGAGCGATGGTGTGTTAATTAATTAAAGTTTATTAAGAAAATATTTCTTTTTAGTGTACTTGATGAAGTTATGTCCTTTCTTTCTTTTCTTCGTTCGTTCTTCATCGTTTGTGTGTAGTTGGTTTAGATTTATTACACTCAAAATAAATCTTGATTCAAAAGCATTTCCATAAAATATCTTAAACTGTTGAAAAATTGAATCAACAATAATTAACGATTTTTTAAATTGTGCACAAAAAGGTATTATACCAACAATACCCTGCTTTGTAATGGATCACCTGATGTTACCTTTTCCAGGAAAGTACAATTCCAGTTTAGGAAAACTTTTCAACGACATTTGCATTTTTTTTTCTAATTACAGTTGCACTTGCCGAAGATGCTTCTGCTAGCGGTTTGCTCCAACCCGTTTTGCCCGATGTAATGTAAGTATTGCTTTTATTAAACTATCCAAAGAATATACGTGGTAGAGCTATTACTCAACCCGCGCCTGTTGCAATGGCTGGGAATAGAGCAATAAAAAAGAAAGAAAACTAAATTAATTCAAAGTGGCAACTTACGACGCAAAAAACGGTGAAAAAGATAAATAAATGGTTCGATTACTGCAACAAAGAGAGCAGAATGTTGCGATAAGGCGGGAGGATTTTTCACACTTTCGTTTCGAGCCGAAAGCATCATCCGACCGGCCGTGGGTTCTTAATTATACCGAATTAAGCGTGCAAACACGAACCGTAATATGCTGGCGGTTGTTGCACAGTTTGTTAATTACATTTTAATGAATTTGAAAATTAATTTAAGCAACAAAAACGGGAGCGAAAAAAAATAAAGAAAATATAATCCAACGAGCGCTGTATTTGCGTTGCCGATGCACTTCGAGAAAACAGATCGCATGGTGAAGCGTTGGTTTTTATTAGCATTTTTTGGTGGATGCAAAAATGCATCAAGAATCCAGACGTACCCTCATAGACATAAAGCAGAATTGAGGAAAAAAAAATCATTTTTTTCAATAACTTTAGTGTCTTTATATGCAAAAGATGAAGAAACATGTAGCATACAGGGTTTTCCAACTTATGTTGCACAGTTGAAGTGGAACTCATTTGTGATATTTTTTCACGTAGAACTGAAATATGCTAAGGTCGATATGGAACATTTTACTCTTTGTAGAGCTCTTTCAAGTTGAAATCACACTAAACATGCAACACTAAACTGATCTATTGAAAGCTTCGCAAATGTGTTTGAACTTGCAAAAGATTTTGAAAGTAGAAATTAATTCAAACTTCCTATTCGAATTTGATAAATCAACTTGAAAACAACCCTAAAATGATATCAACTCTGTCACATCAATTCAATGTCGAAACCCCTGTAAGATGAACACTGAGCAGACAAACGACATAAGCAACATACAATAATTTGTTGTTTTTATCTGTTTATTATTAAATATAATATTTTTTGTGCAGCTCACAAAACAATAGAGTTTAATTTAAGTCCTCAAATCACTCCAAAAACGATATTAACACCTTTGCAAAGACTATAAAAAATCGATGCTCTGAAGTTTTTGTCTCTCCTTCGCATTGAAACGGAAAAAGTTGATGAACGAACCACGGAAAGTATTTTTTTCTTTCGATTGTTGTGTTTAACCTTGTGATCTCGATGCAGTAACGATACTTAATCCTATTTTTATGACCAGATAGATAGCACAGCCACGGATAGACACTATTGCGCTATTGTTCCCCAGGAACAAAATTATCCCCAAAAAGCGCAACTCTTATCCTCTCTTTAGCTACAAAATGGGAATAAAAAGCATGCGGAAGGAAACAAACAAACATTAAAGAAACCAACAAACCACCACCAAACCCCGTGGAAGATGGCTAGAATGGGGTGCAGGCAAAAATGGTAATGAAACAGTAGAAATAAAATTCCTGCTTCAACCGTACAAAATCGCTCCATAACGGCCACATCCGGGTTGGTTCGCTGTTTATTTGCTCATTTACTCGTGTATTTTCTTTGCTTTTCCGCTTTTGGGGAAGGGCGGGATTTTTTTTTGGTTGTTGCTAGTGTCTATCCTATCGGGCCGGCGTTTATTTCCTCCACCAATTTGGTGCCATTTTCGCGCGCAGAAACCAATTAAGAAACGCAAATAAATGTTAGTTTTTTTGCTGTTGCTGTGTGGGAATGTATGTTTTCCCTTATTGAAGAAACTTTGAATATTTATGTTCCGTACGAGAAATGTGTGAGAATCAACGTGCAGTGGCAACACAAAAAAAGGCGAAAAACACCATCTTAAGGCAACGTAACTTAGCACAACACAAGGATACGTTCAATCTTTTTTTGGGGCCATGTTGGTAAGGGCTTTTTTTGTTGTTGAAGAGTGGGATAAACATCGTAACATCGTATCCTACGGAACGTCAATGCTCAACATTTTCGGCTTCCGAAATTGGGTTGAGCAACGCACATCTCTTCGCACGGGTTGTAAACGACCCATCAACCCCAAACCATTATGGGTGAAGGCGAACGACAACGAAGACACCAGGATGCCACGCCGCAGTGTAGCGGCAAGTGCAAATCCTAGCCCTCTCGCCCCCCTTTTTTTTTTTGCTATCCACCCCTCATACATCGTTAGCGGCATTTTATCAGTAGCCGAAACTGTCAGTGGTTATTAACGAATTTTATGATGACATCGATAAAGTTCATCTTTTCCATCCGCTTATCGAAGCCATCGGGTTCGCTGCCTGATAAGCGGAATGTGCCACGTCGAAATATGAGGAACTACTGCGGAAATGCGTTTTATGATGCTCGTTGGCGTAGATTAATGTAGCGGTTTGCTGTATGCGGAATTCGACGTTCGTGTCTGGATGGTACTTGTATTTCATCGCTCGGCTCACCACACATCCTGACTGTTATTGCCTGTCGTAGGTTTCGTATCGCGTTTGTAATGTAAACTTTGGTGAAGTAGTGTAGATGTAGCGGGGAAAAATAACGTTGGAATTGCGGTTACAAATTAAACCATAGAAAAAGTTTTTAAGTTCGAAAATGATTTTAAAAAATTATTCCTTGAACAATAAATTAATCTTTATAGTATATAGATGAAGCAAAAAAAAAGTGACATTAGGATAAAAAAATTGGAAAACGATTTCTAATTAAATGGCAAATTCTCGATGAATTCTTTCCGGATATCCTCAACTCGGGATATAAAATCGTATAATTAACTCATAGAAGAACCAAGCGTATATTCTGCCATCCCAAGTGAGTTCCTGCTATATCATTTCATCGATGTACCAAATCAATATCTTCCGGCGATCTTGTGAAACTCTGTATTACAAAGTATCGTTGGTGAATAGTCCATGGCACGATTAGAGAAAAGGGAACTTATTCTTGCATATGCATCGGTTGTACCGTCGCTATACGACTATTAATTTCCTGGATTTTTTCATCAAACCTCATTCTCGATGGAGTTTCATCGTTGCCGTACGCTTACATCATTCATCCACCAACAGCTGAATCGGGCACTAACCAGCAATAGGTTCCCACATGCACAGTCCCTTAACGGTTCCTTACATGCACCGCTGCATGTGACCCGATTTCAACACGCTGGATCCGACGATGAAACGTCAAATTACGCATGATTTACATATCGCTAGAGACATCAATATAATAAAGTTCGATTGGATATATCGAAGATTGAGAGAGAAAATTGAAAAAGTTTTCCCCCAACCCAGCACGTTGCATTCGATGTCATACTGTTGCTGTAATGGTGGGATGTACATGGTTTTGGCTGGCAGCGCTCTACACCCGAACGTTAGCTGGGCGATGCGCTCGACCGTGCGCACAATGGTGTTGCTGGTGTTTGGAGTTGGGGAGAAGTTTGGTGGACCGCCTGATACGCTTCAGAACGTTCGTAGCACCCCGAGGTGCATAACTTTTCAGCTTCCGTCGCATTGCCCGATGCAAATTTATGTGTGCTCTACTGCTGCAGCTCTAGGACAGTGGATGCGGTCATCATGACGCAAGACACATGACGATACTCTGCTGCCTAACGACCATCCAGGTGGACACCAACACAAACTATACGAAGGACTAGTAAAGCGTATCTGGAACGCTTTTTGCACATGAGGGAATTATTTGAACCGTCTCATGAGAACGTAGATATGGATAAATGTGCATATTCCTTCTACTGTTCATGAAGTGTGATTTTTTTTGTATTATTTTGACATCATTAAAAAATGTATTTTTCTTTGAAATTATTCATAAGCTTCATGTAAGTTGTAAAACACGTTTTAAAATTGGCACCGTTTACTATTTAAAAGTTTTACAGGGTTTTACAGCTTATTTTTTCAACAAACAAAGAAATGAAGTGTCCATTATTGGTGTCTGTGATACTTTTAGTTAGAAAACTTAAACCGTAAGTTATCAAGTAATCCAGTGAATTTCGACCTTGCCAGTAATAGAAATCTGATGAAATTTCCTCTAGATATTCTTTTATTTGGGGCGGTCCGGTGGTGCATGTGATAAACGGCGCCGGTCCACACGGCCGGACAGGGTTCAAACCGCATCCGAATCGTTCCCCCGCAGCAAGGACTTACTATTCGGCTACGTGGTAAAATAAGTCTAGTAAGTCAGAATTGGCCGGCGTGACCTGTGTAAGGTCGTTAAGCCAAGAAGAAGAAAAAGAAGAATCTTCTTCTTCTTCTTTCGTTTATTCGTTTATTTACCTATTCAGCAAGTTTGACAAATTGAGTTGAGTTATTTGTATTGTATGTAAATTTTCCCTTGTTTTACCGTTAAATTATTTGCTTAATAAAACGACAAATTCAATAAAACCCTGGGGCATACACCAGGTCAATATCGAATAATAAAAACACATCTTGAAGTCATTGTTAAGGAATGCAAACAATAAAAAAATAGTTTCTTAAATGAGGCTTTTTTTGAATCATTTTTGTTAGCATTTTCAAAATATAGAAAACAGAAAAAAAACAATCTGACACTCAACTGAAATCCAAAATGCTATTACCGGTTTAAAAATGAAGTGCAAACCCCTGCAAGGTAAAATATGTTCGAACATTTTGCAGCAAAACGTAAAATGCAACCTCTTCAACAGTCCATTATCTACACCATCATAATCATTATGAGCCAAGCAAGATCCTTTCGTTTCCCATTACGAAACTAAGCATCTTATGAATTGCTTCCATCAAGCTCTACCATCTGAACAGTTGCATACGAACCCTTTCTGTCTCTTGTGGTGAATTTCTGTTCATTATAATCGTTACATGTTCTTTACTGTCTCTCTCACTACGTTCGAGTCGTTCGTATGGTTTCAGGCACGTTCAATGTTACATTGCAGATACACCATCGCCCATGGTCGCTTGTCGTGTGATATGTTGTATGAACAACGAAAAAAGCATGCCTGTACATTACTAATCCATAATTAGAATGTCCCTTGTGCCTTGCTTTGTGGCTAAAAGTGCATTCTGTTTTTTGAGATTCCATCACAAAATTCCATCACATGTAGATTGGGTGTTTTTTTAGTTTTCTTATTAATTCGAGTATTTTTTGGGAATGAGTATATTTGTTAGTGTAATGAAACTGTTTACACATTAAAAAATTACTTTTAGCACAATCCTAAGATTATTTCACGAGTTGATGTTGTAACGACTTATTTTACAATAAATACGTAAACAAAATAAAAAGATATTATTTAAATTTGTATTAATTTTTAAACCTATCCGAACTGGGCGAAAAGTGATAGTAATGACATTCATTATGGCAAGCTTGTTGAAACAGTGCAAAACTTTCACGTACAAACCGATCGTTAATACTTACACGGCATCCCATAACGACGTTTGATGATTCCTACACAATGTAAGTTGAAACGTTGACCGCAAAAACACCAAAAAACGTTTTGCCAAGAATCGGTGTCTATAGCATGCTGCACAGCTTTTTCCTCTTCTTCCCCACACATTCATACGCCTCATGTACTAAACGTCCTCCATACGAAACCTTCCTACACGGGTGGTAATGAGAACAGACAGCACCGGGCCTGGTAAGGTTCGAGCTCGAGAAGCACGTAAGATTAAGCCATAAAGTTTAAACCACCGTCGCCTACATTTGCCGGCGAATCTTCCCCACCCTGGAAAACCATATGACACGAGCCTCGATTGCGGTTGGCAATGGCAAACCTTGGCGCCAATCCTGCCACATCTTCAACCGAAAACGCACCGAACAAGAGACGTACTGGTAAGAATGGGGCAAAATTCAGGAACAAGCAGAAGAAAAACTCTCCTTCTTCTTTGTGTCTTAAGGACGCGCTAGACGCGATGGCGGAGTGTAAAGAGCGGCACGTTTGGTGACGGTGGAACACAAAATGGATAATTCGAAATTCCCAGCTCAAGCTTTCGCAAGCAGTAAAGCCAAGGGGAGATGGGTAGAGAACCAGAAAGTGAATCCGGCCGCTATAAGCCCGGTCAGGATACAACAACCGGTGGGAAGAAAATTGAAAAGATAAAACACCACACTGAAGTGCGAAAAGACTCGTGCGCCCGGATACGCCCGTCCCCTCCCGGGGTGGGGTGGGAGAAATCCTGATGGAAGGATTTACCTGAGCTTTTCGGGACGAAGTGCGGTGCACTTGGGCAGCGCAGGAGATGAAAGCGAATCTCTGACTGTATGCAGGATTTTCTGTATGTACCCGTCTGTACAAAGCTGAGCTACGCCCTCCACGCCCCTCCCTCACCAACCAAACGTGGCCATTTTTTTTTCTCCTGCCGATGGAGTGAGAATAAGCCGTGCTTCTTGAGGCTTATATGTGCCGTCTCCTCACGATGTATGCTGACACCCGATGTGATCTCTCCCGGGGAAGCACTGGAAGAGAGCCTGAAAAAGCCCACGAAAGACACAACGAGTCAGATGGTCTAGAACGGGAGGAATAATGGTTGGTTTCACCCTCCCCCGGCATCGTACGCGCTTCACACGGCGCACTGGTGTGTCAAGGATCGGACCGTGTGATCCGTAGCTTTTNCCTGAAAAAGCCCACGAAAGACACAACGAGTCAGATGGTCTAGAACGGGAGGAATAATGGTTGGTTTCACCCTCCCCCGGCATCGTACGCGCTTCACACGGCGCACTGGTGTGTCAAGGATCGGACCGTGTGATCCGTAGCTTTTCCCTCCTGTACGACCACAAAAGCAGGTCCTGCAAAACGCAAAACTCGGGCATCAGTACAATCGGCATTATAAGAAGTCACATCTTGAAGCTACCCGTTGGAAATGGAGCAGCAACAAGAAGAGGAAGAAAAAAAAGCTGGATGGTTGAGGCAGTTCGGCGCCAACACATCGCCCTCAAGGATGATCGAGACCGTGGTAGGACTACTTGGCTACGATGAAAGAGCAAACCGAAGGTGACATTTTTAGTTTTCGTAATCCTCCGTCGTTAGGGGTTTTTTGTCCGGTGGTTTCTCTCCGTCTCTCTATCCCTCTCTCCTTCTCACGTATTTCCCCATCAAACGACTGGTGTCTTTGGGGGAAAAAAATCCCCCTTCCAGTTTTAAACTTGCTTTCATTTTTTGTGTCTCTTACTTTTCATTTGTTTCGGTGTAGCTTTCGCGGTTGCGTTGTTGGAAGGAGTTTTCGAGTGAAGCACTCCACACACCATGCACCACCATATCTATCGAGTGGATTTCGTCCACTTCTTTAGCATGAACAGTATCTCTCGGTTGTCTTGTTTGTCCCACTGGCTTTCACAATCGCTCGCTCTGGTTTTTTTTTGTGTTGTATCGCTCCAAGTTCGCTCTTCAACCCACCGTCTTGACGTCAGTACAGATTAGACGAGAGTTTCTGCGCTGTGGTTCATTTCGAGGTTGTTTATGCAATTCTTCTCGTGCCATTATCCTGTTTCAAGCGATGGAGCCCTCCACCCGCCCGACTGACCACCGACCGTTGAATGTTGCACCGGAACAAAACACCTTGAGAAATGGCACTTGAACCGTCGGGTAGATGATGCTGTTGGGGGAAAGGAAAAGCACTAAAGGATGGTGTTTTGTTGCTGGATGGTGTTTGTGTGTAGAAAAAAAAACGAGATACATAAACAACGGGTTTGAATGCGAACGTAATTGATCCGTTAACTGTTTGGAACAATGGAGCACCATAATGTTACAAAAATAGTTAACGAGCAAAATTTACAACACACCTTTTAATGGTGTTGCTCTTGGTTTAGCAGTGTATGAAACCTTGTCAGTTTGATTTTATCGATGCTAAAATGTGTGAACTAAAATCATTGAACAAAGTGGTAAACAAGCGAATTACGTGTAAATTTAATTTCCTTTGGTGAAGGTTTTTTAAACAATTGATGTTTTTCTTGGTGTTAAAAGGAGATCTTAATAGCTCTTTGAAGGCCTCCAACGCTCGGACTCTATACCACAAAAAATTGGAGTTGGATTATTACGTCAATAAATTAATTCTTAGACAAAAGCAACGATAGATTCGCATCAAAGCAAATAAAATGGCACAACTTTAAAACAAATTCAAGGAGACACTGAGCGCAGGATATCAAACGCACCAAATTTTATTTGTTTGCAGAAAAATCTTTCCAATAAGAGAAAATGAAATAATTTGCCACGTGCTTGCCAAAAGCTGTCAAAGATGGATTTAGGTAGGGATAAAAATTCTTCAAAACTCCAATAATAATTTACATTTATTTGCATTTTCCTCAGTAGAGCCCTTGGAACGGAAAACGTGCAGTGTTAACAAGTGTAATTTAAATACCGAAATTGAAGCAAAAAACACAGTTTTTTATATTTATTTGATTCGAGTGTGCGTAGATAAAGATCTCCATAGTTTGGGGCTCATTTTTCACAAGTACAATAAAATCACGTTTTTTTATAGCAACTGGAAATCACTGTTTTCTTCTCGTTTTATTCTTATTACGATCTCTATTCGGTATTGATTTTGTTACGTTTTGTTTCTATAATAGTTTTCATCAATGTCCATTTTCATCGGCCCTTCGTTTGTCATTCGTACCGTAACACGGTACGGGATGCGCCGGGCAATAAATCAATCAGGTGTGACAGATTTATTGAACCATACGAACGGGGACGAATTTGGTCCGGGAAAATTAAACAAACGCACCCCAAAAAAAACCCCTGATTCCCCTTTGGAAGCGGAACAACAAACGTTCCCGATTTTCGATTCTACTGAACTTGGAATTGATGTGATGTGCTTAGAGCGGAAGCGTGAAGTAGACCGTTTTTGGAGAGTGGACAGAACGAAAAGCAATGAAACGCAACGGAAATTTTCACCATCACATCGATTTTGTTTTTGGGTTGTTGTTGGATCAAGCAATGTACCGCCGTGTGACGTGACGTACGGTGACCAATGGATGATGATGATAGAATAATGAAATTTACGAAATGGAGGCGCCTGGTGTTTTTCAGCCGGAAGCACGTTAACCCTGGCTGCGGCATCAAACCGTACCCGTACCAGATCTGGTGGAATAAAAAGTAATCCATCTAATGGTCACAATTGAGCAGCACAATCTGCAAACCTCAGCTTTTGTCACTGTAGATTGCTAATGCTGTTTGGGTTTATATAATTCGACCAACAGCATGATCACGTATGCCGCAAGGTGGAAAGTCTTCATTAAAAATTGTAATATAGCCGTTTATATTTTCGGATGACTTTTGTTTTGTTTCCGAGCTTAAATTCAATGATAAGCATGGTGTAGAAATGATACCGTGACAGAGGAGAGGAAATTCGCCGTTATTGGAATGATAGCAAAACACACAGAGGAACGAAAACCGGAACGGATTGTCGCAAGCTGTGACAAAGGAAAAGGTTTCTGTAACTTTATGATACAAGAGGGATAGGTAGTGGAAGGGAGTAGTAAATGAACAAAACCTAACGAACATGGACAAACAATCAAAGTGGAAAGTTCATTCGCGATGACAAGGACACGCAACCCCTCAAACCGTTTCGCTGTGACCTGCATTTTAATTTTCAATTTTAAATTGTATAAGAAAAATTAAAGCATTTTGGTACGCACTTCAATAGGAGCAGGAATAATACTTTAAAACAAATATGACAAACTTTTATTAAAACTTTTTAAAAGTAATAGAAGTTTATTATATTTATTATTAGAAATAACAATTTATACTTCTCTTGAATAAATTTTCTATTCAAACAAGGTAACCTTTCATTGCTTTAAAGTTATGAAAAGAAAAATGAAATTTGGATCCTACCGACTAAATCACATTTATAAATTATTCCTTCGATTCAGTTAAATAAAAAAAATCCATTCACGACACATTCATGCGTTGGTTTGCCATTCACTCACAATTATGCATAGTTTATTCATTGGATAAATAATCTAACGCAAGGATTTTTGGTGAATTCCCACAATCTTATGGATTATGAATGGAATTGTAAAGGTACTTTTAGGATTTTTTTCTGTTGAGCGATTATTAAAACTGGATGTTGTTGTTGTTAGAATCACACTATTCTTGTGTTAAAACAAATAAATTGCATTAATTTACCTACATTCGAAACGAATATATGTAACTTCATGTTAACGAAAATATACTTTATACTTTCCTTACATGTATGGTTTCATTTGAATTTATTTAAATTACTCTTGCTTTTAAGAAGAAACATTGAAGCAACCCACCCATTGAACTTGTCGCATACTATTTTCTGTTAATACACTAATCAAAACATAATCTTTTTACAAAAATAACTCTGTTTTTTACTTCTTCTCAAAACGCCAGAAGATTGAAACATTGTTTGAGTATATTTAAATATTAAAGGTCAACCACCATTTGCAAATAAATTTTACTTAAAGTTAGTAAATTATTTACCATTTTAAATTAAAATTTTTAGCAAAAAAAAGTTCAACAAAAAACTGTAACTAACTTTTGCAAACGACTTCTCAAACCCAATAAATTGTCATTGAAAAGGTGATTTCTTTTGCACCTTACATCTATTTTTGACTTGCTGCCATGCATTAACCATTTCGAAAGAAATTTATCTATTTTCCGTAGTGTTCGTTTTGTAACGTTCGTCCACCAACCATCGCTGGAGGGCTGCTGCAAATGGCGACTTTTCTTTCATTATGTTTCCTTTGTAGTAACATTGTTTTTTTTTCCTTTTTTACGTTTTGGGCACATGAAAACCCCTTTTTTACGACCGTCTGTAGCTGTACCTGTGTAGCACCGAAAATACGTGTCGTAAATACGACTAATTAAATGAAATTCGATTTTTCACATTTCATTTTACCGTTCCAACGTTTTCATTTTTCGGCCACGGTTGGGTCGCAGGCCTTTTGAATTAATGTGTCATTAACGTTTCGAAGTTTGTCTGCCTTTTTGGGTGGAAAAATTGAAAAGCTACTACAAGAGAAGTAAAAAACAAAAAACAACATTTCAATACCTTTTGCGTGTAATCCACTGTACAGGTGATGGAAAAGCAATTTCATCAGTGCTAGCAATGGAAATCGCATGGAACAAAATGATAAAAAACCCTCCCGATAAACAATATTGTGTGTGACAGAGACAAAAAATATGGCAGTCTTAATGAATGACATTCTTTGTTGCTGATATTAATGTAAAATTTCGTTTTAATATGTGGTAAGGGTGGAATGGGAAACATATTGAAATAATGGCAAATGCCATAAACAAGCGTACCAGCGCTGTCGATGAGAGATGGAATGAATTTCCAGTTTGCGGCTCAAAAAGCAAAACTACAAAACCGAACATGCTTCACCAGTTCAATAAGCATCATTTGGGATGAATGCGTCACTGATTTTGAGCACAGTACATAAAACGTTTTCTAATTGTAATTATGGATAAAAAACGCAATAACTTCAAAACAAGGAAAACTAATTACAGATTGTGCATCAATTGAAGTATTTCATTTGCATAAATACAATGTATGTGGCGAAAATTTTGTGGTTAATTTTTTTAAACATTTAGAAACATTGTGAGTAATGGGAATTAAATTAAAACGCCGTTTAATTGTTAAATTTAATTTTAAATTATTAATTATAATTTTAAAATAAATTTTAATTTTAAATTTATATTATCATTCATATAATTCTTTCTGTTATGTCACAACCGTCAATTTTCATAAAAGGAGCTTGTCAAAGGATTCATTCCTGAAATTTTGAATGATTTTATCTCAAATTTAAGTGCTCCTTTTTCTTAAGCAAAAACAGCTAAATCCCTACAAAATAATTCCAATTCATATTTGTTTAATTATTTTTTTTAAATTTTGAATGTTTCAGTTTTTGTTCCCTAAAAACTGTGTCAAGCACGATTCATCTCAGACTGAATCCACTGAAGCAATAACAATATGAAACGCTACGAGCTGAGCCTTTGATGTGGCCATACACACGTTTGCTAGTGAATAAAATTGAATACTTTATCTACTTTATCTATTGTGCAACCAACTCGATTTGACTCATTTGGCTCATTTCGGGCCGTACTCGTTAGCTCGATTCTCATTTTGCTTCGCTTTCGCATTGCATTTTCGGCAACACTTTGTGGAGATTGTAGTTCTTTTTTTTTCTTTTCCACTGTTATCTCTTCAATAACACGCTAATAATACTCACCTTTCAACCGCGGTTACTATCACCGGCCCTCGGACCCGGGACATTGTTTGTGTCGGTTTCGAATTTCCGTTTTCCTGTTTACCGCTACGGAATTCTGTCCGCTTGCACCCTGTACGGGGAAGAAACGCGACAAATAAATAAATCATACGTATGTGCGCCTACACACAAACACACATTCGATTGGTAATGTACACCAGCAGAGAGGAACGTGTGATTTTATCCATTTATTCAAATTAATTTATTTAATTTAAGGTTTTAAGCAGTTTATTCCCGAGCCATCCCGGAAGTAGTTTTTTTCTTCAGCTACGTTCTGGACCGATAATAAGTGGATTATTTCTGTTCTTTCTTTTTTTAATACACAATACACAGCTCGTGCGTTTCACATAACCGGAAATACTCAGTGATTGTCGTCGCTTTTAGTAAAAATAAATAAAACAAAGGAAATACTAAAGATTTTTTGTCCCTTGAGGTGACAAAATGGTTGCAACTGTCATCATGGGTTTCAAAAAATTTTAAACAAATAAAATAATGCACAGCTTCATGTTTTATAAATTTATCTATTTTATTTACAACTGCAATTTATAATCATATTTTCGCACACATTTGCTGTGCTTGAGATTCATCTTCTTGCTTGAGTTCAAACAATTTTTGTTTTTTTCCCCCGAAACGGTTCCGGTTCAACCAATTTACACCACTCACCGTCTCAACCATAACATGTGTTGTGTTTTTTTCTTTTTTGTAACTAATCGTTCGATATTACCTGTGTTAGGACTTTTCGTACTCTTTCGCTCCTTATCGTTTTGACCCACCACAGACGCATTGTGTCCCACCGGGGGTCCTACCGTTTTTTTCTTTAATGTGTAGCGCACTTTAGACCTCATTTATTGATATTTTAATATCTAGGTAATAAAGAATCCAACTTTTGATTTTGGTTTTTACTTCACCCCACGTTCGCAGTTTATTCGCCCTCTGCATTGTAGCGCCAAAGAGGATTTTCTTTCACCGTTCATTCGACTAATTTGTGAGACTTTGTATCGTTTGGTTCGTAATTTTACATATTTACAGCATCAACGGCACCTGGAAACTGGTTGACAGTTTTGTGTAGGTTTAACGAAACATGCAAAAACACATACGTTTGCATCCATGGTTGGAAGGCCGGCTAAGATGTATATGGCCGCCAAACCGTCACCATCCGTTCACCTGGTGAGAACGTGCAAGGCAATTGAGCTAATTGAAAGGACTGAGCTTGCATTGGGTTTTACCTTGTGCTTTTGTATGCTGTGCTTTCTCGTTGCTAAACCGTGCTTCGCTTGAAACAGCTTTGTATGGTAATCTACCGGGAATTTATCTTTTGGAAGAAGTGTTTTTTTTTCATATGCCTGTCAATGTTGCTGTGCAGAGCGTAATTGCTTGTACTTGAGAGCGCCATTTACGAGGAAATACAATAAAATCGAGTGGTAAAGTTTGGAGTGGTGAGGGGAATTTGTAAAGAACTTCTCTTTCAGTGCAAGTTGCCTTTAAGGCATACTGATATGGAAAATCAATTTTAATACGGTCACATTTTGATTAAGTGACAGCTTTAAGTAACCTTAGCTTACTTGTTAAAATCTTTTTTGGAGTTTTTACTACTTGAAATCGGTTCTATTTAAAGATTGCTATCGTTTTGTATTCAGGAAGCATTAAATTAAATCGCTATTGTCTGGAGAAACTTACGGAAATTGGGAAAGATTCGAAGTTGACAAATCCTTTTTTGATTTGAAAAGCTTCTAGAAATGAGTGACTTTTATTCAATCTAAATTGAAACACATGTAAAAATGCTATTTATATTCAAATAATTAAACAAAATGATTATTAACAAATTATAAAGACAAATAAATGATAATGCTATCCGATTATGACGCAGTGCTCCTTCATTATGAAGCACCACTTTACTAAGAGAGCTTACGGAAATTAATGATTAGTCTCGAAAACATGATTAATTTCACTTGTCGTGTCAAATATTTAACTTTTAATTCAAAACTTAGAAATAAAGCAAACATTTTTATTAATGAGTATCAACATGAAAAAAAAATCTTTTTACTATAATAAAATGTAAACATTCTCAAAGCACAGAAAGATACATGAGCAACAAACAACTAAAAAGACAAACAAAACAAATTTCATATAGCAAAAAAAAACGATGCTAAAAAATTCATACCGGCGATAAATAGTGTACCGTACGTGGAAATCCAATTTCCTCCAACCAAAGGTTTTCTCCGGTGTACTCGAAATAAAAAAAAGAATGCGAAAAAAGAAAACATTCATCATCGATTGTGTTGACAGCTGTAACGGGCAAGAAGCTCACACGTACCGAGCTTCGTATCATCATACCCACAAGATAGTGGCTTCCTGCGGCACGGCCACGAAACGGTTTCCAATAGCATAGAAGAGGGCGAAAAAAATGCAGAAAAAACAAGACGCAAAAATTTCGCCATTTTTAACGTCATCAATCACTGTCGTTGTCGGCGTGGTAGTACACCGGGGATATGCACTGGTATCGCGTCGTTATGCAACGGAAAAAACTACCTCCACCGGCCGAGGGAGGGAGAGAGAGAGCGAGAGTGTGTGTGTCAAGGGAAATGGACGACACATTGCGATGGAAAGATAGCACAACTATTGGATGATAAGGCGCGTCCTAAGGTGCTCCTGTGTAGGCTAAGAAATAGGTGACTCGAGCAATGGCTTTGGCTTGTGGCTCCACAGTACAGTCACAGTCGAGACGCAGCTTATCCAATTCATCGAACATTCGAACAGGATGGTTTCGATGGTTTGTAGAGCACCGGGATGTAGAAAATGGAGAATGAGCAGCACAAATACAAGCGAGGATCGTTTGCAAACTCGACTCACATCGCTTTTCACTTGCCTTGGGTGTGATGGTTTCTCACTGGGCTGCTTCTTCCCAGCTCATGTTCGGCAATCGATTTCCTTGCCAGACAGATCCCATTTTAACTTTTCTCTCTTTAACTTTTCTATTTTGTTTTTCATTATTCGCTAGCTAGTGTGTGGCTGGGACTAATTCTCTTAATTGCAAGTGAAGTTGTTTCTTATCTGTGTGTGTTTTTGTGTGGTTTTGCTATGCCATATTGTGTACAGCTGTAATTTTGTATTTCTCTTTTCCTTGTGTGTGTGTGTCTAAATTTACTTTTCAAAGTTTGCTTTCGTTTAATGATCATCTTTCGCTTATGTTTTATAGATCCCTAATGCATCGTTTACTTTTGCCAAAAAAAAAACGAATTGAATGGATGTTTTTTGTGGCTTTTTTGGCTTTGATGGATCTGTGATGTCCTGTGAGGAGATTTAGAACCGACGATAAAGGTTTCCTATGATTCATTTTGAGCCTTTTTGCCTATATTGTACACTATTTACAGACCTATTTCGCTTTTAGGGAAAAGGTCGATTGCATTAAGTTGCATTTGGAAAAAAGCTCACTAGTGTGTGTGTGTGTCTGTCTGTCTGTTTATTGTGTTTCCCTTCATTCTCCCCCTATTTTCCCCCTCCCCTTAAGTTGCGTGACATCTCGTCCGAGCATTCGTTTTGTACGACATCGTCAGCTGGTTCCGTTCACTTGCCAGTTGCAGTCGAAGCCCCACGGTACCTACCTTCTCACAAACACGTACACGACTACTATTCACAGCGTACTCATATCACACAATGATGCAACGATTCTAGGCGAACGGCAAAAAACAGCGGCAAAAATGCACCCGACAGCTGTGTGGCTGCAGCCCGCATCTGCATCTCGGGCCCTCACTGTTTGGTCTTCGGTGACTTCCATTGGAAGCAAAAAATGCCGCTGGACTTAATTAGGTTGAAAACGTACGGCCCTTTTCACTCTGCCTGGCGGTGCTACTGTTGGCAACCCGGATGGCCCAGTCGCACTGTATCGAACGGTTACCCTTTATGCGTGAGGAACGGAGCCGCAGCACACTCTCACAGGGCCGTATCACCGACCCTGTGAGATTCCTATAGTCATACGGTGCTTTCACGTTTCATCATGAGGGGCGTATCGGCGGACACTTCGTCCTCGGGCAGCCCGATGCAGACGCGGGTCCGGGCCGTCGGGCCGAGGTGCTGCATCGCGATGGCCGACGGTGGCGGTGGTGCCGGCGAACCCTGATTGCTGGTGACGGAGATGGCCGTAATGTTGCGGACACCTGCAATCGTACCACCGTACGATGGCCAGTGGTGTGCGTTGGGCGGTAGGCTAACGCCCGAACCGGGACCGGCCGTTACCGGATGCCTCGGCAGCGTACAGGTGGTGTGTGATGCCGTCGTAAAGGTTGAGGGCATGTGGCACATCGACACGTTCGTAATGGAGTTGGAGGCCTGCGGTGTACCATTGCGCAGCGTGCAGTAGCCAAGGGTGGTGGAATGGTTGGCGTGCAGTGCGGCCGCCATTGACGAACCGATGAAGTTTTGGTTCGGTGCGGTCGTCGTCAGCAGCAACCTGTTCGGGCTGCTTGTGTCAATCGTCGATATGTGTTGTCTTCGTTTGATGAACTCCATCTATGGACGATCATATTAAGACGACAAGGGGTGGAAATGTATTAATTAAGGGTATTTCTACTTTAAATTACAAAATGTCCTTAACTCAACGCATGTTCGAGTATTTTACTGCCCAAAACTGATGCACATGGTTTTCAAGCTCAAGTGGTAATGTTAAAACCAGTTTTTGGATTGTTTTTAAATTGAAACTAAAATGTGTTGATATAGACGAGGAATTATTATCTCTCCAATTCTAACGTTGAAAATTCAGAAATGATTTCATGAACAAGAATTGATGATGAATTGATTTCCGAAGAGAAATCTGATACTACGGAGTCCTGACTATTCCGGAGTCGAATTCAGAAAAAAATGGAACCGAAAATAAAATAAATCCCTGCCCCTTTGACAAACAACCCCCAGTTTGTTGAAATATAAAGCACTCCCCGGTTAAATGTTCGGCGATAACTCCAGAATGGACCGAAGTTAGACTCATTCTTAACCGGAAAAGCATGCGTTTTATTTAAACCATTCATTTTCTTCAAAAGATTTAATGATTATCTTGTCATTGTTAAAACTGTTGAACCATAAAGTTTTCTCTGATGTGATTTCAATTTATCCAACGGCCCATTGTTACAGCAGCAAATCAAATGCATCTCGTGCCTTACCTGATCGTCCGAATCGATGGTGTCCGGTATAACGTCCGGGTTTTTCTCGTCACTCTCGTTGCCATCGTACTCCTTGCTCGCGACGCTCTTATCGCTCGGTCCAGGCGACGATGTCCGCACGGTCGTACTTTGGGCCGTTTCCTTGTTCCGTCGGCCACCCGTACCGCACGGGAACTTCAGTGCCAGCACAATGGCACAGCTGCCAATAAGTACGGCCGCCGCCAATCCGATCGCAATCGACAAGGTAGGCGTTAGGGGTAGTGGCGATCGAGGACGCTCCACTGCAAGGATGCGGATACAACGGGAAGACGAAGAGTGAGAGAATAAGTGTAATCCACTCGGTCTAATCACGGTCTCTACCAACGGTCGTACCTTTTTCCGAGTCCTTCATTTGCTTTTCCGGCAACCGCTGGGTGGCAGCACTCATGACGTACGGTTCCGAGCGGCCCTTCGAGTTGAAGGCGTACACGGCCAGCTGATAGATGGCGCTCGGGTGCAGATTCGGCACCGTAAACCGTGGCACCGGCGAGGTGTTGTTGAAGCGCATCTCCTGCGAGTGGCTGTCGCGTAGCTCGAGTAAGAAGGATTGCGCTAACCCACCGTTGAAGCCTTCGTAGCAACGGACGGCCAGCGACGTCATGGACACGTTCGCTACCGTACAGTTGTGTACTTGATCCGGTCGACCTAAGGGAAGAACGCGGCAGAAAGCCCCGAGAAAGTGAGGGAAAACAATGTAAGCGTTGCAATGGTAAAGGTATCATCCGTGTATTGTGCACCGAACGGTGAACCCAATTCCGAACTTCAATGGTTTAGTGAGCTGTGGCGAACGAGTGTTGCTTTCACGTGGCAGATAGCAACCATTGCTTGTCCGACGGGACACATGGGAACCTCAGCTCGGTTCAATAAAAATGGACGCTCGTACATCCCGAGAGTGGTAACAACAAAAAAAAAGTGCACTTCCAATTAGGAACCTTCGGTAGTTTCGATGCTACACAGCTGACGATCAGCAGGTTCGATAAACCTGCCAGGTGATGAAATGATTTTTCTTTGTGTGTGGAATACCATGAAAAGCAAGGATAAATTGCAGCAAAGAAAAAATGGGAAAAACACATTCTTTTATGTCGGTGAGTTTCGGGTAAAGGGAAGAACTCACCACGTTCCTTGGAAGGTGGAAGAGTAATTGGTTGTTTGTTAGTACCACAAGCAACTTTACAAAGACGCCCATGGCGAATGGGTCGAACGGGTCGGCACAAACATACGTGATGGTTCACTGTTACGAACAATTTTTTTCTCATACTATCGTCGCACTAAAGTAAGAAAACTAAGATTTACTTTCAAACACGACACCAAAGGCATCAGTCTACCGTCCACTGAGCTGCACTTTCCACGTTTCTTTCCTCACTCACTCTCTCTTTAGATAATACTGCAGCTGTCCGCACTTCCACGGCCAGTCGATGTTGATGAAAAGTGATTCCTAAATAGCTGCCAATAGTACTCGACACTTACTCGCAAAAGGGCTGTGTGGAATTGAGTGCGCTTACGATTTTTTTTTCTTCTCTCTGTCTCTCTCTCTCTCTCTCTCTCCATCTCCCTCTTTCTGCTTTATTTGTTGTTGCTTAAAACCGGTGTTTGAAGAAGTGTTGCAGAAGTTGCACTTGCATTACGACATACGTAGGTGCAGGTCACAGCTCACCGTCTCTCATACCCGTTTTTCCACAACGCTAAAGGGTGCACCGAAAAAAGGGTAAACGGTCTCCTGCTTGAGAGTTTCCCACCCGAAAACGTGGTGCCAAACAACAACTTTCAGCACAAACAAACTAACATCAAACTTCAGTAAACTTGAGCACAAAAAGGGCGGCACACTCCACTGAACAGCAGCCAGCTGGGGGGGTAAGTTTTGGTGCACTCCCCCAGTACACTCCCCTCGCCCCTACCCACTCCTTCTCCCATTCCAATTTACTCGTTTAAACCTTTCCTTGGTTTGTGTGTGTGTGAATGGTTTTTTTTATTCTTTTGGTTGATGTTGTTTTGCTCCTCTTCACCTTCTAAAAGACCACAAACAAACCTCGAAATGAACCTCTCGTTGAAAATTTGCCAAAGTCACCACAAAAACATAATAGTGCTGACGATGGTGCCGCTTATTCGCAGTTTTGCCAAGATCGGATTTCTTCTGCTTCGCGGCTAGTGAAATAAACTTCTGCACCAGAGCTGCCATCGTTGGGGCAGCTCTGGGCGGATTCGGTTCGCTGTGCTAAAATGTTTGTTTGTCCGGAATGTAGTGAAACTCCGGTGCTGGTAGTGGTGGTGGAGTTTTACAGTGGCGTTGGGCTACTTTACCGGATCCATTTAAATGCGGTATTTAGCCAAGGTAATCACAATAGTATGCTGGCCGTAAGGTGTACCGCCATTAGGTGGATTGGTACTGGTACAGACAGTAGAACCGGAAAGAATCGTTGGTGATGATAACATAATGATGTGCTGTATTCTTTCGAGAGCTACTGGGCACATCATTTGCAGCTAGTTTTGTGGATAATATGGTAACCTTTTTGTTTCTCTCTAAAGAGTTAGTGATTTTGTTGTAAATTTCTAGAAAAATTGCATTAGCTACATTAAAGTTACAGCATTTTTTAGGAAAAGCATTGGGAAATTCTTACTCTTATGACTCCAAAGTTAATTCTTCTTTCCATGACTTGAACATAAGAGTCTAGCTATATTCTTCTTCAACTTGGCTTTAACGACCTTACAGGTCACGCCGGCCAATTCTTGCTTACTTGCTTATTTTTACCATGTAACCGGATAGTCGGTTCTTGCTACGGAGGGACGGTCCGAATGGGATTTGAACCCGGTCCGGCCGACGCCGTTTATCACATGCACCACCGGGCCGCTCCCCAGCTATACTCAAAAAGAATTAAATTAATTACTAGCTCTTAAATTCCAAAAAAGTCTTCAGAATCTCTCGAATTCTTAAGAATTTTAGAATTTTTAACATTCCCAAAGATAAAGTAAATTTGTAAAACTGATCTGTAAAAAAAATGTACATAAAATTAAATGATAAATTCCTCTTCTTTTGTGGCAATTCAAAGTTAAGCGATTCTTCTACGTATGTGGCACTATAGGTCAGTATAGGTCTTGGCCTCTGGATCTCTGGGAATGCCTTGCCTTTATTTACTTTATGTATGCCGGATAGCTAGTCCTGTGTACGGTAACTGAACAAAGTTAAGAGATTTTGGTCTACCATTATTAAATTTGAATTCTTGACTTTATTGATAAGATCCGTAAAAGATTTGAAACCTTTTCCTTTCGTGTAAAAACTAGCGTTACTATCACATATATCACTGAGGCGCTTGGTTAAGTGACAGCACTATTCAACATCAACTAAAATGATTTATTAAAGACCTTAGAAATATTATTTTTATCTTTACAATAAGATACATGTTTAAGATTGTTGCATAACAATGGTCAAATATTATGATATTTCATTCCCCAAGTAGTCATATAAAAAATATAATGTTTTTGAAGATTATCTCTAACAAGCTCAAACCAGCTCGAAATGTGAGATACAAAATGATCGCATCTCTCCACGTTCAATATCTTCACCTAACACTACCATTCTGATATCTTTCCATGGATTGTTATTTTCATCATTCTATTATTTGCCAACAAAATCCGGAAAATTTTAAACGAGGAATTTTCACAACACATTCACCGGTCTTATTGTCCCAGGCACTAAAGCCCACCGTCCAGAGGTGAAGTATGTTCCGGACAACAGAACCCAACCGTAGACTTTCCGGTCGTGTCGGCAAACGCTCGCCACTACTACTGCACAGGTCGATGATTCTTTTGTTTTAAGGTACGCAACCCAACACAAAAGGTGAACCTGGACCGGTCGGTTGCCACTACTTATCCTTGCATACCGTTTGATCATCTTCTTCGACAACGTTTAATCCACCGGACGGTAGACTTGACGATGATGTTCGAAGCTTTCACTCGTCAACTATCATGTGGCTTTTTCCCATGCTGTCCACCAGACGTTTCGTTACCTCATCCGGGATCTTAGTTAATAAACCCCTTTTAGCTGGAACAGCTACACAATGTGGGCACAGTGACGTTGCGCAAAAAAGGTAGTTTAATTTTAAAACAAAACACATCGTTTCCATCTTTCGACTTCTGGTGTTGCGTTTCTTCTGTGAAGTATGTGTACTATTTCATCCATTTTGCAGTTATTTCGTCCATCCAGGTGTACCTTGTGTGGTATGAGGCTATCCTCAAACGCATGTCTTTCCGCTCATGAAACACACACACACACACACACACAATGGCAATCCTTTAACTTGTGGTTCATCTACAGCAATAAAACATTTCGGACGGAACTTCACGAAAAGGTTGTAGAAGGAAACATAAAGGATTCTTTTTTTCTTCTTTGCTTGCCGTTGTTGGCACGTCCATTTCGGTCACTTTGGGTATTGTTACTTGGGTGTATTATTTAATATTTAATTTGTTCTTCAGTTCACTCTCACGGGATACAATCTTCATTTCCTGTACATCCGTTGTGGCCTTTTTTGGTGTGTGTGTGTGGGTGTGCAAAGGAACTACGAAATAAAACCTGTCGCCGGTTGCAACCCTCATTGGGTCGATCTCACCTCACAAAACCGGCGGCAGCCACGTAAAGGCAAAACAATTTGCCTGACAAAAGATCAGCCAGGATTATGCTCGTTAATTTAGCTCCAGTGCCTGTGTGCGATGAAACATCGGAACGGAAAGCTTAAGTGGATTGGTACGGGAATTTAATTCCTTTATATTCTGCTCACTATTGTTTTGAAGGAAGTACCTCGTTTCTCTATTGGAACATTTTTTAACGGGCTGTATAAGCAAGCTTTACTTTTTGTAGTTACACTATGAATCAAAAGCCTAAGGATGCTGTGGGGTAGTAATAGATGAGAGTATTTCATTCAAAATGGGGTTCGAAATATTAAATTAATTACAAGCAAATTAATAACCGCAACTTTCAAGCATTTCGCGTAAATTAAAGACTCACAACTTTTCAAAAAGTAGAACTTCTTTTTATTATAGTTCTTCTTCTTCTAAACTTTAAAGACCTTCTTTTGACCAAGTATCTAGATAGTCAGTCCTTGCTACGTGGGACGATCTGTTATAGCTATTCTTCTTATACTAATGTTCTACTGGGCCATCCCCGCCATGACTGGGTTACTTGACTATATTCATCTTCATAGAATATCCAATCGTCAAAGATTGATGAATCCTCAAGGATTCCTAAGGAATTGTCGTATTTTTTATTTTTTTTTCTTCAGAAAAATGTTTATTCTTAAGCAGATAAATTAGTCTAACAACTATCGACTATACAACTTTAAGTCAAAGAATCAGACAAGAACTACAATGGGAACTCAGGATCTCTGGATGTTGTCAAACAGAAGAAATCATACTCGATGTATGTACTGTATGATATGATGATGTATCGGTATGAACTCATGAGGATTCATGTATTTATGAAGATTAATGCAACTTGGAGAGTTCCTGAATCTTCAGAACAAAGCTTAAGAATCTGAGATTCAGTTCAAAGATTCATTCAGATTCTTGAATCTGAATCAGATTAACCCAACACCTAAAAATTGTTTAGTTACAGAAACGATAACGCCTCTTTTTTCGTTTAAGGTAATATTTCTTCAATTTATCGACTAAAAAAACACGCAGAACAAAAACAAGGCTAACTGTAAAAAAGGATTTATTTTTTCAATTTTGCTAACTAAGTACCTTAATGAAAATAGAGAAAAAGGCGCAAAATTCATTCATCAAGGAACCAATCCAATAGCATCCAATCAGGCATGGTTCGAGCCACGGCGAACGTAGTGATAAGTGAAATTGATATACGCTCTGCTTGTTCCCGAACGAAACCCCGACGTTGTGGAAGGGAAATTTATTCCACGAAAACTTCTAATGAAATCCCTCCAGGAAGGATTTCATTTGAACAGCCACCAAAAAAACCAAAAGCAATACCACCGCCGTACGGGGGTTTTCCTTTTGCACCGTGCCAAAAGGTACAAAATTGATCTCGCGAGAGTTTCATTAGCCCAGCAAACGGTTGATTTAGCAAAATACACCTTTTTTTTGTTGCATGTTAGTATATAATTAGATTCTACATCTTCTTCGCGCTAGTCGCTCTTTGATGTGACCATTAGATTTTCAAACGGTTGATTAATGCAATATACGGCGAAGTGTAGAACGTACTGCAATAAATATGCTAATCTAGCATGTGCCCAGCACAAATATCGTCGGTGACCCGGAAACGCAAGTTCGGAATAAAGGTTTTTAGGTTTGGCACAAAAAAAATGTTTAAGATGCTTAAAGGGTTTTTGGGCCTGTTGAGTAATTTCATTATATTCTTTGGTTACAGTGAAGCTCAAAAATCGTACCATAGAAGGATATGCCAATATTCACCCAGCATGCTTTAAAAGTATGAGGCACAAACTAATTGAAAGGTACAGCAAAATGTAAGCGTGTGCTGTTTTGTTTATCTTCACTATTTGGATTAATTTACCGGTATCGGATTATTTTATAATCAGCATCAGTAGAAGCGAGAAAAAAGTGGAAAAAAACAATACATAAACCAGGTTGGGAAAAAGGAAAAAAAACGCAAAACACTCGCTTTGATAATCAAGTTGATTAGATGAAACATCCCTTCAGTCCAGGATTTAATTTTGCACGGTACTCAACTCATCCCATCAGTTTCGCCTGATGTCGGAATGAAGTGATCGACAGGCAAGATGAAACGTTGCCTGGCAGAAAATACTAAAACCAGCTAATGGATCTCTTCGTTCGCAGTAACTGGCTTCGGTAGACGATCGTAACGGGATGGAGCTTTTTTTCTACTTTCTTTCTACTTTACTTTTTACTCATCACCATGCTCACCAGAAGCCGTTCTGCATCCGTAGATAAAGTCGATGCTTAGATCCGGTTTAATGCTGTATGCTGGGTAACATCTAACAGGAGCAGATACGCATCGACATCTTCTCATCTTCATTCTTTCATCGCGCCAACTCTGGGCATTGCATCGGAATCGAAATTTGGACGACGATCGGTTTGACGGTAAAACTGTTACTTCACTATTTGTGAAACCGATTGGATTAGCTTCCGCATTCGGTAACACTCGAGAAGAACGTCCAGCAAAGCTCCAGCTCAACGAACCGAATAAATTTGCTACCAGAGCAACGTTAGTTAAGGTTATGAAATTTTGCTTAAAATTTTGCCGTTAACTAATGTGTCGTTTAGTAGCCCGAATCGAGTTTCGATAGTAGCCCGATTCTGATGCTTGGTGTTTTGGAATTTGGGAGTTGCAAATATTCAGACTTATGGAGCACTTCCAAAAAAAAATTGTTCTCGTTCCAATATATTTTTTTTCTTGCAAAAAAGGTAAATTATGACTTATTTTCCAAGGAAAATAATGGAAATTGGAATAGTGAAACTAACCTGCACATTATATCAACTTTTCTCAATTAAAACTATCAAATAAAGTATCAAGTATCATAAACATGCATTCAAAATGCTATAAGTGTGATAAAAGCAATATCTAATAAACCCCCAAGCGTACGAGGAATAGACATCATGTGCAGCATGATACAAATCTTTCATCTAATATCGTCCCACAAACAAAAACGAAACACACACCTTCATCAAGCCAACATCCAAACAGTATAGAACTAAACAAAAAAAATTGGACAAGAAAAAGTTATTGCAGTCCGAAGTGTATATAACCAAAAAAAAAATCATCACCTAGAAGTAATCTCAATTCGGAGGTTTGTTGGGTTCATCGTCTTTCCCCGTTGGTCGGGGACTTGAAATTTACCTGCGGCTATGATGTGGAAAACGCACGGTTGCCGTTGCTTGCCGATCTTGTTGGTCGCCGAACAGAGCAGCGTACCGTAGTCGAGCTCGGTCATTGGCGTGTACGATACGATCGATGACGTGCCTGGTAGTTGCCAAGGTGCGGAGTTTTTTTGTTGTTGTCCATGGGTTCATCATTTATTCGGGCAGCACGACAAGGTAGAAACGTTCCCCCAAAAAAAGGATATTGCCACCAGGTGGAGGGTATGAAATGGAAGTAAGAAATAAAAGGATAGTGAGTGGAAGTTATGCAGCTAACTGGAATTAAAATGAACCGGTAACATCGCAACGAACTTGGCACCGAATGGATGGCTTTGTTACACTTTATTCGTCATGTCAAAACCCCCCATTCACTCCTGTTGTACGGCATTACATGCTAGAGACTGTTTCTAAATAGCTTCAAACCCCGCACTCGGAAGCAGTAATTTGTCAGCATTCAGTGGAACTGAAAATTAAAAACACAAAAAAAAACCTCCCACCGTACGAGACATAAATGAAAATTGCAAATACATTACCGAGTCTGGAAATGTGGCTCGCCTGTACATCGATGCTTTCGGCTGAATTATTAAACGTCCACTTGAACTCCACATCCGGTGGATTAGCGTCGACGACGCACCGTATCTCGGCATTTTCCTGCTTCGCCACACCGTATACACGCGGTTGATTTGGTGCACAGGTTGGTGCATCTGCAGAATGGGACAAGAACAAGAAAAAAAGCATATGACACGACAACCGCCGCTAACCAATTTGCTGCAAACTATCGAAATCGATGTGAGCCCTTGTAATGGAACCACTTCCGTACGATAATGAAAATCATACCCGTGACAGTGGGACACGGTAGACGGGATGTTATGGGGCGAAATGAAAAATTCAATTATTCACTTACACATCACATTCAGCTCGAACGTAGGACTGTTGCCTTCACCCTCGGCATTGAAACCGACGCAGGTATAGTTGCCGGCCGTTGTACGTGAAACACCCTGCAGCACTAGCGAATGCTTGCTGACGATGACACCCTGCGATATGTTGCGTGTTAGCGTTTTGTTCTGCACATTCCGTTGGTAGATTCGATGCCGGTGGCATTGGGATTTTTGTTTTGTTTTCGTTCAAAACCATTTCAACCAAACATTGAAATAAGAAATAGAAAGAGATGAAAAAGGACTTTAGTCAAAGAAAATATAAAACACTCGAACGTTCTTGTTGGTGACGTCGCCCCTCCACTTACATTGTGCTTCCATTCGACCTTGTAAACGGCCGGATGTGCTTTAACGATACAGTCGAAGTAAACGTCCGTACCCTCCCGGATTGCGTTCGGATCCAGCGAGCTACCGAGCCTCACGGACGCATCTGGAACGTCTGCAAGTGATAGTAGAATTCCGTGCCAAGCAAAACGCGTGCGGTTAGGTTCCATCATCTACAAACTTGCGGCGAAGCGCTACTTACACTGAATGTCCAGCTGCCAACCATCCTCGAGGGCATCGGACTGTACGTAGGAATTGTACGCCTTGCACGACAAATATTTGCCCGCATCGGTACGGTTCAGTACGATGGAGAGTGTGCTTGTGGTTTGGTTACCGTCGGCCGATGTCTGCGTCGGTATCGGTCAAGATGTCGGGATGACGGGAAAACCAACCAAAAATGGTAAAGCATGATGCAGAAGTTTTGGTGCATGGTCAAAATGCCCCATACCGCGCTAACTATTGGTTACTTACCGTTTCTTTGCTTTTGTCGAGCCGCACCCCATCAAGGAACCAGGTGATGGAAGCGGCTGGCCGTGAACCAGCACTTTGGCACAGAAGGTCATATCTTCGGCCGGCCGACAACGGTTGATGGGCGCCGATCAGTCTTATGTTTAGTGGAGCAACTAGGTTTTTTGTTTGGTTGATGGACAAGCGACACAAACATTATTTTGCGAGAACCCAAAAAACGGCGTTTTTTTTCATAACTTACAGTTCATATCGATCTGGACGGACTGCTCCACTGGATTGGCCCGGGCATGGTTGGTCGCCCGGCAGACAAGCTTCGTATGCAGGTCCTGGCGGGTCAGTGGACCGAGCGCAATCTCACTCCGCAGGTGCTTCCCGAGCGGCATGTACTTGGTGTCGGCCACCATTGCCACACCGTCCCGGTACCAGGTGACGGTCGGTGTTGGTCGCCCACCGTACACGTCACAGCGCAGCTTTATGTTGTCCCCTTCGCTGTACGGGCCGGCCACCGTGGTGCGCTCCATACCGAGCTGATCACGTATCACCATCCGTTCCGGCGGGACTGGAAGTAATCCACAGTTCAGGCCGTTGCGTGTCATCGAAGTGGTTGTAGAAGGGGAGAAGAAAAAACCACCGCAAGGAAGGAGAAAACACAACAATACAAAAAAAAAAGAAAAGTTAGTGTCAGAAAAGTAATAAAATTACTGATATAATAAAACTTCTCTTTTTTTTTGCTTGTAAAACGCGCACAACCAAATCATTTCCTGGACCTGGACTGGAAATTCACGCTTTCAACTATCACCTCAAGGCTTCGCCGAGTCGCCTGTCTTCTGCTCGATTCTCTGTTCCCTGTTCGAACGTGCGAACTAGAACAGGATGTGTACTTAATGGAAAATCTTGGAAAACTTTTCCTTCCCCTTCCCCCCTGTTCCACTCCTCCCCTCCCTCAAACTAACAGAGCAATTCAGTTCCACGAAGGTTTTCCAAGGCGCAAGATCTGCGACGCCTTCCTTTCTCCTTCCTGACGGTCGCTACAGGATTGACCAAAAACTTTTGCCAAACGCTTGTCGTCTGGTACGGTCTGGCCCACCGCCCAGTGCAGTCTCATTTTCTTGTGCACTAATTTTAATGATCTGCAGTTTAATTACGTTTCCACAAGCGCACCTTCCCGCACCCGTGAGGTGGCAAACGGGAAGTTTGCTGGATTCTTACTTGCTTGCGGCATCTTGTGCAGCTACCTTACCACCTGGTTTGGGAGTGAAAAGAGAGCGAAAAAAGAAACGCCCTCAGAATTGCATCTCTTTTGCCTCAACCTTTGACCCAATACCAGCACTTGGCAACCAACGAACGCCAACGAAGCATAACGAAAATGGGAACGAGTGGAAAATGGGCTTCACCATATTTGGGGAGGCGGGGAAACAGGGTGCATCAATGGAAAGCAAAATTAAAACACGAAATTGACACTCACGAATGAGTCCTTTGACTACAGCTAAGTAGCGGGCCGTGGGGACACAGCAAGTGTAATGGAGTTGCTGAAAGTATTTCTGTCGCTTAATTATGCACTGCAGTGAATCTTAGAGACAGCATATTTAAGCAGTCAGTTAAAACGGCAACTACATTTTGTAGGTAGGTACTTGCAATGGGCCCTTGCTTTAGCCCCTTGCTGTGGTTGCTTTTTATTGAAAGCTACACTATTTCCATTTCCGTAATGAAAACGATCAGGATAAAGCAGCTTGTGCATGTATGCTTCCGGCAATTGGTCGTAACGTGGGTTTTACATCTATAGTGTTTCAAGAGCAATTTCGGATCGTTAGTAGTAAAACGAAACGAACGTCTTTGCGCTAGAACAATTGAAAAGAAGGAAGAAAGATATTTTTTCACCAACCAAACAAGAATTTAAAATGTTAGAGTTCCTAATGATTTCTTCAAGTGTATCTTAAATTAATCCATCTTGGGCTATGATGAGATATGATTTATTCAATAAATAAACTATGAATAATGTTGTGTATCAACACCAGTGTTCTTGGGTGGGCTTGGTGGTGTATTTGCTAAATGGCGAAGGATCCACACGATAGCGCTTGGTATCAAATCCTATCCGGACCCTGTCCCCCGTAGCAAGGGCTGACTAACCGTCTAGGTGGTAAAAATAATTCTTGATACCGTTAATAAAAAGCAAAATTAAAACACCGTTTCATTAAAGAAAGCATTGTTATTATCAATGAAACGCGTTAAGAAGTGTTTAATTAATTACATTCAAAAGTGAAATCTTCCAAATGACTCTCACTCTGATTCAATCAAAGATTAACCGAAATTTTTAACTATAACCATGAATTTCCAGAAGTTTTTACAAGATTCATATTTTATAGTGTTTTATAGCTGTTTTTGATGCTGGTGTTTGGATGCTGGTCCAAGCTGGACAAGCTTGGAGGTGATTATTTCTCACAATTTTTCTTTTCGGATCCTTTGGGTGTGTCGTGTTTTTCTTCTCATTAAACTTCAAATAATAAGTAAATATTTTAAAACTGTAGAAAAACATTCACATTATAGTTCATATAAATCCTTTATGTGTGCGGGACGCGATGAAACAAAAATCAAACACATCCGGGCTAACTAATTATGCCAGCAGCTTAGCTTGTTAACTTAACGAGCTTGTGCAGCGGCAGCCAGACAATGGCAAAACAAAAACTGTCATACGCTAATAAATGGAGCACAGAGCGCATAAATGTACCGCGGCGATGGGTTGTCATGCTCAGTCATCCCCATGACGAAACGATGGTCCCATGTACGATTTTCACCACCGCTTTACGTCAGATTATGCTTGGCAAAAATTTAACCGAATGGTACTTTGCGGGCTGGAACTCTACAAAACGCACATAACGCAACTAACTCGCATCGCGATATGAACCATACACAGCATACAGTAAAATTGCCAATAAAAAATGACAAAATATAACACATAAATGAGAAAAATGTCCATCAAGGGAATGATGCTTCCAAAAGGGTGTAGTATACCATTGGTTGCAATCATGCAAAGGGAGGGGAAGGCTTGGGCGACGAAAAAAAAGAGACAATTTTCACATACCCGAAACTCCCCGAAAAACTGGGAATGTGCCGGTATACCATTGAGTTGTGTTTTCAACGAGTTAGCACAATTCTTTCCGGCCGGTTTGCTTCATGGCACTGTTGGAATTGGCCACTACGTGTGTGTGTGTGTCGAGGGCACAGTAAGAAAAACTGAAGGGAGAGAAAAAAACATTCCCCACTCCCCCAACCAAAACGACGACTCAATTTCACATGCACACACACATTTGTACACACATGTACGCTCACCCAGCCACGCATAATGCATGAGCCATCCATATTTTGGTCCCGGCTCTTGATAGCTCCCGTTCCGTGTTGGCGGAATTTGGAATGCGCAGAAACAGAATCCGACTATTGTTCTACATATTTCATATTTTATTCGCGTGAAGCGTACCACATTGTGGAAGGATCCAACCGAGCGACCGCGTCGGTTGGTGGAATCCCGCAGTATGGAGGCCGGAGTCGCGAGTGACTCGTTGAATATCAAAGCACTCCCTCGTGGCTAATTTGCACCGTAAAAAAAAGTAAAGCTAGGCAACATGGCGTGGGAAGATGCTGGCGAATGAAGTGGAGCGGCGTATGCATGTGATGTGGATGAAATATGGACACATGGAGATCCCCGTCCCAGGCAAAGCGGAACCATAAATGGGTGGAATTCAAGCAAAAGTAAAACAAATACAGTTTAATGTTCGTGCTTTTTTTTTCATTTGCTTTCGCAGTCGAACTGGATACAGGGTCTGTGTTTGACTGCTGCGACATACACTCTACCATCGAGATGGGAAAGGAAAGCACTAAGTGTGGCGGGCAGCTAACCAAGGAAAGGTGCAGATGCAGCTTTGGAAATTGTTTGAAAAGAAGGATACTAGTCAAACAGAAGAACGAAATAACGTGGATGATGGGGATAAAGTAAAGCAAAAAAAAAAGAATACACACAACTATCTATTACAAACCGCTCATCATCCAGCAAACTAACTATGTTGGAAGCATGAGGAGAAGCGGAAAGAGAAGAATGGAACGGAACCCCACATTGCGCTTTGGGGACAACGGAAGCGAACGATGTACTAATGTACTGTGCATTGTTGGGTGGTATAACGTTTGGTAGGGAAATTCTTTTCCACTTTGGTGGAAAACAAAAGTAAAACCCCAACCGGAATACATATATAGTACGCTGCACACACTCTATAAAATACTCGGCAGCAGCTTCTTCTACCCGCAAGCCGGATTATCGGTTAGGTTGCTATGTATGAAATTTAACCACACGTGAGCTTTATTTTAAAGTACATGGCTTTTAGTGTGCAGGTTTCGTGGAACACAGTACCTACAACTTCCACTAACCCATAAAGATTATAACTAATGCTAATGATGTGAATTTTGTTTTTTGTTGATGTCTGATATTAATTAATAATAGTTTTAAAAATAATCTGAACAATGTAAAAATTTAATCACTACCTTCCTGGAATCATTTTGACAATGTGTTACACCAGGAAATTACACAAAATGAAGACTTATTGGAATGAGTAAAAAAACAATTGTTTTTCTAACGTTGATCCATTAAATGAAGTTAACATGTCATGTGTGACGACTGATTTTTCGAATTCTATTCCTTTTTTAATTCCATTTCTTTTCTCAAATTTTGGAAGGTTGCAAATAGAAGAAATATAAAAAAAAATTTTATTGCAATAATAATATAAAAAAATTTGAATGAGCTTGGCTAATTGGATGATGGAGAAAAAGCATTCCATGATTTCACACAAGCGAGGTTTTTGGGAACGCATTTCCCTTTTCCAACTTCACATCAGAATTTCAAAACAATTCGACCTTTTTTTTGGGAATGTTTAAAACTTTTACATATACTAGGTTTGTTCCAGTTATTTTGACTGGTATACCATGTACATGGTCATTCCTGAAACTTAACGATGTTTAAGCTGTTGAAGGTATTCCAATGTTTTCTGGGAAGAGATTTTAGAACAATGGATAATGTGGGTATTGTTATGAGCAACACGAATAATCATCATCTGCTAAATATAAGCTTGCCCAGTACACAGTTCACAGAAACGAGAACAATTGTTGAACTGATGCATCATATAACCAGTTCTAGAGAGTTGCAACTTTGTTACGTCCTTAATACTTCAAATATTAGAAAACCCTGTAAACAGTGAGAACTATTCATCTACTCTGATGGTAGTACCAGAACTAACTAATAAGCCATTTTGACCAAAACAAAACAACAAAACAACATTCACAAAAAGTGCCTAAAACAATTGGTAGTTCTAGTGTTAAGCTACAACACTAATTTACCCAAAAACCCTGCCTAGCCTTAGCGGTACAAGCTATTGATTTTCCATTGCCAAACCACACACAACAAAACCATTAATGGGTGCTTAGATTCGCTTAATATTAATCTTCTTATGAAAATAAATAAGTGCTTTCCTAAACCCCAAACAAAAAAAAGAAAGATACAGAAACTGAATGAAGTTTTTCTTCGCCCAAAAATTAGAAACACCGACATCATATTCCCATCCTCACTCGAGACGAGATTCCGTTCGGGGAGTTTACCAGAGCCGGCCGAAGGATTATAGTTTCGATTGTTAAATAACTTATTTCATCCCTGGCGAACGTTCCCAGCGTTTTTCCTTATTTCTTCCGTCGCTCAGCCGTCTCTTGTCTAATGCCCCGAAACTCATCAGTCATCGTTCTTCGCATTGACAACGGACGTACCTCCGAAAGCAATTATCCACCCATGGTGGCCGGGATGAGGCCCCGGTAGGCTTTACTGCTGTGGCTTTGGATCTTTTTGCCTGATTTTTTTTTCTTCCTTCGTTGGCCAAACCTATCCTTCATTACTTACATTCCGTGAAGCAATGAAACGCACCGGTGAACAAAAAAAAACACACACACACAAAATTCTCAACAACAAAAACGCTACTAAAATGAAGGAGGGTGTAAAAACGATCCATCCCGCACGCTGGACAATCCGTTGCCGGTCAACACGGATGGCCTAATGGTTGCGTTGTTTGTCCAAATCTCCCATCATTATTCCCTGCTTAAACCATTTAAACATAATTAATTTACAGCTTTCTGGTGGTGTTCCGGTTGGGAAAGGGGTGCGAAGCGACGAAGAAGGAGGGAAAAACGGACCCACTTTTTTGCCCGGACCCTGCGCCATGTTAGCGAAAGCTTTCCATCAGCATTTTTTGCTTTTGCTTTTCCTGCTGTGAGTGTCTCCTCCTTTCTTCTCCTGCTTGAAGCACACACAACAGACACTGGGCATCGGTTAACGTTGGTAATACCAACGAACGGATTAGTGACAGCGACAAAATCGACTAGAAGAAAGAACGTTCGTGGGGAGGGAAGATTGTGTGGGCAGGAACATCCCTACGAGTGGGTGGGTTTGGTTAATTTTCTCCACCAAAAACCTGTGCTGATCCTCCTGCCAATGGAGTGATGGGAGCGGGAAAGACTTTGTGTGACGGAGGCTTTCTGGATTCATCTTGTGGCTTCAACTTTGGTGCGATTTCGCCCTGACAGTAGACACTGATGATGATGATGATCCCTTTGCCGCTATACAAAAGCGAGATATTTGACGTTAAAGAGTGATTTATTTCGTTCCCATGACGAGAACCTTCCGTGGTTGTCCGACATGCGGAGGAAGGAGACGAAATAAGGGCAAGATCGTCAATGGGATTATAGGAAAGAAGTGAAACGATTGTATAGTGTTTTTTTTTGCGAGAATGTGAATGTAAAACACACAGCACCAGGAAAATGGAACACATTATTTTAAGGCAGACACTAATGATTTGTTTGAAGCAAAACGAAAAACAAAAACTGTGGAAAAAACTTTTCCTATTTTTTTTTGCTTCATATAGAATAATTTCAAAAGGACACTCACACAGGCTCTATGGCGCTCGTAAATCATTTCGTTTGGTTCGCGATAGCTGGCCTTAGAATTTGGGAAGCTTTCGTAGGAAGAGTGCGAAGCTCAGCGCCGACGGTAGGAAGAACTACCAACGCACTCCACTACGAAGCCAAACGTATGGGAAGGTGTGCGTCATAGCACCTTCTCAAGATGGCAGCGTACACAGACACGGACGCTGAATCAGTAGCAGGCATTAAACACACATTAGAGGAAAGTGAATAAATCTCTTGTGCAAAAATAAACCTTTCGCTTCTAGAACGCTCGGTCCCGTCTCGGTGGTTTTTACTTAACCACCCATCCCCAACTCCAACACCGGCGGTGAGTGTTTCAAGCGGAGGAGGATTTTGTCTCCCCCCAGCTCGATCGGTTTCAGCTTTTTTTCCTTCATCCCCCGCTAATGGTTCTGCTGTCTGCCTTTCTTTCTGCGTTTTCTCCCACCAGGTCATAGCCGGGGAAGGCGATTTCTTGTGGGTTTTCACACGAAACTAAGAAGAAAACATTGATTGTTCGGTTTTGGCTAAGCTGAATGGCCAACCCGGCTACCCATGTAAGGGACGATGGAAAAACTCCCTACGATGGAGATCCTTTCAATGGTTGCTTCTTACAGCACCAGAAAGACTCACCCGGCTGAACAGCACCGACAGCATTAACGGCCATCGGAGAGTAAAGTGAAGCTGAAGATTTGCCCACAGGCTTTTGGCTCTGTGTTTGGTTTGTGGGGGTGTGGGGGATGGGGTAGGAAGGGGGGTTGGATTGTGAAAATGGTTTGAAGCTTGCTTTGGGGCAGTGAAACCGGGCCGAGGGATTCCACTTAACGCTGTAGCCAACAGTCAGCCATGCGAAACGGTGAAAGGCGTACAGGCGGAAACTGAGCTCTCGAGCAACTTCCAGAACACCCACCAACCGATACAGGCTGCCGGGTTTTCCAATCCACCCTCCCAAAAAAAGCAAAGGTAAGGGTAAAGGCATGGTACATGAATAAAATGTCTAAGGGAAAGAATTAGCGCCAAAGATTTCGCAGAATCCTACACGCGGCCGGTGCTTGTATCGGCACAAAAAGCAAACCAAAAAAAAACTTGAAGAATCAAGACTCAGCACCGGAGGTGGAAAAGCAGATGTTCACCGATGCCCGAATAAAAGGGATCTGCCTTGTTTGACTGTTACCGCTTTTTTTTCTTTTCTTTTTGGTCGTTTCCGACAAACTTCTTCTTACTTTACTCTGTTTTTCAACAAAGCCACACCGCGTATCCTAATTGCCGATTCAGTTTCATCATTCCATCCACAACCACACATACACACACACACACACACCGTAAAAGCCCCGCATACATGAAAGGTGAGCAGTCGGCAATCGGTTTACATGAGCTTTTGGGAAACTCGGAAAGGAAAAACTACACCCAAATGCACGAAGAAAATGCACTGAAGCGAGTATAATACTGGACTGGAGTTCTCGAGCGACTTTTGCTCCACACGGCCTCCCCCAACAAAAAACCCGTGAAGTTTGTCGAGCAATAATTCTTGCATCGTTCTCCTTCGTAGACCAGCTTTTGGTACGGTGTGGAAAACGGTGCCACCGGTTCTTAAGCCAGCGCACAAACCTGGTTGCGGGCAAAATTGGTGTCCATGGTGTGGCTGGAACCCATCCATTCGCTACCATATATACAGGGCAATTGCAGTCGCTTAATATTTGCTACCGATAATTTAACACAGCTGCAAATAGAACGCGAATCTGGAAACCATTTCCTTCATCCCGCTGGATGCCGCCAGCCCAAAAAGGGCAGCTCGTTTCGTTTCTTCATTGGCAAATTTAGTGCCTCATGAAGCACAGGTAGGTTTGGGAGGGATTTTTCTTCCTAGTTTTCTTCCTTTTCTTTCTTCCCCGTTGGAAATGGGAACCGAAAAATTAACCTCTAACCAGCTGTTCCGGCCATCCAGCAGGGCATCGGTTGAGTGAACCTCTGCACACGGTCAAGATTGATGTAGTTCCACCGTATCGTAGTGAGGAATTCGGTGCAGAAGAAAAGTGTTCGTACTTTTACACAGTATTTGAACGTTTCCATTTCCGTTCGATTCGCTGCCCTGCCAGCTAAAGAGATGCAATTTATCTAAAATGGCGGATGTTTTTTTTTTTTTTTTTTTTTTTGGTTGGGAATATTGCAAAAACACTCGTTTGCTTTAGTGCGAACAGAAGCATCTTGCGCGAAGCAATAATGTTTCCACGAACGGGATAAAGTGTGAAGAACGAAGTTAAATACATTTTGCAATTCAACTGTATCCCGGTAAATTAAAAATTCAACGCCGAAACGTACAAAAGCTTGGAAGCCATTTTTGTGTGTTTGAAACAGCAAATGAACTGAATCCATTCGCGCTTTGAGTACACCGCTGTAGTGTGTTAACTTTATTGAGTTACAGCTATACTACTTTAACAGCAACAAACACATACAACGGAACGATTCACGTTTTGAAGTGCTTTACACAAATCATCTCTCAATGATGTTACCATGTTCGGGGGGAGTAGGGCGCGTTACTTTCCCAGTCCCCCATCACAAATCGGATGACCGTCGGCAATCGTTTCATCGGGCCGCGCTTTGTGATAGGGGCGAAGGATTTTATCTTTCTCTTCCTCTGTGTTTTTTTTTAAGGTTCCAAACGTTTCCGCCGTTTTTTTTTCGTTGATAGCACTTTACGACACCATTGCACGCGCGCCTTATCAAATGCCGGAAATGAGAACGATGAATGACAAACGGTAAACCATAAGGAAGGATCAAACGGCTTTTCCTTTCCATCACAGGGCGGTGATTTGTTTTTTTTTTTTGCTCCATTTCTCCGTCACGTTCCGCAATGTATGTTGTGCGATACGCTCGGTGACGGTGAGGTTTCCCTACGGTCAGCAATATTTCCGGCTACTTGCACTAGCCAGTTTTGTGGTCCGGATGTGTGTGTGTTTGGGAGTCATTTGGATGAGGATGAGCATGTTTTGCAATCAATTCGAATGAAAATGCGACACAGTTTATCTATTCTCTCTCTCTCTCTCTCTCTCTCTCTCTCTCTCTCTCTCTTTCTCTCTCTCTTCCTCTCTGTGTCATGAATAAAAAATGGCAACCATTGATGAGCAGCTTGAATTTGAATATCGTCTAGCATCGACGACGAACTGGCTATTGCTCGATTTTGTTTTTTGTTTTTGAATGGTTCTTCAATTTTATTCTTCCATCTCCATTTTCCATTTTCCAGCCAGGATTGGGACACGGGAAACGTGAACCATCCTATCGTGTTTTATGTTTATTTCGTTCCATTTCATTTGACGCCCCTATTTTTTTTGGGCTATGAAGACCGATGTCGTCCTTTTTGGTGCTGCGATCATTATTCGCTTCACCGAGGTAGAGAGCATTTAGATTTTAACGGTTACCTTTATGGCAAAAGGGCGGCATCAAAGAGCGAATTCGCGTTGTTGCAGCTAGTAAGGACGAGCATCCTATCAAAACATCCATCATCGTCCGTTCGGTTGCAGGTGAGTGGAAATCGATGTGTTGGAAATGGGTTTCACGTTAATTTTTACGTGACGTTGTGCACTGTTGGAACCGGAAGAATACTTATGTAAGGTGTAAGGATGCCATTCCGTTTCGCAGTTCATTCGGTTTCAGCTTTAGCGGTTTAGCGTTTTCAATTAATGCAAGTGCTGCAAGAACGCTTGTGGTGAATGTTACTTTTGCGGGTCATTACTGCAAGTGAATCAATTTATTTTTACACAATTTAAACCAGAAGTACAAGAGTTTTTTTTGTGTGTGTTACAAATGCTTTAATTCTGTGAAAATGAACTCACTCTCATGTATACAGTGAGTTGGGGAGATGAAAATGGGAAATGTTAATGGTTGAAAATGAGGTTAAATAAATGTATAAAGAGTGCTTTAACACTGCCAAAAGCAAACCATCGAACTTGCACGAACGATATCGGGCATGGAAAGTCAATAATAAATAAATGATTTTTCCCCCGAAACATACGGGCCAAGTGGTTTCACTGTTCTGCAAAAGTGCACAGTGTGAAAATGCCAATTGCAATTGTTTGCGTTAATAAAAACTTCGATAATGGGAAAGTTTTAAGAATTGACGTAGGGAGTTCTTGTTTATTTATTTTTATTTTTTTGTTACGAATTACCATCAATTACCATCAATCAATGTAAATTATTACATTAAATCATTAAAGCATTGAGGAAAATTTTAATTAAAATTCTTTTTTATGTTCATATTTTTGAATCGACAAATTCAAATTTCATAAAATAAAGTTAATCATTTTATATTGAAAAATACGTTTTCTTACCGAAAAAAATACGCTGATCTCAAGATCTCAAGCACTCCCAGCATCTCTCAATCAATGGGGAAGTGTCCCTTCCATCTTCAGCTTTCATAACGAAATTAAAATTCCTCATCAACCGTACGTACCGCACCACGAACAGAAGCTCTTCATCGACTGATAATATTGCGATGACATAGCGTTCGCCCCTCACATCGATTACATCGGCTCTCGGCTGATAAGGGGCGGAACTCATAAAAATGGCATCGTTATTGTCACTTTCACTCAGCGGAGAAATGGACGCGCATGCAGCATTGTGTGACACATCCACCGTGGACTTTCTTTTACCCCGGACGACTTTTCAACGTTCCACGAGTCACAGTCTAATCTTTCCATTCCTCGGTCCTGCCGTGAACGACACAACGAACGACCGTTTCACATTTACACTTGACTAGCGGCAACATTATAAAAGGTCGTCGGTAAGATCATAAATGCGTCATCGTGAGAAAGAAATCGAACACAAAAAGCTGTCGCTGCTGTTGGCTTATTTTTTTTTTTTGCTTCTTCAGTTTTTTTTTGGTTAACCAACGGAACCATTCCATTTTCCGTTAAAGGACCAGTCGGGGTGGCTTTGAGGTGGAAAAGTACGCCTGAAGATGGCGAAATAATGGCCTCGTGGAAAGGCATAAAAGTTCGATTTCATTTCCCGTCCGATACGGGCACGTCCGCCAGTACGTTCTCCACAAAACGCGACCGCATCCGGATCAGCAAACTCTTCGTTTCAAACGCTGAATCGATGCGTTTTTCAATACACCAAAGTTATGCGGCCATAAAAGTTATACATTTCTATCGGTGATCGCACATCCGTTTCTTTACGCTGTACGCGATGGGAAATGTTTTTACTTCTTCAAGTTTCTCCTCTCCCCTTCATATCAGCCTCTCCTCTCTTTCGTTTTTCCCACAAACCAAAGATGGGCGCCGGGATGAAGGCATTTTCCAGACAAAACGGGCACAAACGCGGCTCAAGATCGTGCCAAGAGCATTCGCACGATGGCGGGCACCATTATACCGAGACACTTCAACTTTCGAGATATTTATTGTGGTTTTCAGGGTTTAGCCTCACCCTGCTGGAACTTGTGTTACCCAGCGAACGAGTTGGTTCCTGGGCGGTGAGAGATAGAGAGAGAGAGGATTGAGTGGCCAATTCCGGCCGGATCGCGGAATACGCGGCCGCAGCCATGAACCATGGCCTGAATAGGATATTGAAAATTATGCAACAAGGAGAACGAAAGAAGCAACAAAAAAAATCGCAAACTTTTCCATAACTTTTGTGTCTACCATGTGCGCGCGCACGCGACATCCGACGCTTTTCCGCTGGCCGCGCGTTAGCAGGAGCAATATAGCTTTCCAATAGCTGCCGGGACAGCTGCTGTACAGCTGCAGGAAAAAGCGATTTTCCAATAGAAAAATTCGAATCGAACCATCCGTTCCGATCCGTCGCAAGTGTTCGATTCCGGTTGCGCTTCACGGGTACATTCGCACGGAAGTTTTGCCCGTTGCGTCAAGGTTGACAAATTCAAGAATATGGTAACAGCTTTGGAGAAGTTTTTGAATAACTTTTTTGTGTTCTTCTTTTTATGCTTTAGATAAGGGAAGCGGAATGGACAGTCGTTGTGAATCATGTAGTGAAAGTTTTTTTTGCTGTTAGTGATGTCTGATAGTGGAATTGGTAAACATGTATCTATACATTTCCGCTCTGCCATTGGTTTGTTGATTTATTCTAGGTCAAATTTATTTTACATTCGTTCATATACCTAGATCTAACTTAGTTTATAATTTATCCTTCATTAGAAATAAAATTTTAATCTTGGAGTAGAACAGCAGAGAATGGAGCATGTGGAACATTCCATATTATTTCCCCGATTTGAGAGAAATTAAATCTAATCTTTGATGAAACGGTTTCCACCGGGACTTTATCCATTAAACTTTTTTTTTGTACTGACATGTCTTCTTCTTCTTCTTTGCGTAACAATCTCCAACGTCATGCCGGCTGTTTCTGGCTTACTAGACTTATTTCTGATTTAGTGAGGATTTTTGAGGATAGTGAGGTCGTGCTACCGGGGGACGGTCCGGATGGGATTTGACTCCCGGTCCTGTCGTGTGGAACTGGCTCGGTTTAACACGTATACCACCGGGACGCCCCAAAAAACGAAATCATCTACATTAAATATACCGCTTTCAACTCATTTTATATGAATATTTCATTGTGGTGAAGGATTATTTAAACAAATCTTTGCTTAACTCTTAATTTCTTTTCATTCTATTATTTTCTGGTTAATAAATATTTATTACTCAACTGTAGGATTCTAGTTAACAGTTAAAAATATGAAGGAAAATCGTTGGAAAAATAAGAAGCAAAAACATAAATTAAAAAAAAAACATTATTTTAATCGAATAAATCAACGGAGCCCGGTTGTGTATGTAATGAACGGCGTCGGCCCACACGGCCGGACTGGGTTCAAATCCCATCCGGATCGTCCCTCCGTAGCAAGGATATTTTTTATTGGCAAATATTTTGTAATTTATTTCTAATTATAGGTAAATGATACATTTTTAAATATATAAATGAATAAACAAAAAATAGAGCAAAAAAAAATTATCTATTTCATTATATTTACACCTTAGCGAAACTAGCTTTGCTCCTTTCATGATAATGACAATTTAAAGTGCCATGAAAAGTACAATCAACCTTGTTCTTGTCCAAATTGCATCATCGCTATTACGTATTTTCCCCGGGGGGGAAGGTCTTCCAAATGATTCGAACGTACAATTTGCAGATAACACATTTATCACGTCCAAAACTGTTTCCGGAATCTATTTCAAAGTGCTTTGCCTCAGCACAAGGGAAAGAAAGACTTACCGGATTCGCTAACAAAACATACAGAGAAACATGCGTTTGACCGTTGATCCCGAAACGATTTCGTACACGTACATCTGCTCCCCTACCCGGTTCCGGAACCCTCCCACGTGTTTCTATACGACACGAGTCATCATCAGTTAGCTTGTCAGAAAACTCGACGCGTAGTGGCGTAGTGTCGACCGACCATTTTCGGCGACATGCTTTCCAAATTCTACAGTCCCTCGTACGGTTTGCTCAAGGCCCCACTAATGGTGACCCTCGGTGTGGGGTATAGGGGTCAATCGATGGAATGACGGTTTTGGTATGGATTGTCTGCCTTTCCTTCCTCCTCCTTCCTCCTTCCATCAGACCCGGTGGTAAATGGTTGGGTGTTATTCTTTCTTCTGTTTTGTTTTCCGTGAACCCTTCTCGGGTAACACTGGTTGTGGAGTTCCCAATGAGAAGTCAAGCAGGGCACAATCGTTGACAAACAATCGTTCGGGACACGAGGGGTGCCGTTAGCAACGAGCTGCCTCATGTCCCTTTGCGTTCAATCAACCGGAAAGAGGTGATCTTAACATTGCCTGCTCCTAATGTCTGGGAGTTTGTTTGTTACGAGCCGGTTAGCGAGAAGAGGATGGCGTCGGTGACGGTGCGACGGTGCACAACAACGGCTCGAAAGAAACCTTTCTCCCAGTACCGAGGATCAATCAATCCTGCCAACGGTTCAATGTTTTCCTTCCATTAAGCCGTCCCACTAGCATCCCAGAAGCTGGAATCAGAAGATGGGAAAAAGAACTAAGGAAACGGTACGACAAACGGAGAAGAAAAACAAATCGTTTTCTCAATGGAAGTCACCCGCAATGCTGCCACCGTTACCATTCCCGATTGCACAAATTGTCCGCCCGGGAGATGATGGTCCATGGCGATTCCGTGTTCCATTACTATCCTTTTTTTTGTTGTTTGTTCCTGCAATCGTATTTCATGGCCCGCACGATTGCACAAAGTAAAACGAAAGAGGTCGCCACCGGGGAGGACGGAATTCGGGGGAGGAAAATAATCAATTTAACATAAATCGATCTGTTGAATGAGATGATTATTTGCAGCGCGCTCTGTTCCCAATCACCTTTGGCATGATTGTAGATGATGGCCGTTCTATGGGTTTGCAATCGGCAGTGTGAAGCACAAAGACTTCCATGCGGGGAAAACAGCGTGGAAATGCAAGCGTACGGTGGGAAACTGCAACAAAACGACGTGAGGGAGGGAGAATGAATCGGTCCGATCTCGTTAGTGGAAAAGTTTGAGGTCAGGACGATTAGTGCACCCAGGGCAATGTTTTCCCCCTTATCTTCTGCTGCAAGAGTTGTGACAAACAGCTTGACAGTGGACCGTGGATAATGTCGTCCCGGCAATGGCAAACAACCATCCCGTACACCATCGTTGTTACTTTCCCTTTGGCAGCTCGTCACCACTTGGAACGAGTTTGTGCAACAGTCCACCAGGAGTTTGTTTCCCCGACTGAAACCATTTTCCAAACGCCATTTTCCCCCTTTTCCATCATATTTACGATTGCAGCGGCGAAAAACTCATACCCGGGCACTCGATTTAGGGGATGGTGAAACCGTTCGACAGAATTATTCCTTCAGGAGTAATACCAGCACCAGTCGCGCGGGTTGAATGTACACAAAACTTTTCTGCTGCTGTCGTCGCTCATTTCGCTCCACAGACCTGGTCGGCGGTCCGGTCTGGTCCGGAGGGAAATGTCAGGCATAATGAAAGGGTGAAATTTTTAGAACAAAATCGTTTCTTTTGCAGTGTGAAAATACACTTAGCGGCACAGTTTTGTAATGAAACAGGACCAGAAGAGGGAAGAAAAAAACGACCAGCATGAAGTAATTATTTGGTTTCTTTGTTGGTTTAAAGTACGTTTTTCAGAAGAAAACAACAACATCATAAAGTGGTGAAATAATAAGACACTCTTCACAGCTGATTCAAGGTAAAATGAAGTATAAATTCATCATGTGTTCTCAAAGTTTTCATATAGCCCAAGGCAGCTTCCCATTTCTGGGCATGTACAACCCGATCGTTATCTTATCCAACCATTTGGCAAAAACAAACGCCCCCGAATAGAGCGATAAAAAAGTCGTCGGTCAATCGCATAAGCACAAAGGCTTATACCCCTACCGAGAACCAGTACAGACTTTAACAACATCTTACGGGTTTCGCTTTAAAAGATAGTAAAAGAAGTAAATAAAACACACTACTTTATGGACACATAGATTGTTACGTCGAGGGCCGACTACACTTGATGACTTCTTGTGGCCGTATGTAATGGGCCACACTGCACGGGCTTAAAAGCTCAATGACAAAGCTGCATCCGATGAGGACAGGGAGAGCAGTCGGGAGCTTCGTTTAATAAAATCAAACCATCCGGCAAGTAGGGCCACTGAAAATGGACGACAAACTCGTGTCATATTCCAGCTTTGCTTTCGCGCACCACCATAACGAAACCCGACACTCCCTTCACCCGGGGCCAAGAGGGTTGGGAAATAACAAAACTCACATTATTACGTTATAAATTTCCACTTTAAAAGGTTATCTAAGACCACCTCAGATCGCAAGTACCGGCGGTGGCGGACCGCCTACTTGTACGGTGCCCCCACATTGACACTCGTCTATTCAGGGTATTTCAGGGTGCCACACCTACGACATCTCACGGGTGCGCCTAACACGGTGAGTGCTTAGCAGAAGCTTGGCGCTTAAACCTTCTTCTTCGAGAACTCTATCCAAACCATATGGAAGCTTTCCGTGATGGGGGAAATCTTTTTTTTTTTTTTTGAAGAAGGAGAGAAGATTCAGAAGAGTATGTTTGTAAACGGTTTAGGTTATTTTTATTCCATCAACTTTTCACTCACAGCAGGGGACACGCTCATACGCTTTGCAGTGTATTGTGCAGGGAGGATATATTTTTTTTCTTGCGGGAGACAGCTCCCCGAGCCTGCAAAGGACGAATGGTGAGCAAATGTTGCAAAATGCTTCCNCCCACATTGACACTCGTCTATTCAAGGTATTTCAGGGTGCCACACCTACGACATCTCACGGGTGCGCCTAACACGGTGAGTGCTTAGCAGAAGCTTGGCGCTTAAACCTTCTTCTTCGAGAACTCTATCCAAACCATATGGAAGCTTTCCGTGATGGGGGAAATCTTTTTTTTTTTTTTTTGAAGAAGGAGAGAAGATTCAGAAGAGTATGTTTGTAAACGGTTTAGGTTATTTTTATTCCATCAACTTTTCACTCACAGCAGGGCACACGCTCATACGCTTTGCAGTGTATTGTGCAGGGAGGATATATTTTTTTTCTTGCGGGAGACAGCTCCCCGAGCCTGCAAAGGACGAATGGTGAGCAAATGTTGCAAAATGCTTCCCCAGATAAATATGCCATTTTATGTTTAGCGCCCAGGACGTACGGGCATCGTTTCGGAATCGATTTTGAGCGGTTTAATGCCTGTAAATGTGTAACTGTTACTTCGTACTATTTCCGCTGTCGCTCATGATTTCTTGAGCATTTGTGGCGAACGATTTTTGGACGAAAGTGTTTCTTACGAATTGAATTTTTTTGTTGCGGTAATTGGTCTCTAGTGTGGTGATGCGGATTATTACTGAAATTTTAAAACCTTCCCGGCATAGATTCTCTTCCAGAAACATAACATTGCTAAATGATGGGCTTGAGTGGAAGTTTACCAAATTATTGATATTATATATTGATAAAGTCTAGTAAGGATTTTGCTGTCATTGAAATAAATATTTGTTATATAACTCAATGACATTTTTTATGCTAGTTCATATACTAATAGATAAATAATTTGCTCAAAAAAAGTTGCTCAATCAAGTGTGTTTTTGAATAGTATAATTACTGTTTTCTCTTCGTTAGTGAATAAAAACTGATTTTTTTTATTTCCTATCCTGTAATTATAAATCTGAAAGCCCCTGCAGCTCAACCACTGTTTACACGAGCATTGGTTTATTGCAATCACTTCAATTCATAAAAAGATTTAATTACTGTACTAAAATAATTGACTACCTACTATTATACCAAAACTACCTAGCCATCTATTATATGTGTTATACAGGTGTAATAATATAAAAAAAAAACAATTCATTCCAGTAAAATTTGTTTCGAACTTAAAATCACTATTTATCTGCAACATTGTCAATGTATTCAATGAACATGATCTGGTGTGAAAAATCAACTGCTGGCTTAAATTGAATTATGAATCCAGGAAACAATACATTACATCGATAGAATGTTCCAGTTATTTAATTGAGTTTCCCGTGCGTGGTTTTGTTTGGCATTTTTGTTACTTCAAATTGCACATTTATCAATACGGCCAGGCAATTCTATCTGAATAAAAAAAAAATTACACACTTCAATCATTTTGTAATCTTTGACAGATTAATGATTGGATGGCAAATGATTAACCACTCGTAAAGGAATTTTTATATATTGAACAAAACAATCATTTCATCTTCACTCTAACGCCATTCACGTGTCGATAGAGACTCTTAAAGAACTCATGTCAAAACATGCAACATTTATTTATTTACAAACCGTTGGTAGGAGAGCACAAAAAAATCAGTTCCCAGTTCATGGTATCGCCGACAAGCGAATGTGCATGGTTTGTACACAAATATCAATTTATTATCCCACTAGAACCGATGGTAAGCATAACGAGTCGTTGTCAATATGATCCACTCTGCAATGCCCATTCACATCCCCTTCCCCTTCAGAACAGTACACGGCCTCACACGGTGGAAGGACAAAAAAAAAGATATGTTCTCATGGGAATTTCATAAAGCTGCTCCTTTACCGGTAACTAGCCTGCCCGTCAAACATGACTGATACTATCGTTCCACCGGAACGGTACAACAGTTCCAGTTGCGTATTTCAGTGGATTTCTCTCTCTCTCTCTCTCTCTCCTTCGCATTGTTGGTCTTTTCCATCCGATACCTACTCAACTCAAACAAGCCCCAACATGGTCGGCCCAAAAGTGATCGAACTGACGGAATGACATAACGGACCACCAGTGCTACTGCTTACGAGTAATCTTGACGACACTAATCCATCTGGAGCAGCGCATCGAGTGGCATTCGGTCGTCAAGATGTCAATTTGGGAAGTTTTGTGACCTGCCAATATTGCCATGTCGTGTATGTTTGAACTGGTACGCCGTACGCGCGAACTCCCAGATTATGATTGCTCTATCAATTTCTGGTTGGGACTGTAAGGGCTTGTGGGGAGGAGGAGTGCGAAAAAGAAGGGACCAATGCTTGAAGCCTGACTTTTCGATAACGACCATTGCCATCCCCCGGTCGTACCAAGATCGTAAAGATGGTGTCACCAGCATTGCCAGAGCATTACGGTTGTGTGATGGTTTATGATTCGATGTGGCTCTTTAACATCGAGCGGGAAGTACTTTTAAAGCGATGTTGGTTTCTTCCAGCATTGCCCTCAACATTGGAAGTGTTATTGGCGCCGAGTTCACCGAGCGGAACTATTGCACTGAAACACACACACACAGNGTGATGGTTTATGATTCGATGTGGCTCTTTAACATCGAGCGGGAAGTACTTTTAAAGCGATGTTGGTTTCTTCCAGCATTGCCCTCAACATTGGAAGTGTTATTGGCGCCGAGTTCACCGAGCGGAACTATTGCACTGATACACACACACACAGTTCAATATTTCATATCCGGACGGAAAGATGTAAGTATCCGGGAGCAGGAATCATGATCCATGGTGAAGCACAATCGGACAGAGCTGTGCCAGGCACACCAAATTGGTCCCCGGTGGAGCGTAAAAGAGAATCGGGCATGGTTTTAATGTTGCGTAGTTACAAGCAACGCTATTGATTCTGATTTATATTTAATCATTACAAACGTACGCCGAAATCAACGATACGGCGTGGCCGTTGTGGGAAACTGGTTTTCCCCAAACGATCGTACCCCGGCGGGCTAACGTTCCAGTAACGTTGCTCTCGTGATAATAGCGATGATGAGTGACACGGGCGAAAAGGGTTTTTGCAGGAAACGGGTTTAAATGTCGCGGGAATTTCGTTTTTTTTTCACGCGCAAGTGATTTACATTTGTTTGGACGAAAGGGAAACGATTGCTGTGTAAGTGGTGTATTGCTTTAAGTGGAAGAATTATTAAAGTATCCATATTAAATTGATTTATCTTCGACGAATCGCATTTTGGAAAATAATCAACGCCGTGAAAAATCTTATTCAAGCTAATTTTGTGAAGTGTTTGATCTTACACTCTTTTGAAGATAAGTTTTTCGAGCTTCACTTAATGTCCATTGCTTTCATTTCTGGTAATTATTGTTTAACAAAATTAATCTAATCTTCAACATTTCTCCTTCCAACCACTTAGCACAGTGGTCGAGCTTCGGCTAATGGGTGGACATACCCGATATTCATTTAAAAGTGTTAGCATTATTGAACAATTACAACAATTGAACGCTACAAGGAAACAGATCAACACACTGTCAAATTGATTTTTCTTTTGACCAGAGTTCCGAATGTTTTGTCAAAAAAAGATCTTGAAGGCAGGAAAAAACATTCAAAATAATGTCAAGCCTTCGAAGTGAATCTATGACTTCAAAGTTTTTATTCAAATCAATTCGAAGCAAATTCAAAAATCAGTTAAGGATATCGTACAAGTTAGTGAATGAAATTGATTCGAACTTCAATACCTTCAATACATATCCCATGTCCGCTTCACTACCATAGTGCTTAGGTTTGACACCTTTGCTATGACAGTATTTTCAGAAAGCGTTTAATTTCAGCAATTACATTCAAGACAGTTTAACAAATGAAGTGAAAATTAACTGTCCTATTGAAATATTAATTATTAAACTCTTCAGAAAGTGATATCTAATGTACATACTTTCACTGAACTTCCAACTATCAACTGCAATTAACCAAACCAACCGTTACTTACCTATTATTGTAAGATTTACGACGCTATTTCTAGTTTGTGCTACGATGAAATCCACCCGACAACGGTACATGCCACTATCGGTTTCACGAACATTCTGTACCGCCAGTTCGCCCGGTTCCTTCTCGAACTGGAAGTACGCACGATCGCCAAACATGGCATCATCGGACCAGCGCTTGGGCGATCCGACCTCACGCCCTCGTGTATCAGCACTGTGAAGAAATGGAAATTAAACAATGATAAACAACAATGATTCCATTAAAAAAAACACCCAAACAAACCCCAAAGAAATGAAGTTCTTTAAGCAATGAAGCAATTTTCAAGTGGTTAAAGTTAAACGAAAATCTTACAATTTAATTTATTCTCAAAAATAAAACTTAATACCGTATTCCTATCATGCTCTACGGGTTTATTTTGCACAACTTTCAGCCCAAAATTCACCGAATCACAATCTACACAATTTTGGTGTACTGTCGTTTGTCTGCATCACTGTGTGCGTGTCCTTTTGTCGTCCACTCACTAATTCACTCACCGCACCAAAGTGCGTACTCGTGGGACTGGACCGTTTCTTAACGCACTGGAAGACGATGGACCAAGTACAATAAAAACACACAAAACAAAAAAGTACGCCGAAGATGAATTATTTATTCACACCTTCGAAACGGGGCCTTCACGGGCCTCGGAAAGAAACGGAAATCGTCGTTGCATAGCGTCACGAAGCCTTTGTGCACAAGACGTACGAGATTGTGCCGGGGTTCACGCGAAGGACACGCAGTACGCAGGAAACATGATCTACATAATTGATGAAGAATTGATTGAAGTGTTGCGAAATTGAAGGGCGAGAGTGAGAAACTTTTGTCGACACCCGCACCCGATGATGTGGAATGTCGCTTTCCCATCGTGTTATTTCGATCAGCTTATATTGAGGCTGAGGATGGAGTTTTTCTTCGTTCTTTTTTCATCTTCTTTTAAGCTTTATCCAGATTTCAAGCTGAACGCGGTGGGAAGCAATGTGGTTCGCATTAGTATTTGCCTGCGTTGATTATCGCTGATTGATCTGTTCCTTTTGTGTCATGCTGAGGTTAAGGGTAAATCAAACAAAGGTCCTTTTTATTAATTGAAAACTGGAAAAGGTAGTTTATAAATTATTTAAAACCAAAACAATGGGAAGAACAGAATGTTAAAGTGTACAATTGTTGAACTTTATCACCAAAACAAAACAAAAATTAAACCTAATTAAACATGGAAAAAATAAAAGAAACAATAGAAAAATTTGTTCTTCTCATCAACAAAAAAATTTCAAATCATTCAAACTGTTTGATAATATTTTAACTTCTAAATCATCATATTCCTAGTCTTCTAATTAAATTAACTGTTGCAATAGCAACTCCGCACGAATCACTAATTAATATAATCAGTACCATAAGCTCTGTTCTTGCGAATTCAATCTCAATAATTAGTTTGCATAAGCAAACGAAATCCTTTCGCCAGCAATACTGACCGGTCGGAAGACATTCGTACGCAAACATGCCCGGTACATGATGGTTCGTTAGAGGAGGAAAACAGAAGATTGGCTACCGTGCGTAAATCAGTCATTCCTGGACTGGTGCTTTGTAACTACCCGTTAGCTTTCCGTTGAGCCGGGATTGAGTGTGTGTGCCGATCGCGAAACTTTTGATAGTCACATTTTACACAACTCTGTCTCGGAACTGGTCTCGGTTCAGTTCGCCGCGATGTGGCGGGATGCGCATAATCGGCTTACCTGTATATGGGCGATCCTTTATCTTCCCGGTACCATAGCACCAGCACAACATTGTCACCCGGTTCGTGCGTGCTGACGTTGCACGGCAGATAGATTGTCTCGCCAACGAGTGCCTCCATCGTTACGACAGGAACTGTGAAAGAAATGAATACGAACGTTAGAATGGGAGTGAAGTGAAACATGTCAATCCGCCTGCCAACCGATCTGAGATGGGTTGACCGTAGCGGGGTGGGGAATGGATGGTACACGGCCATGATCGTGCTGTCCGGGATTTATGTCAATATTTTTGTCAACTGTTTGCCAATATATCCGACTGGGACTGTATGTCGGAAATGAACGCCAACATTCAGCATCCATTGGCGACGAGCATGAAATGTTCATATTTTTTTTTGCATCCCTTTTTTTCACCCCTCATGTGTTTGTGTGACTGTGCTGGCGTCCCCCCTACAAAACTGTAGGCGTGTGCTCTTATGCATATTACATTCGATTGTTGTTCCAGCTTGAAGTCGCCCCTATTTTTACGGGCAATGTTTTGGTGCCAGGTTCTTTTTTTATTATTGTTGAATTACCCCAAGCCCTATACGTGTGCGTGATATGTTCTTTGGTCGTTTCATTTTTTTTGTTTTTTTGTTCTTCATGTCCTCCAATATCGACGATTGGATACCCAATCATACTTTTGCAGGTCATCCAGGAAGTTGGTAGATGGATAAAAAGGGGGAAAATGGTGGAAGATAAAAGATTCATACAACAAAACTCAAATGAATATTCAGAATACAGCATCCCAAACGAGGAGTTGTCGAATGTCCGCAATGGGATATGGGAAAAGTGGCAATAACACACACAAAAAAAATCTTATCCACAACGCACATACACGGAGCTAGAGAGGGACTGATGAACTCCGGCTTGGTTTAGTCCCGGTCATCGTTTACTGCCACAAATCGTCCACGGACGCTTCGGCAAAACGTCGCGAGATCGGTTTCCGGTTGCCAGACCACGTCTCGTATACACGTCGTTCGGTGTTTGAAATCATGAAAATGGACCCAGAGACCGTAGCCAATGTACGGTCATCGATGAGACGTAGCACAGTAACAACAGTACGCCAAAAAAAAAAGGTTCATTGGGTGCCGAATGAAGATACAAGAATTTCTGAAACCCTGATGGTAAAATGAAGCAAACACAACGAACTCCGCACACACACACACAAACAGCAACTAAATAACGAAGCAAAAAAAATACGCAGACCCTCCATCACGGAACCCGAACGAGAACGTGATCCTTGTTACTCGGCTTATCCCGTGCTAGCACGGTGTTGGATATGAGCTAACCAGAGTGGCCTCAAACTGGACCGGATGGCTAAAAAGGGGGAAAGCAAAACAAAAAAAAGACAAACTCGCAGCCGGATTGTAACGGTGATCCTACACTGCGTCACGTCGTAGTCCAGCTGTAACCAGGATAACATCAGCTTGAATTCAGCCAACATCGGAACGGTCCCATCAACGAACTGGTAGTCCGTTACCATCGTCGGACCATCCTTGGTCAAATTTCGAATTTTGATCGTGTTACCTTTATGCGTGGGTGTGTGTTTTTTTTTTCAATTCTACCTTTCGTTTGTAATGCGAACCACAGCTCTTGCAGTGCAAAAATTGTTCGGGGGATACTTTTTCAGGATTTTTATCATAACGATGGCCAAGGAGTAAATGACTGAATTTTTACCCTTTCGTGTCTGGGTTGAACCTATGGCCTTAACCCTCCGTCGAAGGCCGTACTATTGTTTGCGTGTGGGGTTTTCTCTGCCGCACCTGTTTNTTTTCAGGATTTTTATCATAACGATGGCAAAGGAGTAAATGACTGAATTTTTACCCTTTCGTGTCTGGGTTGAACCTATGGCCTTAACCCTCCGTCGAAGGCCGTACTATTGTTTGCGTGTGGGGTTTTCTCTGCCGCACCTGTTTGAGATTAAATGGGAGGCTAATTTTGTGGCTGCCATGCCGGCACGTTTACGGTACGATGAGCGCTTAACGATTCGCCGGATGGATGCACGGGTTTTTGGGAAGTTGGACTAGGCATGGCCGGATGCGGTATCTTATATATTTTGAACTATTTTTTTATGTGCCATTAAATGTCTTTATGGTAACAGATTGGCCACAGGAATGTACCAAAAACGCTCAAATCAAGGAGCTTCAAAAGGCAACATTATTTTAAGGTCTACAAACGGACTTTTGTTGGAAGATTAACTCATATTGGTATGTTTCATAATAGTTTGCTCCAAATTTTTAACATATTACTCCTTTGCAATATGGAACAGTGCGAAACACTATTAACTCTAAGTTACCTTTAGCCATGTATTCTACATGCGTCTTGGAGATTTTGTCTTATTTCATTTCACGGATTTATTATACAAACCGAGAGCTAAAGTTATTCGATGTGGATCATTCCCAAGGTATTGTCTCACTAACACCTTTCTCCTGCTCAAAAAGCATTTCCCGAATACTCTATATCTCTATCTCGCTCTCTTCTGTAGGCCGAGAGGTTAACTCTAAGGTCACGTCGGTCATTTCTGAGTTACTAGACTTATTTTACCATGTAGCGTGATAGTCAGTCCTTGTTTCGAAGGGACCGTCTGGATTGAATTTCATACCCGGTGCTGTCATGTGGAGCCGTCGCCGTTTATCACATGAACCACTAGGCGCCTCCACCAGGCGCCTCCACCAGGCGCCTCCACCGAGTGTTTACACCGGGCGCCCCAATACTATTCAGTGTGTTAAATCAGAAATGCTTGGTGTTCAAATCCCGGAGAGTCTCTGCATCCTCCTAACGGTGATTCATTTAAGAAAGTCAGGGGTCATAGCTTCAAATCATTGCTAGTTCCTGTCAGGACTGATGGAACCTTCAAAACGATGTATTATGGAAAATTGTTTGATGAAGAGATTCCTTATTTTCTTAATTCTATAAATTTTAAAAGAAGGTTAATTTATATGAATTTGATAAATATATTTTGACCCCCTGTCCTGTCGTGTGGAACCGGAGCCATTTATTTACATGAACCACTGGGCGCCTCCATCGGAAGCCTCCACCAGGCGGCTCCATCGGGTGCCCCAATACTAGTCAGTGTATTAGATTATGTGGAATTGTTTGATAAACAAATTCCATATTTCAAGTTTATAGTTTTAAAAGTTATGTTTTAAAAGAATATAGCTTTAAAAGAATGTTAATTCATAGGAATTTGATTAAACAAAAATTTGGTATTGTCATGGAAATTCTTCTTCAAGCTAGTCAGGAACTCTTGATAAACATCAGATTTTAAATTTTAAGCAAAACCAAACAAATCCTTCAGCATGATACAAGAAAACTCGGTAAACAAATGCCTTTATTTGCTCACATAAAAAAAAAAATAATCTAATTATCGTAACAAGGTCATTTCAGCTTTCAGCGGAAAACCACGTAAAGCCAATCATAAACAGCTATTTTGTAAGCTTACTTTACAAGGAAACAAAACCAATCATCCACCATCCACCAGTGCTGCATTGTATCAATCAGCTACATGTTTGTATTTGTCGTGCCACGGTAGCACAATTTCATTCCGTTTCATGTAGAACCGAAACCATGCTTTCCTCGCGCATTGCCACTGTCACCGAGTTGTGTGTGTTATTGTTTTTCGCTAGAAGAAAAAAAGAGGATATTTTTCCCTCATTTCATGTCGAAATTTTCACCACAGGCCTCCCGTAGCCTGTAGCGCGATCGCGATTTGAATATCGATATGAAACCGTTTCCCGAACGGGCATTTCTGCAGTCGAGTGAATCGGACGCAATTTCCGGGAGGTTTTTTTTGTTGTTGCTGCTATTTTCGACCACCGGTCCCCTTTGATGGCTTCATGAGCAGTTGGCTGTGATGAAGAGGCAGGACGCTGGGAGGGAGGAAGGCCAGATAGGAAGAGGTTTTTTTTCTCGTGCCATCAAATTGCCTCACGGCGTAAAAGATACTTTCGTATCGTAAATGATTGAGTTCCATCGATTGACGATGCGGTCATGAAGCGGAACACAAGAGCAAAATTCTACGAGCGACTGTATCTAGTTGATATAGAAGAAGCGATGAGAAAAAGCGGCTCGTTTGCGTTTGGAAATGGAAATGTGAAACTAAGCGGCGATAAAACAAACTCGGTAACGTGTGCAGGGGGAATAACAAATTTATCCAAACGTGTGCCCGAAAACGGTAGCAAACCGGATGGATCTGCTTGACCGTATGTATTACCTCAACTGCAATATCACTCCGACCATCCAACGGTATGATCGATTGAGTGTCGGGTCGGAGTGTAAGACTTTTCCCCAAAATTCATGTTGTATAAAATGGGCAACCATGGGCAGGGCGAGAGAGAAAAAAAGCTCCCAACCAAATGGACAGTTTGGATGGATGAATGCGTAAACGGATGGACGATTTTTGTGGAATCATATGTTTAGTTATGCTGACGTCATCGGTACAATAAAAGAAGGCTTCCGGTTCGGTTTGCTCCATCAACTTTTACGCTGAAGCATACGGTGGTGTATTTTTGCCCCTTATGTCGTACATACTATAGTAGGGTTTGGGTTAGATTTTTGCCCCAAAACAAAAAAAAAGAACCCCCACCCACCATCAAGGGACAAGTTTTGACCGCACCAGCAAACCGAACAGCAATCCATCTGGCGCGGTAAGTTGATGGTTTACGATGGAGAAAAAATCCTGCCTGCACAATCAAAGGATATTACACAAATTACAGTGATTTTTACGACGCCTGCTAACCCTGGACAGATGACGGAGCATATTCCTGGCACAGTTGGCCCGAAAATGGGGAACCCACCACACGACCAAGAGGAAGAAGCATGAAAGCTTGCAGTTTAGTCCATTTGTATCGTGTTTTGCCTCTGGGGAATATTGACGGTGGTTTCATATGCACGCATATCCAACTGTGACCACGGTGAACATGGTATATAAATAATTTTGCTCTTCTAACCTAACCCTGTAATAAAGCCAGCATAAATATCAAAAAGATGGACCACATGCTGATGTGTAGTTTATTTATTGCGGGAATTACAATGCCACGTTGGGTGACTGTCAATGGTAAGCAGACATTATAAAAGAGTCACAATAACGTGTTATGTTTTGTTTATTGAAAAGTAAAAAACTGTACTAAAGCCGAGTGAAACTGAATGATAATATAATTGTAACTGGTTATGCCAAATATGGGGTCAGGGATGAGAAGAACGTAGCCAAATCAAAATGTCCGCAGTTTTAAAACCCCGATGTTTTACTTTTCTTCACATCCGGTCCACCTTTGAAGAAACTACAAAAGGAACTCACATTATTATTGGTTCTTTGATCAGTGCCACTGCTCACAAACGCGCTACTTCCATTGTATTCATGAGTTTTACCATGTTCTCACTTTTTTAATCCTATGAGTTAGTTCTTGTCATTATACTATTGTAAGCCACAGAGTAGCGTTTCACATTTCAATGCAGCTAATTATTTCCACCTTCAATATGCAATTGACGTAATTAGTTTATGATGTCATTGGAATGTATTGTCACTGTCTGTCAAGTAATGTCCAGTTACGGATCCAATTTTATCCCTATATTCGATTGAAACTTTGATAAAAATCAACTACATCTCACAGAATTTGTAAGTGCTTTAGAGATCAATTTTGATAAGTCAATCAGCTTCAGATGACAAACTCAATTAGTAGGGGCAAACAGGTGCTAGGCAATAGTTGATGAATTCTCAAAGTGTTTGCGACAACTCTAGGCTTAGCCTGGGCTCCTTAACCCACAGATGGAGAGGAGCTAAAGTCAGCTCCAAAGATCCAGCAACGTATTTACGACCAGTTGTGGCACTCGATACGCAGATTTTACCAAATAACCACATAACGTAAGATAGGACAGTGTCTATTTGTAGCTTGTTACAAATACAAATACAATAGAATTGAAGATGCAACAACTCTGCTTATCTCCTTGGACTTATGCAGACTTTAGAAATCCCTAAAAATCTAAGGTCTTGAGTAATAATTTGATTTTCTCTTTGCAGAACAAGTTTGGGACAGTTAGACTCGTTAAATGTGTACCGTTTTCAACCAAATTTATATCTTGCAGAAATGCGGTATGTATCAACCTGCTTTTAAATGGGTGTTATTGTTCGCCTTGTCCTCGCCTTGTCCTCGCGATGGCCTATGTAATTCCGTTAAACTAAAAAACTCTGTTCAGCGATACATTGACACACAAGTCATCATCAGTATCAAAATATTTTAAATAAACAAAATAAATATTTACTCTTTGCGATGTAACTCTAAAAGCCTTGAAATACCGTCAATGTAGACTAAAAAGGCCTGGAATGATCGAATTGGTGTTGACAGGAAAGATGGGAATAAAGCGATCCTGAGCGGTTTGAAGAACTCTTGTTGCATTAAGTGTAGTTAATTGTCTCTAAGTATTAAATCTTAATTTGAAGTAGTTCCACATGTTCCACAGTACACATTTCCACACATGAGCCGTTATTCTAAGGCTTCTTTCTAGTCTCTCTCTCTTTTATTACACTCTACTTAATCCTCATTCTTGCGCTACTCCGAAGTTGAAACTTTTCTATGACGGTTTGAGTCAGGTTACTATTTAGTAAACCATCGCTAAACCCCATAAGCGAACAATATTGAACAACATAAGAAGCAAGCAACAGTATCATGAAAATATTTCACCATGACACCGTTTTATGTACTAATAAATCCTACAAATAAGTACACAACAAAAGGAATGAGCCAAATATGCCCAAAAAAAAAAGACTTCGTACGTGTCGTATCTCAGCGAACAATGGACGAAAATGATTTGCATTTAAAATGTCAAATAAATGCCGATAATACCGAAATCATGCCACGGAGACAAATCTAATTTATATCATTACGCGCCCTGCCTGACAAATGGCGCCGTTACCATACACCGGATAGGTGTGTGAAATTTTGAAGCTTTCGGCACCATTCGCCGCTCTGCACTGTTGCTTCGTACACGTACATCAATTGATGCTCAATTTGGATTTTCAATTTGCTTTCTTTGCACCCATAACATTATACCTGACACGTGTGTGAAACGTCGATTCGTTGAGCGATGGCTTTCCTGGCCTCGGGAGGCAATAGGGGATGGCTGTCACTAATTGAAAATTATCACCACCACAAACGATCGATTATTAACGACGAACAGAAATATCAGCTTAGTAGGGTAACATTTTTTCACAACATTTCTGATCGATTTCGATTCAAACCGAACTGATCGAAATTCGATGAATGGTGACGCCAAACGGTCTGCCATGATTTGATGTGCGCGATCGATTCCCTAGCACCGTTCTCTCCAAATAAAGCTTATTGTGCTATGGATGCGGCATTCCTTTCCATTCCATTACCCATCGTTTAAGGGAGGGAAAGATTTTTCACTCACAGCAATTTAAAAGCGAACGCAATCGTTGCTAAGTTGCAAACATCAGCCCAAAATGGTAATGAACGGAAATATGTTTCTTTATGCGACTCACCCAAGTGACAAGCGTTCCAATGAACCGCTTATCTCTTGCTTCAATACTATTACCCACAACAACAAGCTGGTATGGTTGCGAAAAAAAAACAAGAAAGAAGGAAAACATTCCAGGAAAAGCGTGAAGAAAAGATGCTTTCCGGCACCTCGGAACGTTCAGCAGCATACACCGTTGTGAGGGAGGAATATTTTCCCTTCTCTTTAACTTATTTTGTTGCCTTTCAGCTTTCGCTTCCATTTTCGACAGTGCTGATCGATTCAACTCGTCGTGGGGTTTTTTTTCGACTTCAGTCGGTAGACAAATTACAAATAAGATTACGATTATTATTTCCCAAACGTCGATTCCACTGCTTCCAGTGCTAAACGAATTTTTCTCTCTTTTTTCCCTTTTACTTCTAGCTAAGCGTGGAACGTTGCTCCGATGAAGCACGACATTGTGGCGCATTTACTGTCTTTCTCGGTTTGGGGTGAGTATTTTTTTTTTTCATTTCACCCACTTTTGACTCCTCTACAATATCGGCTCGTACGGAAACATACCCAACGAGCCAGGAATCGGTTTTAGGGAGCGATGTTATTGATTTAGCAAATAATCTCAAGAAACGATGGCGACAGGTGGAACGATGGCGTTAGCCGCATTGTCGACAATCTGCAGCACAAAAGCCCGGAACCCCGGCGGTAGCATCCATAGCTCATCGCGGCTCACCGAAAAAAATCAACCACCACCATTGACAGACAATCGAAACGCTCGTTAATGGTGAACGATAGAGCGAACCTGCCACATGTTCACTCACTCGTGAGCACATTGCGTTGCGAGGCGAAACGTTTGATGATCGTTGCGCGCAAATCTAATGGAACGAAATGATAATCTGGTTTCCCCGCGCGTTCGAATCACTCCGATCGAACATCCCATCCGTTGCCATCGGATTATGCTCCAGTGTGAGGAAGCGTTTTCACCCTCTACTTTCTTACTGTTCAATGGTGTTCAAGCTTTGTTTTTCGCCCTTCTTCATTTTGCTGTTGTGTGGAGTATTTCAGCACTCACCATCGAGGGGCCTATCAAGCAATTGTTTTTCGTTGCACACCAACGGAAACTAATCGTGTTTTGCTGTGATTTGTCTGAGTATTTTTTCTTTGTGGTTACTTGTTCTTGTTCCTTCCTTTTTTGTCTTCTTCACAATATGTATTAAGATCTGGTAAAGTTTTGCATTAGAGTGATATTTTGTCTGTTCACTGACCTGCATACTNCACCAACGGAAACTAATCGTGTATTGCTGTGATTTGTCTGAGTATTTTTTCTTTGTGGTTACTTGTTCTTGTTCCTTCCTTTTTTGTCTTCTTCACAATATGTATTAAGATCTGGTAAAGTTTTGCATTAGAGTGATATTTTGTCTGTTCAATGACCTGCATACTCTTCTCTGTTTCACGATGATAATAAAAATAAGTTAGAAATGTATACGCAAATGTTGGAAAACTTGGAAAATATTTGTGTTTTTTCACTGAAGAATTTCAAAGTTTATGGTCAAGTATGAAAAACATGTAATGCTGCCTATTATATTAGACGACAAACAAAGTCATTTAAATGCTTAAATCCTCATTTAAACCTCATAGGTGCTTTTGCACGTCCCTCAGTCAGTCACTCTGAAATTCCCCTTTAGTTCCCTTTCCAAAAATTCTACGTTCACATGCTATTTTGTCAACTTTAGGATATCCTCAAGATAACCTCAGGATATAAAGCCCTTTGAAACCTACTAAGTCAGCTATGAAAATCAATCCTAAAACACTACCAATTGACCAGCTAACCTTAATCAGAAGATTGCCAACACTTACTGTCCTGTCACATTTGGGTGTTTTTGCTTCAGCCGTAATCTAACCAAAAGCTTTAGAGCAAATCGAACCTTTTTACCAGCATTCGTTTGAAGTTCATCTATCCGTTTTTAACCGTTTGACTTCGTTTTACCTCATCCGAGAGCTTCGGTTCGATTGTTGAGAATTATGCCCCATCGAAAAGTCCCAAGGTATATAAAGGGGTTACATCGGTCATTTTCCAAATCCCGTCCCATCCCCACTTTCCAGATGGCTGTGGTAATATTTCAATCGATTTCCTGTGAAATGATTGGATGATCTGGAAGGCCAGGGGAATTGTGGCCATGAAGTTAAGATGCTGTGAAATTGAGGACACAAATCGTTTGAAGCGAACCACAGCACCCGGTTACAAACACAACCCTCGCATATTCAGTGCCCAATCTCTCTCCCGTTCAGCAAAGGTCAATTAAACTTGTATTCCTCGATTTGATTGGTTCTTTGATTTCTTTCCATTTGGGTTTAGAGTTTTTTTTATTTATTCCATTTTTTTTGCTGGTTGTTTTCAATTTTTATGTTGTTGCCGGCGATTCACGAATGTTCCTACTGTTTTCATTTCATCTCACCTTTCTACCAGTGAAGCACTAGAAGCTACCATGAACCTTGATGTGGTCAGTGTGACTTTTTCTTGATATCGGTTTGCCAGCTTCGGGTTTTTGCCAGTAAACCGCATTTCGAATTCGCACAGGTTGTCATNCTACTGTTTTCATTTCATCTCACCTTTCTACCAGTGAAGCACTAGAAGCTACCATGAACCTTGATGTGGTCAGTGTGACTTTTTCTTGATATCGGTTTGCCAGCTTCGGGTTTTTGCCAGTAAACCGCATTTCGAATTCGCACAGGTTGTCATCGGTTTTTACACCGGAATTGATGAAACTTTTCAACTGGAAAGCGAACGGTATACCCGACAAGCTCGAGAAACTTTGCAAAAAACCGAAAAATAATACGATCCAATTAAAATATAATTAGGCCAATTTTAAAAGGATCCCCAGAGACGCACATAAAGCAAAAACCTGGGGGAGACCGAAAAAGGAATCGGGCATCGGTCCCAGGGGATGGGAAATGATATTAAACCTGCTGAACTACCAGCATCTATCAAGACCGGTGTTGGGGGCAGGTGAAATACACGAAACCTGGACCGGTTAGCTAACGAGGCATGTCTATGGCAGAACGGTCGTCCTTTTTTTCCTGACGTCAGAATATCAATCAGAGCGGCCAGTGGGTGGTGATGGGAGACAGGGGCAGCGGGTTGATTCATGCCTTATTTAAACGATAAAAAAGTCGAATGTTCCCCATTCGGAAAAGCGGAACATTTCATTGTTGGTTCCGAAGGGAAATCCGTATACTGCGCCCAGGTGATCCCAAAAAGTTGTTTTATTCCTAGAAAAATGGAGGCGTAAAGCCTTGGATTGATTGTTGCGTACAAATATTTTATCATCTTACAGTATAATCTATTTCACCAGAAGCGGTGTATTTGATATCGGTTCAAAGATTTTACACAATACTGGAGTGCCTTGAAGGCTTAGTTGCAGAAAAATAAATAATCCAAATACATGATTTCCCACTCGCATGCAGCACGTTTTGAAGCAAGTTTTCAGCCTTGTATGTGGAGTGAAATGTTATTGTTTTTTTTCTACTCAGTTAGACATTTAATTCAACAACCATTTGTAGTTGTGTAAGTTTTTCTTGGAAAAATCTAGTAAAAAAAACAACAGTATTCCTTTAGTATTTTTCCCTCCAACAGGGTTTCCTTTTTTTTCTCTAAATTACACAAAGGGTGACACGTTGTGCTTTTGACAGACAAATACAATCAATTCACGACCCAATCTGTATCATTGCCAGATCTTAAAGTCAGAGTCCTGGAAGGATAAGGTTTTGCTCTGGCTTCTATTTTTATTGTGCCTTTATTTTTGAACGGAAAGTATATTGAACTGTATGGATATTGTATTGAAACACCTACATCGCGAATGAAGCACAATACGTACAAAACATGACATGATTGCGACACGTTCCCTGTTCTTGGAATTCATGCACAACAAAATGGCAAACGAAACAAAACAAAAACAGTCATTGAAACTTGCCAGCTTGCATAAAATGGTAACAAAAAAGCAAAACAAAATGTGCTGCCTGCACATAACAAGGGCAAACTGATTTGTCCGTACCGCCACTGTGTTGCCGACGGAGGTTCGCACGTTCGCAACAATTCCCACCGTAAACGTGATCTTGTGAAATGGTGCTGCGGATAGAAAACATCGTCTCGATTGCGCATCGGTAACGTAAGCGGTACCTCGTTAAAATAAGGATTTGTTTTCAAGAACTCTGTTTATGTTTTAAATTCGAAATAATTTTCCGAAAACCTTCAACCGGAGGAGTATCAAACTGCAGTGCATCATCGATGTGGATGGTGGATAGGTTGAAAATTAATACCTTCGCAATGCAAAAAACACACAACTTGCTTTTCTGTGTGCGTGTTTTAGAGCATTTTTAAAATGACTTTTTTTTAAGTAATTAATATAAAAAAATAAAACAAGAAAAGTGTAATATTACAAAATATTCTAGTGAATTTCTCATTTCAAAATAGATAAATTTTTATCTATACTGAATAACATGTTTACTGTCAGCTATATATTTGAAATTGCTTACAAACAATTCTAGGAAAAAGTTGCATCACTACACAATTATGTCGCAAGCTTTCAGCAGCAGCTACCACACAACACCACTACAATGAAACTTTCTATTCTTTTGTTTATCCAAGCTTTTGATGTGGAACGCCGTACCAATACCGTCAAAGATTAAAAGCAAAATTAATTAAATCGAAACATCTTCTTTGTGCGTCATCCGGCCTTTATACCGTACGTAATGCATTATTTAGTCTAATGTTGCCACCATCGGTTGATGTCAAATCCGGAGCCGTTGCACCGGCACCAGTACAACGATTCTAGTTTTAATGGCGGATAGAGCGACTGTGTTCTGCCGGCAGCACAAAATGGAGGCTGATCTAATTTAATTAATTAGCACTTCGTTTAAGGGATCATTGAAATGTATGTTTGTTGCGTCAAGTGCGATATGAAATGGGCTCGATGAAGGGGAACATACTTTCGGGACCGGCCGGTGCTTATTTGCATTTCTGATAAATGAATAAGCCGATTTTTGCTGCAGCCTGACTAGCGGTTTTGTATGGCAATATTTTTATACATACGAACTGTATCGATTAAAAAAAAGTTGTATGATTGTGAAACAAATCTTTTGAAAAACATATCGTCGTGTTTGATTGTTTATTCTGATTGATGACAATGCAATCAAATAACAACTATCTGTTTAATCTGTTCTGTTTAATATTTTTTCCTATCTGTTAACATTGGACACACTTTTTTATCCAACGCTACATCTTTTGTATGGAAATTGTTCAACAATACTTCCAACGTACATTCATAAATTATTTTGGAATATTCACTACATTTATTGCTTACTAAGCACAATGTAGCTTTTATGCCCTGTTATCCCATCACGAACCATCACTTGAACTGGCGTCGCTTAAGTATGACGCCGCGTGACATGGAAGAGAATTAAATCATCCAGAACCATAAGCTGATAGCGTTGGTGGAGATTTGGCATACACCTGGAACTTTTGGCCCACAATAAATGTGCTTTCGAAGCAAATTCCGTAGCTCTTGTAAAAGAAAAACTTCAAAGGCCATCTTTTTAATGTGATGGCTTCGAGGATGCCCGAGTTTTAGCTTTCATTGATTTATGTTCGTCTTAAGAAATTGAACAATTTTCTTGCGTGTTTTTCGTGTGTATTTGAGTGCGTTTCCAGATGTGATTCAATTTATTGTTTCTTGAACATGTTTCGCAACTGTTGCTAAAATGTCTCTTCATTTCGAAGGGACAAGTATTAGTTATTATTGTTTTTATTTGTTCTAATATAACTGTCAAATAAAATATTATAAATAAATCTTTTTAAATTGTCAATCGCAATAAGAAATTAAATAACAAATTAAATAATAAAAATAAATAAAATCATAAATTGTAGTTCTGAAAATAGAAAAGGAAAAAATATCGAACATCAATTCTTAAAAAAAGTTATGAATTTTGCTAGAAATTGAAAGTTAATTACTTAATTTAATAAAAATACTCCATAGTACACACGACTGTCGATATCACTCATCAGATACGCTTGAAGTGCTTTATTAGAGGAGTTTTCCAGCTTTTCCTCCCCCCGCCCCTTGTAAACTATATGAAACCATTAATTTTGTTCAACAGTTCGGTCCATTTTTCCCGCTTGTAACGGCCTGTCAGTCATGCGTAATTTGAAGTGTCCAGCTACATGCCAATCCATTCGGACGAGCATGAGATGTTATCGGAAACGTCAGCAAAACTGTTGTCCGGTGAGTGACAAAGTTTAGCGCAAACGAGTCGAACCGAGTATGTGAGTGTGGGAGTGTGTAGCTATATAGCTAAACTCAGCACCACTTTAACCCATAGCATGATTTACCTCGGGATAGTGTGGTGAGTGTTAGTGATTGGTCCCTTAGCCTCGTGAAAACTTTTTTCTACACAATGACCAAAAAACACGGGAGGCCTATATCATGGGACCGAAAATGGACGCAAACACCACACACACACACGCACACGCAGAAAAAACGGAAACAAGTATGACATTGTAGGGTGTTACAGCTATGGGAAAAGTTTCCAGCTTCATGGCTCATCGGAACAGTGATTAGAAGTGTCATTTTTGTGTTTAGGAAAGATTTTTTTTCTCTGTCCCCCTTTTTATTTCCTGAACATCCTGGTTCTTGCTACGGGCTTTCAAGCTTTTGTGTTTCAAGATCTGATAATAAGGTAGAAATGGCCAATCGTTTAGTAGTTGCGATGTTAGCCGCTGGCTAACGATAACCCCTTGGTGTCCATCAATTGACACTTGGAAGCAACTGAGCCTATTTTTTCTAATAAAATAGGGAAAAAAAAGAATAGAATAGAAGAGATGAAATATATTAAGAAATTGTGTTAATATTTATATTAGTATTTATCTGATAAGAAAATATTTCAAAACGACAAACTGTCAAAAAGAGAAAAAAAAGAAAGAGAGAGAAGGATTATCACTTCGATCAAAAACAACCAATCTTCGTCAGGCATAAAGATACGTTTTATACTTTTCCACACTCACACAAAACTGTCCCAGGCACAGCAAAGGAAGAAAAAAAAACAACCAAACACTCGGAAGAACCTTCCTCTGGTTGGTCCATTAAGATTTCTCCCTTCGTTCGATGTGCTTGTGTTCTTCATTCTTTCGCTTTTTCGTCCATCTCGGGAGGAAGCATCACCGAAGGAACACTTTTTGCACCCGCAAATATGACGAACTAAACGAACCACACGGACGGTGGAAAATTGTGATGAAGATGCCAGAGGTGCTCCAGCGTTTTTGCCCACCTTCCATCCATCGAATTCGGCACAGAAAACTGAATGACACAATCACGCACATAAAAGGCTTGACGCTTGATAATAATAAAAAAAAACCCCTTCCCCTCCCCCAGTTGGTGGATACTGTTCCACGCGTGTCGTACGGCGCATCGTTCGCTTCCTACACCCATTGCGGGACGAAACGGTTTGCGTGTCTTCTCGTGTCCCGCTCATATCCGTTGAACCAGAAATAGAAGACACCCGATAACCGACCTTACCGTGCACCGAGCACCTACACGGAAAACCCTCTCCTCTCTTCGGCCCAAAAAAAAACCACCGAAGGACGAGAGCGAAAACACAAGCCGCTCGCTTGATGGAAAAGCCCTTACGGAACACATAATATGATGAAGATTAAGATATTACGTATTCATCTTGTGTGGATAATTTATTTGTGCTTTGGCTTTACGTTTATGTTTCCCGACGCCCCGAGCCATCGATCTCCGAAACCGGGTTATGGTAGGGCTTATGTATTTCTTGATCCTTCCAAAAACCTCGGTAGCAACACACTGGGAGAGGGGGAGCGGGGAGGAAAGGGGAGACGGAGGGAGGGGTACAGAATGCACGGCATAAAGCTTTACTCCACTCCGGACATTGTTGAGTGCTTGAGGTAGACCACACTTTTCTTTGCTTTTCTCAGGGCCCATATGCACGCCATTGCTTCATGGCAAAACCGGTTTCGGCAGCTAGTGGTGAAGGTTTTTTTATGCTTCATTCCACGGGGGGCACGGGGAAATTTGCCCCATCTTCAGTGTTCAAGCTGGACGCTGGATGAAACGATGCATAAAAGCTTTAAGGCAGTGAGAGGAAGAGAAGAAAAAAACAAGCACAGAATATGCAACGATATAAAGCCACCATAATGCCAACCTGATAGCACCTTCACGGAAGGCAGGGAAGCTACCTGACCAGGATCAGAATGGACCTGCGGGACTGGGTGCAGGTCTGTGTGGCTAAGAGCGGTAGATCGTTATCAGTCACCACACAATCACATTCAACCCGGTAAGCAAATGGCCTCATACCACCCACTCCCACCGAATGGTCGGTGGTCGCCTCAAGTGTTTCTTTTCTCATTAAAGGATGGATAAAACCGCGACTTCTTTTGTGTGTGTGTGCGTGCGTGTTGCTTGCTTTTCTCTTATACGAATATCCTTCCCCCGGTACACTTGAGCAGACAACGTTGAACGACCGACTGCACTAGTGCTGGGGAGTCGTTAAGTTATTGAAAAGAAATATGTTCCATGCGCCGAGGGTTTACCGATTGACGGTAGTGCAACGGTGTCGTGATTGTGCTCGATTCATTCTAAAGTGTTTTTGTGGCCAACGGAATATGGTGCGATACGCTTCAAAAGCAAACACCAGTGCGTTTTCCACTAGCCCATGTGATGTGATGATGGTCATGATGATGATGATGTGCATCAAACACATCGCAAACCGTTCGGTGTATAAGAAACGTTAAACATCACGATAGGATAGGAAAAAGCACTGCCGACACGATGGGTACGAAACACTCAAAACAGCAATTCCAGCACCGGACACGCTCACACACGCCAAGGTGATGAAAGCAATCGATTTTATCAACATGCTTATGCGCTGGGAAAATATTTTCTCAATCCTTTCGGCACACACTCTTCTATGGAGGGGGGTAGGGTGTTTTGGTGCTGTTTTGCCCCTCCCCACACAGCTCCCCCGGACGCATATGTGTTTCATGTGTGTGTGTGTGTGCTTTCGCCCGCTGATTACGGTAAGGTTGCACGCCGGCCGTCTATTTACCCTTGCACCTTTGGTTGATTTTTATCAAACGAATGAAAACACATAAAATGTGCCTGTTGATGTTGTGGCGAGACGTTCGGTAAGGGTGCCGTGTGTTGAGACACCTTTCCACGGGCTGCGGATTCCCGAGCGGCTTCCAGAATATAACCAGATTCAATAAGCAAAGCCTTTGGGGGATGGAAACGGCCCCACCCCCCTCTCACAGCATCAACCCCAGACAAACACATGCACGCGTACTGCAGAATGCTTAAACATTTTCAAAGCAAAGAAGGGTGGAGAAAAAAAACACGATGTCGAGCAGACAGGTTCCTTTTTGTTCATCCTCAGTTTCCAAGTGTCAAAAGGAAGCAATGGTTTCTGCAGCACCCTACCACACACACACAGATCACGCACCTGGTTTTTTTTACGTCATAAAACGTGCCACAATTTTCGCTGGATACCTTCCACAAGCACTGCAATGTTTGCGCTGTGTTTCGTCAGTGTAAACATCGAATGCCGGTTGATGGTATCAGTAGCGATAAGCAGTGCCACAGAAAAGCCAACACCTTCGATTCGGATTCATCAGTAACTTTGGGGATGAACCTACACACACACACATACGTGAACAGGATGTGTTTTTTTTTGCTGTGTTGCTTTTCTGTTGCTATTTGACACCCCTACCGAAAGGGGCAGTTTAATGGAGGTGGCCGTTTGCTGCGTGGTTTCAGTTTGCACCATTTTTGGTTACCTCTTAGTGTGCAGGAATGTGATTAAGCCTGTCCCGTATGGCAACCGGTATAATCCGGTGGGCAAACAACACACAGGCAATGATGCGTTGATTTATTTGCTGATAATTTCTTTCGCGCTCTTTACGCGTGGGAACTTCTTTCAACATTATCGTTGATCTTGAAATGGATTTATAACGACATAGTTAACATTGTGTAGATCTTATTAATGGGAATTGAAAGAATTGTACTTAACGATATTATATCGGAAATTGATTGAAGAAAATATTTCAAGGTTAATCGAAACAATTATTGTTTTATATCATTTTTTGATTCAAAACTATTAATATTTAGACTAGATATTTGCATCTCGAATTTAGAATTAATTTAGGGGAAATTTCCCTAATCTTGGAAAATATGAGAATTTTGAGATTTAAGGAAAGCGAGTTTTGAGGTCGAATTTATGAAACCTGTTGTTTCGTTTGAAAAACATTGAAAAAAAAAACAAATTTAACAATATTGTAAACAACGAAAATATGTTCCTATTTTGTTCAAGGAAGAAAAAGCAACGATTTCTAACTGAAAATCCTACGGAAAATACTTTAAATACTTTATTGCTTGGGTTGTAAACTAAGTTATTTATCGATCTATTTGTTTAAGCGTTTAATCAGACGGTATTTAAACCTTGATTGATCAAATTAAAAAAAAAAAAACAAATAAATTCCTCATAAATAAATTCCTCAAACTAATAAATCTGTCTCTAACACAAATATGATGCTGAAAGTTATTGAAAACTAATCGATTATCAAAAATAATGTTATACTTTTTCGATGAATGGACTAACGGGGATGAGTGGATAGGTACGGGATGACAACAAATGAAAAAATGAATAATGAACAAAAGAACATAAAAAGCTATCAATTGAACATCAGTATCAGTTACTGTTTGTAGGCTGTTTGTAGGAAATGTTTTGTTAGAGTTATGAACAATCCTGTAGAATTTTACAACACTATGATTTCCATCATATAAACCACCACAAAGACAGTACAATAGCATTGCCATAAACCACATATTTAAATATATTTTATGGCATTGTGTTGATATCTATCACCGTAACGAGTCAATCATACAATTTGTGGTACAGTTTGATAGCAGTTTATAGAGTCTTTTCCCCTTTCCCTATTCATGCAATTACACATTGGCATTGAATTATTGATAATGATGCAAACAATTTACCATATGTTCATTCATTCATAGCGCCATAAATCAATCTGCCCTGCACGGATCAACGTTCTGCACGGGAAGTTGTCATCAAAACAACTTGTTTACATTGTGTCACTTTCCCCGTATTTGTTGTTAACGTGTGTGCGATCGCTCACCTGCGATAATCAAACCTTCATCCGTGGATGCACGAAAAGACAAAACACACACACCAGAAGAAAAAAAAATATGAATATAACATAATTCATCAATCCAACTCGATCCAATTTTATCACTCAATCGACGCACACACACGCACGCGGCGGCCACCGTATGTCAAAATAATCGCATACGTAAACAACCATGCGTCTCCATCGTTGATCAATTATGAGTATCGTTCGGTCTTTCTCAGAAGAGGAAGAAACGTAGGGTGGAGGGTGTGCCGCTTTATTCGTCATGCAAGCTGTCACGACCTGGTCATACGGTGTTCTTTTTCTGCCATTTCCCATGCGACGTGCATTGATCCAAATTTTGGCTGACACAAACACTCCCCGCAAAAAGCTAGCTCATCTGTCAGAAGCAGTCGGATGTTGTGCCAAATATTCCTACGAAAAGCATAATCAATCGCAACGTTTGTATTTACGCGCATGTGTTTTTATGTGTGTGTGTGCACATATATTCGTCTTTTGCTTCCATCGGGACGAAGGAGAAATATAGCGAAACCCATCCCAATAATGGTAAAAGCTTTGATCGTACCAGAAAAGCTTTCTTGCTGCCGTGTAGTTGGTGTGCGACAAGCAACACCCAAATATCGTGGTAGATATCGATCGTACTGCCAGCATTGTTAGGCGCGTTTCTTACACCCAAGCAACAACCACCCCACGATGGGTGGGGTTGCTTGAAGCTTTTGCTGTCCGCTTTCCCGCTTTACTGCCGGGCGTGAGTGAACGCTTTTTGGCCACGCTCAAACAACGCTTTTCGATGGATGAGATATGGAA
>CM028125.1:23810039-23836077 GCA_016254315.1 Anopheles parensis
TGGATCGTGGGGGTTTTTTCAGTTCAAAATATTGAACACCACAAGCACATCCTCCACTCAGAACAGTTTTATTTGGCACATAAGCTACCCGCCAATCTTGGTTAAAAAAAGGGGGGGAAAAAGCGGGAATGTGTGTGTAGCAAAGCGGCAACAAATTGAAACACAAACTTCACGCCAAAAAGGGGCTCGTTGGAGGGGCATAAAACGTTGCACGGGGGACAGAAACATAAAATCGACAAATGCCTCTGTTTTTGTTTCCTTCTTTTGCATGGAACTTGGAAAAGTAGTGTACCGCGGGGCGGGGTGTATCGTTGCGCCTTGTGTACAATTTATTGCCCGAACCGTCTGGGCATAAATATTTCGAAATCAGTTTCCGCATACGAGGTTTTTCCTGTTTTTTTTCACCCGACCCCCATTTTCGGTGGTTCGTCTTGCTCTCCAGCTTTTCTCTTTACGGGTAGGTTACTCGCCAAGGGTGTTTTGTTACCCTTTCCCGAAAAATGTGTTTTACATTCCATCGTCACTCTATAAACATCGGGTGGGCCAAGCATCCGGACTACAACGAAAAGTAAGAAGTTATGGTACGTTCTGTCCCGACGAAGGATTATCGTTTATTACACACACACACATGCAGGTACACACACACATACAGTCGTAAGCAAACAAAAACGCCCTCGACAATCTTCCACGGAGTCCGTCTGGGTGAGACATTTCGTGAACCGGAAAATGGCTGACGCAACAGGCACCCTTCGCCCAAAACCTTTTCACGGAACTGCCAGGACAATGCCATAACGTCAACAGCAGAACACCCTCATGCGTTCGCTTTTTCCTTCTTTCTTTCTTCTCCCTAGCTTTTGTCCCGCTGGGCAAGGGAGTTATCCGGTCCGATTCTATGACGTCGTTTCCTCGTGTACGCCAATGGCGCGTTCTGGACGCGCGCCGGACTAATAACGGTGGGTTTTTTTTTCCTTTCCAGGCGCTTATCTCACGCTTTCCGGATGGTCAACCGGGCAATAGACCACGACCACGAAAGCCCCGGGAACATCACGTTCACAGCGGGCATAAACATACATCTTTACGTCTTAATGGCGTCACCTCGCCTCATGCCCTTACCGCTGCATGGTTTTAGGGGGTCCTAACAGAGAGAGACAGAGAGAGAGAGAGAGAAACCCCAAACTCCCTTTTACCACCCATCGTGTTGAAATTTACCGGTTCCGTGTTTTTCCCTTTCAATGGCCTTTGCTGGCAGTGTTGAATTCTGCCTACTGATTAAGGTGGTTCATCGATTTTCCCAAAAGTTTTCCAACTGAGTTGATAATAATTTGCTACGACCTGTTCCCTTTATCCTTACCATTTGACGATGCTTTTCTCGATTTTTTTTTGGCCACGATTTCACGCAGCTGAGCCTTCTTTAGCGCCTCGGAAAGCTGTCGGCCAACAAATGAGTACGAAAATCATCGTTATGATAGGGAAGTTACTCCCTTTTTCGCTTTCCAAAGCCCAGTCGGGTTGGATCACTGTGAAAGGGAAAATCTCCAATCAGATGACTTGTACCGTCGACTCGATGATAATGCTAGCCGAAAGAGACGACTGTCTTTCGTTTGATTAGAAGTATTTTGTTTTTTTTCTGGGTTCTTGTTTGGCAACGGTAAAAGCTTCTGTCTATTCAAACCTTTCAAAAGAGGTATTTGATTAGAAGCACTAAAAGGATGATTATTTTGTTGCAAAATGATAATGTTTTAGTATTTGTGCATTATAAAAAAAAAATTTTATTAGTATTTGATATTTTAGTAGCTTTAAAAATATTTAAAAAAAATGCTTTATCCAAGGCTTTCCCGGTGTACCAAGTTGAGTTTTTTTAAATTGGGTTTTGGTTTTTTTGTATTTTTATTACAACCCAAAATTACTGGTAATGTTTTATTTAAACATGATTTTATCGAGCAAAAAAACCCACTTTCAAACTAGCTTCAACATTCAAAACTAAATCTGCAACGAAAAACAAAACCATTGCATGGCACGAGAAACACTCTCAGACAAGGCGAGAGAAAACATCCATCTCGACGCTGCTCATCTCATCAAAGCTCATTCATTTGCGAGCGGTTCGGAAACAAAAGCTCTTCGGGGTAAGCGTTGTTGGCCGAAAAGTACCATTTTCATCACAACATTTACGGTCAAATGGTCCCAGCGATTGGTGAAGGGGAGTACAATTTTCAGCTTCTGCATACTCCGGGGCGCAACCCTGCCCGGGGGGCCCTTTTTGGGGGAGCTGACTCAGCTGCTTTCCTGTATCGATTGTTTGTACAATCACTTCGAGGCGGAAGTCAGAACTCTTGTTTCCGCTCCATTAGCATGACCCGGAACTGATGCGTTGCCGGTATTGGTGAGACATTCGTATGCGTGTGTACGTGTGCCCGTGCTACGAACGCAAGACTCGGACAAGAGTTTCCAAAAAGGCCAGGTTGGATGGTTGAATTCCTGCCATCCCCTCACCATATTAGCATACGGTCTGTACGTACACCCCACCCCCCGCCTTCCTCCCAACTACCACCACGACTCTCCATCCCCCGCTATTGAAAAGAAGCCGGTCAGTGAAGACAGGAAGGGGCCATTTGCCAAATATTCCGATGGAAATTAGGTGCTAAAGCCGAAATCATCATCATTTGTCGAACCATTCAAGCGCACCGACTAAATGAGGAATACCCCCCTCCCCCCGGCACCCCATTCCCTCCCACTAGACGGTAGCATACCGGAACTGTCCAGTTGGTAAGACTGAAAAAGGGGGAAAAGCTTGGGATGGGGGTAGAGGAAAATGAGCCTCGCAAAACATTGTCAGGTCAACCGGAACGTGGAGCATTTCGGTAAGCAGCATGATTGCAAAAACCCCATAGCAAAAGACCCCCTTCCCCGCTTTTGCTGATGCCCGATTGCTTTGGTCCCTTTTGTCCACTCAACATTTGACTTATTGCGTATTGCTTGTTTACATTCGAGCTTTCACCGTTTTTTGGGCGGTTTGGGGTTGCTGTCGACGTTGACATTTCCGGTAGACCGAATAATCCACAGTCTCCTGCACCGAGTGTGCACAGGAGCTGCAGGAGAAGCAGAAGACTGCACTTTTCTACTTATTCACCGGTGGCCGCATTTCGGGCCTCCATTCGCCAATCCGAGTTCAATCCGTTTTCAAGAGAATGGAGCGATAAATTATGAAATAATGCACGCATAATAAACTGCTCATGCATAACGCCCGGCTGACCCGGTCATTGCGGGTTTTTGAAAGTTGCATTCGAGGTGCACTTCGAGTTTTGCATTCGATTTGTAGGATACGACATTTGTTCTAGCTGCTAAAGCGGGACATTTTTTTTTAAATGCAAATAAGGACACTAACTTGGAATATTTGATATTAAAATTATTGAGCTTGTTGGGAGATATTGTTTAAATTGTGAATATTCATTAGAAAATAATTTCTTTTTAATACCTGCTAATAAAAAATTAACAACTTTTAGTCACTGAATATTGTTCTATGGCAATTGTACATTATATTGCGCTAAAGTTATTTTATTCTACACAAAAAAAAAATCCCAAACAGAACAAATCCAATCCCCTAACTAATGGCAACATAAATCGTATTTGCTTGACTCGCTTCAAAAAACTACCCTCCAGGCGTAACAATTTGCGATGAAATGTAAAATCAACTGAAGCGTTCTTTCTGGTCGACAGAATCGTACATATTACGCCAACACCAATCGATCGACCTGCCAACAATCTCGAGGATCTTTACCATTCCATTGTCGATATGGTCGCATTTGCACTGAAATATGGCTTCGGGCTATGGGCTCCATTTGCAATTTGTGCAAAATCTACGCACCGAATCGAACTACGGACTGGCGAGCGTTGGAAAACAAAAATTACCTGTAAATGAAGTTCCCACTTCCGTCGTAGAATATGATGACGAGTCATGGATAGGCTACAGTTGTACAGGCTGTATCCCCACCCTTCCAAGAGCGCCTACACCCATCAGGAATTCGCACTAGAACTGCCGTTCAACAACAACCACTGTCCACACTGAACTCGCCTGTGTCCTGGTGGGCATTTTCCGGCAAAACCACGGCATTTGCGTTTCCCGGCCAACATGCGCTGCGTTGTATTGTTTTATGTGTAGCATAAAATAACTTAAAAACATATTTCTTCCCTTCTCCCGGCTTCCCTTTTGTTCACTTTCCATCTGTTCCCACCCATGGCAGAACAACGTTGCTATGGACGTGGAAGTGAGCACTGTGAAAACGCCACTGCCAGAACACCGGAACAGGGCGTGTGCGTGAAGGAGAGAGAGAGCTGACCCAAACAGAATCGGACATAATTCGGTACAGTATTAGAATTTATAAGTGCGGCTGTTCGATGTTGTGTTTGCAAGTTTTATTTTATTTTTCTCCCCACCCCAATTTCCCGCCTTTGTTCCTTTTTTTTGTTTGCCGTATTTCTTTCCCACTGAAGCCCCTCCCCCCGCCTCCTTCTCAACCCACCACTCTCTTTGGCCGCTGGAGGAAGGACCCAACCATTTTTAACTGTACGCTTCCGTTCCATTGCACTCTGTTCCAGTTCCAGGAGCCCATTATTATTGCAAAACATGCCCGCACCAAAAACTCTAGCGGCAAGCTAAACGCTTGCCAGCCTGTTCCAGCTTTACATGTTCGGCCAATGGAATCGCTAGCTTATGGGGTATGTATTTGCGTTGTTTTATGTGCTGCTGAGTTTTCCATTTGCCAGACAGCAATGCTGCCCAGCTTTTGTACGGTTGGCAGTGGAACAGGCGAGCCTTTTGCTGGTGTCTTTATTAGTGTGGTACAATATTTGGGACATTCAACTCTGGCTGTGTAAGCCTTTTAAAGGGTGATTCGGTGGTATGGTGGTATTTGCTCGATTGTAATTTTGGGTACATTTTCTTGGGTTTCTGTATTGTGTTGAAATCTTTACTTTAATTTTTCTTATAAATTTCTTATAAAGATTTTTTTATTTTATAATTACTTAGGTCGAGATATTCAGTCCAGTATGTTCGAACAAATAAAACAATAATTTATAGGAATTCGAAATTTTCAGAAATATCTAATCAGAAATTCAGAAATATCGAAATATTGAAAATCTAATTTAAAATCAATGTATGGAGAAATATTATAATATTTGTAAATTTCAAAAAGGAAATTCAATTCTACTGGAAAAACCCTGTTTATTTCAATTTCTAGGAAGTTTTAAACCAGAGTTTCCGTGAAACGAATAATTTGACATTATTTCCTAGTGTTTTGTACACAATTTACTAGCATTTATTAAGAATGTATATTTTAAAATTGATTCCCTTTTTATAGCCAAACTTTGAGAAATTTTCAGTCTCAAATTGCTCGTCGCAATTTAAACTTTTGCTAGATTTGTATCAAATAAAATTTCCAAAATCTCACATGTTTTACGGTTTATTTAATGTGTGTACATTTTAGCTATAAAGAAGATAAATCATTTATTGAAATAACCTCTTACGTGAACTATATTGAGTGTAAATCACCCAATAAATAGTTTAAACAGTACTTTCTGTTTGCATATGACAATCTCCATTGACAATACCCACAAAAGGTCGTTGTTAAATGTAATTCCATCATTTAGTAATCTGCAGACAAATAAGTACCGAGCGTACAAAAACTCTTTCCCACTTTCGGAAACCCAAAAAAAACACTTGGCTACCACTCAAAAAAAAACGGTTTCAGCTCACGATGACCGCAAGTGTTTGCACTGACATGGTATGCACGTCGAACCTTAATGCACTTCGGGCTAATGTAACGATGGCCAAAGACGCAAAGAGAACGGACAGCCGATAGCCGAAGATGAACGATCGATGGAAACAGTTTTGAATATGGAACAAAAAAAAGGTTCATTCTAGAGCAAAAAAAAAAAGAACTAAAACTCATGTCACACTTAGTTACTGCAGCTCCATTTGGCGTTATTGCGACCTCCATCGTGCCAAGGCTCGATCGAAACATCGCCAATATTGCTTCCCCATTGTCTGCTTCCTGCCGCCGTCCTACGTCTAGCCACTGGTTGGTAAGGGTTTTGGGGGGAGAAAAAACACCCAGCCCAGGCTCAGAACATTCCACACGGGTTCTAGGATTCGTGTGAGAAAAATATGCTAATGTGTAAGCATTCGCCTCATGCACACTTGTGCACGGTCGATAAGGCGGAAGTAGATGACGATGGGCAAAACGGCAAATTTTCATCCGTACCAAGGCGCACGGTGAACGAGGCCAATGCAAATCCACCAGACCAAGATGGAGCACTTACGGGAACGGAAGGCCAGGACGGTTGGGAAGTAAGAAAAAGATATAAAATATTTGAATAATTTCATCTCCTTTCTTAGGTTGGGTGCTTTCATTTTTTACCCTCCCTCCCCCTCTTAACCTCTTTACCATCCTCCTACCTCTCTCACGGTTGTGCCCATTTCCAGCAGGGACTGGTCGGACATGTCGGTATCGAGAAAGTTAGTTCGTGCTCGAGCTCTCGTTTCGCGAAAGTCACGAACAGCAGCAGCAGTCTCGTTGCCATACCGGACGCCTTCCCTAGAGGGTGATGCTTTCAAATAGTACCAATCGAATCGGTTCGGCAAGACTTGTGGCACTTTTTTTCTTACTGGTCGCCGTTGTAAAACCGTTCACCTTGTACATCCAGGCGGCTTTTTGCAATCGATAGCCGACAACGTGCCCGATGATGGATTCGTCGGCTAAGCCAGAAGAACCTGGGCGTCCAAGTGGTAATTTCCACCTTTTTCTATGTGGCATTTTATGCATCTTTCACATTGCTCACTGCAGCATACCATTTGGAGCAGCTGCTTCTTTTTCCTTTTTTTTGTTGGTCTACAACCACAAGCACAGGGTCGTATCGGGAACACCAACGAGACAACAACGTTGCATCGATTCGAGCTTGCACACCCAAGTGAAGTTCTCGTTCGCCAATGATGGTGCTAATAGGAAAGCTTGAGACTGTGTCGGGAACTATGTTTTTGCACCCTTTCTTTCAAAAAAAACCCGTTTCGTCTACATTTTCTACCCCAACGCGCGGAAGTGAATTGAAAGTACTGAAAATAAAACTCCGGACGTCAGTAGCGTCAAACCGGACCGGGAGCACCAGGAAATGAGACACCTCGCTGCCTTGCCACGCTTCCCGATGCACTTCCCTTTTCTTCCTTCTTCGCGAAGTCATCGGATTAGCTCGGCACTATACCCATCAAAACCTGTCGACCAATGGCAAGACTCGAGGAGGGTGAAAACCCCCTCCCGAAACGAAACTTCTGTTTTTGAGATTTTTATTGTTCATCACATCTCATAAATATGTTAAAAGCAGTCTTGCACCGCTTCTTTTGACTTTTTTTTTTCTTTTGGGAATCTCCCACTACCCAGGAATCAGCACGCTTTCTTCTCGGTGCAGAGAAAATTGACCGTTCGGGGTTCGGGAAAATGGAAAATGGAGAGGACGCGATACGAAACTTTGATGCGAGCACAACCGTGCGCCGATTTTACTCGCCCGGCGGTTCAGCATTTCGGGAAGGTCAAACTCGTAAAGTACGCTGTTGGGTCACAGGGACGGTAAAAGTTACAAAATGTTACTCTGTCCGACTGTTGCCCTAACTTTGCATGAGTTTATCATCCCGTGTTGCCGTGTTGCGAATGTACGGCCAGGATTGTGTGGATTTTCTGTTTTGTCTTGCTTCCCAGCCATCCTTACGATCGGAAACAGAATTCCCGCACTGGTAGACCAGGCTACGTTGGGAAGCAGGGAGCTGACCTTAGATGAGAAAAGTTATGAGCGAAACCTGCAGTGAACGTGTGCGTATGGATGGTCAGCAGTCGGTGCTCCAACGGTCTCCAAGAGGGAAGGTTAATGAACTTTTTCCTACAGAGTGTACCGAGTTTCTTCCGAAAAACCAAATCAACCGCAATCAATTGATAAACTTTGATTTATACGCCGAAACACGTGTTTGTTATGAGCCCGTGCAAGGTGACGCAGTGAAAGTAACTTTATTTTCATTTAATATTCTTTTCTTTTTTCTCTCTTTTGTTTGGTAAGTCTCAATTTCCCAATCAAGACACACAATTTATCACAATAAATCATTTTAAATACACATTCCAACAAACAGTAAGCATTCTGTCAACGCATTTGTATGTGCATAATTAAGATGAATCGGTTTGTGAGCCAAAAAAAAGGTGCAATTTCATCCCACCGAATCACCATTCAAAGGAAAACCTTTTAAACCGTTGTGAGCGATTGGTTTTTGGAACAACTTGTCCCAGTAGTATTAACTGTGCTTTGTAAATTAACCATTGCTAATTGACAGCACGACACACACATATGCGCCGTCTTTTATCATGCTGAGTGACAGTTTGGTGTTGGTTCGGGGTTCCCTGTTTTACTTCGGGATCTTGACTAATTAATACGAACGTGGCGTCGCACACGCTCGCACTTACGTCGTACATGTTTTTGTATGTTGCAAGAAACGATCTTCTACAGTCGGTTGTATCGATTTTTACGAGTTCTTGCAAGAAGAACCGCCAACGAGCTGCAGCTAGTTATCTGGTAATTAATCTTTGTAAAACTGATTACCCCAAGCGCAACAAAAGCAGACGGTATTCCTTCCTGCACGGGCACGTTCGAAGAGAAAACAGAATATGTAATAATAATAAAAAAAGAAATAACATTCTTCTTCCCTTACCACAATAAAGGGGGACATTGTTGGCGGCCAATTGAAAAGAAATTCAATTACAACAAATCGATTTCAACAATGGACAAAGTTCGATGTACACCTAGGAAAGGTAAAATGAGTATAAAGAGAGGGCGATAAAGAGACACACAACAAAGCACAAATGAATCACCATGAAACATTGTGGAACATTGTACATTGCCCTGGTGGAATTTGTAAACGCAGGTAAAACATAACATTCCTCGTCCATTTTTGGCTACGTCTAATTCCCCAAATTGTGTCTTCAACGTCTCGCCCAGATATTGGGAACTTACGGCAACAAAACCATAACCTCTTTAATCCACGAAACAAAACAAAAAAAACCTCGGGGAGAAAATTCAATTTTCCACGCCCGTGTTCCGTATTCCGAAATCGCAACGGGATTATGTTGCTTTATGATTTTTATTAGTTTTATGCTTGTTGATTGCTATCGTGTTTCCGATTCGATTGTGTGACCGTTTGGTGGTTTTTGTGGAACATACATTCCACGTTTGTGATGTTTATCGGCATGAAGAAGCTAAAGGAATTTCACCTCGAACTCCTCTTCTTCTTCCCGCGATGGAATTCGGGTAGGAGGAGAGGGAGAGACAAGCGTACCGGAAGGAGGAAGTCATTACACATCGTTTACCGACAATCCTGACAGGGGAAGCTCAAGCCCTGTATAGCTTTCACTTTCGAGTGGATCGTCCGCCCACGGTTGTAAGTGAGCGCTCTGGAAGTAAATTCAATTTCGCAACGGAACCCATAAATCAACACAGCCCAAAATCCATGCCCATGTCCGCGTTTTTTCTTATTTTTTTTTTGAAGCGCTATTTCCGCCAGTCACTCGGCCGAATGAGGGCCCACGTGTTGATGAGAGTCGCTGCAAGTGAAAATAAGAATGGAAAAAGATGGGATTTTTGGGCGGCCACAGGTCGAAAGTATGAAGAACCAAACACAACCAAGGAAGCGGATCGGGTCAAGTGTTCCCGCACACCGTGCGGCCGTGTGAGAGATGTTATCAAATTTGATTCAATTATATTGCTGTTCTTTCCGCTAACAAGCGACCATATTTAACAATGAACCACGGGCCCGGGTCGGCATCGGAGAATCTTTCAAGGCCCTTCGCAAAATGTCTAGCAGGTCTTCGGTGGCGTGCGGAAACGGAAGTTCGCCCGCAACTGGACCGGAATGCCGGAAGTGCTCGAGCGGTTTGGGGTTGTGGTTCCGTAGCAAGATACTAGAAGTTTTGCCCGTCGTTTCCATTTACGGTTGAAACAAACCGTAAACGCTTGTGCACGAGTCAGAGTGAGAGAGAGAGCGAGATGATGTTTCCGTTTCGTAACGAAATAAAATCCCTCCCTTCTTCTCTCTCTCTCCCATTCCCAACACGAAGAAGATGTCCATGCACCTCATATGATGCTCCCGACAAAACCCCGAGCTGGACTGGAAGTGGATTATTTTTATGTGTTTACAGCCACCAGTTTCGTCGGAAGCGCTCGAAAGCGCTCGTATATTCTGCGCTCGGATGGTTTCCAGTATCCCCTGCCAGTTGCTTCTGCCGACAGTACAATGTGTGAAGCCAGGTTCCAGAGTTCTTGGCTACTCCTGAAGGATGCTCCTGGTACTTCCGTGTGCTTGTGATTTTTATTCCCATCCGTTAGCCGTGGCCCGTAGCGTGCTGGGCGATACGGACGATGGATGGTTGAAATTCGATTTCCAAACCGGAACCAAACCGGTCCCTACCGTGACCATGCCTCCTCGCTCAGCACTAGGGAGTACTTCCCTTGTAGAGGGGAGAGGTTTTCATTGCTTCGATCTGTCTCGGGAATAAATTGTATTTGCAGTGAGCGGCAACCAAACCTTACTATTGGGAACCGCCTTCGCGATCGAGCAAGATATACACCAACGTTCCAAGGCGTGCGAATACCGAGGACAACTGTCAATTATAGAACCTGAAGTATAGCACAGTTGCTACGTTACATTCGTTATTAAATTCAACTTCGTAACTGGGTAAAGGTTAACCTTTCGATGGGAATGGTTCCAAACACAAATTTAAATATATTTTAAACAGGTTAGTTTATGGCGGAAAACACTCGAATGGCGTTGATTATGGATGTACATTATGTGTGTCATAAATTTAATGGAGTAAAAGCATTTTCTCTCTAATGGACCGCATCATCGTGCTGTCAATCATTGCGGCGCAAAGTGTGTTTTTCGGTAACACGAAATGATCAATTGAATATGGCGATCGCTTGTCGTACGGCGGGAAGGCCTTTCGCCAATAAAAAGAAGCCGTAAAGCAAGGTTAATGATTTGTTCGCCATAACATCTTCTCCATATCGTAAACAATCATTCACACATTCACTGTGTGCCGCCGCAAGCGTTCGGAATTATGTTCGTTTTTTGGGAAAGCGGCCCATTTTACTTTGTTACAGCACATTTGGGGGACAACCGTTCGTCACTTTCGCATATAAACGGCACGAAGCAGGGAAATGTTGTTTTGCCACAATTCGTTGCCCCCGTTTGCTAATGTCCTCACAAAATGATATGCAACTCATACGCGGGGAACATATTTCATGCTACCTAGATAGCGATACCACCCGTGGGCCGTAAGCTCGCACAATAATGGCCTATGATGTACCATAAATCATTACCTTTGCATAGCTCCGATCTTTCCCAATACTTCAAGTATCTCTGGACCGCCTGGAGTGTTTTGCGTGGTAACAAAAATCGAAGAAGAAAATACGTATAACTCACATGTACACAAATCTCCCACGATCCTCTACATTGTACACAGACAAAAACCAACCAACAGCAAAAAAAAAAAGTAGAAACATTAACCACTTGCCGGTTTGCCGTTTCGTGTGATGAAGATGAGCAAAAATAGACATAAATTAATTGGCCCCCCAAACAGTTGAGCTTCTTAACGCGCACGCAATATAGCACCAGAAATCCTTATGCGTGTGCGAACTTCCGGGAAGGCGTCGTTTTTTATCGTCCATTGTAAGCCACCGGAATGACTTTTCGATCAACCGCCCCCTAACTGGTCGACACAGCGTGATACCCGGCGTACCGCACGCAGGCTGATATATTGGCCACGGTCTAATAAAACTCATAAATAACGTACTTGAACATTATCGAAAAGACTGCAAAATTTATTGGTCGCTTGATTTCGCAGGCCGCGTGTAAAAAAGTGGAACTTATGTGTGAAACATCCGAGTTTGCTCCGGGATGTTGTCTCCGACACGAAGGAGTTTTCTGAAGCACGTATTTCTGTTCGGCGCAGGGTCACTACGGTTACTCGGTTTCTTATCGTGGGAGACACAAATTCGACCAACTTCGCATGGACGCCTGGACACGCCCCGGCCATGCCTTTGCTGTTCTGCAACATGTTTACATGTGTGTGACATGTTGGTTTACTGTTCTGTCGGACATTCACGTATTGGGCAACATTGTTGACCAGTGTCTTGGAGATCGAAGGTCTGAAATTGGACTTGATGTGGAAGTTTTTCTCCATAAACATCATCAGTGTAAATCATTATTGTTATAAAGGTTGGAAAAAGAACTTTGAAATTCTAATCTTCAAAGTAACCAAAAACTAGGAAAACTCCTAAAAACTTCAAGAATTTTATTTTTGAGATATCTGTAACCTCCAAGAGTATCTCTGATAGTAGTAAAATTAAGATTTATTTCATTTCTATTTACGATTTTCAATAATTTATTTTTTATGAACTTACAAGGTACTAAGGACAGGTATTATAATTAGCTATAAATTGAATAATAACACAAACGTATTAAATTATTTTTTGCTCACAAAGTTTCCTGAGTGTCCCAGAACAAAAGTGTTTTAGAATCTCAACAGTTGTTGATTCGCTGCTACCAATAAGAAATAAAATCTTAATTGAAATATTTGAAAATTTAAATTTGTCCTCAAAATTTCATGAATATTTTTTTTCATTTTTCATGATACACCCCACAAAATACAGCAATAAATTTAAAAATATCCTAATCGTTGACAGACAAGGAATAAAATTTAATTGTTTCCTGCATTACCAGCATGGAAACCAACACCCAACATTCATAAGGGCTCTCTGTACTCTCTGTGAACCATTGCAAAAAGGTTGAATCCGCTCTAGATCGCCCATGATTGACCGTTTTAGACTTTTCTTTTGCTGGTTCTAATTTTATCTCCTTTTTTTCTTTTTTTTTTCCACACCCGGGATGGTCGTTATAAAGCAATTTTCTCGATTTTTGTCAAAGAAAAAGTGCCACCGTTCTGCACCCCCTCCCCACCCCGGCGGTGGGTGGATTTTTCCTTCGACGAATTCGTCGTTTGTACTTTTGTCGCAACGGATTTTTTTTTTACGTTTGGTCTGTTTTATTCTTTTTGCTCACGTAGTCATAATTAAATCTGACTTGCCCGTGCCCGACGACCGGCAGGCAGGTCGTTAATTTAAACTCGATTAGAGTAATCCAATTATGATGAATTTCAGAGTGCGCCCGGCGGGCGCACCACCAACTTTCGGGCCACCCATCGTTTTGTGCCGTGACGCGTGGACTTAGAAATGGATTCGGTTCAAAGGTTGCTATGCATCATGGCGGGTACTGTAGTCGAACTGTGGGTTTACCGCAGATTCGGTCGGTCCGGGCTGCAAATGGAAATGTACGCTAAGTATGATAATAGTATAAAGACAACTCAAGCGGTTTGTTTCATTGGAACCGTCGGCTAAGCCTCAGTTATGCTAATCCATTTTGGGAGGTAAGTTAGAAATTGAAACGCACCGAACGGCTACCGTTAGCGAGGCTAGTTAGGCAAAAAGGTAAAGCAAATTGAAATGTTTTTTTTACAAAAAAAACTAACAAAAATGGTATTGTTGGAAAATAAACTGTGTTTTATATGTTTTGCGCTGAAGATTTTTTTTTGCAAGTCACTTAATATTTCCACAAGTAATTCATCTTTCTTGGATCCATAACCTTAAAACACTTAATAACAAATTATTTTGAATTATCTTTAAATAACCAACAACTTTGACGATCAATTTTCCAGTCAATCGAATGATGTTATTCTTCATTTTACAAAATTGAAATCATTTCTGCATGATTCACATATTTTTTTCGTCTGTTGCCTTCCAGTATGACAATACCGTATTATGGAATTAGGAATGATCTGATTCTCATTCGATTATAACCACTCCTTTGATCGTGAATCTGTGTACATTTTGTTAACGCAAAGAGGACATTTTTGTTGGTACAATGGGGAAAAAAAACTTGAACAAACAAGCCCTAAATGTATACCAGCATATCAAAGGACCTGTCTGTGCACAGCAATTCGGCAAACATGGCGTTGATTGATGTGCTCTGGGCTTTGCAAAATTTCACTTTTCATTGTATTTTTTTTTGTTTATACTATTTGGTGTTCTCTTGTCTCTTTCGTTCATTACTGTGGATCGATTCCACAGTGATGACCTTTCGTCGAATCTGTACATCTTCGTTTCGAATATGTTTTTTTCAGTATTCTTTCAAGTATTATTCTCGGAAAATCTAATGTCCTCAAAGCCGTCACTGGTAAATCCCCATACAAAAACATTGATGCTTCGCGCTCTTTAAGCATTGATGTCATCAAAAGCGATCTTTTTAGCATACAAATCTTTCTCTCTTTTTCTTTTTTTTTCTCCTCTTTAATTGCTCATCACACAAACACACACACACACAGATCACCTTTCGCAAGTGATCTCAATCATTTTCCACGCGGTGGGAAATTCAACCTCCCAATTTCCTGCCCGAAAAATATGCTCGGCCCAGGTCTTGTTTTCTTTCAGCTAATGGCGACGCATTTTCATCTCCGCCCCACTTTCCACCCTCGTGCCTTCGTTGGCAGAAACTCTTTCTCTGTGCCAGCTTTCACGGGAGTTGGCAACGAGCTCATTTGGTGCCCATTGCTCTCGGTCCGATCTTCGCGTTTCACAAACTTTTGTTCACGGGCTACCGGGCGTCTCCATCGGCGTAGGTTATCAAAATGTTCCGTACGACCTACCAGGCGCATGGTTGCCTTTCCCTCCTTGCCGACCACTGGTTCTTCCCCACCAACGTTAGCATCTTTGGATGCTGTTCGCATTTCTTTTTCCTTGCGTCAAACCTCATTCTGTGCCATCTGGAACCATGATGCCCTGGTAACACATTCAACGACGCCTGTTCTCTCCACTGCGGTTCGCTTCAGTGCAAAAACAAACGAAAGGCAGTGGAAAAGATTGTCCCAACGGTATGGTCGGCTGCCTCGAAAGAGCAGCATAATGGAAGAACAAAGTAAAGACCATCGATGTGTATAATGTTACCTCGCAATCGGCACTGGGATGCGAGCGGCAGCAGGATGTTTCATGGAACATCCGACCATTTTGCGGCTCCTTTTTCTTCGGGAGCGCACTGTCCCGTACAAACACGAGGCTCGATGGTTGATGAGACGCGCTAGCAAGATGAGTGCGCAAGTGTTGTGCGGTTTGTTTATTTGATGGGTTGAAAGTGGGGAAGATGAAGGGAAAAAAGCGGAACTTCAAACCGTGCAAAACGTTATCTGCCTAAACGTTGTTTTTTGTTCGTCACTCTGTAATAGGGAATGGAAATTCTTCATTTGACTTTTCCTTTGCCACTCCCTTCCACTATGAACCCCTTTTGCTGTGCGTTATCAGTTGGTGAAATTTGAAGAACAAAGTAAGGGATAAGGTAACAGGCATTTTTTCTCTGTCGAGTAAAACGAACTCGTGTTTTCATTTGCTTCTAATGGTAAGTCATCTTCACTGTTTCGTCACACTGAAGCTTTATCGCTCAAGTCTGTATACAAGTCTTTATCGTCAAGGCATTATCGTACGTCCCTTTGGAGTTGTTTCTGCTGCAGATTGTAGAAAGCTTTTTGGTTTCTTGCTCTCTATATAATTTACTATGTAAATTAAATATTCTGCTACATTTGCAACGGATTGTTCTTCTAGATTCCAGCAGATGACGTCAGTAGCAGCAATTCATCAATAATTATAGAATAATTGACGATGGAAAGTAGTATTGTGGTTAATGAAAATTTAAAGACGTCCTAATCATATGATCTTCAGAGAAGAATCTTTTTCATCATGAGTTGAATCTTATTAAAGAGTCATGATTCTTTGAGTGAATCTTTTAAAATATACAAATCCTTATGTGCGTAGACCAATTGTAAAGAAATGGTTTATTTTCTGAAAAATGCTCCAAAAGTTAATCAAAAAATTCATAACTCTTCGTAAATGAGTTCGCCGGTTCAGTACGACAGGACCTTGTATCAAATTTCATCCGAACCATCCAACCAGTTACGAATGACTATCTGGCTATTTAGTAAAATAATTCTAGTAAGCCAGTCGTTGTGTACTTTCAGGAAAATACTTCAAATAACTTCAATAAAAAAAATTGAAGTACATCGTCTTTCTGCATCGATGCGCTTTATTGGAAATGTTTAATTAAGTATTCTTGTTTACACCATTATTAATAACATTCCATTATCTGCACTTTTTAATTCTCCGTACGATCGCTGCTGAATGAAATGATTCCATTAGAATGGCATAATTAAACATGCTTCTAATTAAAATAATGTTCACGATTACAACGAATCATACTATTGGCATTCACAACGGGCAATAATTTGCATTCTAACATGCCTAAACCAACACACTTCCCTCGGAACTCAAGTTTCTCGAAGGTTTCTCTATCTCAATACAACATACTTTCCAAGAACAACCATTACCAGACCAAACGCACCGAGGAATTGGAATGATTTGGTAAATGTTTTCTTTCTCCGAAGGTCGGTATTTATCCGATGCACTGGTGGGTACATGAATATTACATGCAATATTTGCCACAAAGGACAAACAGGATGCCATGTTCGATTGATAAAAGCATCAACAGGCCATCCACATACCAAACAATTCCACTTATCAAGGATATTTTCACTCGCATCGGTACATCGATGACCATACATGGGAATTTTGAACTTATCAAAGTAGAACATTAATTTTTAAAACTTCAAAGGCGGCCACACAATAAAGCTGCCTGCACAGGAAATAAAATGCTCCTCCAGCAAAACTTCACTCAAAAACCGAGTCGCAATCTTTCCTCTGCGTATGTTTGTGTGCTCAATATTAGTTTAAATCAATACATCCGGCCCCCCAACCAAAAACACAGCATTCCCGTCCGTTCAACAGCCGAGAATGGGTCAGTTCGGAATTGCTCCCAGGTCGTACACTTACGATCATATGGAAATTGAAACTAAACTATTGCTTTCACAATGCGGTCGGAAGCGGTTGAGCAATGCGAGGGCACCCCCCCATTTGCCACTGCTGCCTAAGCTGCAGCATAACTTTTGCTGTCTCGCTCTGCTCCGCAAAACACGCGTCCAACAAAAGCGCTTGGTTTTTGGCCGGAAATGGGAAATTGTCAGGAAGTTGACAGGATTGGCTTGCAGGCGTATCTTCCGGCGTTCGCCACCGAAGTCGCATGCCTGTGCTGGAAGTACCCTGGGAAGACGATACTGTACGTCTTGCCCGTCCGTGCACAGGGATTATGCACACAAACGCTGCAAACCATTGCAAACCGCAGGCGTTGTCGTGCTGTCGACACAAAACTGCACAAAACCCTCGCGTTCACTCTCGTTTCCCCAAAAAACATTGGACGCCACAAAACTAGGCCAAACGGGGGGCTTCCCCGTCCCTGCATACGAATACATTATTACTATTTTCGGATACACTGCCAGCGTGCTCTCTCACGGCGGCACTTGCACGGCACAGTGTCTCGAGTGTCGAAAAGTGAGTTGCCAGGATCGGTTTTGCATTGCGAATGCATTCGTCGCATGTGCACGAGGTTCGGCCGGTGGACAGTAACGAAGCGTAGTGACATTCGGCTGGTTGGATGCTCCTGAAGCTTTATATGAACGCCACCATTTCACACAAACCGTCAGTGAGGGGAAGCATAACGAAGGGCCGTACTGACCTCCCCCAGGTTCCTTTTCGATCCAATCTAGCTGGAAACAAATTTAGGAAGCTTAATATCTTCCACCCACACAAACGGTCGGGCACCCGTTCCTGCCCTCACGAGAACGAACCGGGGAAGCCAGTGTTCATGTTCGATGGTGCAAACGTTTGTGTATTCAAATGTTATGCTAAAATATTTAAATCTTTTTTTGTTCTCACACACCGACCCAATCGAGAGAGAGAGAGAGAGACAGAGACTGAGCTTTGGCTGCAAACAGTACACGGGCCCACCGTTTGATGGGGAATGTACGAGACACTTCATCCTTCAGCCAAAAGCGCTCCAGATCGGCAGTGTCTCTTGGCAACTTTTGCCCCACCCTGTTTGGCCACCCCGGTCGAAAAGGAAAGCAAAAAGGGGTATGAATGAGCCACTTTCCCCCTTTTGTGTTCAACTTGAAGTGTTCAACTCCCTTCGTCACAATCGGACACTCGCAAGTCTCGCATGTTTCGGCTTGTCCCGTTTGCCCGGTGCATTATGAAGCCGTTGTTTTAATTGAATTTGTAGAAATTTGCATACCATTGTTTAGTTTATTATGCCGTATAATTGTGGCAACCCTCTCCTCCCCGTTTTATGGCAAATGGCACTCGGGAAAATGGAAAGGTGGCAGTGGCCGGTCAGAGCTGTTGGATGGCTCGTTAAAAAAGGTACGCCAATTTTGTGTGTGTGTGTGTGTTTGTGTGGGTAAGTGGGTGAATTTTTCAAATTTTCCCCTTCTTCCAACTCGATAGCCAAGACCAACCAGGGAGTGCATAAATTTGCCACCATGCTTTCCAAAAAACAAAAAACATTATACCCGCTGGAGAGTTTTAGTGATAAGACCTTGGGGCGAGGCGGAATTTTTTTTATGTACGTGTTTACGGATGCTTTATGTGGCGAACCGTACCCAGCCCGAGTTTGATAGTTGATGTACCTCTTTTCTTTGGCCCACTTGTACCTATGTTTTATGACAGGATCTTTTTTTTTGTATGACAAAACAAAAAAATGACTCCGACAGGGAGTTTATCGTATTTTGCTCATATCTCGGATGAGTCAAAAAATCATACTTCATACCTTCCTGCCACAAACGCAAACACTTGCAATTGTGTCCGGTTTTGAGCTTCCTGCTACAACTCCGACAAACAATTTGCTGGGAAACCAACAAAACTTTTCACCTCGATGCAAATTTCGGTACCTTATTCTGTGAACCACCTGCAAGCAGGAAGGTCGCTATCATTTCCGATCTTCAAAAAAAAAAAACAACCACCTCGTCCGAGATGATAACGTCGGATGACTTTTGACGAAGGTTGCTGAACCAATCCTTGCAAAACCACGTCCACGTGCTGGTGGGATTTCGGTTTTTGACATGTCCTATGTAGTTCTTTTCCCGCTTTTCTTCATTCCCCTTGGTTGTCACTATTGTGTGTATTTTCCACAAGTCTTTCATGCCGGAAGCAACAGGCGATCGCGACAAACCGGAAGGCACAGTGTGTGTGTGTGTGTCACCAGCGTTGCCAGTGGGAGTCCGGGTGTTGGAGCTTTTGACAGCATTACGAAATATGATTGATGGTGATGAACATTTCAACGTACCCGTGTCTGGTTGGTCGGGAATTGTTCGGGTCCCCACACACTGGCCAGAGTTCCAGAGTTCTGGCGGGTGTAATTAACGTAATGAGGTTCGCTACCGAGGCAGAACGGTAAGATTGGGTGTCCGTCAACGCAACGTTTGACACCGTATACCGGTGTTGAGGTTTTGCCGGAACCCAAAGGGAACGGGAGCTCCCATGATGGATTACAGCGTACGCCGGGAGCGCATCCAGTTGGGGCGCTCGCCGAGGGCAAAAGATGAATGATCTTACTCGGACAGGACCAGCTAAAGGTATTGCGACAAAAGTTTGTCGCCTAATTGCCTGTGGTTTAATACCGGCAACGGAGCGGTGCGTGGTGAAAAGTCCGATCAGGATCAGGGCTTTTGTCCGGTGCGAAACGGGATTGGCTCTAATTAAATCAACTCGGGGTGAAACTATACCTACGACGATGGGATATTTGTAGAAGCTTTTCCGGGAAGGGGATGGGTGGGTGGACAAATTTAGCGCCATTCATTAGTTACGGTCAATTTTAGCACACGCTTTCTTTTAAAAACGTATCACCATTGACTTTGACTTTGATTGAGTGAAAATGTTGCCACATTTCTCGAAACAACGTATAAAGTTCATCGCGGTTGAGTCAAAGGAATGTTTGCTGTTGTTCGCGTTTGATAACCGTTATTCATTGTGTAATGGATGGAGAGTTAAATGATTGCCACTTGGAATGGAATACAATTTAGGCCATAATATTTAAGTGGTGAAATATGTTTTTGGGAAGTTTCGTATCCGGAAGTCTAGAAGTTTCTGAAATATTACTTGTGAGCGTTTTTCATCCTTACTTAGGGAATAGGGAATTTTGCATAAATTAATTAAGAATTGATTAATCCTAAAATAAATCCAATAAAACGAAGCGTTCCGGTTATAATGAATAGTCCGCTAGGTCTTATATTAAACAGTGTTTACATACAAAATTTGGTAACAACTTTAACTCAAAGAGATTTATCTTGTATTGCTCTCATCCAACGAACCATTCATAATATTCCCACATCAAAGTCACAACACAATTTCGTCGGTGCCTACCAGTCTTTCACATCGCCACCATCCACCAAAAAGCCCCAAGCATTCACTTCCATAAGCAACGATTCGTTTGCTTATTTCTTTTACCCCAAAATCCATTCATCCACAGCGAAAACGGAGCTCAAAGTTTCCCAACGGAAACCGAAGGCTTCCGATTTCGCTTCCTGTGCCACTTCTTAACAAACATGTAGCGCGCGTTGCTCTCAGCACTCTTCCAGCCGGAGTCGACTGCCGAAGCTAATTGTAGATTAAAATGAATGTTTGACTAAAGCAACTCCTATTAAATCGGTAAGGATGGGCCTCTAGACGCCTGGTGGTTTGGAAACGGAATAGAACAACAGCAAAGCTTGGACAGGAAAGACAGACCACCGCAATGGTTTTCGGCAACCGTCTACAAACTCTTGCACCCCCAAAAACGGACCAAATAGCGCTTCTACGAACGTCTGGCTAATCGGAGGCAAAAGGGCTGAATGGAAAACCGTCCTCCGGACGCAGGAAACACAAGTCCTGCCCACGGTTAGGTTTCACGCGCCTGGCACACTGTTTTGACGGGCTCGGTGAAAAGTTTTCCCTTTTTGCGTTCATTAAGCGCTAACACTAAATCACATATCTTTTGCATGGCACACGGCCCCACGGTACTGCGAAAGTTCGGCACCAAAAACGAGCACAATCAAATCAGAAAACAGCATAAACTGCATAACTAAGCGTATAACTTTCGTGCGCTTGGCGTTCGCTTGGCATTTTTGGACGGGCGGGCAGCAAATTTTGAGAACAAGATTGACTAACGAATATGCTCTTGGAGCTGGATGGAATGTGGACAATTCGTGGAACATTTTCTGTAAACATTTTATTACTAGTGACGATCGTAAAACGTGCTAAATAATGCAATTAGGGGTTTGGAAGCTAGTTTTGAAGTATTTCCGAGGGAAAATGATGCTTCATTTGATACTGTTTGCTGGCCGTTTACCGACGCTGAAGATGTTGATTATGATTAATTTTGCATTTTTTGTGTTGTTAATGGCCAGTCAATTGGTATAACATTTCAGTTTTGTTTTGTTTAAAGCTTAAGACGCATCAAAAATTTCGTCCTTTTTGTTATGGCAATAATTTAGTTATTTTATTTATTAAAATATTACTTATTTTGTGATTTACAATATAAAATCGTCCTCTTCATATTTTTATACCATAGAATTTGCGTTAGAACATGTACATTTCTAGTGCGCTACACTTATTTCTTTCCCTCTCAATCATTGCAGTATTTTCATAGTTTTCATCATGGCGGAGAAGCATTCAATCTACTGCCTGCACAATACATTACAGCCATCATTATTTCGATGCGTGCCATATCATACCTAATGGAACATGTGCTTTCCAGTGTCGAATGCCACCGAATGTCTGGACAAAAGAATGCAAATTGAACGTAAATGAGTTTTGTGTAATCAATATGCGTCTGGTAGGAATATGAATTGCATACATCACGGCGCTACGAGCACATGGTTCCACTTTCAATTACGGGCTGGAAAATAACCCACGACCGATAGAGAGACGTATCCGAATGGGTCTCTCTCTCTCTCTGTGTGTGAGTAGTTCAATCGGAATGACGAAAAGCATTGAATTACGTTTGATGGAGTTTTGTTCCTTTGCTGCACATAGTAATAATGCAATTTGTTTGACCAAACAATTTATTCTTTGCAAGCTCAAATCTTTGTTCTAGTTGTAATTTTATATCTGAAAAAGTGAGCTTTTACAGTAATGTTTCCAAGAAATTCAAACAAAAAACAATCATATCCCAAGTCCAATGAATGAAAATCCCATATCACTGTCAAGTTTAAACCGATTGTGGTTGCTGACCGCTTTATAGAACAAGTGACAGTTTAGATAACGATTGTTTAGGCTCCCAAGTAACAAAAAAAATATAGACTCTTTTATTTCATATAAATTATCATCGAAATTGCTTTAAATATTTAATTCAAATAAAATATTAACGAATCGTAAAGAAAGACTTAGATCATGCTGAAGCGGAAAGGCATTAATAATAAAACAATCATATTCAGCTCTACCTTCACTATAAAGAGTTCTAGTCTTGGCTAAGAGAACTATAAAAACTACTGATTCAACTGATCTTTACAATTCATTCTAAAAAGCACATTTCATCATTGTGTGTTAATCATTGCTGCTTGTGCTCAACCAATTGCTCTAATGCTAACCATGAAGGAATGTTTTCATCACTTAACAAACGTACATTTAATTTACTCACTTTTGTGAATCCTTTCTTCCCAGCGCTTGGTCCGAAGGGCATCTATATTCATTTGAAATATCTCCCAACGCAACAGAATAGCTAGGGTTTATCAAATATCAAAGCAAGCCATTACACCATCATCTATTTTAAATGAATTTGACACCTTCTAGAATTGCATGTTAGTCCGAGCCGAATGGAACAACAAACTGCTGGACAGATAAAAAAAAGCTCCTGACCCGGACGCTGATGCTGGAAGGAAATAGTAAATCCTACCGAAAGGATGTTAGGTCAACAGTGGCAACTAACTCGCACCATCCGGACGGTATGATCGTAGCAGTTGCTCTCGCTCACAAAATCGATTCGGTAACAAGCTCAGGCGAATCCGTTTTAGCATTGGTTTGGGGGAAAATAGTTTGTCCTTTGTTGCGGTTCCATTTCCCACTTTGAAGGATGTTTGGCTTCGATGTAATATTTCAAACCTCCCCCTTCGGGATTCCGTATGCACTCTACCGAAAGCTTTTGGCCTGTATCAAAGCGATGAACAACGACAGTTTTGGTGTGGCATGGGAAGAGAGAAATAGTGATCAGGAGAAAACCACTTAGTCTGCTTGAAAATGCATCAATAATCTTGCCTCTTTTAACTAGTAACATGCAATACCGGATTGCTACGGCATGTCTCTTCACACTAGGAGCCACACTATACTTCAGTGTGGCAGGACTAACTCCATCCATCATCAGATTATGAGATTAAAACTTTTCATACAAATAAATTGATTTATGATAAAACATGCATGTGTGTGTCTGTGTGTCTCGATGGCAAAACGGTTTTCTGCCATTCTATGAGCCATTCGTTTCCTGTATGCTTCACACAGATCGGCTCCAGTTAGCGCTCACACCGTGAAAAGCATTGTAAATTTCTAGAAACGATCTCAATTTAGCAAGGCAGGTCATTCATAGGAAAATTAAACCGAAATTTGATGGAACTTTATTTTACATGAAAGCAACAAGGGCGGTAAATTTAAACCGGAACGGTGAAATTCGTACGAATTTGCAAAGTACAGCAGAAAGCGCAACGTGTTGAAAAATAAATTATGCTGTCAGTGTTGTTTTCCTTTCCCGTGGCTACCAGCAAACTTGTCTTGTGTCATATCGATCGTTCGTAGTTGATTTGGACAAATACTCCAAACTGGCATAAATTCGGAGAATTTAGAATCTAATTTGAATTATTTCTTAGTATTTGTTATAACAGTATACAAAGGACACAAATATATAATGTTGAACAAACAACCTTTTTTACTCCTACATACAATACTATACTGCTATGCTTTACTCCTACATACAATTCTATATATTTTATGCTTATTTTAATGTTTGGTATTTTTACGAATTTGTTTGTGTATAAATTTTTGAGGAAAATCATGTTTTTGTAAGATATTTATATTTATATCTGTTCGTAAAACGTACATAATAAAAAATAAATACACATACTTTCTATCTCAATTACTATTGCTCTGGAAAGCTTGCAAAAAGCCTCGGGCACGTTTTCAAATTTTATCCAACTTGATGTACTATAAACCACGAAATGTTGCCAAATTTGCAACATCCATTCGTTGCACTGTTTCCCTCTTCCCTCTCTCCCATTCAAACTCACCATCCAAATGGGGGGAGGGGCCCAGTAACAACTGCTTGCTTGGAATTTAACGAGCAACGAGCCATTTGATTTTCCATCATCGTCCTCTCTGCACAACGCCAACATACACGCCCGCCCTACTGCAAATCACGCCACACTGACGAGAGGTCGTGATCCATATCCTCCCACCTCCCGGCAACAGTAACTCCTGCTCAACGAGCGGTCTATAATCGAAATACAGCCGAAAGCCGACCCAAATTGTTATCGTTACAATTTTATGTACCCCACGGACTACGTATTTTCGAGGGTGCTTCATTTAGTCATTCTTTCGGTCGATCGATTTCATTCGGCGCGGAGAAGAGCTGCTCCCAAGTAACATCTTTTCAGCTTCAATTTCTGTCACCATTCCCGGCGCAACATTCAACGGCACGCACTGACACACCGACCCGTTAAATCCACGAAATTATAGCTTTTGCTGCCGTTGTGCCGATTCATGCTTGGCTGCCGACCCCGGGGGAAGGGGATTCTGTCTCATTTCTTGGCCGGCTACGGAAAGTTCATCCACCGTGGCCATAAATTAATAAAGCAATGGACCAAAACGGAAGCCATTTTCATAAAGGCTCTTCGTCATAATTCACCATTCACTTCTGTGCGCTGTACCGGCGCGGTTCTAGGCTGCAGAGCAGTGCGCTTTGGCATTCAATCTCGGCTCGGTATCATGACATATTGAGAGTAACTTATTTATCGCTCCCCAGATCTGGGAGCTAAGTTAAACGTGGCAAGATTTTGCTGATAAATTTTATCTCATTTTTGTGCATGTTATTTTAAAAAATGGATGCTAAAAACCGAAACATGGTTATAATCGTTTTTCTTATTCAAATATCGATAAATTTAAAAAATTCTACATTTATTTCTTTTGTTCCGGTCCTGCCGACTCTTTTCGGAATTCTGTTAATAATGTTGAAATATATGTAGTAACATACTTTCCACAACAGTATTTGGCAAGAAGATGTTTATCAAAACTCTACAGCGATAGTTACACCTTCGTAAAGGTTATTTGAAAATTCAATGGAGACGCCTGGTCATTGGTAAAATTCTTTAGTATAATGAAGCTTTGCTCACATGGATGTAATATTGTGTGGGAAACTTTAAGCTCATATATAACTATTATTATTATCTATTGTTTTTGCCAAATCTTCTTTACTCTATTGTTTTCTCTTGGTTTTATAAACCATAATTCGATTAAATCAACATTAATGATAAATAATGGAGGCGCATGGTCTTTTACTCATTTTACTCGTTCTGTCAAAGGCAAAAGTCATTTGATGCTTTCGAACAGTATTAAAACTTTTCATAATATCATTTTACCTGTGCCTAGAAACTTTCTCACAATTATGTGTACTTACCATCTTTAACACTTGCAGTGTAGTGAACTATGAACAACAGCAACAGACCGCCCAGCTGGAGTAGCATTGTAGACTCCATAGTGACTGCCGAATAAGTTTATTTTCACTTTTCCTATACCTCAACTGTGTCTCTCACTTGGCCCGAAGCAAACGCTTACCATGCCTAGCGTGTTTTCGGTAGAAATACTTTTTATGCTTATCTATAGCAGATGCCGCCTTCACGTCACAGCTGCTAGCACTTGAGCACTCGATACCTGACGCGCGAAAGTTGTACCTTAAAATGCTTTTAGGAAATGTTTTCTCTCCATTCACTACGCTGACTTCCTTACACTCACA
>CM028125.1:23836356-23847600 GCA_016254315.1 Anopheles parensis
ACTTCAAAAGAAACAAGCGAACGTACGAAAAAAAAGGAACCAAAATATGCAAGCAGCAAAAAAAGGAACCAAACACACTTCAATATACCAGCGCCACGACTACTGAACAACTCGGAAGCAGCAACATCGTGCTGCCAGATACTTTTTGCCCGTAGCGAAAGTTTTCATTGAAAAAATAACTTTCTCTGCCATTCTTCATGCCGATGCACTGCACTGAACTTTTCCAAAGCTCACTGAATCGTACCGTGAACTGCCCGTCTGCTGCCAAATTTTTGTTGTCGATATTCACACGATTTTCAAATCAAATTCAGCCATCTTTTGCCGCCCAGGAGTGATACGCCTCGTTTATCAGCATCATTTTTGGTTGTCTGGACGAAGAAGCCTTGTTAAAGCTTATTTGTCTTGCACGATGCTACCTTATCGATCGATCCAAAGCTACCTGTACTTCATTGTTCAATGTTTCCGATCGTAGGAAAGATAATTTAACAACCCAGCGGCAGATCGTTTCTTACGGTTGTAGATGACTGTTTAATCTACACTCCGGTGTTTGAACCACTAATTTGATGGTTTTTGTGCCATGGTACATTTTGATACTTTTACAATGCTACACCTGACTCCATCTTTTAATGTCATGCTTATTGTAATGAATTTGCAGGTCAGTTTTTATTTTAATTTGAATCGGCATCATCTGAAAATAAGAACAAACATCGTTTTAGTAAGAAAATGTTAACATTCAAATAATATTTCATAATTATGTTACTATCTTAATCTTAAAATTCGTTAAGTAAATGATAAATTTATGTGGTAATAATATGGACACAAAACTTGCTGTATAATGAATGTGCATAAGTGGGACAAACGTAGTTAAAGGACAAAACCCTTAAATACTTTTTGAATGTTGCCTGTGAATAGCTGTTATTCATGAAAAAGGTCTAACGCAGCAAAGCAAAAAAATATCCCAAAGTCTTTGTGATACTAAAATCTCTTTTCGGACTTTTATTTACTCTGGATGGAATTTGATACCGGTCCTATTTTGAGTAGATTGTCACCCCTGGCCTTATGAACCACTGGGCGCCTCCATCGATATTTACAATAATGTTAAATGCACCGTATATTTAAAAAACGAAATGTTTATGCTTTAAAAACCCTTTTTTAATCTTTCAAAGCTATTATTTTCAGTTTTTTTTCGTAGGCAATTCTCTAAAAATCCGTTGCACTATTTAAAAAAATATATGAAAGTAGGCCTAAAACCACACGACATTCATTAGCAACTTTTAACATGGTAGAATAGTTGTGTTTCTTTGGCTCACGGTTAATATACCTGCAAGTCAAACGTTCTACGCAGTGAAAATGTTATAGTAAATTTTACATTTTAATCCACACCAATCTAAAATACAACTAACCACAATGTTTCTGATACATTTAAGCCGCGCTCTCAATCTAAATCCTTTTGTACAATTTGAAACATTTTTCCCGCCACACGCAAACCACGCCTAGCTAGCTTTACTCTGCACCAAAGCAAAAACACCACTCTCAGCGTAAAACGTTCCGTTTTGTTTGACCTGGTTTTAGGCAAACACTAAACCTGCAGTACAAAGATAACAACCAAAAAAAAACGCACAACCATTTTCACGATTAAGTAACCCATGCTTCAGCGAATAAATAACTATCGCGCAAACCGTCACAAAAGGTACATTTCCGCAATCGGTAATAATGGTAATGATTACAAATCGAGCTGCACACCGGCTCCCGGACCGTGCAGTGTTTGACGTGAAAAATATAACGCGCCATAGTCGAGCGCGCGTGAACGGCACCCCTCCATTGTGGTACTGTTCGAAACGGTGCAAAAATTACAGTTCATCCGCCCACCCATTCGCACAAAAGAGCGAAACGCCTGGCACTCGTGTGCGAAGGATACGGTACTTCGTGGGCGAATAACAATAAACACCAACTCAATCACAAACGAAATACCATCCTAAACCGTGGCGTCCGGCATGGCGATACCCAGCAGCACGCGATTAGTAAGCAGCGATAGAGCAAAATTTGTTTCCATTTTTTTTTTTTTTGCTTTTTCTTCTTGATGCTTGTTTTCTACAGTTGCCCTCATTTGCCACCATTTGCTATTGTTCGCCCAGCACAAACAGTGGCCAGTGAGCTTACAATGGCCCTCACGTACCGAGGCAACGATGTGCGCGCTTTTTTTGGCCGCGTTTTGTTTGCCGTGCGTTCGTGAAAACTCATCCAACCCTCCTTGCCAAATGATATTTGCGTTTATTCAGTGTTGGATTTGTAGGGTGTTTTTTTATTTCATGTTTTCTTTTTTATGCCCCCGTGCATACTTCTTTTTTGCAATATATCTTACAGAATATTTATTTAACATTTTATTTAACTCAGGGTATGAAGTTTGCTACCAAACAATTCTATTCTTTTTTATGTTCGTGCAAGTTGACTCAATATTTTAGTAAATTTGTTACAGAAGAATTGTTAATATTAATTAAAAAGAGATACAATCCATATTAACACTAGAACTACCAAGCGTTTTAAGCGTTTTTCGTTCGTGGTTAATTGGTTGGAGAATTTTTTTTGTTTATTCATGTTTCAACTACCTAAGGATTGTACCCCAAAAATTAATTTGATGAAAATGATGGGTTCCACTCAAAATGGCTAGTCCAGTAGTTCTAGTGTTAAACAATGTAAGTACATGAAAAACGTAAAGCATTTAAATAATAATTCAAATGAAATGATCATACTACCCTTTGCAAAATGTTATAATTCTCAAGATAATCCTATAGTCATGTTGTACCATCGACCCCAAGCCTCCACTTTCATCTGAGAATAGCTTTTGCTTCCTGTGGTTAAATTGGAAAACCCTAGCAAACATCTCAATCCGCAAACACTCGAAGTACCGCAAACTGTCATAAATGATTAGATTCAATTACGAACAACCACAATCACCAACTGGTAATGGTTATTGAAACGGTGAAGAAGCGGGGAAGACAAAAAAAGCACAGAACCTTCTCCCACTCGCTGAATGTACACATTGAATTGAAGGATTTGCGGTTGCCGATTCCGCTGCCTTGGTGATTTCAATCACACAAATTTTTGCCCGCGGGACAATATCGTGCACGGGGAAAAATGGGCTGCATTTTCNCAGAACCTTCTCCCACTCGCTGAATGTACACATTGAATTGAAGGATTTGCGGTTGCCGATTCCGCTGCCTTGGTGATTTCAATCACACAAATTTTTGCCCGCGGGACAATATCGTGCACGGGGAAAAATGGGCTGAATTTTCCGACGGAAACCATGCTGACCGGAAAACACGGCAAACATCGAACAACTCGAAATCGAAATCAGCGCAACCCAATGTCCCTTGCGGTAGTGATGTCGCGAGCGTGCGTTTAGCGAAATCTAAATGTATGATCGGTCGGGGAGAAAAAAAAATCCCGATTCCGCTTCTACGATGTTGAACCGTACTTCTTGGCCGTAGCGTTTTGGCGTCCGCCCGCATGGACCACAGCCCACAGCTGGGGCAAAAAGTCGTTTCAAACAACTGGATGCTTTTCGGTAGCAAATCGTTGATTAAAACGCAACTCAACTCATGGTGGTTTGCCGTTTCATTGCAAGCCATCAAAGCTGGTGAGCTGGGATATTGGTTAGCACCCGCCCGTTTACCCCGTTCTTAACGAGCGGGGATGTTAGCAAGAAAGTCGAACGGCTTTGACCACACCGACCAACCAACTACGGCTGAAAGCTACCCAACCGAACTTCGTGAAGTGTGTAGGTCGAATTGCAGCGAGTACGCAGCTGCACGGTGGCGTCAAAGAATGTTTGCCCCCTTCTGAAGCATGGCTAGAAGCATGGCTAGAAGATCGCTAGAAAGAAGAGGGAAAAAAGTACGATCATACTGATGGATGAATGTTGCAGATTTTGATGCAATGGGATGCTGTGTGCTCGTGTATTTTTTTGTGTCTCCCCTTCATAAGTATCTGTGTGTGTACGTCATCCCCAGGAAAACTCCTCAAAGCATCGTTTTGTCATCGTCGATGCTCGAATAAAAGCGAGCTCACTCGGTCGCCGCATACTTTGCCGTACACGCTCGGATAGCCCGGGTCCTGATGCAATGATGATGCAGGTGTTTCCTCTTTTGCTTGTCTCTGCCATCAACCATATGAAAGGCTTAACGTGATAACAAGACCGCCCCATCCAACCATCCGCTTTGCACCGATTGCGAGGCGAAGGTTTAATGAAACATCCCATCCTATTGAATGCGTCGCTACAGTTCCAGCTGGCTGGCTGGCTGGTTGGCTGCAGTGCTGCTGGGGACAGAATTCCGCGGTTTCGCCTTGCGGCCACTCGACGCCAACGAGCACGAAAAACTGTACAAAAATGATGCACAATGGTGGCGCTCGATGCTGTTGGTACCAGTGGTACCATCAAAATAAAAACAAATAGAAGAAACATGCATGAATGGGGTGTGCGGGTGCCGCGGGTTTTTTTTGTGGTTTGGCAAATGCTGCACCATCACCACCGCTCNGCTACAGTTCCAGCTGGCTGGCTGGCTGGTTGGCTGCAGTGCTGCTGGGGACAGAATTCCGCGGTTTCGCCTTGCGGCCACTCGACGCCAACGAGCACGAAAAACTGTACAAAAATGATGCACAATGGTGGCGCTCGATGCTGTTGGTACCAGTGGTACCATCAAAATAAAAACAAATAGAAGAAACATGCATGAATGGGGTGTGCGGGTGCCGCGGGTTTTTTTTGTGGTTTGGCAAATGCTGCACCATCACCACCGCTCACCGCTAACCAATGACCAACTGGAACACCGTCCCGTTTGATGACGGGCCTGGGAAAACGACTGAGACTGACTGGGAGGAGAAAGAAAAGAAAGAAAGGTAGAGAGAGTAAAAAAAACCCAAGCACCCTAAGTGCCACAACGGACGGATACGCCAAAGATTTATGTCAGAATTCGTGCTTCCATTGAGCGGGGATTGAGCATTGTACCGGGTGAGTCTTGGGTGCTGTGTGACAACCGAACCGGAGGTTGACCGGAGGAGAAGCGCTTTGCCGAGATATTTGCTATACAGCACAGTGTGCAACCTGCTTTTGTATCAAATGCGCGCGTCTATGTGTGGGTTGATGCATACGGCTGCTTCAATAGAGCTGCTGGATATTATTTCCTTTTCAGTGTTCATACCAACGATATTCGCGTGCATATAAGCTGCGACCCTATCACATAGCGTTGTGTTCGGAACGGTAAGGGGGAAAACGCAGAGAAGAGTGTGAACACAACTCTTTCGGATAAGGAAACAGCTAAACGCAGAAAGGGACACATTTGGAAAAGAAGTGTACATTCAACACTTCTGGTTGTATGACAGCTGTTATATGACCACATGTTAGTACAGCTTAATGTAGAATTAAGATATTTTATTTTTGATATCTTATCTAACTTGTCAAAAGGACAGTTAACACAGTTAAACAAAAACTTTTTAAACTTCTACAATAAATAAAAAAGTAATTATGCTGCAACAACCATGTACTAAATTGAAATTTTTGTTAAATTATTTTTAATTAAAGTCGGACAATTTACTTAACACGAGAGTAATCTGTACCGCAATATAAAGTACCCACCAACACGTTAAATCCCTAAGTTAAAAAAATCATTTTATCGAAATGGCTACTATATTTCTAATCGGAATATATTTCATTAAAATAGTAATATGTACTACTTCATCACTACAATAGTTTAAAAAAAGGGCTTAAAAGACGATACAAAATTGTCGATTTCAATGTGCATTTCCCAACAGACGCGAAATGAGATCTGTAAATAATGTTTAAATAACATTCCTTAAGCTCTATCCATGTTGATGCACGCCTGACGCATGTCGATAAAAAAACTGAATCGAACAAATGGTATTATATAAACAACAATTTTAATCTAAAAATGGGTTGTTTTATTTGATTAATACAAGCCGTTCGGTCGTACTATAAAACGACCTACTAGTAAGGTTTGATCGCAATTTCAAATTTCTTGATAAAATTTTTGGTGAAAACTAGCTTCACCTTTGAATGCAATCCAGTTATTCAAGTCTCTTTTACGCCGAAATATAAACTCAAGTGTTCAATCACCTTCAAAAGTGATACAATTTCATGAATTCGATTCGATAATACCTAGTTATGGTTGAACTCCGTTTCAAAAACTCATAAATATTTGTTTTCATATCTTCGCAACAACTTGCGTTTCAAACCAACCGTGTTTAAGCCAAAGAATTTTTCTCAACGCTGTAAAATAGAAAGACTTAGACATTAACAAGTTTTTGAGAGTCTTTAAATGCCATTCCGATTTTAAAATAACAAATATCAACCTTTCATAAACGGTGATTTCAAGCCTTCAAAATTAGTCCTTATTGATGCAACCAAATTTATTTGATTTTGATTGAGATTTGATTCTATAATAACAAAAAAAACAAATTATTTAAGTCCGGCTTCTGTTCATATGTACCAGCTTGGTTTATAATTTTTTAGACACTTCATTGAGTGTCAATTGTAGATTGTCCAATCTTATATTACAAAGGATACTTTTAACACACATTACATCGTACATTCAAATTATATTTTTTAGCCGTTTTGTGTACTGCAAAAATTACTTTAAAATATTCATCTTCCAAACATCGGTCCCCATTACGTTTAAAGAGCATCTTCAAAACCTTCAACCGAGCTAGGGCTTTCAACGGCCAAAAACGAGTGACAATTTTATTTCTACCAGTGATTGATGGAAAGAAATGCTCCCCCGCCTCAACCTTCGTTTTTGGTATCTAGCAAACCGCCACAAAACCAAAACCTTGATGGAATCGGATTGGCTTTTTCTATCCTTAAAATGTTTGTTTAGTTTTTTTTCTCTCACTCTCTCTCTCTCCGATGTTTGTTTTCTTTTGTCACTTGTTTTCTTACACTCCTTCGGTGTTCCTTTTGTAGCGATGGTAAGGATTTTTGAGTAGTTTGACCCATTTTCGACCCACTCCAGTGCTACTACTACTTCTAAAGCCATACCCCGATATCGTCCCATTTCCGCCAGGAACAGGATTATTCATACGAAAAGCGGATCGCTAGTGAATGGGAACGAGCGAGACGAATGGGATTACAGCTGACCGTGGGTACGGTTACCCGGAGTGCTCGTTGCTGAGTTGACATCACTAGCCAAATCATCTCATGAACCGGCCGAGACCGTTCCCAGTTTTGCTGGGAAGAGCAACGTCAAAATATAGTGCTAAATTCGGGCTGTCAATTTCATCGTAAAGGATTTTTTCCCTCCCTAAGCTAGGCTTAAATTTGAATCCCAGTGCTGTGCGTTTTTTTTCCATTTCGTACTACTCCTCATCAAATTGTGGCTATCCGTTGTCAGAAGTAGTAGAAATTTGACGAAGGCCAACCTGCCAATGGTCGGATCGGAGCTTTTTTTTCTACCACATGGAAAGTGAAGGTCGTCGGCAAACATGCTCACAGCATCGATGGGCATATCCACCGATGCATAGATACAGTATAAAATGAAGAAATAAAAACATTACACAACAACAGAATAAAACAACAAAAATAAAAACAAAACCCACACCAGAAACTGAAAGAAATATGTTGACTCACTCAATCCTCGCCTTGGGCGAGAGAAACGCCCAAAAATGGCAAGGCATCTGCATGTCATCTGCCTGTTTTGACTGCCGACTGGTGACAGGCCGACTTGAAACAGTGGCGTTTCTCATTTCGCTCTGTACAGTACTCTGGTGATGGGTTTTTTAACCTGTTTTTTGTGTTTTGTATTTTTGGTGATGCTTTTTTTTTCTCTTGCCAACAATTTACCATAAAACCATCCATCTTTTTGCGGTGGACCGAAAAGTACGCGCCGAAATACGAGGCGGTTTCTTTTGTTAGATACGTAAGCATTGTGATTAGAAGCAATGGTTGTTCGGTGGTTCGAGTTTCTTTTTTTTGTTCGGCACAAAAACCACAGGAAACAGTTCCCGGAAAACACTGAAACCCGGCGACACCATAGCTGGTAAATTCGATTGTTTGTAATCCATTTTACAGTTTGTTTCGTTCACTTTCCATTTTTTTTTTAGAAATGTTTTATTGGTATCTTCAGCGAGTCTGTTGACTTGCCAGTGTATTGACTGTTCTACAGCACTCAGTATGGCCGTGTATTGTATTGGTTTTGCCTATGGTTTTATTTCCTTCCCAGCTAACACGGTTACATAGCGAAATACATTCTGCAAATGCGAACTAGTGCAAAATGCTGACACAAAAAAACATCGGCTTCACCAAAGTTTGCTTGCTGAAAGATTTTAAGCCTACAGTCGTGATGACGAAAGTGTATTTCAACAACGAACATAGACAACCAAAGCACCAGGAAAAAAAAACATCCACGAAACCGAAACAATGCCCTTAATCTTAATTAATTAAAAAAGGATCTACCATTAGTGCGTAGTGCCGTTACATCAGAGTTACATTTTTTTACCATTAAAACACACCGCGGTGAGGGCTCTATTGTTTAGGGCTCTGGATGCGGTAAGCGGAAGAAGAAAAAAAACTATACACCAGAAAATAGGTTCACTTGTGAGTGGAACATGATTTCATTACATAACGAAATTGTTTTACTCGTTTTGTTGCTTTTTTCTGCCTTGTAACGTGCAAAAGTGCTCCTTAATTGTGTTCTATTCCAAAGTAACGTGTAATCGAATTGAAAAGCTTTGTTCGGAGGTTTTTTTTTTGTCTCTTCGTTTCATTACAAACTTTCATAGGATTAGCTATTTTACGAATGTTTGGCATTATGAAAACCATTCGAATTGTACGATGTTACCACATAATTATTTCCCTTAAGGGATGCTGTCATTGCTCGTTTTGATAAAAATAGTGCTTAAGATGTTGGTAATACTGGACTAGATTTAGAAGGATATTTCTCTTAAATTCATTCTTCTGATAAAGTTCTTAGAGTCTAATTTTATCTCCAAGCAGAGTCGAGATGGTACTATTATTATAAAAATTATTTATTACATTAGAAATTTTTGTAAAGTATGCCACCAATGAGAAAGACGCTTAGCAAATTGAGCCTAGGTTTGAAATCCACAACTTTCTAACCTCTTACTATAAAAAGGTAAACAAAATTACTAATGCAAAGGCATAGTTTGTATGAAATTTTCTAAGTATTGTTTGCTGATACAAAAACTCTGGGTTGTGAATGAAGTATATACAACAACTCGTCATTGTGACATCATGATATAGCAATACCTTTCGGAGTTCTTTATTATCATTGTATTGAATTGATGTCATTCAGCAAGTATTGCCCACACAACATGCACAAATATAAATATAAATCTGAGCTAGAAGTCCTAGAGGTGGACAATGAAGGATCATCGAACTAATTTTTATAAGAACAATCGTCATCTTAACATCAACTTCAGAACCTAGTTAGTTACAAGATTTCATGAGTTGTTAAGGAAGTATTTAATAGTTAAAACAGTCTGGTCATAGCAATTGCTCAGTTCGAATAGTTTTACCGAAAGCTAAGCTCTGTGTAGAATCGAGGCACACACTATGGAATATACATTATGCCGTCATTCTTCTGTGACTGGGACTTCATATGACTGTCAAAAGTGTTTTCAGACGTTTTTGAGATCGGTTGACTCTCAATTAGATATGACGAAAAGCTCAACAACTTCAAATTTCGACTGAATGCAGTATTAAGGCTAATTAAGCGAAACTCAAACCTTTCAATTAAAAACGTGACTTAAAAGATCACAACGTAGAATTTTTTTTGATAAATCGTGAAGAATGTGACAAAGAAAATGAAAACCACAAGCCTCGTAGAGGAAAATATAAAAGCTGCACAACAAATTGCTCAACTGACAACGTCAAACTAGATTTCAAACAGCGTCCCTGTCTTCAAAATACTCTCTCTCGTGTTGGCTTATCGAACTCTAATGTCAAATCAGCAGTTTTTGGCTTATTACACTTATTTTTACCGGATAGTCAGTTCTTGCTACGGGGAGACGGTCCGGATGGGATTTGATACCCGTTCCTGCGGAGTGGCACCGAAGCCGTTTATCACATGAACCACCGGGCCGCTTCCGTTGTGATCCGGTGGTATATGTATAATCTACACCTTTAGAATTATATCACACTGAATTGCTTTTGAGAAGTCTTCAAAGAGTTCACCAGAAAAAGATAGTCAAAGTATATTGCGCTACACAATCGCTTAACTAAAGAGCGTGTAAGAGAGCTCTCTGGTCTATTTACCTTGAGCTAAAATCGATATAGTTTCTTCATGATTTATGAAAAATTATCCTCTTGATCAGAGCATCAATGGATCTAAAATTGTCCGTCTAATTTTAGAATTCAAAAGTACCATAGGCTCCTTAAAAATTTACGAAGTACCTTAAGGCTTAATTTTAAGCCGCCATTCTCCAGTGTTGGATATGCGGAATTGCACGTTACAGAGCAATTAATTTATTTATTTATTTTTTTAAACTGTAAATACTTATCTGTAATGATTTCCTAGAATCCTGGATAAAGCTTAGAAGAAGCGTTTCTAGAGAAGAATTTGCTAATGATGTTAGCCTACAGATTTGCTGATTTTTTTTCCATCGCTGTTGTTCTAATTTCCCGGAAGGAAAATATAACCTTAAGCTGTGAGCTTCGCGTAGTTTAAGATGCACAAACAACCACCGAATAGCGTTCTCCGTAAACCATTACATTACCCACTACACCTATCTAAAAACGCAAAACGTAATCAAATGCCACGAGTTCGTCGATAGCAATCGAAGCTTTTCGGTACGCCCACACACCCATGTGCAGCGGCACTTTGATCCGGGTCGGAAAAGCGTTAATTTGCCGCAGTAAGCTTATAGCCCTCTCTCGACCAAAAACCCATGTCCCACGCCTGTCCTTGCCCACCCACAAAAACCCGCCTTCCGTTGACTTTTCTTAATTCAGCAACCGACGCCCAGCATCATTAAACAACTTTCTCCCAAGCTGCTGGGCAAACGTAACCCAGAGGGTTTGTTACCAACAGCAGCCGTGGTCCCGTTCGGTATAAATCAATTTGACACCGCAAAGGTTCCGAGGGCACCGTCTGCCCGTGTTGCGATAGTTTTTCGGTGGACCGAAATTTCACCACAAATATTTATCTTGATCAACAGTTTCGGAACAGAGTTTTTGGGGGACAAACCTGGTAGAGGGTGGTTCTGCAATGGTTCTGG
>CM028125.1:23854840-23865355 GCA_016254315.1 Anopheles parensis
TGCCAACGTGAGATGATTAACGGAAGTGCTGGATTATGCCTTCACGTCACAAGAGGAATAAAACCGAGCTCATTGTGAAGGTTTTAAAAAACGGAGGACGGGGGTGGCAAACAAGGAGCAGCGCGCAAAACCGCTCAAGAAGATAACGATTTCTACGAAAATGATGTGCTGCGCACAAAATATCATCCGTGCTGTGTGTAATGTTTTTGGGCGAAACATCATTACCAACAAAGCACGGGCCAGATCAGACAGAACAGAACTTTATACCAAACGCTCAAGGCTAGTTTGGGGAAGTTTTCTTTTTGCCTTTTTCTCCCATCTTACAGAAAATACTTTTTTTTTCCGCACTGAATGTGAAAGCTCGATTTAATCAACGTTTCGCTATCATTTGCTACAGAGCACCCATTCAAGGTGTAGCTAGAAGCCGAGGTGATCCTCGGTACTCTGATCGGTGCGTTAAACTGTCACAAGGGAAGGAAAAACGTTTCCACCAGCATGTTTCGCACCTCGCCCTATGTAGCGTTTTCTTTTTTTACATTAAAACAGACAACAACAAAAATATGTGCCAATCAAATGGGAAAACATCAAGCCTACACACGGCCCGCTAAGCCACCGTGCTAAGGCACAAGAAGATAAAGTACACAGATCAGCAGCCATACACAGCTGCCAGAAGTCGGAATGCGGATAAAAAAAAGGAAGGGCAAGCATATCAACGCCATTCCATTCCGCGCCCATCAGCTTGCAAAACCCCACCGAACCGAACGATTTACCGAGTCAAGTTTGGCCAGTTTCTTGGGAAGGAAATTAAATGAAAACCATCCCGCGTCTAAAGCGTCGCGTTATTTCACGAATAGACGGTTTGGTACGCTCTCGGTGTAAGACAAGCGAAAAGAAAGCAAGAAAGTTTAGCCCACCCGTCCAAGTACACCTATCCATGCCGGTTCGCAACTCCCTTTAAATTCTTCTTCAAACCCACCATCCCACCTCCAAAAAAAGCTTTCCTTTTTGGGGCAAAAAGGGGCCCGGTGAAAATGGCAAACGCTTTTGATGATGCTTTTCCTTAACGAAATTCCTCACTAAACAACAAAAGCAAAACAAACCCCCCCAAAAAAAAAATCAACACACACACACACATATTGCGCGAAAATTGAGACTCCATTGGGGACTTTTCGCTTCATTCTTCAGCCCCTTTCAAGGACGCTCTTGGCGCTTATTGGTGATGGTGGTCGGTGCTAAACAGAAACAATCTCGCGAAAACACGCACCAAAAACTCGACTCACAGTGGGTGTGAGAGAAGCCATCGGAGCGGAGAGACCGAGCGAGCGAGAGGAAGAGGAAAAGGCGCGCAGAAGGGAAGAAGAAAAGTGCACCGCCAAAAGTAATGATGGCGGTAAATTTTAAAAGCATCATTTTCTTGCCACCGACAACAACAAACGCACATTTTCCCATCTTTGGCGTTTGCTTTGAGGGTGGTTCTTTTTTTTGGTTGTTGGGGCATTCTTCTCCGCTCCGGATGCCACCAGGAGCCTCCACAACGACAGCAACCAAATGGCCAGCTAGCAGGTGAACCGGGAACGTTATTTGATGGAGACAAAGTTTTTATCACGTCTGTTGCGTTGTTTTACACCCACGCTTGATGGCCGTTGGTGTGTGGATTTCCTTGCGCCGGAAGGAAATGTGATGTTCCGTCCATCCACACCACCCCCAACCCGGGGTGGACTCTCTCCTGCTGTGTGTATGTATGTGATTAGTTTAGCTTTGGTGAGATGGAGCAAGTTTTTTTTTACATCGATTTCCGTACATTCCGTACTGTCCAAGCATCCTGTTGCAATTAGGATGAAATGAAAAAAAAAAAGCTTCAGCAGCACTTTTTTCCCCCGAACAATAGGGAAAAGCTACAAAGAAACGTACCACAGGTACCGGGTATGAAATGCATTCATCAACAGCAAAACCCTCCCCCATTTGCGATGGCTGCTGCCAGCGCCGAACATCAGCGTGTACCATTAAAAATTAATTAAACACTGTCATCGCGCCGTTGCAACATTTTTCATTGTACCGCGTGCAGGTGGTACGTCACCGTGCCTACCCACCCCGACCGAGAAGGACTTTAATTTGAATGAAAGTTCGCTTTTTTTTCTTCTTTGCTTCAAGCCGTTGTTGATTTTTTCGCGGTTTTCTCCCCACCATGACAGTTATAATGTGGGACAGAGTAACGAGATACAGTTGACTGGAACGCACCAAAAAAAATGAGCGCCAATTGTTCATTGTTCGCTTTACAAGCAAAAACCCTCCACATTGAAACTGAGCTAAGCGTAAGTAGCTTACAACTGAAACTATCAAGCGTTTTAAGCATTTTGTATTGGTGGTGATTTTTAATTTGTTTTCACCAGCTCTCAAGATTTAATTTTTGTTTTACAAATTGTTCCATGGAAAAGATGTGTAAAAGATACAAAATAATTGATAACCTTCAAAAATTAATGGGATTAGAAAAAAATCTAAACTTAATCAAAAGACTGACTCAGTTCTTCTCTTGGTTTGTTAACCTTTGCTTGAAAGCGTGTTATCAATTAAATAATCAATTAAACACAGAAAACAGAATAACTAATTCACCCCAACAAAAGAAAAACTATTGCTAACGAGCAATAGAACTTTTGAATTGTTACCTCCTCTAGGATGGGTTCTGTACCTCATTTTTCCCCCTTTTGCTTTTTTCATACTTCACTGCATACCGAAGCACGGTACACACGGGCCACTAAATTTATTTTCGTTTCTATTGCACATTGCAAAACCTTCACACTCCGAAAAACACTTTCCATCTCTTTGATCCTTTCACTATAGATGTGTTGCAAATTTTTCTTTTTTACACCATTTTTAACTTTTCAATTTCCACTTGGCTTACTTACACACAAGCACACGATCAACACATGAACACACTTTCACTAACGTTTGCTGGAAAAATGCAAAGAGAGATGGTGAGAAAAAAAAACGTAATTGAACAACAACATGGTTTATTTCGCCATTCTTCTTTTGCCTTCCCGTTGATAAACTTTCACCATGATAAAGTTATGCGGGAAAGTGGTATATGTATTTTCTTTCTTTTTTTTGTTGCTGTGGCCACTTTTATCCACTGTAAAACCACTGACTACACTATCGTTTCTAACGATGGTTCCATAAGCTAAACGGTTGCAAACACTCACACAAGCACTCACACGCATGATGGCTAACCAACGGGGTAGATCCGCGAAAGCTTTGGTGATGGTTTGCGAACTTTTCGATGCGGCTAACGATGGCCCTTGTATGGCTACACAACCGTGTGCATAGCACTGCCTATCTATCGGTGGTTTGATTCACTGGTGAATTCTCCGTTACCATCCTTTTAAACGTTTCATGGTTTTAATATTGCTACAAGCATACGAAACGAAACAAAAAGAAAAAGGTCCTGAAACTCACTGGAGATATTTAGAAGAATGATTTGTTGTTTTTTTTTGCTTTCTTCTTGGTGGTCACTATTTTGTTCCACACAGCTAAAAGGAACGCACGATCGAATGCACATTTGCTGTGTTGCTGTGCTGAATACGATTTATCTCACCCCAAACCAAACACGACCTGGGCTTAGTGTACCAGCTACCAGGCCCAATTATCCTTCGCTCAACGATCGGTTTGAAGTGGCATACGAGTGGGTGATAATAAATTAATGCTTTTCAACATAATCCATCGGATGGGTGGGAAGTTCGTCCACTTCACCACGCAAAGAGGGTCGTCGTAACTTCTTGTTTCACCTTTTTCGCTCGGTTCCAGGGGCATCTCCACGGAGCATGAACACTCGTGCAACTGCAGTTTGTGCAAAACGCTTCCGCAATAGTAGCTTCTACGGCTTAACCATCGACAATCACTCGCTATCATGAGGCATTTCGATGCGATACCACAGAACAGCTCTAGCCATCGACGATAGTTTCTAACCGATCTAACTGCAACAGTGACCGGCGTTCAGGCGAGCACCAGCTGGTAATCCAGCGGCACCAGCACGGACTTTTATCGTTGACCCTTTTTCGTTCACGCAGGATGGCTTTTGCAAACAGTCTACGCAAGCGAAAAACACACCACAGTCAACACACGATTTACACGCGGCACCGAAACGCACGTACGATTGCCGTGGCTTTGGTGGATCTGTGTCGTTGACTATCCGTCCGGATGCTAATACGAATGACTGGATCGGTTACCGTTCCCGGCGTGAGTGGGTGTGGGGAGGCACACACACTTGACAGACAGCTTCTTCCCATCGTACGTAGCACAGCATCCTTTTTGGGTCGTGTGACGACGTACGGACGTTTCTTTCTCGAAAAGACCACAACATAACGCTCATAACAAGAGTGATGGAATTCCGCATAGGAATTCAACTACCACACACACCAGCACACAAGCGCACCCCCCCATTTCTCACTCCCTTTCTTACCCGAAGTGCACACAACTTCCGACACATGGATCGGGTTTGGGGATTGTGTTGGCCGATCGGGCATTCCCGCTCACCTGTCAACACTGAACACCCGCGGACATATCGAACTAAGGGTTACGCGCCCCATCATCATCTCGCGCGGAAGATGACCTCCGTAGCACAACATGCACCCATGTAAGGGCGGTGGCAAGGGTGATGATAACTTCCGGCCAAAACGGTTAGCAGGACCGAATTTCACTCCACCCCAAATGAAGAAGGAACAAAAAAAGTGCAAGAAAGTATCTCGAACCGCGCCGTTAGTACCACCGTGTCCCGGGTACGGTAAGCCAAACGTGTGCCCAAAAACGTCTGTCGAACGAAGGCGTCACACCGAAACTAAGGTATCGGGCCAAACTTTACCGTTCGGAGCGGCCAGGCTCACCTACCGACTGTCACGAGGGTTGAAAAACGATGCATTTTTCCGTTGTCCGGTCACTCACGCTCCCACGGACTTATCGCTCCGAGATAATCGCTCCGGTCCGGTGAGTGGTGAAGCATTTTCTTCTCTTAGCTCAACAGTACAGTTTGCAATGTCCTTGCCCTTGCGTCACGGATAACAAACTTTCTCGATGTAGTCGTAGAAAACAGAGAGATAGAGAGAGATTTTTTCTTCTCAATTATTTTCCACCCATACTGGCACTCACCATGGACCTGGGGGCTGCAAACTGGGTAGCCTCGGTTTTCTGCCGTGCCCTTCGGTGAGTGACTGGATGGAGCATGCGCTGTTGCGTTCGAGGGGCAGAAAACCTCCCTCCCAGTTGGCTCACCGGCTGTCAATGGGAACCGATGAAAGGCGCCAGACCACACAAATGCCAGAAATGGTTGTTTGGTGCCCTCTGGCCGTCAAAATGTGTACCAAGAAACGTCTTGTTCGAACGCACACTTTCTTAGAAGATATACTTATATGTTTTTTTAAACTTCTAGAAAGGTAGAAAAAAGACTTTTTTTTTGCTCGGTTAGAAGGGCCTGGCCGTATCAAGACTTATTTTACCACGTAGCAGGATAGTCAGTCATGCTACGGGGGGACGGTCCGTATGGGATTTGAACCCGGTCCGGCCGTGTGGACAGGCGCCGTTTTTCACATGCACCGCCAAGCCGCTCTAATAGAAAAAAAAGTAGAAAAAAGACTTCAATGCATAAAATTTTCTAACAATGATTCAGTTGGGAACATTGAGATTTTTTAACAAATTTTTGTTCAACCCCATTTATCACACCTCTACACGTCTGCATGATGAAGAGCAAATATTTTACTTGGTTAACCTTTCCATTCTCGATCCATTGTCCAGCACACAAGAAAAGCCCTCCCAACATTCCCACGGACTGATGGAAATGTAGGAACATTCTGACCAAATGTAAAACGTGCTAATTCAGTCCCGCTTTTCCCTTCATTATTCATCACTACTTGTTTACACAAAAGACTTGACAAAATGTTGAAAGCTACCAACGTGAAACACCACCCACAACCCCTTAAGTGGTGCCTTTTCACTGCCACAATCTCGGGCACGCTTTCTTGGAATGTTGTACGTATATCCTTTTGGTAGCGAAACCGCCCCCTCGGTAGGCAGCAAACTGGCTGTGTGAGAGCCTTGTGCGTGCCCGGTTGTATAGCTAGGTGAAAAGTTAAAACAAAGCTTTAAACATTAACGCCAATCCCGTAATGGCCCAGGTGTGACCCACGTCGAGTGGGTGGCAAGCCCGGGTTCTATTGTGGCCGCTTGCCGCTCGTTTCGCACACACTGGCAACAGCGTACCGTGTTGTTGGTTTCGGGTGAATTTCATAAATCTTTAATGCTTCATTGCTTGACGCACGCAGTGTTGAAACAAATGGTACATACTTTAAAAAATAATGCTTGATGTCCGCTGGATTAGCAAAACAAAAAAGGAAAACACAACATCAAATCCAATGGTAATTGTTTCACACACAAAAAAAAACAAAGGATCTTCTTGTGGGATGTGACAGAATACAGAACAATACACCGGCCTAAGACTTTTCCTTTCACGGTCCGCCTAGCGCTACTGTTTTGCATTAACTTCGTGAAACTTTTTCGACCCTGAACTACCAATTTGGTGCACTTTAATTCCACATGGTGAGAAAAACAACACAAAAAGGCACCAAAGTCGTTTGGTTGCGTCTCTGTTGCTCGTGCAACAGCAGCCGTTGGGCGGTCAGGAGATTGGGTTGGAAAAAATAGAAACACAACGGTACGGTACGGTTGCGGTATCGCTACCGTCAGGTTGTGGTAGAAAATGCGAGAAAATGGTAAGGGGGAAAAAAACTAAAAACACGCAGCAAGATACAGCAAATGAGAAAAAAATGAAACACATGGCCCCGGCCAATGCTGCCAGTAACAGTCGACGGTAACGTATCTGCGAGCGTTTTGCAAGATACGGGCAATAAATGGCAATATAATTGTTTCCAAAATAAACAGAATTCTGGACGGTGGTTGTAAAAGCTGGCCACCAAAATGAAGGCCCACCTGTGTGATACATGCGGCACGGTTGATGAAGACATTAGGAGCATTTTCACACAATCTTTCAAGGGTCGATAAACAATTGTTCTTCATCACACATTGTTGTGGATAGTAAATAGCACTCTGAATGAAACAAACAACTTGAATTGACACTTCAATTAAATCAAATTAATTTCAAATTCAATGGCTTATTTACCACAGAAATATCGTTTGCTTAAACAAAGCTTACAGTAAGCTGTAAGTTGCGCATTTACATAATATTCAAATTCTANTGGATAGTAAATAGCACTCTGAATGAAACAAACAACTTGAATTGACACTTCAATTAAATCAAATTAATTTCAAATTCAATGGCTTATTTACCACAGAAATATCGTTTGCTTAAACAAAGCTTACAGTAAGCTGTAAGTTGCGCATTTACATAATATTCAAATTCTATTAAAATAATTAGTTCATCAGTCAGTTGTAACCACAAATGCAAAAGCATTGTTGAATTCGCAGAAAACGAAAGAATTTACAATGCTGAGTAAATCGTGTGGTATCTGTAACGTAAACAGTAGTTGTATTTATTTAAGCTTATTATCGGTCGGATGAAGACACTTCAAAGATTATTGATAGATTATTGAATCAATCATTTTATTCCATTGAACATGAGTATTACATTACTCATCGTGTTATTTTAACGCAACTATGAACCTCAGTTTTTCAAACAAATATTACGACTTTCAATTGATTTTCCAATGCTTCATTAAACTTAAACAATACAATGATTTGATAGTAGGTAGATTTTGTATCGCCATAAGTCATTTATAAACATAATAACAGAATGGTATTAAAATAAAGTTGAATGTGCTGCATACCCTAGTCCACCAAAGTACGGTTCGCGAGTGGTATACAATTTCATGTGTGGTTCTTCGGTGAAAAATGTTCATCTGAAGCTGTTTTTTTTTAATTTTCCACAGAATTGCTGCTTCCTTTGAACGATGTTGATGTCCATATGTATGAGAACAATCAAAAGATATGGAAAAATAGTAAAATGTTGCTTGAAAACAAAGGAAATTGGAAATCCTTCTAACCATGATTCGATTGTCCGTTTCGGTTAATATTAGTTGGTAGCATAAAGCTACTTAAAAGTTTGTAACTCCTCAATACTTTTGTTAAGTATGAAATAGTTTTGTTAATATTTATAAAGAAGTTTATATTTTGGAAAAGAATGGTATTTTAAGCCATTTTGCTCAAATAAAAGTTTATGATTTTGAATGTTTTTTTTTGTTGCTTCTTAAGAACGGCCTGGCCGTATCAAGACTTATTTTACCACGTGGCAGGATACTCGGTCCATGCTACCGGCTGACGATCTGGATGGGATTTGAAAGCCAGTCTTTTCGTGTGGACCGGCGACGCTTATCACAAACACCGCTCCTTTTGTTTGTTTTAAATGTAACATAATTCCAAAACATTAAAACATCTTTATAAAAAAATCACAACCCAATCTTCCTTCCCAAAAGTTCCAAAAAACGTGTGATAGAGCGTTTTTTCGTTACAAATTTGCTACGCACGTATTCCATCATGCAGCAAAGTTTACCAAAAAACCTACCACAATTAATATTTGCCAAAGAGAAATAATAATTAAATTCCATTCGAACAGCATACGGACGTGATTGGTACTCGCATCTACAGTAAATCCTTCCAGCATTAAAACAATGTGGAATCCCATTTATAAAGCCCACACCATCGTAATCCCGTCCCAAAACATTGTTTGACTGGAAGCCAAGGTTGCTAGCGCAAGGTGACTTTTAAAATAAGTCGCTGCCACCAAAGCCTATCAGGGATGAAGCGGCTTCATTAGCGGATGACGTATTAATGCTGCCGTTTTTATCACAGCTTCAAATTATGCCCTCTGTTTTCCCGTACAGGCGGCAGTAGCGTTTCGATGCTGAACAAAACAAGAAAATCGAAACAGACACAAGCGTGAGAAAAACAAACATTACAGCGTGCCAATTCATCTCGACCGATATTGGGTAGCGAAATGGTGGGTAGGCCAAAAAAAAATACTTCCCCCCCCAAAAAAAAAGGAACTCACACACACCCACATCCACACAATATTTGCTTCTGCTTACGTTCATTCCGTTTTTCATACGATGGCCAAGTTTCGCTGTCATCGCGCAAATTTTCCCGCCAATTCCGGAAGGATGGATTAACGATTCCCATCCAGCGGCCGGGTTCCATCGGTTCCATCGGCCCGTTGCCCTTGTCTAGGGTGTCTTATTTGTCGAAAGCATCTACAACACACCCGTGCGTTACAGTCCGGAACCTTTATACCATTGCCATGCCTGCGCTCAAGTGCATGTGATTCGTGTGATTAATGATGATTTATGATGGTAGTAATTATTGTATTTGTGATTAAGTGTTAATTATTTTTCATAAGCCTTTCGGTGCGTTCGCAGCAAAAGGAAAAATTCGGTTTTTACCAGCACCCGAACGGGGGATTTCCTTTTTTCCAATTGGGTTTGGTTTTTGTATGCACTCTACCACAATGACTTATGTTTTCCGTTAGTCATTCGAAGGCACTAATGACTCGACGAATGGATGAATCTCCTTTTTTTTGTTTGCTTGTTGGTTTGAAATTCGAGATAGATCTAAGCAGATAGATTGATGTTTAACCAACGGCAAGAAGCATCTTTGTTTTTACTCCATTGGCAGTGATGTGTGCCAAATTATTTTTCTCTAGCATAAAATTTCAATTAATTGAAAAAACACTCATTAAAAACACAGCAAAAAAATTGAATCAACTAATGGAAAATTACTGATTTTTAGACATTATTTAAAACAAACAAAAAAGCGATTCTTAGCAAACATTATGCGAGTTAAATACTTTTCCCTTCTGGCATGGTTTCACCACATCACCACATAATAATGCACATATCCCCGTAACGTAACACAACATCATCAGCATAATAACTGCCATCAGCATCGCCATGCGTCATGAAAACCATCCACTCGAAACCATCGGGCTCAATCAAATTCTCAGCAAAATTTAGCTATTTCGTTTCGCCGCTGATAAAAAAAAGGGTACAAGCGCACACGGTGATGGACCTAATGAAGAGAAGAAACTCAATGCTTATCAACAGGCAGCAACATGATCAACACCAAACACCACAGCAGAACCGCAAAATCAAACATCGTCCCAATCACCACCAGGTGTCTGCGGCCGACAAACAACCCACGTTTTCCCTTACGGAGCAGACACTGACTGCCGGGCAGGGCTGTTCGAGCGAACTGAGCGAACTGGTTGAAGAGGCGCGAAGCTAAGCAAAAAAAGGGAAGGAGAGCAAAACCGATGCCAACCTTAATATGGGATGCGCTGGTACGAGCAATCGCCGGCGATATCCTGAGTTGTAGAAGCAACCAGGGCAAAAAGCCCGGCCCCTCCAAGCACACACACACACACACAGAGCCTTACAGAACAACCCTGTAAAGAAGTTGGGCAAAAATAACAAAATGCCCGGAAAACATTTCCAAGAAAGTGATAAGGATCTCCAATTTTCAGTTCTG
>CM028125.1:23870140-23910418 GCA_016254315.1 Anopheles parensis
CCGCTTCTCATCAAACGCCAGCAAAACGTTCCATCCATCCAAGGATAATGATAGCGACGCGTTAAAATTCAACTACCTTTCACAACGTCACGATGGCAACCTCGTGGCAGCTTCGTAAACTTAATTATCCTTGCAAGCATGTGCGGCCCATCATGAAGTAGCGTCGATGTGGCTTGAGAAGAGTCACCCTTAAAGAACCCTAGCTATTGCTGCTGTGTACGCTCTCTACGGAGGCCAATAAAAGGGAAAAGACTGCCGACAATTCGTAGTCCTTGGTTTGGTTCGAGTGACCTAATATATTTTCCCTTTCAAATTAACTTCCCTGCCCGACCTAATCTTTCGAGACGACAAACGCGTTGGTACCTAATTTAAGTACATATTAAATACGAATGAAGAATTTTCAACTCATTCATGATGCTACTCTTTTTTGTGTGGATGGTTTTTTTATTTACCATTTCTGTTTCGTTGGGTTTTTGGGCCGGTTTTGACAAATGTACGTCATATTTCCATACTGTTTGCGAGGACGGCCTTACTACCGTCAAACATGGTGATAATTTGCATCAACATTCTCGTTCAGCGTCTTCTGCGAAAATCTTGAAGTGTCGCTCATTATGGCTTTACCTTGGGCAAGGTAAACCACCACACGGGCTGTAACTTCTTTACATCTCAGAATGGAAACGTTTTTGGAACCACACCATCCTGGCATTAACATGCTCATCGTCTCGCTTCGCACTTCATCCAGCCAACCTTCGTTTGCAACAATAACTCAGTGGTGGTCCCATCTTTAACCAGAGAAGAATAAAAAAAAAACTGTGCAAAAGACGTTACGTACTAATGCCGATTATGGTATGAAAATGGAGAGTAATTTGGGAAGTTTTGCTGTGCGAAAACGATAACGATAATCTTTCGCCAGTGCGACCACCGCACGCGGACGCAAAAAGGGAGTCCTAAGACTCGGGAAGGTATATGGTAGTGCCCTTTTTGAACGGCGCAACCCGACCGGCATGACCAATTAGAGAGGATTTTCTTATGTCATCGGATTGGCCGCCCAATCCACACCCGTCGGTGCCGCACTTCGGACGACCTTAATCCCGCACAATCCCGCAGCGCGAACGTTTCGGTGCTGCTCGAAACGAATAACACGCAACATGAAACGTGCCTCGGTTTGCAAGGTTCCACCAAGCCTTTCAACCATCCAATGGAGGTAAGCTTTTCAAGACCACTCGAAAAGCATCGAGCGAACGTCAACGGTGCACCACGGAACTGCCGGCGCGCCGGCTTACGGAGAAAAGCTAATGCTTCGTTTCCCCCCGGGGAACAGTGCGAAGGATATAAATGTGTATACCTCCACATCATGCCGCGTACGCAAGTTACGTCCGAAGGGATTGAACAGACCGGCCCTTGCGGAACAGTCCTCACCGGGGAATAAAGTCAGTCCACCGCGAACCAGGGAAACCAGTCGTCAACGCCTCGACGGTGTCACCGCGAAATGTACACACGAATTTTGTTCTGATATTTTGCTTCAGCCTTAGCTTGCACCAGGCGTTTGACAAAGCAGCTTCCCACCGGTAAACCTCTGTTCCATCCGGTAGGGAAAATATATATACACACAACCGCACCAAGATACGGCTCCAGTTCCGGATATTGAATGTCAGCAGAAGCTAAAAGCTAATGCACCACAAAATGCAACCGACGCTAACGAAGGACAATCGGATTCACTGGCTGACGATGGTCGGAAGCAACCAGTTGAGCACTTTCGGATTAGGGTCGTATCTCGCAAACGGGATCACTCACGGGTGCGTCATGATGGTTGAGGTTTGAGAGACACCCGGAAACTGTAACCGCCTAAGCGTTAACGGTTGGCAAGCGACTTTTGCTGATGCTGGCTTTAATTTGCATTTTTGTCTATATCTTTCTTGTGAAACAAAGGTTTTTGCGATTAAAATGAAAGCAAAGAAATGTGACGGAATTTAAACCTTTTAAATGGACCTTAGCATTTCAAATGATAAATAACTTAATCTTTATCAGTGAAGATGCTGTAAGGATCATTTAATTCGCTCACTAAATGATCGATCAACAGAGCGAAAAAGCTGCAATTATTCAAAAAACCAAACGAAAATTAAAATCCGCGAAACTTATATTTCACTATCTCTGAAAAAAGAATATTGAAGCCCAAGGTTACTACATACACAACATAGCTTAAATAAAAAAGATTTACTGTAATAAGCCAGTTAGTTGGGCATTTATGGGCTTGGCATCATAAAATACGCATAATTTGCTTGGATTTTTGACATGTATTGTAACTGGATAAAAGTTGTTACTTACACTAAATTTCTTAACAATCTTCTTCTGTTTGGTATTAAAACATACAAGGAATTTGTGAGACACATGACAATCAGTACAGCAAAAATTTGTCAACCTTTGAAAACATTGACAAAATTCAAAAATTAAGCTTAGAACATTTCAAAATCTTATATTTGGCTCTTTATCTTGCATACTTTAGTGATCGTCAATACTGGACACCGGATATTATCGTACTACGTCCACTTTAGCTTTCCGCTTAGGTGCACCATTAATTCTGCACCTCGTGTATGAATTCATTATGTACCACAATTTGCTTTTTTCACCCTCTTTCTTTCTCTCTCTCTCTCTCACTCGTTTGTCCAAAAATCCCAGCAGCTCAGCTACTTGATCCAGGTATCTTATCCCGCTGGTTCCGATATGCAGGACAACTTCATGTCCTGCGGTCCACCGGTAAGGTACTGACGGCCAATTGTGCAACATCTTTTCGAACGACGTGCCAACGTCACTGCACTGTGGGAGCAGTTTTAGAAAAATTCATTATCATAATCTTCTTAGGATCAAAACTTTTCCAATATCCGGTGCAAGCAAAATCCGATTATCACTTCTGCGTCCACGCCAAAGTGCAACCTCGGACAGGAGTCTCGCTCTCCTCTTTTCTTCCCTTTCCAGATAGCCGTGCGCAAAATGAGTCGAAGAAAAATCATAATAAAAACTCGGTGGTGAAAGTTTATCTTCGATGGGAAATCAATTTAAGCCCAACTGTATGAATTATCGACAAGATCGAGCAATCATTCACTGTCCACTGGCAGAATGATATAGAATGAAGCGAAAGGTAATGGACGTCATCAGTCAGAGTTTTTTCCCTCCTTGTTTTTAAAATCGGAAGGATGCAACGAGTGCAATCCGGTGCGACGATGGGTGAAACTTTTATTTTACTTTTAACTGCACAAGTAACACAATTGTTTGTTCTCCGATGTGTCAAACTTTGCTGCTTCATGTTTGTCCCGTCCTCCGTTTAGTTTCGCATTACTTCGTACAAATATCGTGCGAGTCTGCAATAATGATGCTTCGAAGGGAAGAAACACCGAACAACTTTTTGCTTTAAATGACATTTTAATTGAAGAAAAGAAACAATTGATTTTAAAACACCGATGAGATATTCAAAACAAAAAAGGTTAATTTAAAACAATAAACGTCACTTTAGCACATTTTACCATTGTTACCGCAGCTCATAACATTCTTTTTTTATTTACTAAGCATATTTACATATTTACTCTAAAATATGTTATAAAAAATATCTTCCAGGAATTCAAAATATATATTTTACTTACATGTAATATTCGTGTTTATTTAAAAATAACACAAATATTTATTTTAAAAACATTAAGTTAATTTTTGTTTTATTTAACTTATTATTTATTTTACTTACACTTTTCTCGAATTGAGATTTTTATAAATCAACTACACGTTACACACTATAAGAAAAAGAAAGACCAAAAACGTTGGCAAACAATTTTTATTTTCACAAAACATATTTTTGCTTTATCAAAACATTATGTTATTATCCACGATTATTCCATGAAAAATAAATACAACTCTCTACTAACAACCTAACAGACAGACCTCCTCCACGAGAACATGTTGTTATCCTCCGGGGCACCTGAATTTGTATCGCACGCATGGAACGCCCCTGCAACACCCGAGCCGCCTTAAAATCGAGTCGATCGCTCAAGCGCGTCGAGTTTGTTCGAAATAACGAGCAATTAATTTTCGACTAATCTATTTAGCCAAAGATTGCCGTACCCTTAATCGAAATCCGCATCGTTCGCGGTGAAGATTGAGCGCACCGTTCCGGTGGTTTCCCTTCCCGCCATGGGGTGATGGAGGAAGTCGCAAGCTGTTTTGTACCGTGGCTGCGGTACAATCTACCGGTAAGCCTCTCATAGATGTTGCCAACAGGCATGTCCTGAGATGACGCTTAATTTCATCGTACTATACAAGTGGATCGTTTGTTCTCCCCCCGGGGCGGGTAGGCTTCACTTACGCTCGACTCGAGAGAAATCTCCTTAACTCAATACCCAACGCAACTCTCACTCAGTGGGCGTTGATAGCGCTGACTGCCCGTGCCCATCTTCTGCCCATTCGTACTGGCCGGACTGATCCGTCCAACGACGACGACGGTCTATCTTTGCCTGCGGAAGCAACGCTACGTCAAGCGACCGATTTCGGAAGAGCCCTTACTGGGGTCGAATTCGAAACGCATCTGTTCGGTTCGTTCACCTGTTGCGGGTATGTGATAGGTTTAGAGTATAGCTACGACCGATGTCCGAGCTTAAATCTGGGCAGCGAGGATGTTAACAAAATCAAGAACAAAACCAACAAGACTCTTGACAGAAGTAAAATGAGAAAATAATGTAAAAATAGCTTAATGCCATGAAGCATCACTTGAAGATTAAATATTTGCCCAAAAACTCCGGCTAAGTCAACATATTTGGTAATGTTTTGAAATATTTCAAACCATCCACTCTTGAGAAAAAATCTAAAGATCAAAAAAAGAAACAATTATTCGGTCAGTCCAAAGAACCTGCGACTCTGAAGTGCATTGTTTTTAAGTGGAAATTAATTTCATATTTTCTCTCGTTTATATTGAGAGTTGTTTTTCTTTTTCGGTACAACACTTCATTAGAGTTTAAATTTATATTTAATCTTAGTATTTAATCTTGGTGAATCATTCGCTTTTCTCTTATTATTCATTAAATTTTCATTTCCGTTCATTTTTCTAAATATACCTTACCACAAACATAAATGAAAACTAACAGAATTAAATCCCAGAAATAGATGCTGATGCTGGTTCCGTCTCAAACATTCCGATGATGAATGTATCAATACAATTATGATGACAATCGTGATACACTGGCTCAATGAAATTCCCCAACATCACGGCGAGTGAAATGGATTGATCATTCCTTCTATCTGTTCACTCCCTCTTGTGCACACACACGACACACGATTGTTGTCGTTGCCGCACTGGAATGACATCCATCTTACTTATGCGTCATCAGTCTCATGACTATTTCCTCCATTCAACTTGATCAGCTTGATTAGTTAGAAATAGATGGAAAGATGCTAACAGAAGGGAGAACCCTCGTACACAATCGTACACGTTTCGTTCGTTCGGTTTCGGAGTCAATCGAATTAAATGTTAAATTCAGTTACCCGTTTGACTCTTGCTTGACCCACACAGCCTGCACCGTGCACGGTCAATTGAGTGCGAAACCATCGGGGCCACATAATTCAGTCTTNATTGTTGTCGTCGCCGCACTGGAATGGCATCCATCTTACTTATGCGTCATCAGTCTCATGACTATTTCCTCCATTCAACTTGATCAGCTTGATTAGTTAGAAATAGATGGAAAGATGCTAACAGAAGGGAGAACCCTCGTACACAATCGTACACGTTTCGTTCGTTCGGTTTCGGAGTCAATCGAATTAAATGTTAAATTCAGTTACCCGTTTGACTCTTGCTTGACCCACACAGCCTGCACCGTGCACGGTCAATTGAGTGCGAAACCATCGGGGCGACATAATTCAGTCTTACATACGGGCAGGACAGAAACCACATACACCATCCTTACCGGTATTCTCACCAGATCAATTGCTCAATGTGATGAATGGAGAGCACTATTGGTGCTGGAACCTTGAGATGAAAAAATACGTCATCATTCGAAAGTGTATGGATTTTGTTTTTGGGAGGTTTTTTTCCACAACTTTTTATTTTTCACTACGAAAATTTAACACGTCAAACATTCCGTTCGCTACGTTTAATGTAACGCTACACATTTATGTCTTGTGACATTCTACTCGTTTTTTTTTTGCTTCTTCTAACGCTTGAAAACACTTATTGCTGTTACAAAATTGCCATTTAATGTACTTCATGCCATAAAAGTCGAAACGTTCTATTTACAAGAAGAAGCAAAAAGAAAAAAGAAAAACTCATGAAAAACCAACCGTTAGTGAAAAGTAATGAGGTACCGTAGGGATCGGGTGCTCACACTTCACAACCAAGTGAATTAAATTAACGACCATGATCTTGTTCGCACCGAAAGATGAAACCATTTTCCCTCTATACTCTCTCTCTCTCTCTCTCTCTCCTTTTTTCTCCCTCTCTCCCTTTCCCTTTCGCATCGAGTGGTGAATCGTTCGACAATGAAAACCCGTCACAACCAATGTGTCCACCTTCATCGTAGAAGGGGAAAAGACAGAAAGGCTGCAAAACACTTGCCAAAGGAAGGGAAAATCAACTGCCCTTACCAGGCGACACTTTGCTTTTGTCCCGTGTTGCTTCACCAGTAAACTCAGTCAGCTTACTTCCATCACTACGCTTTATTGCCATACACACTCGGTGCACTCGGTAGTCGCGCATCCAGACAAACGGGTGCAAGCAATGAATGTCACTTTAAGGTTGAATGAAATCGAACGCAGGCGGAGGAACGATTGGCCCGAAAGCCATCCCCATGCCGTTTGGTGAACCGTTCGGGTTTCGGGATTTATCTACTGTACATTCAGTGTACATTTTTCTCTTTGATCTATTGTCCTAATGTTGGAGGCGATGCTGTGAATGTGGTGCGATGAAATGATTCCACAATGACAATGAACGTCAGGCACAGAAACCGCACACAAACACTGTGAGACCTTGATTAGTACGGTAACTATTGTCTGGTACGCCTTGTAGGAAAACAAAAGGTTCGTACCAGCTGCAAGGAGGCTTTAGAATCATTTTTCCCAAAGAAAAAAGCAATATCGATTCGCAGAATAAAAGGTTCGACTCAGAAAACAAGAAACGGGAGCATTATTGTATTTTAATTTAGAATCTTCCCTCTGAAGCAGCCTTAAACTTGAACGTCCTAGAAGAATACAGCAAAATTGTCGAAACCATTAGAAAAGCATTATGTACGTATGGTTTCCACCAAAAAACCACTGCCAAGCACTACTCTTCAAAAAAGCAATTATTTTATCAATTGTGATACACGCTCAAAGTCTACGGCAGTTTCTCCGTTCCATTTTTAAGAAGTTGCAACCAACAGTGTGTGCCCCCCGTTCCTATCGCAACATCGCCCATCGAGCTTTTTGGGTTTAGAGCACAGCACAGAAGAAGAAAATTCAATTTAAAGTGGTAACTTTCGCCTCCGGTTCGGTTAGGAGGAAAGTTATGCACGTACATACACACACACACGTACCAAACCATTAGACAAAGAGCCGAGTGTGTGCGTGCAAGACGTAATTAGTGTCTACGGAAGGTGAAAGGTACTTTCACCAAAAAATTTCCTTCGCTGCTCGCTGCCGTTTAAAAGTTCTTCAGCAACTGGTCCGGTTTTTTTTCTCTCTCTTTCTCTCTCTGTTGTTGGCTGTTTTTTTCCTGACAAGGACACAAAAACCTTGAACCATGATGACACAATTTGCGCAACATCAAACGGGTCCAGTTTTGGGGTTCTAATTAAATTCCTGTTTCAATTTTACCACCACGAAGAATTGAGCCGGGTTTTAGTTTCTTTTTTTCTTTTTCTGCTTTTGGGTAAACCCAGGGTACGAGTTTTTCGAGGGGCTGTTCGACCGAAAATATGAGTGAGTAAACAAAGTCAGTTGTTGTAGTTGCTTATTTACCGCATGAAATATACATGACGTGGGGGTAGGATATACTTTTTTCTTTACGAAACACCCAATAAAAACTATTGACAGTGTGAAAAGTAAGAAAGGTTTGGGTTTTATTTATTTGCTTAATTATTCAACAACTGAAAAGGGACGGTGAATATTTAACCAAAATCCTATCTTAACTATCGTTTTAATTATATTTATTTGACTCTATTAATAAGACGAGCCTTTTGTGTATCGTATACCAATTCAAGTGAATAGTGAACCGGGGGAAAACAAAACATGAATATAATCAGTTGATCATACTTCTAGTAGAAGGTTTTTAAATAAAATATCTCTTCTTTTCTCTCTTTTTACCTTAAAATAATTTATAAAACATGTCAACAAAAGATAAAAGGATTTTTTGTATATTGTTTTGTCCATATATGTTGTATGAAAAAATGGTAGCAAAGGGTAGTCGCAGTGACCACAACAAAGTAGTAAAACATTGCAATAAAAAATTGGCAAACGTTTGTGATGTTATTCAAGCCACGAACCAGTTGGCTATGTCAATACACATTTGAGTGTATTATTAATTTTAATAAGCAAAACAATATTTTAATTATGGTTCTAAACATGATCAGCTAGTAATTAATCACACCCATTGATTTACCAGATCAGCATTAAATGGATAAATAATTTACACACCCAAACACAACTAACAAATCGCATGAAAAACTTCAACGCGTGATCAAACCCACAAGCAAATCAAATATTATCCTTTACATGTAGTACTACAGATACTCTATTACGGTGGACTGCGCATATTTTTAATACTTTTCATTATTTCGAATTTCGATTATTTTAAAATTTAACAATTACTGAATTTAGTTTACTAAATTGATCGTATTTTTACAGGCATCTTCAAGCTAAAAATTAACATAAGTTAAAATAGATTTATTGTTTAAATATTATATAAAAAATTCACTTTTTTTTATTGTTCAAGGCATCTTTAGGCTAAAAATTAACAAAAAATAAAAATAGATTTTTTAGTTCAATAAAATGTAAATATTTAACCATTTTCCTTTATTATTTTTTTTTGCAATTTCGTTCAATAAATTACGGTCAAATTTCAAAACTCGAAAATCTTGATATATACTCATGTATAAATCGTTTCGACACAAATAACGTGTGGTTCCGATACTCAAGACATCGACGTAATATTCACTACTTCTTTTAAAGTAATTTACATAACTTCCCCGTTAAGCAATGCGCTTGCAGTTTTGTACAATCCACCTATATTCATTATGCGCGTATTGACGGTAAAATCACATACATATGTGCGTGTGCTACAATTATGTATGCTAATATACGTTCCGTTCCGTAACCGAATACTGACGCTTCCCGGTGTTTTGTGATTTATTTCTTTCAACCTACATACAATAGAAACTGGGAGAATAAATTAAATGTAAAACGCTCAAGTGGCTGTAATGTATACCTTCCTATATATCGATAGCGTGCTTGTTCATCGTCTCCACACAGTCTCCTCGCATCAGTTTGGCCGGGTCAATAGATGGGTGGGCAGCAGTGTAATTATTGTCGATACTATGTTCCAGCCATATTGGTCTGGTGTCATAGCTTTGTTGTAAAAAGCAAAGGATTTTTTGATTAATTCGTCTTTTGCGTGAGGAATGGCCCCAACCGACGTAAGCTCTATTTAGCCGAGACGTGACTGACCATCTCGAACGAAGGTGTACAAGAAATAGAGTTCTTTTGAATATCTCACCCCCTCGTCACGATCGGTGCAGCTATCACGCGTTCCGTGCTCGTTCGCACACACTTCCGACGTAAACTTCCGTAAACTCTCCCATCTAAGGCACCGAAGCCCTGGTTGGAGAAAAGGCGAGCGCATATAGGCCCGGAAGCGGATGTGGGCTTGTAATGTATCAGTCGTGATGGGACGATGGTGAAGAAATAATAAAATCGTATACGGTGATTAAATAACAGTCAAAGTTGCTTAGAAAATTATCAACTTCCGTAGTTAGCATACGCCCCGGGACATTTTCAAACGTACGACACTGCTGGTGCTACGGTACGGTAGCAACACGGCCAGGGGACACAGACAGTTCTTCAGCAAATGGGTACGCGCCCGGTAACGGCAAAGTTTCTCCACCAGAGTCAACGACTCCATGCCCGGAAAGATTTCCGGAAGCCCAGTCCTAGGCAAACGAAACCGATGCTGGTTCCTCAAGAACCCTCGAAGCGTATGTGGGTGTGTGTGTGTGTATCTGTGTGTGTATTTATTTCCACGTGAGTGTTCTCTGGAGCCCTGATTTTGCTTGCAGTTAGATTAGACTTCCTTGCGAGCAACCTTCACCGCTACCGTCAGCCAGGGCCTACATGTTAATGTGCTGGTGGTTTTCCCTCATACCATACTCGGCTCGGCCTACAGCTACCATAATCGGAACGGAAAAAGTGTTTACGCTCAATTCCTCTTCCTCTGTGCGTGCGTGCGTGCTAACGTGCGTCTGTGTGTGCGTGTATGTATAAACGTGTTCATTAGTGCCCAGGCGCGAAGGTGTACATTAAACCGTCACGGATTTATGATTTAATTACATTTTTCGCCAAAAAACCGAGGGTGTTGATTTTATGCGAAGGATGCAAAACGGGGCGAACTTTTCTTGACGTTATGGCTGCCGGGTGCAAATACAAACTGAACCAAAAATTTTGTTTCTCTTAGCTTTTTTTTTGGCCATACCTTAAGAAACGACGCGTAAATTAAGTTGGGAAATTTTTTGACTTACAAATAAATCGGTTATAACCGGTGTTGGTACCGGCGTATAGGTTGGGTTGCGAGTATTAAACGAAATGCGAATGAGTTTCATTCAAATGAATGGTAAAAGCGGCCCATTTTCATTTTCTGATGAATATTCAAATCGATTACGTTTGAAACGTGATTGATGTTTGTAATCATGCCGCATATTATTTTATTGCTGAAGATGTTTTCATACGCGCTTTGAAGCGGCTGATAAAACAGTCAAAGGCAGGAAAATTAATCATGCTCAAATACTCCATGTGAATTGTAAGCTTAGAAGCATCTGAATGTTACAAATATCTGGTAATGAATTTTGAACAACCTTATTATAAGTAAGGTTCTGTATCGCGGGTAACTTACCTGCGAACGATAAGATATTATTCGATTTTACTAAAAATCCTATTAAATTCCTATTTTTCGTTTCCTAATTCCAATTTTTTCCATAGTAAATCCATTTTTAATCCACAAAACACTATTAACGTATTAAAGAGGTGCTTAATTTTCAACTATTTCTTTCGTTGCAGCTATCGGATACGCTTATGTTGGACTACAACAAATGGGTAAGTTTCTAATCTGTCTTCTATTATAAATTATACATAATAAACATGGTTCCTATTCAATTTTATGACTCATAGATGACTTATGGATATTATTTTCATATGTCCTCTAACTACCATAGTCAAATTTTCGCATCCTGTAATGATCGATTTATTAGTAGCAATCGAAACTCAATGTAATCTTCACTGAATCACTTTAGCACGTTCTCCTATACGAGGACTATTCATCTTCAAGGAATCCGAGAATTGATAGTCCAAGACCTCCTCCACAGCTTGTGGCGTCAAACCTTTCAAGTCAGTCGAACCTCACTGGTTGGGTCTTCATTACGTTAATATCATGTTTTCTTCGTTTGACATTAGAATTGACACTTTTAAAACTGTCAATTTATAATAATAATCGAATAAACTCACTTATCAAATATGCAATCATATCGCAACCAGTTCCAGTCCGACTATGCAGTTGCCAAAGAGTCGTATTTTGATGTTTGGATTATTAAACAAAAGATCTTAGAATAAATCTCTTCGAGAATGACCTCTGACAGCAGAGAACCATTATTATCCATTAAGCTTTAAGCATCCTTATTCTGCAATAACAAAGACATACACAATAACGAAATAAGGGCTGTTACGTGATTCCTGATAAATGCTATAATTCTTACATTTCCTATAATGGCTTTTGTCTCACGTGTGGTATAAGATTTTATCAACTAAAAGTATGGGTTGTTGCTTATTAACCCAATTTCTTTAGTAATTATAACTTCTTTTTTATAATACTAATCCAATTCTGCTTACGTCAGTAGCTTCCAATGTACTACAGCTACAGAGTTTGCTCATCAGCTTTTAACACTTAAAAGGCGTTATCTCCCTTTATCAACTGTTAACGTTAAAGCTGCACTCTTTTGCCAAGATTTCACTACATTCGAACCCCTTCATTCACTGTAATAAGTCGTTTTGAATTGCTGTAAGTACAGTGGGAAAATTTTATTCAAAGCATTTCCATTCATTGTCTTTTTCCTTTATTATTCACATTTACCTCGCACTGGTACTATTGCTGGTTTCCATGTACCATGCGCGTATGAAGCTTTATGCTTCACCAACTGCACCATGCCGAAAGCGAAACGGATACGCCTGGATCCGTAAGATTTTCGGGCGTGAATTGCATCGCTATGAGCTGCTAAATTCTTTCACATTTTCCTCCCTGTTTCATCCTTCGCACTGCTCCAAGTTTTGTTACATCATTCTTTCCCCAAAAAAAACCCTTCCTACACACAGGTAATGGGTTCCGATCGTAAAGCGGTTCCAGCACACCGACCTCAGGTGGAGCACACACACACACAGACACAGGCGGATAGAAGGATTGGTCGTAAAACGGGTCGATGCAGTGGCAAAAACACCCATTGTCGGTGTCGTTAAGGTCAACGGCAAGGAAAACGACCGCGCAAACACATGGACCAGCTGCCGGTCGCCGATTCGGCACGGATACGGTCTGTACTGCTGCGGGGTACAGGATGAAATGTGGAATGTGGAAGGATTTTTTGCTCCCTCCCAGGAGACCTTCCGTAATGGTTACACCCGAACTAAAGCCAAAATATGACTCTATCAAAAAATACGTCCAATCACTGCAGCGCAATACGGTGGAATTTTCGCACAAAAGCGGGTGAATCTGTGTGGGCAGAGGNCTGGTGCGGGGTACAGGATGAAATGTGGAATGTGGAAGGATTTTTTGCTCCCTCCCAGGAGACCTTCCGTAATGGTTACACCCGAACTAAAGCCAAAATATGACTCTATCAAAAAATACGTCCAATCACTGCAGCTCAATACGGTGGAATTTTCGCACAAAAGTGGGTGAATCAGTATGGGCAGAGGTAGAGGCAAAAAATAATACTTTCCCAGACTCCGAAAAAAGGATGCTGTTTTGTTTTAACGTTATCAATAAATGCAAGAGAATGGTAGCAAATTTTACCGAAATCCCTTTTCAGACAATAGTCGTACAGAATATGCAAATTGATGTTGGGAGCGACCGGTTACGACCTCGACATTGGAGAGGTTTGTCCAGAAAATAAATTTCCTCTGCAATGTTTCTACCCCATTGCAAGGTAAATAACTGAATAACTTACCTTTAGCGATGCACTGTACAGATTAGGTCTTGATCGGTTATCAGTTTGGTAATAGATTTTTCGCTGGAATGCAATTTTGCCCTTAGCGTAGAGTTAAATTGAAGTTGCTGCAATAGAGAAACAAACTTGTTCAATTAATTTTTATACCATAATAAACATATTTTGCTACATGTACTTACACACCCATTAACGGAGAAGTAAACTAACAGCGAAAAACTAAACCATCTTTCAACATTTTGATAATCGATGAAAAGCCAAACTTAAATGGTTAAAGGCAGACAAAACAAAATCAAACACACTATCCGTTATCAATGTAGAACCGAACTGGAGGACCCATTTCCAACCGAAATATCAAAAGCAACGTAAATTGGATGAATGTAAAATAAGAAAACTCACACATTTTCAAGCAAAATCTTGTCAACCTTATCAACTCCCGGGGGTTTTTTGGGCGAAGCGAACGGCGAAACCGAATGGCACAAAACTGGAATCCCAGCGTTTTGCCGTCCGTCAATCGGCGCTTATCAGTTTGCGCTCAGTACCCGCGTGCCTTCGCGTGCACTGCCGTATAACGCGCGGTGCTCTATCGGTTCAGTGCGTTGCTGTCCATCCCTGCTGCTGGAAGAGATTAAGTACGAATTCATGAATTCTGTTAGCCGCTGGTTCGTATTCGTACATTCAATTTGTTTTTGATTCCCCGTTGGAATACCCAGCACGGATGGATTGATTTTCAGGCAAGCTATTGTGACGATGGGAAATCCATTTTTAAGTCCCACCGCCTGTAGGATTGTCGCAAGATTCAACTAACTTACCATCATGGCCATCGATGTAGAGCTAACGAGAAAAAAAAACAGAAATTCCCCACAGAAGTCTAATCTCTCAATACTCACACAGCTGATTCACACCATTTTTCAATCGATCGTTCGATTACGATCGACTCAAGATCGTTTTGTAAGTGGGAAACATTCAACATTCCGTGTGCTGATTATTTTCGTCGGGATTTTTTTTTCCTCTCCCACCCGTCCCAGTAGTAATACAGTATTTGTGACTGCTTTTCCATTCTCGGTGCGATCCTTCACGAATACCATTTGCGACTACAGTTGACAGAGCGGAACTCTTCGATAAGCACTTGGGCAGCAGGGGTTAGAATCTCTCCTGCGGCACTAGTACTTAGTAAAGAATTCTTATCAGTTTCGGCAGTTACACATTCAGTCCCGGTTGTTCTCGGCGATGCTGACAATCACTTGTGGCCTTTGGCATTCTGACCTAGCCGAGCGCCCATCGGGCTGGGTGGAAGGAAGGAAAAAAAAGCTTCGATCCCGTCTCTGGTACGGGACCCATTATCAGCCGACACGATAGTTCTTGTTTCCTCATTTTTAGCTCTCATCAAGCGCTGAATGATGATTGCAGTTTCACTCTATACTATCGGATGGTCAACCGAGGGAACGGGTTTCATTTATCTTCGTTCAGTCATCGGCAGAACCATTACCCCGTGTCTTTCAGATATTCTGGTAGAATCCTCTACGGTGATGATGATCACCGATGTTGGTGGTGATGAAGAATGTATCGATTTCTTTTATGCGAAGTTATGCTTTCTCGAGGATATCACGCACTTACCGCGCACAGACACACACAAACAAAGCAACACACACTTCAATTCATTCAATTCGCAAGCGTCGTCCACTTTTGTGGAACAGTCTTGTCCACGTGGCACTTTTTTCCCTCAATTTCAAATTTCGTTTAAACGTTTACGCGCCAACTTCCAATTTCTCAAAGACACTCCAGAAACCGTGCACCAGCACAGACTGACGTTCGCTTCGCATTTCATCACTCGTCTACGATCTGACCCGATCTGAACCATCGTGCGCCGACCGATGTTCGTGTGCGCCATCACCCAGCATCCCTCCTAATTACCACGTCTCAAGCTGATAACTACGCCCCGAACTGCCTATCTGCCACAAACTGCCGCTTGTGTTCGTTTCCCTTTTGACGTGCATACGATCGTTCCCTGCACTTTATCGCCGATCGTAGCCGTACGTAGCGCCACGAAAAATGCCACGAAGTTAATACGGTTGTCACTTGGCTGGACTGCCTTTTCGCACAAATAAATATATCCGATTTGGTACGTTTTTTCCGCTCTCCTTAACACTATATGCGATAAATATCCTTTCGACTGTACGATGCACCACCGGTAACTTGTAGCGCATTGCTGCACACTGCAATGCACTTCACATTCAACAGCATGGCCACTGTATCAAGATCGGTCAAGCCACCATGACTGCACTGTCCGGCAACGTAGTTCGTACGGTACTGTTTGGTAGATTTCATCTCAATTGGACTTTTATAGCGGGCATATCCAGCAGCAAAAACCAACCCGGTCAACTGCCCGGTTTCCCAATTTGCCCCCGGGAAGGGCGGGTGTACAAAACGGATGCATGACAGATGCGCAATGCTGGCGGAATGTGTAGATGACACCCCGCCTCTAAAACGATGACGACCACGGGATGATGCACGACGAAACATGCTGGATCTTGGCCGAGGGTTTTTTTCTCTTCATTTTCTTGGTATGAGTTTTATTTATTTTTGTTCGCTAACAGCGACTTTTAATTCTTTCCCACACGAACACAACGATCGAGCTGTAAATGTTCAGTGCGATGAATGGCTGATCGTGCTCGTTGGATTCTTATCGTCGTTCAGTGAGACATAGAAACGTTAGAATGACAGGGTTGCCTGCTTACATTCGCTTTTTGACACTAGAATTTTGTTTCCTTGCTTTGATTGTGTTGTTAAATGGTAATAAACAGAAGAATTATTTTTTAAGCATTTCATTGTATCCAAGATTCTCAATAACTGGCGCAGAGATATTGAAAAGGCAGATTTTGCTTACTAAAATTTCGAAATTAAAAACTAACGATTCATAAAATTATCTCCAAAATATTTAAAATACATCTCCAAACATAATATTGATTCAAATATTTAATATTAGAGAAACTTGAGATCAGGTGACGGTGGTTTAATGGAAAGAAAAGATAAATTCTTCAATGTCCTTAAAGATATAAGTGTATCGCAGTAATGTCTTCAGTAAAATTTATGATATGATGTTAGGCATTTTTCTAATCAAAAATTAAATATTAAAGGAATAAGCATGATAAATGGAAAGAACTGATATTTCATTAACAAAAACATTAGTTAAAACAATAAATTTTAAAAGCGATGTAACTATATAAAAATGCAGCAACAACAGTCTAGATTGTAGTCAAATAGTAAAAAAATAATACATGTAAGATTACCATTATAACAATAAGAAAAAATAAACAAATATTTCAATGAACGATAAAGGAAAATGGAAATGCTTTTTTTCAAAGGAAGGAAAATTCATATAAGACGTTTACCTTAGTTATGAATTTATTGGTTTACACGAAAAATGTTACTCTTTTTCTCAGTATCAGCATAGCTGCGGCAAGCAACTATCTCTCTGTCTACTATACCCTCGTTCAACTGGGTCACGTTACGAACTACTTGCCACTCATATACAAACAAAAAAACCTATCCACCTTCCCTGTCAACATACGGTGGAATGAAAGCAAATTGAATGATTGTAGTAAACGATCCGATGAATTACGCAGATACTCGTTTGGACAAAATTGTCCTGTAATTGATGGTAGCTATAATGCATACACACATACGTGCGCTAATTCACGCAATCTGACAGTGAAGTGTGAAGGAATGTGAACGGATTGGACGGATGGTAAATTGTCACATTGATGCGATGCAACGGCATCATTTGAATAGCGAAATTGACGGTGAATGCAGAGCGTTGATGTATATCCTTCACAGCACAGCATCTGTGAGCCATTCGGTACCGGGTCCGTCAATTCAACCATTTGATAAATCCATTTCAATGTAACGAACGTCATTGCGCATAAATAGATGCATTTACAAAACGATTCAAACAGCGGAAAAGCAGTTAAAGTTTATGAGTCATTTATGGTTAGCTATTGCAGGAAATCGATTGTATAATTTTATGGATTTTTATACTAACTTTGCTATAATATTTTAACGATTAAAACATCATGTTTAAAAAAATATTCTTACTGTAAGCAGCCTCACTTTAAAGACAGCTTAATGTATCATCACAATCTACTCAACCTAATCAACTCTGAGAGAAATCGCTGCCATGTAGCTGCTGTGCTGTGTGACAAACGCATGTATCATTCATTTGGAAACGATTTACCAAATTCGAAATAATTCACTTTATTACTGGACCGTCCATTGCACATGCCATGCGTGGTCGTAAATCTAAACATCCCACACAATAATGCACCGACCACAGGTTTGTAAAGCAAACAGCCGCCCGGCAAGACATCGATGGTACAGGAAATAAGTCAATCGGATCAATTCGTTTGGCCGTGTACCGCCCGTCATAGTCACAGTCCACTAAATCCAGCTTCCGGTTCATTTGGTCCCGGGGCAAAAAGGTTCTCCTGTCGCGATGGCGTGCGTGCGCAGTAATTAAATCAAAGCTCAAGTAGCTTGTGATAAACCATGATAAAGTACACCGCGCTCCCACCGAAAACTGGGCCCAATCTCACACGAGCAGGGGAGGCTGCAAACATGTATAGGGGGTTGATGGGTGTGTTTGTGTGTCCCACTGTCCTAACCATTAGTGTATTTCACCCCAAATCCCCCAACCGCCCTTTTGCCAAGGCAACACTTCCAGCTCATTCGATTCGAATTACTAGTCGCGCTGTAGTTGAGGAGCAGACGTGGACAGGCAGACGTGGAGATGATGGTCGTTTCGTGAGAGGGTCGCGAGGTCGGGTCGACCATTTGGCTCCTTTGACACATCGCGCACACACACACACATGTGTATGTAGCGGCATGAATCGTGTCGCACAGTGCGTCGCATGCACAATGAATGTAATTATTCAATTAAGCTTAATAAAATCATTCCATGAATGAGTGAATAAACGAGCACGAAACGACCGACACGCGGTCAAGTGGACAACAACCACATGCGGGACGCTTCCCGTATACAACCCCCTTCCTCACATACCTTCATCCCTTCGTTTCACCCAGCCCAAAAAAACGATGCGGTCCACTGGACTGTGGACACTTATGTGGCGCAGCCAGATGATGATGGGCTGACAGATGATCATGGTTGCCACGACCACGACAACGACGACGACGAACAACGGTCAACAAGTGGTGGGTTCAAACCGATGCACATTCTCTCTTACATTCCTGTCCACATAGATGCGTACACGGTCCATTCCGGGTTTTGAGTTCCTTTTTCTACCAGCATGGAACGTTCCGAAGCTAAAATACCTCGTATGGTGAGGATCAGTACCGGTCCCAGGATGATGCTGGCAACACAAAAGGTGCATTCGTGTGTCCTTAATCGTGGGCACTCGCTTTTTTCCCCCTACTTCAAGATTCTTTTGGTACAGCGAAAACCATCCCGACCGGCTAATAGCTTACAGGAACTTATGTGAACTGAAATGGGAAGAAGTGAACCGAATCGATGCAACAGTTTGAAGTATTCTTGGACCAAGCACTACCGTCAACGCTTCCATGTTCAATCTGGCATGTCCGAAAGACCCTTCGCATTACGCCTTCTTGACGCCGGCAACTCTGTGTGTGGGTCTAAACGACCAGCAGGAATTAGCAATTCATTAATATTTCCTGCCCGCGCGCCATTGTGCGGGAGAGGATGCGGTTAAGATCACCTCCCGTACGGATGTCAGACCGAGTTGTCAGCGTGTGCAGTTGCGCGACTGTTCGCCATTCGGAAGACTTAAATTGGATGTCGTTTATCACCAACCCCGTTGCCGTCGTCAGTGTCGTCCTCGTTTTCGGATCGTTTATTCATTTCCGACCCATTTCCAAGTGGTTTTTAGCCAGCCGAATGGCACCGGGGCAAATCATCCAGCAATCAGTCAAAGCGTGGCCAACGATGCATTTAAAGCTATAGCTTCCGTCACACAAACAGCATACCAACCGCGACCACATTTCGGGCGTGTTCCATGTTTTGCCGCCGATCTCGCCGCATCAAGTTGCATCGCTTTTGCTCTCTTAAACCCTATAACTGAAACCGTACTTTCTTTTTGGGCGTATTCAAACGTGGAAGAACTTTCCATTCGCTTTCCGCGGGAAGGGGGTGGTTGGCGTGACTAGCACTCATTAATTCATTCACGCCCCGCGTTAGACCGCTTCCGGTGATTTTTCGTGGAAGGACGACGGTTGAAGGGAAAAAAAGATTCTAGTTTTTCGCCCTTCCTCCATTGCATTACCTCGTTACCAGGGCCCATAGCTGAGCGCTTCTTGTTCGTGATGCGTAGCAGCGTCTTGCTGTCCGAAGTGGCAGGAATCGTTTCTAACCGGAACCGTGCGGGTATGTGACCCATACCAGCGACACGGACACCGTGACACGGACAAGCAGCAGGGATGCCCGTGCAGAAAACATCAGATTTGATTGCTCGTGTCATGTTTAATGAATGCGGGTCATAAATTATCCGTGTGCAGCGCGCATAGCTCTGTGATTTTTCCCTCTGTTTTTGTATGTTTCTTTACGGGGCCGATAGCCGAGAGCGGTGAAACGATGGTGACGGAAAAAAACCCCAAACGACCGCGTACAATCGCGTGAACCGAAACCTGGGATGAAAGTGATAAGTTGACGATTGTACAAAAACACTCTTACGATGGTGGAGTCGTATCGTTTGCGATTTGTTTGCCCCTTTTTTCTTTGCGAAAATGGTCGATCTTAAAGTGGAATTTTCGCATCAAAACGGTGGGACTAATGTTGCTTCATATGTTGGAGAAATGTAAAATATTACTGAGTTCGTAGCATTGAGACAAATATTTCGAGAAAAATAATTTTGTTTAACAAACTTATTTTCAATTTTTTAAATATTAAATTAAAAAGTCAAACAAACTTCCGTCAGATAAAAAAAAACGCTTGGAAAAATGTCAATTTTGTCCAAAATGTTAACAAAACTTAATAAACAAAATATTCAATAGTTTTTAAATTCTCAATATTTTATGTAAACTTCACCTTACCTGTCCACTTATTGTCATTTCGCTTCAAACAATTGTTCTGATTCTTTTTTCAATGTTTCACAATGTTCCTTTTCAAACAATTGTTCTTTAAGAAAAATTCCTTTTATTCGATTTTCAAAGTAATTCGATTCAATGTGTTTGAAAAGAATTTCCTAAAGCAAAGCTACATGGTGCAATATGTAACGTAGAATGCACGTGTTATATGTCCACGGGCGTAAATTGGTCACGGAATAACAGCAGCACGTCCCTTTACAATTCCGCACAAAACCAGAAGTATCAGCTTCTGTTTGGCAAAGTTGCAAGTACGTCCCTTAACGGACCGATTCAGGTACGTTTTACACACATGTGAATTCCTTTCAATTCCTTCAATGCGCCGGTGCACAGGTAAGGTTGTAGTACAGGTTTAAAATCGTTCCGTATATACCTGCTTATGAAACGTGACTGTTTCTAATCACAGCAATTTTGAACCGATCCATCTTATCCGGCGTCACATGCATGCTGCTGAAGCTGTGCCGTGCTTCCTTGTGAAGTTCGTTTTTTAATGTCACTCATTTCTACGATTGATTTGTCACTGTCAGCAAAACGGACTGACATCGGAATGAATTTAAACCAAAATAAATCAAAGAACCTTTCTAGATTTTCGTTTTACAGAACAACTTTGCTGTTAATGAAGTGCCGAGTGTTATTCGATGTAAATGAAACATAATATTTTAAGACAAAGAGATCCATAATTGCTTAATTTTTTTTTGTTTGATAATATATTTGTTTTACAAGGTGTTTTTAAGTCTAACCTTATTCAAAAGTAACAACATGCACGGTTTACCTATTCCCAAAAGATTGATTTTTTCAGAATTAAAAATTTAAAGCAAATTAAAAAAAACGCGATGAACATGACTGTAACTCGTAGAGTCTCTTCATCTTTTGGAAACAGTAATCCTTGCTTTCAAACACCTGCAAAAATGTTATTTGCAAACAAGTCGTCGGTACGGAGAGGATTTAGTTTCTCTTCAGCTGTAGATTTTTTCCACGTAGTTCGAATTTCTTTAAAAAAAGATGTACAGTTTGTATGTTCTTTCGAAGCTTAAGGTTATCAGGAATGGCTGGTGTAATAGGAGAAAAAAACCTGGCAACGAATGAAGAAACAGCTTAGCTAGTAAACTTCTTCTAATACATGAACGTTCGAAAGCAACGTTTTGCAAATCTGAACAACAAGTTCTCGGAAACCAATGAAAGGGTTGTCTTGAATTTTCTACCAAACATTTCGTTTTTTTTGTACTTTTGTACAAATTATAATTTCTTTGTTCGAATAGTTCAAATAGTAAACAATTTGTGGTCAATTAAATCTTTTTTTTTAATTTAAACGTCCGCCATTTTGTCTTAAGTACAAATGTCAAAATACGATATAAAATTATTGATCTCTTAAAGAAATATTTTCAAAACTATGAATCCAACATTTGTTGACTGATCTTCAGTTTTGTGTTTAAAATTCAAAAAAATACACCAAATTCTTGAATGTCTGTACTCCCAAATGGAAACAATTCACATCCAATGTATGCAGGAGTTTTTCCCAAAATTGTCGTCTTCGAGCTGTTGAGTGCTCCTCAAAATATCTCCTCAAAATTCAATCAGTTTCACATTGTATCTGTCTACTACAAAGTTCCGTTCTTCAATTAATTTACTTTCATTTTCCAATCCTAACCTATTAGGCAATGGCACAAGTACATTATAAGCATTTTCTCTGGCAGCAGAATTGATTAAAGAAGCGTCCAAACATTCCGTACGAAGAACCGGCAATGTCCAGCAAGTCTGGCAATGAGCAGCAAACGTTAATTTGCTTCAAGATTGTGAGCTCTTCCAAATCCATCATACGTTTTGCTCAAAACAGTTTTCATTTCATTCAGGATTTTTCAAAACCGGAAGTCCAATTGCAATGATGAACACGCCATCCATCCTTGTGGAACATTTGTGATTAATTTTGCATCTAAATCAGCGTACTTTGTGCACTCACGCCATATGCAAAACAACTCTCCCATTCTGAGAAGTTGTTTTCTCTGAAAAAGTTATCATCCAAAATACAAAGTGTCACAAAGTCACGATCAACGGCTGCTGTCCGTGAAACGACCATCAACCTACCGGAACATGGTAAGGAAGCAATTTCCAAACGGAATTATCACACGGTGAGAAACACCACTGGAAGCACTTGAGCAAGAGGTACACACACTGGATGCATGATAAATTGCATTTAATATGATCTCCCAAAAATCGGTTACTTTCATCAGCAGTCGCACCGGTACGGTATCCAGCCGTGCTACATATTCCTACGGACACCAGTGGACTAATAACACTTTACACTTACAACCCCGAGATGCATACCGATGGCAGATGGAAACCTTGGGGAGAGGAGAATATTCCGGAATTAAACGGACCAACATCAGACACGGAACACATACGAACGAACAGCGCCTGCAGCTCACCATAGGGACAAACCATATTGGCCGGCGGTGGAATAGATTCAACCGAATGAATATGGGGACTGATTAGAAATATCCGGTACTAGAACTTCGTACCCTTGGCCGTTGGTCTGGTGGATGCTTTTAAGTGGACGAAATATGGTCCATGGTCCGAATGCTGGTTGCTTCGTACGGGATGGCATGGATGGTGTAAAACCCTCTGAGCAAGAGTATAACCGGCGAAACGGCTTCGGCATCCCACGGACATATCGCTGCTGGAATGAGCATGCTGTTATACCATCTGCAACAGCATCGTACATCCAAGTCCGTGGCAATTATCATACTATAAATCCGTGTAAGGCTCCCGCAACGCGAGACAGTCTTGACGGTCGTACGCAATGGTCGCACACCCGCTCCATCACAAATTACATTTCGTCGGACTTCGATCGGATCGGAAGTGTGACTACAACTGCGCACCACAGCCACAGTGGCATGTTGTCAGTACCGCGCCTGCTATTGCAATTTTAAGCGCTAACACATCAGAACCGACGTTGTGTCGCGGAATGTGTCTCCGTAGCATGGGTTTTTGTGAAAAGTTCGACCAGGAAACGGTCGTGGGTTCGTGGTACCGTTGGTTGAAGTTTTGGGCACTGTATTAACACTGATAATGCGACAGCTCGCCGTGGCAGTATCGTGTAATCGTAAATCGGTCATGCAGGACCATGTTAAACAGCGCCACCACTCACGGTTATGTTGAAATCGTCTGGAATTTACACGAGGTACGATAAACCTGAGCTACGATTTTTTTTTTAAATCAATAGGGTAGAACACTAAAGGGGTGTCCCCATGTTATTGTGCCTCATTAAAAGTGATTGGTATTCTTCGTTGTAATGTGTATAGATGACGTGTTATGTTGCAAAAAATGCTTGCATCCTGTGACACTCAACATATTAAGTTATTCCATGGCATTTTTTATCCTGTTGGGTTTTATTGATTAAATGTAATGCTTTCTTTTTATAGTGTTTTAAACATCAACTTTTCATAAGCATTTATACATAAACATTTTTTGTAAAAAAAGAGTGTGAAATTTTTTATTTAAAAGTTGGAACAAAATATTCATTCGTTTACTTGCGTTATCTGACATAGTTTCAGGCTCTGGAAAAAGTCCCTTTTTGTTAATTTTACATAAACTATCTCAAATTTGCTTTATGGAGAATTTTTATACGAATTTATGCATATTCTATTAAATTTAAAAAAAAATAAATAAAATACATCAATGTTGACCGTTTTACCTAGAATTTGCACATTGCAAAATTGCATAAAGGATTTTCCACACCCATTGATGTTTCGTCGAAAACCATCAGATATTGAAAATTTGAGAAAAATATTTTAATACTTCAATTAAAGCGAAATGGTTCACATTTGAAGTTTAAAACGGTAATTTTGAGAAATGAAATTTCTCGATATTGTACCTGTAAAGCAACAGCAAATCTAACAATAAAAGCTCTCGTGAAGTAAATAAAATTGTTTTGCAACAAAAGCTGATGAAAATTTTAAATCATTCGGATAACTTGAAGGAATTTTCGAGAATTACTGGGAACTGGTTTTCCATACGTTGTGTTTAAGGAATAAGTAACTAAACCTTTTCGTAGGTTGATTGATAATTTTATCATTTAGTTAAGAAACTTTTGATTATGAAATTTGACAAAATCCAATAGAAAAATGTTTACTGTACAAAACGCTAAAGAAAGAGGAATGTTGGTTTTCATGTTTCATTAATCAGATGATACAATCAAGACTGTTATCAATGACAAGATTATACAATTTGGTTTTATACTTTTTGATATCAATACAATAATTAATTTTTTTTACCAACATTTAAATACACCCATTCACAAAACCAGCATAATATAGTAACGAACCGTAACTATCGCATCCCATTCTTTTGCAGTTTATTGTTTCCCAACGGTCGTAAATGCATCGTTCGCAAACATCAAATGAACACGCCCCGGTGCGACATCCAAAAGGGGTTAATAGGGTTTAACGGTAATTTAATACGTGAGTAAAATGGTCAACAGTGTGACACGGATTTGTACACCGTTACACAATCTTATGCCAGAAACGTGTGAGTGTGTGTCTGAAGAAGGAGAAGGAAAACAAAAAAAAAAGAAACCATTCAAAGCGACAAGAACCGTTTGCTGGATAAAACATGCTCGCTGCAGCACAAGGACGAAGTGTCAAAGCAAATGCTGCCCGTACCCTTAACCTTCCAGCTAGCCCAGGTGCAGCCCGTACCAAGGGCATCACTAGGGTGGGCATCGCTCTAGCGCCGGTGGATCGTCAGACACCTGGAAGCTGACATTGCTGTCTAGTAAAATTACACAGAATGTCACGATTCCACTCAAAGCTAACGTCGTGCCTGGGACCGACTGCTAAGTGAATCAAACGGCGGGCAGGGTTAGCATGGCAATGTTGCCAGCAAGAGGAAGCAACAACAAAAAGCAGAAGCTTTATTTGGCGCTCAGGTGCCATTTGTTTTTGCAGGGCATCCATGTGCAGGAAATTTAACAGATTTAAATCGGCACTCGGTGCGATGCAGGTGTATGAATGCATAAGCAGGGTTCTTAAGATTAACGTTTAACTCCTCACGTAAGGCAGTCCCACTCATATGTGTTGTAGTGTGTTATAAAATTATTTTTTATTCGAAAAGTTCTTTAAGAAAAACAATTAAATAATAAGTTACCTGTAACCAGCAGCTGTGAACAAATGCTTTTAAACCGTTCGTTAAATCGGGTAACTGTTTCCAGCTCAGCCTAAGCGCAATGGCATATTCTTGCCACACAAAGAAAAGTTTACACCAAACTACAAAGCTCCTCGGAGTGTACTCTCGCTCACTCTCCATCTCCATCTCTCCAAAAAGGGAAAATCCAAAAACGGAAAATCCCTCTACTTTGTTGCCACCCCGTGGGAGTAGGCCCCGGAGTCGATCGTTGTAAGATATTCGCGCGCTTGCTCCCCACCCGCAATAATTTATGGCCTGCCGATCTGCCGAGCCGTTTGGGCACATAATTGAGAAAACTCCCTAATCTATTCCGATGATTTATATTTTAAAAGTTTGCCCCACGGGTGCGATGCTTTCGATATGATTCAACGTTTCACCGTTCGGCATCATCGGCTACGCACATACCGGCCGGAAAAAACCCCGGTCGGTGAAATGTCCCAGAGGGTCTCTTGAAGGCGGAACATTTTCCAGCATTCTTCCGGAACAGCAGACAGCATAAAGCCTTGGCATCATAATTTTTACCTTTTGTGCAATTAATCGGCTCGGCTAGGCGCAACCATCTCACTCAACCCGCCTGTGATTGTTGCGCTCGGGGAAGGTGGGAAGTGTTCGTACGCCTCTGTGGATGAAGGCGACCGAGCGAAAGGCTGTAAAGTGTTCGACAAGGTGCTGTTTGCCATTATTTACGTTCATAATTATATTTGACTTGCACATATACCATCTTTTGGACAGGAGCAAATTTCGATACCGTCGACTGAGAAGTGGATTTGCGTCTGCTTTCGTTCATGAGAGTCTGAATCTGTGTATAAAATATGCAGGAAAAATTCACGAGAAAAAACAAGTTTTTTTTGTTAATATGTAAAATTATTTTAAAATAAAACTTTAATAATAATCAAATGGCAATTTACAAGTTATTTTCATCCAGAAATGTTTCTTTACCTATTTCGACTAAAACCTTAAAAAATCAGTAGTTTTCAATTAAACCATTTTAAGTATAAAAAAACAAAACTGTTCTTTAATCCAATACTTTTTGGGTATTCGAGTAATTCTAATGCAATGAAGTATGAAAACAAAAAAAAACTCAGTGTCCTAAAATGTAATGCTACAAATTACTAGTAAAAACAAACCAAACAAAAATGTTTATATATCAAAAAGAACATCCTAACTAAACAAACAACGGATATTACAGATACTACAGAGAATCTTCTATTAAAATAATCATCATTGGATCGCTCACGGTTGGGCACGTCGTACCTACTTGACCAGGTTATCAATCCGTTTCCAGTAAGCACAATCCAGAGCTGTTCTCGATTGACAGCTGCATTCAATCTCCGACATCCGCCGCACTCCTACGACCTTTGATCCTCCACACGTGCCCCAACTATCGTATCCTTCGTCCCTTTGCTCTTCCTTCTCTACACGACCTGGTCACAAACATCGTCAGAGACAGTCCGTAAAATTCGTTCTAAAATGACGAGAGTGTTAGCGTCCTCCGCCAGCCGTGTCCAAGAGTCGTGGGCATAGAACTCTACAGGACGTATCAAGGTGCGGTATGTACTGCACCTCGTATCTTGATGGAATCCTCTCGATCGTAGGAGTTTGTCCCACAATAGGCACGATTCTCCGCAACGATGCGGCTCCAAATAAGTGATGGGTAAATCCACAAATTTCCTGGAGTCGGAGTAATCCTACTCCGAGGCATTCCGGAGTATACTACGGAGTAACTCTGGCATTATTAACGAAGGCGAAGGGAGAATTCGGACTTACAATTGCTCCGGAGTTAACTCTGGATGCAGTACCGGAGTTTGCTCCTGAGTTATCTTCGGAGTTAGTTCGGAGTTAGGAAACTTCGGAGTTACTCCAGAATAATTGCTCCGGAGTAACTCCGAGTTAAGTCCCGATTAATCCGGAGTAATTGCTTCGGAGTACACTCCGGGTTTTATACGTCGGAGTCGGAATAGAATCATCAATCCGCTCCAGAGCACCCACCACTACTCCAAATGTATCATACGAAGTTACGATCGTACCAATGTACGGAGAACTCCTCAAATACCTCGCGATCGTCGCCGTCAACTGACACTTTGCTTCCCGGACGAGACCCCATTGTTCCTCAATCCAATCATTAAGGACTAGCGGTATGTTTCGCTCATGCTTCTAATATTAAGATACCTACGTGCAAGTATTTTTAATTCAATGTCACTAATACCTCATAACAACAAACTTCTATCGGAACACTTTTCACTCAACAAAAAAAAATCATCATATTACTATTTTGATCTAATAAACCTTACAAATGGATCTACCAAACACTTTCACGCCTACCGAATGGTGTTAACGCTCAGTGCACTTACATACTTGCGACACATTTCTCCGAAGCTGCTCTTTGATAATGCTAGCACATGATGCCTTACCCCTGATTGGCACCATAAATGGCAATAACGAGAATACGACACTATTTCTAGCCTTTTTCGCACACGATTCGGTCAAGCATCTGTATCGTCGACGTTGGCGATGGCATGCGGTGTCATAAATAGTCATTTATCGGTACTAATCAGAAGATTTAAGCTATGGCACTATTATGCCACATTGGTTTCGTGCCATTGTGACGACACCGCGCCTATCTTTAGTTCGAGTTAGGCAGAGAAAGGGCTCTTATTGAGTTATTTAATGTTACGCGGAAAGAAAAAGCTTGATTTTTCCCACTCCATATCCAAACTGTACGATATTTTTGGTCTTAAAATACTTCGAAGTGAGTAGAATGACATTAAACTCCTGTTGCTTTTGAATTGTTTTTAGAGCACATTAAACATTAAAGGTTTGCTTGCTGGATTATTGCTATGAAAAGTGCCATTTTTCACCGTAAAACAATTATGAACAATAATTATTATTAAAAAAAACAAACCCCTAAACAATCACCATAAAATCATGCAACATTCCCTCAATTGTGGTCAATTAACAGCACGGTTCTACTGCTGTTGGGTTTACCGCCATATACATGGCCGCTATTATGACCCAACCTTATGGCTAGCTGTATGCGTGTGTGTAAGTATTTTTTGTGTGCGAGAGAAAATTGATTTAATGTTACCCGCGTCAAACAATCACCCTTCGCTTCATGCGTGCGTAATTGAGAGGAATAAATCACTGATTCGCAATTGTGTGGCTATTTGCGTGACCGGCATTTAACTCACCGTGCGTGTTCGTTTATGTTGCGTGCCATTTGCAAGGAGCAGCACATAAACACCCCTAGACACAAATACACACACACACACACACTCGAAAGATAACACCTTCTTCCTTGGGAAGTGTGAACGATCATGTATGCTCATGATCCTGACCATCTTGAAGAGTGGTGCATTATTTATGAACTGCGTCAGGTTAATTAATAAATGAGCGTGACTGTACACTCGTTGCCACAGTAAACGATGCTTTACATGTACCCAATACCTGGTGGTGCTTAATCGATGATTGCTTCACCTATTGCTTTCTGCTGCATACAGACTCGCCACGCATCAGTGCTTCATCAAACGGTTTCAGCGCGAGTGAACACCCGGGCGAGACACTTCCGGGAAGCTGGATGACTGAAAACGGATCTACTAAATGCACCGGGAACGCGTACCCATTTTAAACATGCATGGACGCTTTCGTACCCATCAACAGTGCCGGTGGTGGCGATGACTTCGCGGAATAGTATGAAGGGCGTACCGGGTTTGGGGATAACAGTATGATGGATGCAATGCTAGTGCACTCATCTCGTCGACTGCTGGCGCTGCTGTTGCCACTTGCATTTTGCACAAAACCCAACCCACTGCCCAACGTTACACACCCTTTCATGATGGTGCTGATGAAGAGCGTAACGGCAGGCACGACACTTGAATATTTTTATCCAATTAAACTCAAGAGCACGTGACGTGCCGAGTGGTATAGAGAGAATCATACACTCCTTCGCTAAAGCACCGGAGTCGCTGCACTTGCCGTCGACGGTAACGAAGGATGTACTTCCTCTTTGGACATTTTGTTTGGTGTACGGTAGTTTTTTTTTGCATGCATGCATTAACACTTCGCAACAATTTAACAATTGTACTAAATGTGACGTATTTTCTACGCAATCGAACCGAACAATCGTCGCGTTCAGGGTTTAGGGATTTGTTTTTGTTTAGCAAATTGAGTGGTTGAGCTGCTTTAAAGGACTCTTTAAAGGTATTTTCTAATTTGTGATTGTTATTTGTTATGAACTTATTTCATTTGCTCTAGCATTACGTTGCCTGTCTGAAATCTTTGACTGTCAAGCCACCGTATTGTTTAGTAAACTTATAGAATCAAATGTAACTCCAATAACTATCTTCCGTATGTAAAGTTGAGACAATATTTAATAAAAAGACTTGAACGTAAATACCTGACACCTTGTTTAGCATTTATCGCTGCCAAATAAGCTAATATCTTCAAAGTCGAATAACAGGAATCCACTATGTTTAGAACCAGGATTTAGAAGATCTGCATATCTATATTATTTTTGTCTTAAGACAGCTACAACAAACTGTTTTATTGTATTTTAGTTTAATTAAAAATTGACATAGTTTAACTGGATGTTAAACCAAAATGTCAAGCCAAAATTAATAAATTTTCAAAAAGCCCTGTCAAATTTGTACATCAAAAAAGTGTTTAAGATATAAAAAACCATTCAAAACGCTTGTCGAAAAATTAAACCAATTAATTTCATCCTTATTGTCAATAGAAGACGGGAAAATTAAACCATAGTACGTAACACCGAAATCTCAGACTTCGTGTTTACAAGCTAATTCACTATCTGACAAAGAATACAGATAAAATGAAAGATTCTCAAATCTTTGGAACATCTGTGGTGAGCTCCAGATCGGTTCAAAGACACATGGTGTGGAAATAATTAATTATTATAGCAAAGCTATATTATAGCTTGTTGTAATAGTCATATATTTTTTAACAGATTAATACTTCGGGGCTGATGAACACAATAATGTTTTAAAAAAGAAATAAATAAGATGAACAGAATGAGTAGACATCCTGACGAGGTTAACTTAAGAATTAATTTAGTAAAAGTATTTGAAGTTCCTTGAAAAGGGAGGGTATTTTGGAACGGAAAAGCTCACTTTATCTAGATTTTTAGTTCTATTTCCTACTTAAATAAGTCCTTATAAAAAAACCCGTAAAAATAACCCATAAGAAAAATTGTATATAGTATTATAAACATAATTTTACTCCAAAAAAAATCAAGAAGAACAATGTTTGTGTTTTACAGTCTTTATACTAACACAAAACACACGGGATAATATTTAAACAACATTTGCTAATGTGGTAGACGTACGATACGATATCATTTTTATACACACCTTTCGTGAAACACAATCCCGCGGTTCGTCATACCACCGTACTAAACGACAAAGAACAAATGAGAAAAAATGTACCCATGAATGGCAACGTCAGGTGAACACATATCGCAACCATCACACAGACACACACAGACACAGCGAGCCTAATTTCCTGCATAAGAAAAGATTTGTTTGTGCTTCCGCTTACAAAAGCGGCAAAGTTTTCCCTTGTTTTCCTTTTATTCGGCAAAAACCCCGAACCAGAAAAGACAAACAAACGCCGTTCGCCGTGCGAGTGCGTTGTTTTTATTTCATTAGACGCGATTTATTCATCATATGCGCGCGGATAACAGTGTTTCGGTATCGTTTCCACCGTGCACGGCAAAAGGCTATGCATTGCCATTGACGAAACATTTGCCTGCTAACGGTTGTGAGCGATTTTGCGAAAAAGATCTTTTCTCTTGCGCAGCCTCCTTACACCAGTGCTGCCCAGGTTCGCCGGGGTTGGTTCGGTCGTAAAAGGTGGCAGAGCAGGCCCGAGTGGGGAGAAATTCAAGAGGATATCCACACAACCAACCAGNGCACGGCAAAAGGCTATGCATTGCCATTGACGAAACATTTGCCTGCTAACGGTTGTGAGCGATTTTGCGAAAAAGATCTTTTCTCTTGCGCAGCCTCCTTACACCAGTGCTGCCCAGGTTCGCCGGGGTTGGTTCGGTCGTAAAAGGTGGCAGAGCAGGCCCGGGTGGGGAGAAATTCTAGAGGATATCCACACAACCAACCAGTCAATTTTATTCATGATATGTAAATTGGGCTTCGTTGGCGCAATGGAGGAAGCGCACACAGCAGACAACAGCAAAACAGCGCGTCGGCTCAACCGTTCGGCAAGTGCGCGTGCATCAGCGTGGCTCGCGGGTAAACATTTATTCAATTTGTTCCATTAAACTTCATTTCAGTGAGAAAAGGCGTCATTGCGCGCTTGTTGAGAAATGGATGCCGAATTCACGGGTGTTATGCGGAAGATGTTATATCCACACATACACCCACACACACAAAAACACCGAACCGTTGAAGGGTAGTTGAGCAGTTGAATGGGGAACGAATCGATGACGATATTTTGATTGCCAAAGGTTAGCTAATGACCTTACTTTTTGGAACATGTTTGGTAGCAATTTCTAGCATGTGCAGCCAACTTCAACCATTTGGTTTGAATTTTGTTTCACTTTCAAAAAGGGAAAGATCATAGGAATTATGTTTCTACTAAATAAATAAATAAGATACCCAATGTCTGAATTTCCCGAATTTCAAACATGGCAGCATATTGAGTTTATTTAATCAAATTAAGTGACTTAATAAAAAAACACTTTGAAAAAAAGGAAAAAATTGCTAATTTCTTCTAATCATACTCAACAAAGTTATTTCATAATTTGCTACTATATTTTATTCTAAGTCCTATAAAATGCTAATCACTTTAGTTTTTTGAGGTGAAAAATTTTACCACAATTAGAACTTAACTTAACGTTAAAATCACATTCATATCCTGTAGTATTAATTCAAAAAAATATTAACACATAATTTTACTTTTGGAAATTGTTTATAATAAGAGATTTAAAAAAAACGCTTGGAATGGAATGGAAGTGGAAATATTATAAATATTATATTACTTATGATATTGCCATTTTGATAATCATGCTTAACATTTTAAAATATTCTTTTACACCTATACGTAACTATACCGACAAACAAGTTGATGCGTTGAAATGCTCATTTTCTTTATTATTGTCCCTACATTTGGCCCTTTTCCTTTCCGGTGTTCCGCAAAAAAATCCCACTTTTCCCTATTCTCGTTGTTTAAAACAACATTGCATATGCAACCATTAAACCATGCACTCTGCGCTCGAACATCCCTAGCCTATGAATAATCAAGCACAATTAGCATCGAGGGTTCGTTTCTTCACTCGACACCACTTTTGGATTTTCAATTTTCTACCCGTTTGCACAATGTACCCGGGTTTTAAGCATCGAACCCTATGCACTTTCTGTGTAATGTCCTTTCTTGGAAGAAAATCGAATAAAGAGTGCTGTAAAATGGAAACTCTTCTTATAAGCAGCGTTAGCTTTTTCCAAGAAGAAGACGAGAGAAAAAAGAGAGAAAAAAAAACAGATACACCATCGCAGTGGCCACAAATTGATTTGAATATCTAGCAAGGCGTGAAACAGTTGACCAAACATTTGTGCTCCAAAACACCCCACCGGCTAACGATCCAACTATCACAGAAACCGTGGCAAACAAACTGGCCAATTTTGGGGAGAATTTGGTTAGAAGCGTGAATGCACTTTACCGAATGCACAATGGAAAATGCAGCAACGTAATAAGCGTGTGCACAACGGATGCAATGGATAAAGTAAAACACCCCCCGTCGTAAGTGTACGTAAAATCCAACCATTGCTTTCACCCAAAACCCACATTTCCTATGCGACAACATATCAGCATAGGAACAAGTGGGTAAAGAAACGAACTTCAGGCGCCGAGCTGAAACAGCTGGAACCTGGAACCTGGAAATCGCTACCAACGCTAACACTGATGCATGTTTTAATTTCACAATTTTCCGCACCGAAAGGCGCCATCAGTACACCATCGTGGTGTATTGTTTTACAATAGCTTGCCTGTTTTCGCTCTACTTTGGAGGCTCATGCGAGGGAGGAGGTACATTTGACACCGGCAAAAACGAAACAGAAGGCGATAGTTTCAAAGCGCTTAAGATGGTGGTCCAACAAATGGTACGAACGCTGACGACTGCTACTGACAGCGAAAGTGGCTACCAGCACCACAGCAGGGCCGAAGCCTATTTTCTTCACTCGTGCGCTCATTCGTGCGTTTATTTTTCCACCCCAAAACTGCATCAAATTACAGTGGTGAAACTGGGATGGGAAGATGGGAAGAAACGTAGCATCGGCCCAGGACCATTACGTCCACCATTGCCCGGCCCAATATTCGCGACCGCCCAGTCGCCCAGTTGTTTTGCATATTTGCATAATTTTAAAATAAAATGAATAACAACGGAAGCGTAAAACAGTGAACTCTGCACACGACATGATGTTGAGTGCTGTTCATTTTTGGTTTTTTTAAGGAACCCGTTTTTGGGGATCCCATTTCTTCTTAAGCGATGGTGCTTTTTCATTGGGAAATCTTTAAGTGGGTTTCTTGCATTTTTGTGAGCAATTTTTAATGTGATGACAAGATACATTTTCCTGTACATTCAATAAAGTAAGGAATAATGGATCATATTTTGAGCATGATATCACCACAATGAGCACCAATGTTAAATTTGAGTTTCGAAAGAAACACGAATCTTTGTGAAATTTCTTTTATACATTCAACATTGTAAAGTTTGTGTCTTAAAATTACGGGAAGCTTAAGCTGTGTTGGAGCAACAGTTAGCATATCATAAATCAATAGTTTATGATAACTGTATGAAATAGAGAGTATGATGATATATGTGGAAGAACAAAAGTTCTTGACTTTTTATTTTTATATGTGCTTGAATTTTATTAAATAAACTAAGTAGTTTGTCAAATAATAATTTTTTTTAATTGAAGAATTCCCGTTCATCAGATATCATTTATCTCATGATACTCCTTGTGCTCCTTGTACATTCATATGCCTCTTGAAGACATCTTGAAGATGCCATCAAAAGAGACATCAACGCCCGAGAAGATTGTACAAAAATCATTGTTTGTTTTCATTCCAAATTTTAATGAATCGTACTTAACCAACCAAAAAAAAACACAAAATAATTTTTAAAAAGTGGCATTTCCATGAAACTGATGAGCAAAATATTTCTACTAAAAAGCTTAAATAACAATTTCACTAAAATAATGAACGGTTCTCAAATGTATAAAATTCAAAGCATTCCAACATTAGTCCCACTCGGTGTAAAACGTTACATTAGAAAAGTTCTAATGCTTTTTTCCCCGAATCGTACAGCCAGCTTCAAAGTGAATTCCAAACTGAAACGTAACAAATAAATCACACTGAAACGAGATGCGTTCATAAGGACTTCAAACATAAAATGGTCGCTAACCAAACTGCCCACACACACACACACACTGCACAGTGATCAATTTACTCGCATATTCCATCGTAACAAAATTCCACAGCGGCTTGTTGCAGAGAGATAAAAATTACCAAACAAGCTAATTCTTTTCCCCCGAACCAAGCGGGTGTCAAGTTGAAATTAATAAAAAAAACAACATGAGAAACCATTTGGCAACAACAAAAAAGTAGCACAAACATAAACAAACTCTAACAACCAACCCGCTAAAGCGTATTATAAATTATACGCTTTGTTTCACCAGCCAGTATTGCGGGCACGTTTCATGGAACTACACATTCAATTGTCACCTGCGTCCTTTTTTGTATGGCCATCAGTGTGTGTTTTATTTTTTTTTTCTGCTGAGTTTTTTTGCTTACTTCCTACCATCAAACCCATTCCACATATTTTATGTGCCGCAAAAATATTCATGATTGCTCAATAAGACCACACCTCCAGGCTCCATTACCTGCTGCGGGAGGTTCGTAAATGGATCTGCTGTAGCTTCTACACACGCGGGCTAAGCACGCAAGCACACATACACGTCTAACCGCAAGCTTACGCTTTGAGTACATTTCGTAAATGGAGGCGAATTTCCATCATGATTCGCTTGGAAGTACGCTAACGGCCATTAGCTACCAACTAGTTCAACTCGGGTACCGGTGAACGAAAAACATATTTGCACAGGAAACGATCCACATGGGGGCGGGGAAGGTCAAGGGAACTGCACTGGGTAGGGAGCGTGGTAAGTGTCGCGATGATTGTCGGTGGTAAATTTAATATAAATTGAATTTTATGTCACAACATAGAACTGTAGCGGGCATCAGTTTGTGAAGCAACGGGTTTCCTTCCCTTTTTCGCTTTGGCCCCTGCTTTGCACATTTGCACCTCGACCATTTGGAAGGCATTCCGGTGTTGTGTTGTGAAACAACTGTCACCACCATTACACACAGCCCCACACACACACACACACACCGTTGGTGTTGCAAAACGAAGGGATATTGATGGGCCGAAAATCAGAGCTGGCACTTTACCTGTGCACTCCATCCATTCGGAGTAGCCTCCCACGTGCCATCGGTGCCCGAGAGTTCTGCATCCGGTAGTGAACGAAACTGCAGCAAAACAGCATACAGCAGCTGCAGCATTCCATTGCAGATTTCTGTACGACTGAACGCAGCATACCCACCCACCCCTAACCAGTGGGTAAACCTTGTTCGACGAAATTGGGACTGACGATAAAGGTACTCCGGTAATGCCGGAAGCTCTGGATCTGGGTGCGTAATGCATTCCTGGCGCTTGAACGCTGGAGTTGGGGTTTTTTTGGGGGGCACGAGAGCGGGAAAATCGCTGTGGCTTTCCACTACGGCTACATTCTCACGGCCAAATGGTATCCACAATGCGCGGGCACGGGACCAAAGCGTGAACATTATAATAAGGTTAACAACACAACCAATTAGCGTTGGATTTTATTTACGGCGTGTGTTTTATTTGACCACTTCTCCGTACACCGGAGCAGTATTCAGCAGCTGGTGGTTCCTCTTCGGTTTGTGTGTTTTTTTTGTTGTTGTATCACACCCATGTAGGGGTGGCCATTTTTTGTTGCAACTCTGGTCTAGACCCACATCGCTAACGAAATCGTTGCTAAACGAGAGCACACTTCAACCTGCCTGAAACTGTGATTTTATGCTGGAAGAACCGAAATGAAACACACAGAAAAAAAAACCACTCACACACAATGCCACAACCGCACCAAAGAGGTACGACGTTTTTAACATGGACGAGCGAGCGGGCACAAACACCGCCCTGTGAACAGGTTCCATTCAACCAAAGCGGTGTGCAATTCGTTTGGAATCAGGAATGAGGAATGGAACAAAAAAATAACGCAAATACACATGTAGATAAAACTGCGTTTGTTTCGGCTGTGTTGAAAGGTGCTGTGTAGTGGCAAAAGGGTTTTAAACCAGCAAACCACAGGATCCTGTCGGCTGGAGGTATTGTATTAACCCTGGCGCTCCCTGACTGTCTGTGTACACCTTTGCTGATTCCATGTTTCGCGAGCAAAAACCTTTGATTGGGAAGGTGGGAAATTGTTACACCTGCATCGGATAGCAAAACGGTTGGCTAACAAACAGAAAACGAAGAAATCTTCGTTTTACTAGTGGAAAGGATGTCAACTTTAATTTGTGTTAATTACAACAAATATAACATGGGGATTCGAAAACTATTTTTAAAAAACCAGTTTACTGTTTTGGCCTGAAAAAAAATGATTTTCAAGTATTTTGAAATATATTACATAAACCAAAAAAATATATTTATTTTGTGGTTTCAAAGCTACTCAACATATTTTGTTTGACTAAATTTGGCAACTCCAACAGCCCTTTATTCCAGGTACAACAAGGCATCTCTCTGATGAAAATCTGCTTATCTGTGGATATCACAGAGGACGCTTTAGTGAAGCTAACACAAAGCAAGAACAGCTTGTTCAATTTATTTATTTTTTCCTAAAATGCTTTTTTAAGTATAAACAACACTAAAAATTGACAATATTTTACCAAAAAAAAAACTAATTTTTGAACCCAAAAATGAACTAAAAACCATGTACACTAAAGCCATTTTTAAAGCTAAAGAATAATAACTACGAACGAGAGGCTGAGATGAGTTCGTGAAGTTCATTTCTGTATAATTATTGATTGAATGAATTTTGAATTATTAGAGTCCATTCACCTTAAAATTATGCGTTTTGACATAATCCTGTTTAAAGCGTTGAGTCTCGCTTTTCGACCTATAAGCTTGAACCAATGTTTTTTATGTACTTATGTAAAGAATTCTATCTAACTAATTTTATCAAATAATAAAATACAGAAAACAGATACTTGAACAATTGTTCCACAACTTATAACTCATATTTTACAAAAATAATTATTATAATAATTTTTTTTACCATTTTATACACTTTCAAGGTTCGCCCTCTATTTACCATTATATAATTGATTTTGTTTCACTAATTTAGTTTCCATTCATTCACAGCATTGTTGCAAAACACAAAACCATCCTGTGTTGGCTTAATGCTAGTTAAGGCAACAGGATTCCATTTGTAAACAGTACCCCATTTCCCGGCATTCCGATATCACTCACCCCTCCAAAAACCATCCATCCACCCCCGTAAATCCCCGCGAAAGCGAACACTAGCCTTTGAAGCAACCCGGGTGACTGGTCATCCGCAAAATTGCCATGGACATTCGGGTCGGCCAGAATCCATTTTCAAACAGTGGGCTGTTGTTTCGTTGATTTTTTTTTGTTTTTTGCTTTGTGTATTGCGTGTCTGTGACTGTGTGTTGTTACTCTGGTGCCGCGACTCCATTTACGGTACCATTTTAGCACACCAATTCGCTCATCCTAATTATATGCGGGGATTAGCAAGAATTATATGATTATACCTGGGGTTTTTTTGTTTTGTTTTTTTTTTCGGTTGGTGGCTCGAATTCGCGTGATCCGGGTTTTTGAGGTGAGTAATCCGTGACGTAATGTATCCGAATGGAAACTGTACGCGGAAATATCCAAAATCTGGGTGCGCGCAAAAGCGTTAATTTTAAGCGGGTTTCCAATAAACGAAGAGTGCATGTTCAGGGTGACAGCTTACAGTTGGGGCGTTTTTTGGGGTGGGAAAGGTGAGTTGGGGGATGAAGGAAAAGGACACCGGCGTGAGTGAGGATTGGCACGGCACAAAAGGTGTGTGGGCTGTATATCCAAAAACCACGCAAAAACCCGTGTCGGATGGGGTTTGGTGATAATGAACTTCGGTGCCAACGCCATTGCTGCTATTCAGTTGCAGCTACGATGTACATTGTGGTATCCATTTTTTCCCTCTCTCACTACACTATGCGGTGTAAAACAACGGTGATGATTATCTGCGATTTGTGAAGTGTACAACCGTTAGCATGAGTTTATCATCGGCGATGCGATTGTGGTTAGTGCATTGTTTAGTTTTCGGTTTATTGTGATTGTAAGCTGTCACAAAACGTACTACAATTTTCTATGAACTAGAAAATAACAATTGAAAACTTTTTCATATTGACCTATATCTGTATCTGACATTAGTCGTAACAGTAGGATACTTTTTCCAATTAACTAATTAATTAATTAATTTTATTTAATTATTCATTTGCTTTTTTCTATGTATTGCAACTTTGTCTCTCCGTGAACCAATCTAATAAAAGCGATTTGTTTCGTTCGCATTGCGTGCGATTCAAACACGAAACCATGCCAAATCCACGTCAGCCTATCTGGCCACATTTCCATTTCCGACAGTGACAGTGATTCCACAGCAGAAAGGCAAAAGATTATAGTCATCGTTTGACATGCATGACTTTCTGACCCTTGCTGTCGTCAGCATCATCGTCACTGTTACCTCATGCGCGTCAAATGCCAAACAGCAGTCCCAGCACTCGGTTTGTGTGTGGCGTCAAAATTAGGACGGCACTTCCTCCCATTGCAATACGGTAGTACCTCCACAAATACCGACCCTATTATCGGCATCATATGTCCGATAACCTTCGCTGTACCACTGGACAATGTTCCAACCGTTCCCACCTTGCCGCACACACACTGCACACACGGGTACGGGACTTAAACGGGAAGATTTAAGGGAATTATTTCAACCCGACCTCGATACTCCGGAGGCACCATCTACTAAGCATGTGGCCGTGAACATCGAACAGCCCAAGGACCCTGTCCAGGATCCAGATTAGTGCAGTTCAGTGCGCATCCTGACGTTTGTGCAGTGCACGCAATAAACCAAAAAAAAAGCTACATCCAACCTCCATCAACGCGAATCGTATGCTACCGTCCCGAACGGCCACTGATGATGGTACATAAATTCATCTTTATCGAGCCTTTGTGCCGCACCGCCATTGATTGGCATTGGCCGTTGCCAACGCCGACGCACCATCGACGTGCGAAGGCGCGCGCTACCTGTGAACGCATAAATATTTAGCGCACCAAATCCATAAATAATTTATGGCGTCTGAGAGCAATTTTCATTGATGCTTCCCCGGGTGTCCGGGATGCTTGGATGCCTTGATTTCTCTGACCGGTGTTGTTTTTCGGACGGACTGAAGGCGTGTGAGTTCCGAC
>CM028125.1:23910551-23932344 GCA_016254315.1 Anopheles parensis
GCAATGGACAGTTCGAAGAAATTTGTACGCTGTATGATACCATCATCGATATTATGCAGGCATATAGAATAATCGGTAAAGGATCACCAAACGTAATGTCGAAAGTGGACAAATCCTCTCGCTTTTTTGTCATGATACTATTTGTTATATGTTTTGTATATATCTTTTTTTTTATCTTAGAGTTGTTGTCAGTATTGACTGCGTAGATTTGTCATAGGTTTGTAATATTTAAGGCAAGTTGTTTCAAAAATTCTTCAAAGTTAAATCTTTTTCCTCCTGGAAAAGAGTTCTTTTATTTGGGAACTACTCACAAAGGTTCGAGAGACTATTGGAAAGTGCTTGCTTTCTTATAAAATATGCACATAAAATTGAACTCTGCAACTATTCAATTCTAGTACTTTTTAACTTCGATATCCCAAAAAGCTTCAAAAACTAATTCTTCCTAAGGCTATCTACTCACCATGACCCATTGAAACCCTCCAGAATTGGAAAAAAAAGTTCCAAATATCTTACACCACACCGTCAATTCAATTTGGGACTTCTGCTTCTATCGAAACAGGAATTCCTTTCGAAATGGATTTAGACCACAACGAGAACACAAACCCTTCCGAGAGACCACAATGTTTGCCGACACCTCTAGCACGAGAACGCTGGACCGACGGTATGGTGCATTGCACAAATTTTAAAATTAACCCAACAGCCTAACTTCCTTCTTTGTCTCATTGAATTTGAACACTTTGCTCTGTCTGAAAGTAATCCGCATCCATTGTCGCATTGCCTCAAAAAACCTCGTTTGCTAATACACCCCAAACATAAACTTACTAAAAGCTCTTATCGCAAATAACCAATAAATCATTGGTATGTTGTGTGTATCCGCTTGGTAACGACGACTTAGGCAATCCCGGTATAGTGACACCAATTGGCCACGAAAAGTTTTTGGTCGGTTCCCTTACCATCCAGCGCATAGTACCAGGTAGTTGCCAATGACTAAGCTAACTGGAGGGAGAGAAGCAAACAAAAAAAAACACCTTCGGAACCTACCTAAGGTGATGACTCTACACACTTCATCATATATTGCGTCGATGGCATTTTTAGCTCTGTAAACGAACCCCTACCTGTGTCTGAAGCAAACGTTAGCAACCTTACTCAGAGTGGCCAGTAGCTTGAAGGTGTCCTTCGGGTCATCCTACTTTTGTTACTACTCCCTCCCAGTAGTTGGTGGCAGAAGGCTTGGCGTTCTTTTTTTACAACTCCCTTCCAATTCATACCTAGCCTCTGGACCTACACAGCACAACTCGGTATACACTCGGAAAATGGAAAAGTGCCAAAGGATAACATACAAAAATATCCTTCGTCCGATGACTTTCGACCAGTGAGGCAGGATTTAGACACCGGTATTTTTGCAAGCCCCTCATGCGAACTATTTTTCATTCCTAGGCCAGTGGGCATTAGCCACCACCGGCACTCCCTATCCGGGGCTCTACCAAACTATACCTGTCTGTTGTGCTGTATGTGAACTACCGTACACCATAAGATAAGCTCTATATCATTGCAAACCGGCCAGGTATGCGTGTGTGTGTGAGAGAGTGTTTTCGGCTTTCGATCGACTGTTTGCAATACAAAATAAATACCAAATCCATTCGCAACCTCATGCGTCTTAGCATGACCACACGAACAGGAACAAAAGGCATCGGAAGGCTACACTACCTCGTTGTCTAAACCTCGGAGGCTAAAAATATCACTAAAAGGAAAGTCCTGCCTGGACTCTGCCTAACTGACCGTCCCATTCATCTTAATCCATGGGAAATTAAAACTTACTGTATGAAGTAAATATCTCGGACGCCACTGGATTTAATGCCGAAGAGGTGAGGACCGTGGCAGGTACGGTGTTAATGTCCCTTGTCATATTAAAATTTTTAGTAAAAAAAAGTTCCCCGAAAAAGATTCTGACAACCCCAAAAGAGGCTAAGCTCTGCGTAGAGCTTTATCGGCGATAAGCTGAAAATGATTCCTTTTGAATACTTTTTTTTAAATTTTATTTTAAAAAAGGTTTAATATTTTTTCAAACCTTTTTACTCATGAAAGTTTCGACGTACGATCGTGCCTAGTAATATTACCTTCATGTGCATTGATTCATTTGTTAAAATTGTACCAATAAAACATTAACTACCATCTTCCTTTCGAATTTCCATCAGTACGAACTGTACCTTTGCCAAATGAAACGAGCGTACTTTCCCAATAAACCACAACCAGTTTTATTGCTTCCCATTGCTGTGTGGTTTTTGTGCAAGTTTTATTGCCTTTAAACACAATCGCAACAAATTATGGATTTCACCTTTTCCTTTTCTTTGTACCGCACCACAAACCGATAGCCCAGACAGAATGAGCTACTTACCTGCGAATAAATCCCACTAATGCCATTTCAAGATAACACAACCGAAACAAAATGTATCCACATCGCGAACACAAATCTTGTTTCGAATGACCTCCATAATCGTACTTCCAGGCCAGGGTGATCCACTTCAACCACAATCCAATTTACCACCGTCCGTCGCTCAAACAGCGGACCGCCGGTTTCATAGCGTTCGGGAAAGATTTTCGCGGAAAACTGTCCCAAGAAGGAGTCATTGTTAGGGCTATGGTCGTGTTCTGCACTCTGACTGTCTTCAATGTCACCATTTTTGTATCATTTTTTCTGTGTTTTGTTTTTTTTATTTCTATAAGTTTGTATATTTTTTTACCGATTTTTGTTTGCTTTTATCACACTATTGCGACATGCCGGACATGCATCCGCCCTCTTGGTATCTGATGGAAGCCGCAAAAAAATACTCCAAACCTTCCGACACGAACTTCTTCGCTCTGTCTTCTCTCGTCTGATAAGCCCGTGACGGCTTATCCTTTCGGGCTTAAATTGGAGAAGGGCGAATCAAATCGCAAGCAAACAAAATTTAATCTTTTTTTCTCTAGCCTGAAACGTTTGTGTTTGAAACAAAATCCAAGACTCTTCAATGATTGAGAGAGAGAATACAAAAAAGAGGCAAGAATCGTTACGCTATTGTGCTATTTATGTCGCCTGGAACTCAATGTTAACGCGGGAGGAGCATGAGCAAAAACGCTCCAACTCATAAGACGCTGAGTATGAGGAATAGTGGCCGGTGGTCTGGCAATGAACAACTGTATAATCGTCCCACTGCACCGAGCGGGAATTGAAGCAAAAACCTCTCGGCAAACCAAATTATGAAGGAAGGAAAATTCGTAATGTAGCAACAAAAAAAATAGGGGAAAAAAGAATTCGTGACTATCTTGGGATGCGTTTTTTTCTCTTTCTTGTCCTCCTTTTCCCCGTTCTGAGCACTTGGCCTCCTTGGTCAGTGCCTTGCGCTAAATCTCGAATGCTTTTGCAGGGTAGAGCATGATGCTTTTTGTGGCGATGACATCGTGGATTACATTGTGTGTTCATCATGCTCACCCTGGCGGACCGCTAACAAAATACAATCGGTGACCGCGCCTCAACCGATGCCCTTCGCTTGGCTCTATCCACAAATGTCAAATGCCCGCGACTAGGGAAGAGCGCTTCGGACGCGCTCTGTCAACATTGTCGGCGTGCTCTTATTGTGCCACTTGCGTCGGTATTTCGTCCGGCTATCAAGATCTTGTCGACCACCGCAGAAACGATCTACGATGTTTCGTTCTATTTCTATCTTTATTGCACTGGTTAATGTTTCAGTTATTGTTATAGATATGACCTGATTATGATGGCTTGAACGCTTGTAATGCAGCGCTATCCCGGAAGTTGAAACTTTACTCATGAAGCGGACGGAAAAATCCCGATACCCGGCCAGAGGGGTTCGAGTGTTGGATTTATTGCCTGGTTGAAGGATTGCCCTTCCCGTAGGCAAACAATAGTGAGTTTTTCCCAGCGATGTAGCTCTGGTTTTTTGGTGGATATGATTCTTTGTCGACCATAAAGCACCAAACCAATGTCATTTAATATTGGAACCAAGAAAGAAACTAGCTTAAACAGAGTAAAAAAATTAATAAAGGAAAAATATTCTTTAATTGACCGTATTTCTTCGTAAAATTGTTAGACGAATTTAAATATACTTTCCACTTTACCTCCCCAACAAAGCTTAGTACAATAAATTTTACAAGCAATTGGTACATACAGTTGGTATCTCTCTCGCACTTTCTAAACAATTCATGAATCAATTTGTCTATGAAAACAAGCAATAAATTTCCCATTTGTATGTACGACATCCAATTCTTCGGGGGCAAATGAACGAAAGGCACAAATGCGAAGCTTTTTACCTCGAATAAAATAGACATCATTTCTCGAACAATCTGCTCAGTGTGAAGCTTACCGATAACTTCACCGTAGCTGGTAGAAAGTGCTACAAGGGAAAAGCTAAAGGAAAACGTTCCTTACACAAACGGTTTAGTTATCTGCAGCACACACCCGATCCAACCGACTAACAGCTGCGTGAGCAGCGTCCAAAGACAGAGGTGATTTCCATTAGCAGGGCTAGAAAAACTTCCATCACCGCTCGCCCCCGCTCCGTTCAAAAGCAAACGAGGGAGGAATAACTTCTCAAGAATTACGGTTCATCGAATTGGCCGATCGGCTGCATGCCGTCTTGGCCCGTTTGTACGAAAACTGTTAAAGTAATCCCGTCCGCTTCCAGGGTGGTTGCGTTTTGCTTTCGAAACTTAGAACCAAGCCGAGCCTTTTGCCCCAGCCGATTGGAAACGATGAACCATGGGTAACGGGATGGAAAATCGTATTTGAAGAAGCGAGGATGAAGCGATGGTGGGCTGGTAAAAAGTTCCCCATTATCCTTGTCCATCCTGCAAAAGCAAAACGGTTCCCAGAGACATGTGCACTCAGATAAAATGATTTTCTTGAGAATATCTAAATCCGTTGGGTATTCTATCTTTGCTCGGCGGTTTTTTTTTCTGTGCTTGTGCTGGGCTTCTTTTTCACAGGTTTCCGTCATATCCTGGTCGCAGTGCTACAGTGTGACAGTGTGTTCCACGTCCAGACGGACACATGCTTCATACTCGGACACCGTACGGCAACCTGGGCGACAGTTGTTTCATGCTTTGATGTGATAAATGTGACTTTGCTGGATTCCTTCTGCCCAGTGCACGAAGGATTGACCGGGAACAGGAACATCATCCAAACCGGACCGGAACACCGGCCATGGTTTGCCCGATACGCTTCGTTTGCTTTTCATAACGGTAAGAAGCTCAAGACGCTGTTCGTACAGTCGTTCTTAAGGAAGAGACATGTTAAGGAGCTAGCACTTTGATCGACAATGGAGTAAAAATTGATGAACATCCACTACTACCAAGCATGTCCTCCGGTAGTGCTTTCGTCAAAAAAAACCTATCGCAACTATATCTACCTTGATCAACCGATACGCTGTGTGCACCGGTTTGTTTGGGGTGAAGCTTTTCCGTACACGAGTAGTAGAAGAGATGTCTCTTTCCTTTGAAATGTTAACATAACTGGCTAGTGTTATTCTCGTGTCCTGTGTGTGTGTTTTTTTTTGTTTCGGTGCTCCTTCGATTGTGAACAGTGAAAGTTGATTCATTGTTGCACGAACCTGTGTCACACATTAAGCATCCTTCAGATCGGAGCTCGCTTTTGTAACCACAAAGACGAGAGCCATTCCTTGTACAACTACCAGATATAGCACTCATCCTTACAAGCTTCCGTAAAAGAAAGAAGCTTTCCACGTTCGCTACCCTTGTAATGTGGCAGGTGGTTCGATCGTTGTTGGCGTATCGTGCCTGCTAGCGTGCATACCGGTGACAACGTTCCACCGTGCTTCGAACGAAATGGATCCCAATGGAGATTTTAACAAATATGCTTTTCAACCCCGTTGGCCATATATTTTTCCATACTAACCATATCTCGACGCACGGCAGGCGACAAAAAAGGAAACACCATCGGCAGCAACCATTTACATCACACATGTATGATGACCCAAGCAGAAGATCAGTTCGGGGGTGAAGCTTTTCTTCAAAGAAAACGCCGGTAACCTCCGTTTCTGCTTCGTTCATTTCACTGCTAATAAGGAAGACACCACGGAAAACATGGCTCGAATTTTTCCCCTGGCCCCTCCCAAAAAAACCGGATGCTGATGAAGATGGAACAATCTTTATCTCGTGCGGAAAATCTGTACCTCCTTGACGTGTCGATGTGAGCTTACTGGCCAGTTTTATAGGACCATCAATATAGGCATGGTCAACGAACAAAACCAACAGGCAAAGACAGTCTCATGCATGAATGGAAAAGTTTTCCCTTTCAACTTTGTGCTACCACCATAACAGCCCCAGATTATGTTCATTTTTTTTTGTTCGCTTCCCCGGAAGAGAGGGAATGATGGCAGGGATGCCATTGAATTTGATGTCGTTGGTTCGGCATTAAACACGAGGAGGAAGAGGAAGCAAAAAACCACGTGGTAAAAACGTGGCCCGAAACTTTATACGCTTTTCACTATATTTTATCTTTATTCGCAACAGTGACGCTCAAGGGACAACGCTGCTCGCCAACAAAACTTTAATAGGGTGCACGAGATGTGCACGAGCCATACGCCTAGCGGCTTAGGATCATTTTCAGAAAACCCGTGTGGATAAGAAATGAAAAGTTATTGAAACTTTGCGTCCAATTATGAAGGCAAATTTTTCGCAAAACATATTTCTCAACCCAGGCAGATCATAATGCCTAACATTCAAGGTTTCTTTAACGTGTCCTTTACGGTGGTCGAATCGGATTCGAGTAGAGAAGCTAATTCTACAACTCATTATGCAAACAAACAAAAAATCATCATCAAAAAAAGGACAAATTTTACACATCGTCCTTTCCGGATTCCTAGTCTTTGTCGTCGTTTAGACGTCTGTATATCGGTTTTTTAAGGATTCCCAAATCGGTAAATTACACTGAGCTAAAAAGAGTATAAAATGAAACAGATCACACACACACACACACACACGAAAAAAAAATCAGACCCGGAAAGTATAAGTTTCCCAAAAAACCCCCGAAGCATGTGAGGAAAATGTATTCATGAAATATGTTCCAATATTGCTATCTAGTGTGGGATTGCCGTTCAAACAGGACGACACACTTAACGGCTAACGGACGAAGAACTTGAGCATTTACAAAAAAAAGAAAACGAAAAATCTCATGATGCCTCAGGTTTTGAAATCGGCCTCGTTTTTCTAACTTGACCATACGTACAGAGCTTTTTTACAGCTGCATGAGCCTGTTCTTTCTTTTGTATAGCAGCGAGGAAGCAAAAAAAAAATCCCTTCGAGGCTTAAATCTTTACCCCATCTGGCAACGAGCACACGTCCAGTGCCGTCGGTTCCGAGCATACCAGAGTGACCGGTTACACTCATGTACGATGACTAGAATTCTTTCACGAATGCTTCAGCCCCGGTTGGATGGATGGGGTAGATGCAAGAAGGAAAAATAAGAGACTATCTCATCTGTCCTGTTCGACGTACGGCCGAGGGCACCGTACGTTCGTTTAGTAGCTGCATTGGCAAATTTGTCTAAGATGTATGATAATCAATTTTTCAATGGCTAACAATCAACAGCCCCTTTCTTGGTGGACACGAAGCAAAAAAAACCCAGATACGGTAAAGCGTTGATTCACGGCTGTCTCGAAGACCATTGTTTACCCTTATCAATGTATCCTTTTATCCTGCGTTGTATTAGGTGCTTGATGTTGGAATTCGCTTACATTTTTTTTTGTTCTTTGTTCGTTCCTAACCGTCTTCGCCGGTCGGGACATTGTATCAACGCAACGAGCTATCGGCTTGCGGTTTGTGGATAATGGATTCAATTATGTGGAAACCTGTTTGCACAAACAGTTTGCAGCCTCACCTTTTTAGCAATGGTCTGATTATTCATCCAAGAAAAGAAAGGGATATATGGTGAAGGGCTAATGGACTTTTGCCAGTAAATAAGCGGCTGGACCCGTTAAGTTCTGTGTTGCCGTGCAATTTCGCGTTGCGAATTGCGCTTTCACCATATGACGTTTGAACGATTCTGCTGCTGGAAGGAAAATTCAACATTTTACGATCGAAATTTAGAATCGCACATTCACCAAATGCTCTCAAATATTGCACAAACTACGGTAAATCCAGGACCGTCCAGTAGTGTAGAGCAGTGCTCCCCAATCTTTTTAGTTCCGCGGACATGCATATGTATGTCTCGGATATTGGGGGATAGAATATTTTAGGGACTAAAACCGTCAACTCTAGTAAACTTTGGGCATATATAGAAAGTATTTGTATAAGAAAAAAATCGTTCTACTATGATTCCCTTACCTGTACAAAAAAAAACAATCAGGCATTTTTCAGGGAATTACATTGAATTACTTGATGAATTACTACACCAGTCCCTTACCAGAGCCTCTATCGAAGGTAAAAAAATATTGTCTAACATTTCTACAACTTCTCGCGTCCAAATGTTTTTGAAACTTTCGAGACCTTAAATAAATAGATTATTTTGCTTGTAGAGCATTCGCAAAAGAAACCAATTCTATTGGTTTCAAAGGAAATTTATTCACCAAACCTTTATAAATGAGATGGCATGCCTTTTTCTATCCAACCATGTTCAGCAGAATCAATTATAATAACACAAAATATTCAAAACCTTGTACCAAACTAAGGTGGATTTTGGGTTTGAGCAAATAAGACGTGATAAGATAGCGATAAAAGTGCAAATTTGCTTAAGATCATTTGTTTTCTTTACATCTTCTCAAACGACTGAAATACCACATTAGTATGTATTACGCAGAGCCGCCGAGTATTAAATACAGATTATAAAATGATTTCTTCAAGGAAAATCAAGGCGTATAAAAGATTATAATGATCGAATTAAAGACCAGCGAATTTTTTCCTCAAATCACTTCTACTTGTGCTACAGACCATAGATTGGAGACCAGTCAATACCGAGTTTCAAACCTCATCCGAATTGTTACACCCCATGAAAATCAGAGCCAGAAATGACAGTCTTAAATCCTCTTGAGGTTATAGTGTTACAAAACAAGCAGACACCGCATACTATCATTCACTAAACCACCACTTCCAACTTCTGGACAGAAAAGCAAGTTTTTTGTAAAAAATACTGTTGACTTGACAAACGAAAATGTTACGCATACCATCTTCTCGCCTACATAAAAGCGCAAGAAAGTAAAAATGGAAAAAAAGACATTTTTATTCCAGTTTTCATCATCTCAAAAGTTGCCAAAGAGAAAGAGCAAAAAGCAGGCGTACAATTGTGATGGGTGCTATAAACATAAGTTTATGTCAAAGCAAAAGTCTACGAGCAGTTAAAGAAAACGACACTGTAGCCAAAAATATGACAAGCCGTCAATGCGTGACTCACAAAATGTGGAAATAACAAAAATTACACACAGGCAAACAGACAAAAAAGAAACAGCATTCTTGTCTGTCTCGCATAATGTTCCGTTCCGAAGTGCACCCATTGTAGAGTGGCAGAGTAAAAACTCATATCATTGAGGTTTGCTGCAGCATGTCTGTTCCTGTCTGTCTGATTGCGTTTGCTTTTTGGTTTATTTTTTTTAGTGTTTTCCATTGTCATTCCGTCAAAATGAATAAACACTAGCAAGAAAGTTTCATGCCCAAATGTTGGGGCAGATATACAAACAGCGGGGTAAGCCTTTCTGTCTTTCAAACCCGTTGATTATTTGCTCTTTTCGGGCCAACCGACAAATTTACGAATCCAACCAAGCGAGAATTTTAAACACCTCTACAACCTCTGAAATGCTTCCAATCGNCATTGAGGTTTGCTGCAGCATGTCTGTTCCTGTCTGTCTGATTGCGTTTGCTTTTTGGTTTATTTTTTTTTAGTGTTTTCCATTGTCATTCCGTCAAAATGAATAAACACTAGCAAGAAAGTTTCATGCCCAAATGTTGGGGCAGATATACAAACAGCGGGGTAAGCCTTTCTGTCTTTCAAACCCGTTGATTATTTGCTCTTTTCGGGCCAACCGACAAATTTACGAATCCAACCAAGCGAGAATTTTAAACACCTCCACAACCTCTGAAATGCTTCCAATCGGGTTTCTTGAATTTTAACAACTTCCCCTCTTTTCGTAAGGAATCTTTTCGTACACGCGATGATCTAGCATAAACACGGTGGAGTTAGTTACATTGTTGAACAAACTTTACACTACGTAAGGCAATGCTGCAGCCGGGGCAATTTAACTGCCAACGGGAACCGACTGCATCCACCACACGTTCCGATGCGCTACCGGCTGGAAAGAAAGTAAAGTTTAAACAAAGCTGGTAAGTCATGGTTTTTTATGGGTTTTCGAAAAATAAAACCGTTGTAAAATCCCACCCAGCAATCCTTTCGGTTATCTCCTTTCGTCAGTGAGACGAACGCCAGGAGTGGAAAAAAGCATAACTTTTATTTTTTCTGTAGATTGCTTAAGATGGGCGAAAAGAAATTAACATGAATAATTTACATTCGTGCGAACGTGACACGCTTGCTGTTTGTAAGTTTGTGAGTGTTTTAGTGCGACGAACGTCATAGAAGATGTACAAATGGTTAACGCCAGCATAAGGTCAATGTTAATTTTATTTCGATAATAATTTGCTTTTATAACAAATTAATTCATGATTGAATGTTGGAAGAAACGTAGAGACAATCTAATGTGCAACGAGTACTTGAATGATGTTCAACAGTTCTCTCCCTTCTTGGCGTGCTCATGGTCGAACACGCCGCAAAGACATTACCAGGTCTCCAATCCGTTTTCTTGGGTGACTTTCCGTTGCAGTTATATTGAGGGTGGCTTGGAACTTCTTGTCTCGTCGGAGGGCCTACGCATCCTAGCGGTTTAAAGTCCTGTAGGATGCCAGGACAGAAGCGACATTCAGCCGATCCTAACATGGAGAACAGACGGCTGTCCCCATTCGCTCAATTTAGCCACATACCCCACCTTCCTAAGGGGTTCGGTTTCCCGTAATACTCAAGCTTAACATAGATATTTGGAGACATATATTACTGTTCTGTACGCCGTGAACGTATTGAGTCGGAGTAGGGTATGGAGAGCCTATATTATCCTTCGAGATGCTTCGAATTCATACCCAAATCCGTGCGCTACATACACTGACAACAGAACTAGCAAATGTTCAACAGTGTCTATATCATGTAAAATTGCATAAATGACCGTTGACTTAATTGCAATACTTCTCCCTGTCGTTTAGAGCTATACGTCCAGAAGGAAGATCATGTCTTTGTTTTATACTTCATAAAATCTTTCTATGCTCCATGCTCTATAAAATCTTTCAAAAATAGGATATTTCCTTTATCCTTTCCTTTATACAGATATTTGATATTTTCAATACCTTTTTTTCAAAATAAATTTTATAGTAAAAATTGTTATAAATTATTTACATCATGTTTTCACCATAAAAAATGTCAGAAAACTTAACTTCGTTTAACATGGAAGACACAAACATCATCGTCTGTACGAAAACGCACTTTTATTCATGTCTATCTAAGATTTGACTTCCATGAGGAGGATTCCTTAGTGTCTGTTTCATAATTCGTCGGGACTTTCGCACTGTATTTTTCCGTTCATTATTAGTATCTCCTGGTTCTTGTCTTTCGAGTCGAAAGTCTTGAACAGATTCAACTTTATATCCCATCGCTGGCCGAAGCATTGGAATTCCGTTTCAACGCTTTAAGAACCTGTTTGTGATCCTGTTTACCATTAAAATGTATCCATTTTCGCTGTATTTCTTCTTCAGTCCGATTCTAAAAGTCTCTCACCACTTCAAAGCAGTATTTGATATCCCGATTCAACGCTAACTGCACGGTTCCGAGTTGTATTTCAATGTTCCAATGCGAGAGTTAAGGATTTTCCAGGTGCTTGCGCAAAATAATTTCACGAAACCTGCTTTTCCGGTAATGCTGTTATTTCGACTTCCCGGAAAACTAACTGGTAGAAACATACTAAACTACTTTTACGCAAAGCAAAATGCCGAGTAAAAAGACCCAAACGGTAATACATAACAATTCGATTGTACATCCTTTATTAATACTTTCAAGGTAAAATATATATTTTATATAAGACACCTCTTCTTATGTTGAGCCATTATAAGACGTTTAGACGTTTAGACGTTAAGACGTTTCAGTCTGTGTTTTTTTCATATCTCATCCTCAAAGTCTACAACCGTATCACATTGTAACCATAAAGCTGTAATTACGTTACAATGTTCAAATCAAAATTGCTCTTTTCTTTCACATCGAACACCTTAATCACCATAATTTCACATCACCTTCCAACCGAAAAGGTCGCCATGTTAATCACGAATGCATCATTTACAGCATCCCGCTCCTGGTACCCAAAAACCGGTAAGATATGCAAAATTTGGCTTATAAATTTTACAGCACATCGATCAGAGTAAATTAAAATGCGTCCAAAAGTGCGCTCCCGTCGTGTGGGAGTATCGGTTGAGCTTGAACACACTTGAACCATGCGTGCACAAGATGCTAGCTCATAATTAAAAGCAGACCGGTTCAGAAGAATGAAGAGGATATTGTGCTGTGAACTGTGGTCTATTTCTCCTGCACGAGCTTTCGGGTGTAAGGATGGTGTAGCATCAAGCATGGCAGCACATAACGATCAACGGACCCTTCAGTATCGTATCGCAAAATGGATCGAGGTTCCCGTTACGACCGGAGCTGGAAATTATTAATGTTTGCACTATCTGATGAAACCATCCACCAAAGTTTGATTAATTCGGTAATAAAGATAAATAATTTATAACTGCCAACTTTGGTACCTAGTGTCGGGTGTGTGTTTGTGTGTCTTGCCGAAATGTGGTGCGTTTTCGCACAGGTGCGTCCGATATGTAACTCGTACGCCCATATTGTTTGCCGACAAATGCCGTGCTGTGTGTAAGTGTGTTTGATTCGATTATCGTTTGCAACATCCGGCGTAGGTAGTGCTGTACGGGCACCAGCTGGCTGTTTTGATGGCTACCTCCCAACGGTGGAAGCAACCGGTGGAGTACACGGTGAAGTGACACGGGAACATCATCATTAAACATCGAAACTGGTTGTTTTCGTATGAAGTTATCACGGCATTCTGATCTAAGAGTTGGCGAGGTTGGCGGCCCAATAATCGAGAAACTATATGCAATCGCGCGAAAACCCACCAATGTATAGCGGTACATTTGCAAATTTTGCGAACTCCGCACAATAGCCTGGGTGAAATTAAATAAAAATTATTGACTTATTAACATAGTACGTGTTCATTATTCGAGCATAGGAGGTCTCATTCAGATGGAATATTTAGTTATTCAAAGCTACCGAAGCTTTTTGTGCGAATCTACAAACAGGGCACATATTGTTAGCCAGAATTTGAAACTATCCATGTAACTGATACTATAACTGTAAAGCTAATGAATAAATTAAACTTCAATGGGTAGTATACGGATGCGATGTTTAACACTGTATTACGTAGACTAGGTACCGACCGCAATCACATGGTGACGTTGCATTATCCTCACTCTGCATACGGTGCCGTTCGCAAATTCCCTTGAGACACAGTTTATAATTAAATAGATAATAACATAAGCGAACATAATCTCATGCAAATGTGCGTGGTTTTCGGGGTGCTTTGCTTCCGAAACTCACCAACCGTGTGCGTGCGTGTCTGTGCGCGCGTCCATGTGGCTACATTCGGTTGTATCCATCCAAAACACCAAGTCAAGGTTAAACAACAGCCACGAAATTGGAAACCAAAACGGAAGCAGTGCCGAAGGGTAAATTGAATGTTTTCACTTCGTGCACTCAGCTAAAGCAACAGACCGAAGCATAGGTCTACACCCAGCCTGGTCACCTTCCCGGACATTCCCCTTTACACTTATACACCTTCCCGTGTGCGCCGTGATAAGATCACAGAATTTCCACCACGGGTTCGCGTACCGCAAACCCCGACGCAAACATGACTCCGACCGGCATTGATTAAATCCGTCGAAATGCCGTTCATCCCCAGCTGAATCCTGTACCGCTTCAAACGCTAAAGATCCCCGCAAGCTGATTATCAGCGGAGAGTTATTGGTATCCTTCTCTTTCCCATTATCCAACCTACCGCCCTCCAATTTCCCGAGCTGGCCCACAAACAACAAACAGCACCATTTGCCATCTGGGGAAGCTTTTCACCGGTATGCACTGACTAAACGATCGAAAACTAATTGGAGAATTTAATATCATTCATTAACATTCAGCGACTCCCGGTACACGAGAACGCACAAAAACAGCGCACGCAACAGCCCCGAAAGGGAAAGGCGATGTGGCGTTTGTTTTTGTTTGTGTACCGCACATGAGTATGTTTGCGGCGGGCTGATTGTTTCAGCACACTTTGTTTAATCCATCCGTGCATCGTGATCCCCCATGGCCGTAGGATCATACTTCAATTTGCAAAGCCTTGCACACTAGCTGTGTGGGGGGAAAAAGAAAAGCCGGAAAAATAATGTGGAAATGAAAATCGACGTATGCAAACTCGGGCAAATTCACTCCTGCTCATGGAAATAGATTTGTTTGTTACCTATCTAGTGTTTCCACAAACTTGATAGCCGCAGTCTACGCAACTAACTGTGGTGTAGCTTTTGAAATTTTATTCTTGCAAAATCTCTAACAATTTTTTGAAGGCACATTTAGAATTTTAGGTATGAAGGAGGAGAGAATTATTTTTCTTTTTAATCTGGAAATCGTGATTGAAAAATATATAGAATTAGATTAGATGTTCTGTTGACGATAGTTTTAATAAAACTACCTTCAATATTTTACCATTTTCCAAGTGTTTTTTTCTGACGTAATAATAATATGGATAACACTGAGGCACACAAAGCAAAAGGACGTAGGACAAAGCAACCCACAACAACAATAACCACAAAATGCACTATGTTGTAAATAATATACGGCTTTTAAAGCTTTTGTTGGTTAAGCTAAGAGCGACCACAAATTGATCTTTATTGCCGCGTATTTGGAATATAAGAGACCGAAAGCGTGCCTTTTGGCCCCTATTTATACAATTTTCCATTTTCCTTAACGGCCATCATTTTCCTAGCTATGTCGACTTTTCGCAGCGTTCCGTCCCGGTGTCATGGAAATTCGTCTGCTATAATCGATATTGCACTATAATCAGTTGATATCTGTCACCACATCCTAACCAAAACAATGACGCTTTGTTATTCACAACCGAGTATGCCCGGGATAAGGCAAAGTACAACGAGGAAATGCCTTGTGAAAATTGTACATACTTCAGCCTTCTGAGGCTGAGAATTCGGCTAAATGACAAAATGTAAATGTCCAGAAATAAGTCTATTTTTCTAACTGGCACTAGATGTTTCTAGTCCTGCACTATGATTGTACCACTTGGTACAAAAAGAACCCACACGGGCTGATAATGCAGAGTAAGAGCAGTAAGGGCATCTCCAGGTAGAGACCCTGGAACACTAGCACTATTGTCGTTCCGAACAATTTCTTAAATATCCCTTCCTTTAAGCCTGTACCTGTTTTAAAAAACATTCGATAAGGTAAAAGGACTCTTATCCTACATTTGTTTGGGTCATCCATCTTGTTAGTTCCGTCATCCATTCTTCATGTTTTCCTTCCATTTTGTAAACATTGTGAAGACGAAGAAAAAGTTTGAATTTTTTCAGATACAAAAAGATCCTTTTTGATTTTTTCAGATCCAAAAAGATTCTAACATCCGTTAGAAGTACTCTCATCATCATGAATTCTTCAACGACCTCTTTCGATATAATATCATATTCAGCTGAGAGGACTCACTATGTTGATCAACGATTTGGTGACTCTTGGGTCTCTATGTACTAACTATGTACTATGTACTATGTAATTACAGTTTCAATTCTAAATTAAAGAAAACATTAAATACTTGTGCTGAAGGAAATTTTGAAATGTCGCTCAACAAATCTAACAAAACTCGATATGATTAGCCTCCGAAATACGTGATCAGAAATCCGTTATTGTTACTGGATCCTCTAGAAAACGCAAGTATCGTCTAAACTCCCTATACTCCTACGGCTACAAGACTTTTCCTCAACAATATCCGGGTGATGATGACCGCTTCGCTGCAACCTTCTCAGTTCCTATTTATGGTCCTTTTCTTAAACACCCAAGCTCTTTATTCCTGCTTGTTTTACACGTTACGGCCAAAACGATCCCTTTCCAAATGTTTAGTAGGTAAGCACAAATATTGCATAGCCCTCGAGGCAGAATAATCTGAAAAAAAATTTACCACGTATAGGGATAGTCCGAGATAGACCGTCTCTTACGGGGAGACGGTCCGGATGAGATTTGACACCCGATCCTCTTGTGTAGAACCCCTGTTTCACATTAGACATTGCAAATGGTAACTTAAACCACTTTCAGTGAAGAGCTACCGTTACCATAATGACATGTTCTATCGTATTTTTCTCATTCTTTTCAACAACATTGTGGATCGCAAACGGGCAAAATACAAACAAAAAATAACAACAGCAAATCCGTCCTACCGTTTCGACGTGACGGTGTCACATGTAAAAATATGCTTCCATTTTTTTTTTCTTCATCACAAGAGACCACTTTCTAGATTTGCTTGCAGTACCTGGATAAGGTAAAAGGTACTATTTTACAGTACAATGCATGGCTGAGCTTTCGCTCCATGACAACCAAATATGTTGCAGGCAGCTTTAGCTACGCCTAGCCTCTCCATTAACTTCTTGGCATAAGTAATCATGAAAAACCGTACGAATGGTTTATATCATTCCTAGTAAAAACATCCCAACAAATCCTAATTTTAATGCATTAATCATCCACCGTTCCCGGTGGGCCACAGCGCAACAAACGCTAACTCCCTAACAGACACAATTTACTCCATTCTCAGGAACATTACTTTACCCAGGTCTTCTTTTGCCGGATCTCTACCAACGTTCCTCCACATCATTATGTAGTTGTTTGTTTCTTTTTTTGCTTCTGTTTTTACACACTCTCTCTCTCTCTCTCCCTCTGTCTCTGTCTCTCTCCTAACAGCTTGCATCCTTCTTTCGCAAGCGATTGCACGTAGCAAGTTTTCTGCTCGCCACGGTAATGTTTTCCCTGATTATCTTTGACACTTTTTAATTTCTTTACCCCAACTAGTAACACGTTAGCGCAACCAAGAAATTAGCAACGTGTAACAGCGGTACGGAAAAACCGAAACAAACGCGCGTTGTTTCAAATTAGATCCCATGTTTCCTTAATCAACCCGTTGCGCTCGAGATCGAGTTTGGTCCGATCCGCCCGGCAACCGCGTGCCTCCCACCCATTAAGTAACAAGACATTGCTGGCTAAATACCATCACTGTCGAGCGCACTCGTGAGGAATAGAGAGGGTGGATAGGGCGGGACAGGATGTAAAATACTTGTTTGAGTCGCTAGCGTTGCCGCCGTTGGGCAAATGGTAAGACAAATTTTGCAGATTAACAGCAAACCCTGCGTTCACGGAGCCCTGCTGCACAAAACCGGAGCGGCCTCGATGGAGTTAAACTTTTACTTAATCACACCCATATCTAAACTACATTTCGGCCAACCACCTCTAAACATGTCCCCATTACCTACCGGCCGATGGCAGAGGATTTCGTTGCCCAGTTTCGCAACGAATGCGTAACCGAGGTTGGTTAAAGGTGTACAGCGTCTTGGAAACCATACGAAGAACAAGTTGCGTCGCTAAACCCAACTCCCATGGCCAATAAATCATCCAATAAGCTTAGGCCTTACATTCCACCATGCGGTCACACACACTGTGTGGCTGTGTGTCGGTGTTCTCCAACTTTCACAAACTCCCTCGACAACACTTCAACTCAAATGAGTTCCATTTCGACCACTGGCCACTGCAAATGGTCACACTCAAGCATACAGGCTGCCCTACCGAAAAACCCTCCAGCATAGCGGAGAATCATCCCATCTCGTAACGATACAACCCGGTGACGAATTCCGGACATCAGGATCCAATCGAAAGTTTTGCCCGAGAAAGTGTCGATAAGAAACCGTAAATCCCGGAACCGTACCGATCCGTACCGAGTGGGCATGCAACCCGGTTTGCCGGACAATCTTTTATTCATGAAAAAAGGATAACTATATAAAACTGAACAATCGAAGGNTTCCATTTCGACCACTGGCCACTGCAAATGGTCACACTCAAGCATACAGGCTGCCCTACCAAAAAACCCTCCAGCATAGCGGAGAATCATCCCATCTCGTAACGATACAACCCGGTGACGAATTCCGGACATCAGGATCCAATCGAAAGTTTTGCCCGAGAAAGTGTCGATAAGAAACCGTAAATCCCGGAACCGTACCGATCCGTACCGAGTGGGCATGCAACCCGGTTTGTCGGACAATCTTTTATTCATGAAAAAAGGATAACTATATAAAACTGAACAATCGAAGGTTGGAAATGAATAAATCTGAATACTAATGAACGCAAGTTCCACTCCGAACCATGGCATCACCACGACGAATACGAAAATGACGACGCACTCTCGGATACGTAACCCGGACGTAGATCCCCCTCCGAATGGTCATGGATGTCCTGGGAACGGGGCGGAAATTGGAATAAGTTGTGTAAGATCGATGTTCCATTGAATTATTTATAAATGGTGTTAAACTGATGATGATGAAATTCGGCAACTTTTCTACATCGGGGTTTCGACATGGCCGACGACGGCACTAGGAACGCAATCGCTTCTTGCGCTAAAATGAGCAAGCACAAGCCATGCTCGAAACTTAATCGATTTGTGTTGCCTAATTGGAAACGAATAACTTTGCTGTTTGAATGCGGATGACCGTTTTTCTGTAACGATGCCTTTTTTTTCTTTCTCTCTTTTATGGAACCTTTAGTTATGCTGCGCTAGCATTATGAGATGCTCATGCTCATAATGAATGTCTCATTTGAAGTAAGGACGCTTGGTTTTTATTGTTTCTCTTGAGCAAGAACATATTTGATAAAGTAGTTAGCATCATTCACAACCAAATAAGTGCGTAATAATAGTCTCACTGTTACAGCAGGGTAATTTAATCATTTTATTTGCCCTTACACACTAAAGACGATTTAATTTCTTTATGATTAATAATTTGTTTCTAGTGATCACACTCAACTCCGGAAGCGCGAAAAAAATGCACACACCTCGAAAGCTCAATTACCCATCATCGTAATCGTAGCCACAAAACGGTAAAGCTTCACTTTAAAACATCAAATCCCGCACCGGCGTACGCGTATAGATGAATAAAAGAAAAATTTCCCATCCTTAGCGGTAGCGAAATCAAGAAAGAAAAAACCTTAAACCATGGACTGACGATATGTTTATGCAATTTTGTTTCATTATGCCTGGCATGAATTATTCATCCACATTGCCAAGATTAAACAATGCTCGGAAAATTTCCGCCAGCTTTCGCGCATCAACAGACACCGGCCATTTCTAACCGGTACCGGTGCTGGTGTACTGTCTTGTCCAACCGTTTTCCGGTCGGTACAAAATCGCACCGATAAACGGTGACTCGTTTTTTCTTGGTTGTTTTACTTTTTTTCTTACCTTTCTATCATACGGTACACCGGAACACTCTTTATCGTTTGGACAACGGGGGGGTACGGGTACCATTTGTGCCTATCCGAAAAGGCCATAGTCCTGGCACCGGTGTACATAGCGTCCAGCTGCCCAGCAGAATGTCTAGACGAAGGAAATTAAAGATAATCCAACGTTGATGACGATGGCGATGGTGATGGCGACGATTACCATCATCTCTAAGCCAAGGGCGTCGGTATGTTTGTAGAGTGTGTATTCGTGTGTGTGTGTGTGTGTGTGTGTGTGTGTGTGTGTGTGTAGTTGCATTGCACTATTTTCCACCGCAGGGCCACTACAACAGCGATAGAACCATCTACGCCCTAATCGATCGATGGTTTAAAATTGGGTTTCATTGAGCAAATTGAGCATGAGCGCTCTACGCTAACGGAGATGGTAAAGCTCGCTATCGAGAAACACTAACGCCGAGCCAACACGGTACTAACGCGAATCACGGACCCGATGAAATCTCCGCTGGTCAAACGATATGCAAAACAGTCTCTAGCCCGCCCCACACTGCACACCAGCGTTGGCCATTTATTTTGCCGCTTTTCTACAGTAATGGTTAATTAAAATCAAACTTAACAAGCGGCAAATTCTACCACCGTATCCCGGAGTACCCGATGGTACGGTGGTGGGCGAGAAAAAGTTTTCCCACACTCGGTGGCCAGATGCACCGTGCAAAGAAGAAGGAAAAAAACACAGCACGCACACGATACTGGACAGCAAAAATTTTCCCATCGAAAAGAAAAACACTCTCCATCGAGCACTCGGGATCGTTTAGTGCTGCGGACACTTTTCTTTCTGCCCCATCGCGGACCATTCCGCGCCAAGGCAAATCCGTGGCAATCCTTGAAGATGTTCCTGCTCATGGGCAGTTACGCCGCAAACCGTCTCGGAATGTGGTAATAATTAACGATAATGGTTGTCGTTTTGCTGGGTGATGAAGATGTCGGGACTAGGATAACAGGACCGTAATGGCCGTACCGGATGATGCTCTGGTTCAATGGTCCGTGTGACCTATCCACCGATATTGTAGGATTTTTCCCCGATGCAACAGCGGACGGACGAATGGTAAAAATCTAGAAACGCCCTGTTAAATTGCTACCCGAAGAGATATGGATAATATCGAGGGATCCGAAATCAGTGCTCAACATCTGCTCGTTGAAGATGGTTGAATTACGCTTCGGTAGCTCATTTCCCTCAACAAGGATCACTGTATTTATGTACAAGAAGGAAAACCCCATTAACACAAGCCGATGGATAGGTTGCTGTACGGTAGTGAAATAAAACCAATGGAAAACAAAGATTTTTTTTTTGGTAAGATTTTGGTCTAAATGAAGTTTTACCATATTTAACATCTTCTTTTTTCGATGCGGTTATAAGAAAACATTGAACGATTAAACATACCATCGCTTGTGGACCCTAATGCGTGAAACCATTTGGGGCTCTAAAAAATGTCCTGACCTGCAATATTGTATGACCGGTGTTTAGTAACTTTGATTTCCTGTAGACAAACATTGAAGATTGTGTTACTTTAATGTTTGTTTAGTTATCTGTCAATCGTTGGACTAAAAAACCATTTAAATACTTGATTTATTGAAGTTTTGCCTCATCTACAGCAAAGGGTTCCAAGATCCACACGAAATTCTTGGCAAGATATTGAGTTGCAAGGTAGACCGCTATACTGTAAAAGACTTCTGCAGGAAAACGTTGATATGCAAGAGCAGCACTGAAGAACCGATAAAGCCGACTCAATTTGGTAGTCAGAAAACAAACTATTAGCTGGAGCTTTTGAAACAATTCTTGGAAGGTTAGAATGCCATGTAAGTAACATTTGGTCTAATGTCCAACAAGCAGAAGTCTCGAAATCGGAGTGAATAGTGATACAGATTGTGCTGGATGAACTCCAACCAGACGAAGGAACCTCCCAAATTCAAGGAAAGCCTTGAAGCGAATCAAGCGTCCAAATTCTAGATACTCACATGATGTAAGACTTAAGTCAACCTGAGAACGTACATATCAGATAATCATACATCGCTCCACCCAGAGTGTCAGGGTTCTGCATGTGCATCAAACCTAACGTACCTCAATATACATCGAATTTATTAAAATAGTTCATAATTTCTAACATC
>CM028125.1:23941706-23960646 GCA_016254315.1 Anopheles parensis
ACGTGTGCGTGTTGAGCTTTGAGATTGCCATTCATTTGGCACGAAAAATATCAGTGACGGGATTGAATGCTTTCATCACGGGCGCGGGGAAAAAGCAATATGGTGGGGCAGTTGTACGAATCACATACATCACATAAATATCGTTGTAATAGACTTTTTTTTTTGTTTCGCCTTCAGTTATCAAGTCAAACGATTTCACATTCTGCAACGTAATCATACAGAAGTGAGTGAGCCTTATAGTGAGCGCTACTAACGCTAGACCGTCCAAATGTTTGCTGCCATCGTGCCGTGTTACGTTTTCGTGACATTGTAAAGTAAGGTGGAATTTTTAATTTCAACCTGCCTGTTTGTACGAAACGTTCGACAACCACCCAAAAGCGACGAAATCGTTAGAAATGCGTCGCGAAAGACAATATTTATTTGCAGCATTTTCACAAAATGTTCGCAAACGAGCGTTACGATGCTTCTTCCGGTTTCGGGTTGCACTTTTCGCTTCCTATTGCAATAGTGCACTATAGCTTGGCTTTCGTTTCCTGTTTTTATTTCATACTAGGGTACGGTTGATACATGTTTGCGCTTAACTGACTGAAATCAACTCGAGCATACAACACTTTCTATGCACCCGGTACAGTAGTATGTTCGAAGGAACGGTTCTAATTTAATATTCCTTAGATTGTGAAAAATATCACATCCATGTTACAGATTTACATTCAGGTTAATGCATTCGACAGTTCCCTCTTTGTTCATGTAGGAAAGAGATTCAACCTAACATATTTCGAAAACTTCTATGTACATATTTTTTTTTTTGCTCGGTTAGAACGGCCCGGCCGTATCTAGACTTATTTTACCACGTAGCCGGATAGTGAGAATCTAGTATAAGAACACTAATAATGGACAGAAACGAGGCCATTTACATAAGTTCAAATACACACAAACCTACAAAGACAACAGATCTGAAGAAAATAGAATAGATAAATGATAATGAAGAAAACCTAAAATACTAAATTTAACATAACTATAGAAATATGAAACATAAAAACAAAGAAATATGGTGGTAAGAAAGTAAAATAGTGGAAAGATTTAAATACTACAATAGACATGCTACATGTAACTTTACAGTGAGAAAAGACACTAATCATTAAACGAATAGAATTCAAACAAAAGTAATGACAAGCTATAAAGAAAAGAAAATAATATCTAAAATATGTGGGAAAATATTACAAAAGTAACAGAATGTACGAAAACTTGTTAAAATCAGCCAAGCATTTATAAATTTAAATATGATAAGATAAAATATAGTTTTAGTTAGCAACTAAAAAAAACGAAAAATTGATAGATATAGAGATAATGAAGAACGTAAGTAACATACATGACATGACAACAGCATTCAAAACCAACACAAATCAAGACAACATCTGAGAATTAGCACGGTATAAGAAAAGCTTAACAATATAGAATTAACACACTATCAACCAAAGAGGAAGAATAATTTATAATAAGCAGGAAATTAAAAGCAAATCAACGTCAAGGATNATAGATATAGAGATAATGAAGAACGTAAGTAACATACATGACATGACAACAGCATTCAAAACCAACACAAATCAAGACAACATCTGAGAATTAGCACGGTATAAGAAAAGCTTAACAATATAGAATTAACACACTATCAACCAAAGAGGAAGAATAATTTATAATAAGCAGGAAATTAAAAGCAAATCAACGTCAAGGATACTCTACAACCAGTCCAATTGATGATGCTCCTTACAACAAACCCAAATGACATCCTGCTTTGCTTATGCTCTTGTACAATCGGGAAGATTTCGCCGCTTACCGATAATTGAATAGGCTTCTCGGAACGTAAGTGGTTAGTCAAATTTAAAAAAAAAAACTGCTATCAGTTTCACTCAGTTCCACGATGACCCTGGGTGCCGGTAGATGTTTAGGTGCAAAGATTTCCGCTCTAATACCGCACCAACCGGTTGCCAAGTTCTGATTGATTTGCCATTTCAATCTCCGAGATTTCCCCCGAGCTCGTTTTACCACGGCGGCCGGTTAAGCGGGCCTTTCGTCCATTCCATGGCAACCGCAAAAGGGATTTAAATGGAAGCGCCACGAATCGATTCGTTGTCGGGGTTTGTTGGTTATCACTAATCTTTTTGTCGAACAACACCAATCTCCAAACGGCTGGCTGCTGACCGGCTGGCAGGGAACTCCATTCCAGTCATCAATCAAGCTCACCCAATCCCCCCCCGGGTTTATACGATGTTCTGTAAGGCATTACCGGGGCAACCCACATTACAACCATCATGCCATTAATTGAACACGGGAATCGCGATTTCCATTTTCAGGTTTTCCGCAAACAAACAAACGAAAAAAAAACACATTTTAAGCTACTATCCATTCAGCGGAGCGCGCTTAGCGATGGAAAAGATGCAGAGGAAAAAAAAACAAGGCAAACCCGGGAAGTTAATCGTTAGCCTCATCCGAAAGCACACAATGGCACAAAAGGGCCTCATGCCTAGGTTTACCGGTGTGGCTTGTCAATTCCGTCCATTCACGCCTGGCAGCTTGAAGAAGCTGCCTACGGTGCCCCATTTCGCACTGCCAGCAAAATGACCTAACAACCTTTCCACTTCAGCAGTACATTCTTCTTGTTTTCAGTCTATTTAGTGCCACTTTATCACTGTCAGATCACGATGAGCAATCACTAGCAAGGAATAAGCGTGGGAGTGGATTTATTTTGGAAACTTTGAAAACCAAAAAAAAACACACCAAACACCTAAGAAGTAAATACCAGAAACGAGATTTTAAAGTAAAAAAAATTACGAAACAAGAAACAACCGGGAATAAGCTTACTCTTTGTTCCGAACAGCTCCCGGCGTACGTGTAGGTGCAAGTGTTGTTCCAACTGCTCCAGATGAAATACATCCCTTCCCCCAGANCAAACACCTAAGAAGTAAATACCAGAAACGAGATTTTAAAGTAAAAAAAATTACGAAACAAGAAACAACCGGGAATAAGCTTACTCTTTGTTCCGAACAGCTCCCGGCGTACGTGTAGGTGCAAGTGTTGTTCCAACTGCTCCAGATGAAATACATCCCTTCCCCCAGAGTGATGGCAAACGGGCGAATATTACACGTCTAAGAACATTCCTGCTTGTTTCACCTGAAGAGCTCAGGAACAGAACACCCAAAGTGGCAAGTTGGTGCTACATGCAATGCTCGATGCAACTCGAGCGATTTGTTTGCTGCATTTCCGCCCGCTTTTGCACAGGTACGTTAGTAAGCTGCCGGTTACTGAATGGACATAGAAAACACTTCCAAACACACCATTCACTACAAACACCCGATTGACCGTAGCGGGAAAGTCAATAGAACCGAAATCCGACAGATTGCATCCGAACAACAGCAACAAAACATCTAAAACCAAATACAAGAAACTCTATACGTAGCTGATCGTCGATGCGAGCATATGCAATAAAAGCATTTACAAAGCGGCAAATTCAGTACAGTAGCTTCCATCAAACTCCCGCACGATTCGCTCCGTTTATGCCGACGAAACGAAATGAACAGACACGTGTCAGCTTAAGACACGGCACCAGTTTTTGGGGTTGTGTGTTTGATGTTTTGAGAGTACGTTTTGTTGGTAACATTTGCCCGAATTAGACACACAGTCTCCAGGTGGAATCGATCGCTAGATTAGTGGGCGATGCACAACGAAACACTCAAACTGCGCCTCGTTTACTTACCAAAAATTCCAATTCCTCGAACGCACCGGTTGCAAGCGGTTGCAATGGCAAAAGGGGTGAGGGTTTCAGTAGAATTTACTCATCTGTTTCCGATCGTAGAAAGAAGCGTAGCAAATGCAGGATGAATGCTTCCCAATACAGATTGTGTACTAAGCAGGTTTGCATACAGATTTCCGGTTTACAATATACACAATTTCTATACCTCGATACGTACGTAACACGTTGATTGAATAATACAAATGATTACGTGTTCGCAACCATTGAAGGTACGTGCCATTGCCGTTTTCAAATCTATTTGGAAATATTTACATTGAAGTTTACGCTAAGCACATTAATGAGCTTTTTGGGTTTGGGTGTGCGATTAAACTTTTAAAGGTTATCTTTAATTTTACACTACTTTTCATTTATTTGCTCAAAAGTGTGGTTCAGTTGTAGATCAAAAATTGGACAAAATCATTTATTACTTAATTTTATTATTACGATAATTTTCGAAAATGAGGCAGAACATTTAAATGCTATTGCGTTGCTTTTTGCAAATTTAATTGATATTTTAAAATAACCTAATTTAATATATATACTTTTAGTAATATTGTGTAGGTTGTTTTTGTCAGACAAAAAATCCTTTTCAGGATGTCGTTGGCCACTTGTGTCAAATTTCTTATAGCAAGTAAGTTGAATTTAAAATTTCAATTTTAAATTAAATTAAAATTTTAATTAAAAAGGAAAGAATAAAATTAACATCGAGTAAAAAGTATTGTTTCAATACGACTTATCCACCAGAGCGGTAGAAGGTGCGGCTCGGTGGTGTATGTGATAAAGCTATCCATTCCCACCCGACAAGACCGGGTTTCAAATCCCATCCGAACCGTTTCCCCGCAGCCAGGATTGACGATTCGACTACGAGATAAAAATAAGTCTAATAACCAAGAAATAGCTGTCGTTACTTCTAAGAAGAATACCCTCCAGAGATCCAAAGCTAAAAATAAAAAAGACATACTTTGTGATTACTAAATAATGCTTCGATGATATGTAAGTAAGAATTACCTTCCTTTTCCAAAAGGCAAAAATACCAGGTTTATTACATTATATGGTTTAACATTACATTAAATTAAAAACAAAAAAGGTTCTTCTTGAATATAAAGAATATTTACGAATATCTTTAAGATCAACTCGATCGTATGCTGGTGTATAGACGGGATCTTCATTATCATCCACATTTGAGCCTCTTCCTGCCGTTTTAGTTACACCTGTGCAGTACGAGTGCTCTGTGTGATAAGTAGTTCATTTAATATTAAAAATTAAATCATATCTTGTTCACAAAATTAACTAATAACGAATAGGAAAAACAAACCAACCCCATTTCAACGCACATCCAATTTCGTGTTGCATCTTTAAGGTAAACATAATTCCCCACCCCCTCCCAGAGACACGCCACTGATCAGCAACGCAAACAAAATACCATCTCATCAGACGTTAGCATGTCAGCCCATCAAACAGATAATTTTCACTTAGCGCACCCATGTCACACCGTTGGGTGAACTCTGCACGCAACAGCGAAGCGTGGAAAGTTGTTTACCCCAGAAACCACCAGCCGACCTTTAAAGCCTTCACCGTGACAGGGTGCTTTATGCAAACGATACCACCCACACGATCCCGCCACAAATGTACCATCCGCAACCCATTGGTGTGATCCGAATGGCTTTGTGTTTTGTGTGCGGTGCCACCTTTGCCCACCTCGCGAAAGATTAGACCGACCGACCGACCGGCGGGTATGGATCTCGTTGAGATTCAGGTGAACATGTGCACGCACCGTTTGTTGTTGTTTATCGCCGAAAAACACGTCAGCACTAAACGGCTTCCTAGGCGAACCCGGGCACCATTCTCTGGGGATGCATATCGATTAGGAGCACTAGATCAGGCGCTTTTCCCGTAGATGGTAGGATGTGATTGGTTTACCGGAACTTGGCCTCCCTTGTTCACTCAATCTACCCCTCGCATTCAAACCAAGGCAGCACCACGCTTGTTGAGGAACCGAAACCGAAAATGATCAACGAAACTCCTTTTACGGATGCGGGGGGAAAAAGCGAAAGAAACAAAAAATCCAACCCCGCTGCGTACGTGCGGCGAATCGCTTCCATGTGCGTGGGAAAACTCACACACTCCGATCGGGTGGGGTTCGTCAATTCCTCCCACCCATTTTCTCGCTTCTGGTGATGGGAAAATGTTCCCATCACTAACCTCAACAGTGTGTAAAGCCTGGGAACGACGTTAAAGCCGTATATTGACCAACAAAAGAACGGATCGCATCACTGCGCAGGAAGAAAAGAAAAACCATCAAGGACACCTTTATTCGCCCTCGTTTCGCCCATCCCAAACAGCCCCATCGATCGAGGCACTTGAACGGATATGTTCGCCCAAGCACACTTAAAGCAACGTCGAACGACTTTATAAAATTAAATGTGAAATCCTAAACAAACAGTCAGGCCACCCACTCGGGCTGATGGATCCGAAACCCGTCAGGCCCACCCGTCACTGCCAGCGAACGGTTCTATGGGTCGATTTTGATTTTCTTCCCCATTGCCACACTGCNGGAGACCGTTTGGAAGGCACTGGCCACTCGAAGAACTCCTGTGCGGTGCGTCCTCTGAACCGTGGTCCGGTGAACGTCCTTCTGAAGAAGCGTCCGTCCCCACGATGGTGCCGCGTAACGGACAATGCTATTCCCAACGTTAACCAAGGGTCTCCTTCTGCTGCTTTTTGGGCCACACTTATTCGGCATCAGAGCGGTCAAGACATTCGTGATACGTGATGCCTTGCTGCAAACCTTCTCCAAATGCCGACCGTGGTGCTGTTTGCGGCAGAGCTCGACCCCCAGGTACTTGAGCGATTCCGTGGATACGATCGTGTGTCCCCCCGCACGTAGTTGGCCTACCTGCGGGTTGTGATGAGTGCAGAAGATCATGTAGCCGGTCTTTTGATGGGCCAGCTTCAATCCCACTCCATCCATCCAACGCTCGATCATCTCCAGGTTCCTCGTAGCAAGGTTGCTGATTTCCTGCGGGTCCCTCCCGATAAGGGTGAACGCCACATCATCAGCAAACCCTATAATGTCCTCAGGAACCGTTTCCCCTAGTAAGTAAGAATTACCTTCCTTTTCCAAAAGGCAAAAATACCAGGTTTATTATATTATATGGTTTAACATTACATTAAATTAAAATTAAAAAAGGTTCTTCTTGAATATAAAGAATATTTATGAATATCTTTAAGATCAATTCGATCGTATGCTGGTGTATAGACGGGATCTTCATCATCATCCACATTTGAGCCTCTTCCTGCCGTTTTAGTTACACCTGTGCAGTACGAGTGCTCTGTGTGATAAATAGTTCATTTAATATTAAAAATTAAATCGTATCTTGTTCACAAAATTAACTAATAACGAATAGGAAAAACAAACCAACCCCATTTCAACGCACATCCAATTTCGTGTTGCATCTTTAAGGTAAACATAATTCCCCACCCCCTCCCAAAGACACGCCACTGATCAGCAACGCAAACAAAATACCATCTCATCAGACGTTAGCATGTCAGCCCATCAAACAGATAATTTTCACTTAGCGCACCCATGTCACACCGTTGTGTGAACTCTGCACGCAACAGCGAAGCGTGGAAAGTTGTTTACCCCAGAAACCACCAGCCGACCTTTAAAGCCTTCACCGTGACAGGGTGCTTTATGCAAACGATACCACCCACACGATCCCGCCACAAATGTACCATCCGCAACCCATTGATGTGATCCGAATGGCTTTGTGTTTTGTGTGCGGTGCCACCTTTGCCCACCTCGCGAAAGATTAGACCGACCGACCGACCGGCGGGTATGGATCTCGTTGAGATTCAGGTGAACATGTGCACGCACCGTTTGTTGTTGTTTATCGCCGAAAAACACGTCAGCACTAAACGGCTTCCTAGGCGAACCCGGGCACCATTCTCTGGGGATGCATATCGATTAGGGGCACTAGATCAGGCGCTTTTCCCGTAGATGGTAGGATGTGATTGGTTTACCGGAACTTGGCCTCCCTTGTTCATTCAATCTACCCCTCGCATTCAAACCAAAGCAACACCACGCTTGTTGAGGAACCGAAACCGAAAATGATCAACGAAACTCCTTTTACGGATGCGGGGGAAAAAGCGAAAGAAACAAAAAATCCCACCCCGCTGCGTACGTGCGGCGAATCGCTTCCATGTGCGTGGGAAAACTCACACACTCCGATCGGGTGGGGTTCGTCAATTCCTCCCACCCATTTTCTCCCTTCTGGTGATGGGAAAATGTTCCCATCACTAACCTCAACAGTGTGTAAAGCCTGGGAACGACGTTAAAGCCGTATAGTGACCAACAAAAGAACGGATCGCATCACTGCGCAGGAAGAAAAGAAAAACCATCAAGGACACCTTTATTCGCCCTCCTTTCGTCCATCCCAAACAGCCCCATCGATCGAGGCGCTTGAACGGATATGTTCGCCCAAGCACACTTAAAGCAACGTCGAACGACTTTATAAAATTAAATGTGAAATCCTAAACAAACAGTCAGGCCACCCACTCGGGCTGATGGATCCGAAACCCGTCAGGCCCACCCGTCACTGCCAGCGAACGGTTCTATGGGTCGATTTTGATTTTCTTCCCCATTGCCACACTGCAGTACAGTGCTCGAGGAGAGCACATCGCTGATTTACATATCGTTAAGATTGAATCAATATTCCCCCGGTGTAAACAGCGCAAACGCTCGTCAATATCCGCCAGCGTCCGAGACAACTGGGGCCGGATTTTGGACTCGGATCGATTCAGTCTAGCAAGTTCTGCAGCGAGGGAAGAGCCGTTTATCTTCTGGCAAATTTCCTCCCCTTTTTTAGCCAGTTGTTTGTCAGTACACAACGGCGAAACACAGGGCCACAGTACATGACCACAGGCAGAAAAGTGAGCAGCTTCAGCCCAAAAGGGTCGACCGGAACGGGCTCGGTGAGCTAAGCAAAAGAAAGAAAAAAAAACGATATACCCGATTAAGGATGTCCTTTTTTTTCCTTTCTCACAATTCGGCGATCGGTGAGATTGTGTTATACTTTATCATTAGAACAACCGGATCCGGACCCGGGCCGCTCAAACTGAAGTTTAAATAGGATCGCGTATTTACCGGGAACAATGGTTGGTTCTTGGAGCAAAAGGAGAGAACAAGCTCCATCTTTCGGGGCCGAAAGAATGCATGTTCACAATTTACCAAACACACCAAAATACAATAGGGGTGTCTGGTGTCGTGGGAAATCTTTTATGCTACAGCAGCATTCCTTTGGACGTTACGCCTACACTTTCTTGCACGCACGCGTTGAAGAATGTTTTGCGTAATTGAATTTCACCCAAAATTCCGCTCTGGTTCCAAGCAAGGATACGGTATTACCAAGGCAACCTGCCGAACAAAGCGTTGCACGGGATGGGAATCGGTCGAGGAAAAAAAATACGTGAACTAATACAGTGATTCTTCGAATACGTGCTTCAGTGTTCAACATGTGGTTAATTTCTTACGCAAAACAAAGAAAAACAACCGAACAAAGTCACCAACAAAATGTGAATTAGATAGGCAACTCAATATACGTCTTTATTGTTGGGTTTTTGAGTAAGTTTTCAGCGTATTTTTTCGAAAGTTTAGCCGTAGATTAGGGGGCAGAATAGCAGACATTACTTATCAAATTGAAAAGATCAATATCTGTCATAGAATTATATATCTTTTTATGTGGGTATTTTTATCACCTTTTCCAAATTATTTTTCTACAAAATCATTGCAAGCTTCCATCAATAATTCATCATTTACCTTGCCAAACCCGGTGAGTTAGGTCAATCAATCAAGCGCCTGTTGCACTCGACGGGACCGGATTTTAAATCCCATCTGGACTCTCCCTCTTAGCTCGGACTATTCATCTACATCAGGGGTCGGCAGAATATTCAACAAAAGGGCCAGGCAGTAAAAATTAACCTGAAACTGCGGGATAAATACTTGAAATAAATCTTGAAACATGTGGACATAGGGTTTCTTGCGGGCCGAATCAAATCGTCTAGCGGGTCGGATTTGGCCCGCTGGTCGGATTTTGCCGACCCATGATCTACATGGTAAAAATAAGTCTATAAAGTCAGAAATGGCCAGCGTAACCTCAGAAATCGTTAATCCTAGACGAAACTCATTCAACCCCAGAGCGAAATATACTTACAGAAACTACATCAAATTATAAAAAATGCCAAATGAAACCCCATCACTATTACACGAGCTGGATTCTCCTTTCTTTCTTGGCCCGCTCATGGTCAAGTACGTCGCCAAGACAAATCCAGGTGTCCAATCCGTTTCCAAGACACTCTGTCAAGGTCTGCAGTCCTCCATCTACGGCTGCATCCGATCTCCGACAGGTTTGACTCCACCTGATCCAGACAAGGAGCTCGCTGTGCTCCTCTCCGCCTCGTGCCGAAAAGATCGCTGACAAGCACCTTCCTGGTGGGGCATGAGTCCGGCATCCTCATCACGTGTCCCTGCCATCGTATCCTTCCGGATTTGACAACCGTCAGGTTATCGACACCGCCAAACACCTCAGCTAGCTCGAAGTTCCTTCTCCTTCTCCAAAGATAGTCCTTAGCACCTGCCGTTCGAAAATAGCGAGTGCATTCCGTTAACATAGTTAAGGACTCGTACCTGTAGAGGACTACCAAGTTTGTGGAGTCCGTAGTAGGCACGATTTCCCTGAACAATGCGTCTTGTGAATTTCGCTGCTCATGTTGTTGTCCGAAGTTACGATCGTACCAAGGTAGAAGAATTCCTCTACCACTTCTAGATCCTCGCCGTCAACTGTGATTCTCTGCTTCCGAATCGGGCTCTATCACGGTCAGAGCATCCGGTATTTTGTCTTCGTGAAAATGATCCTCTATCCAATTCTATCGGCCTCGCGTTTTAGTCGGGTATACGCGTCGCACACCGTCTCAGATGTCCATCCGATGATGTCGAAGTCATCCGCGAAGCCAAGAAATTGGACAAAAACGTGTCCCGGATGTCGAAGCCCGCGCTTCGCATGACATCTTCCAGAGCAATGTTGAACAGCAATCAGGAGAGTCCGTCCCCTTACCACAGATGCCGGTGAGATTCAAACGATTCCGACAACATGTTCGATACTCTCACCTTGCACTGCACTCCGTCTATAGTGGCCTTCAACCATTCTATCGAATGCAACCATTTAACTAGGTATTTATTCAAATTAAGTCAAATTGAGTGAAACATACTTTACTTATTCAATTTAACTCAGTTTTCTACTCTATAACTTCGGGTACAATCATTTGAGAAATATATTTATCGACACTTTCAGCCTTATTGAGCACAGCAAAACAACATTGTAAACATTCATTCAGCTAAAGCATGCTCCCCAAAAGAAAACCCTAAGATAGCTTAAAACACACAAACTAAATCGAAAACTAAACAAGAACAGCAAAAGTTGCTGTTCGGTGTTGACAGTTTTTCGAAGCATATAATGAGTCACTTCATTTCCGGTTCCGTGCTCCCATGTGGCTCTCATCTGTGAGGGGGAAACAACTGCGACACACCCAGTTAGTGGGGGACGCGTCTTGTAAAAATTGTGACAAAAATCAAACAACGCTCGAACGGCGCAACGGCGTCAACGACAGCGCCGGATGAAGCGTGACAGCAAAGTTAATCCTGTGCCGCTTGACACACTTTGGCGTTTTTTTTGGTGTGAAAAGCATTCGGAAAACAGTTTTACGTGTCACCACGAGAGACAGAGCGGAGCGGGATCGGCGCATTCGGCGAACCGGGTGCACTGGGTTCAGAATTTAATGAACTTCACGTTGGCTATAATGAAGCGGAAAAAGTTTGCTAAAGCAACAAAAAAAAATCACAGAACAGAGAGAAAAACAACAACCGTTCAAATCAACGCCAGCAGAACCGGAAGGACGCCACCTCTTCGGTTGGGACTTTTAGCAACACAACGGATTTAGAACGCCAGCGGAAAGTTGTCTTTTAACTGCAAAACAACTGGCAAACCGGTCCCTCGGGCATAAATGGCCAAAAAATAAAAATAAAGATGAACAAATCATGACAAGTGCGCAACGGGTGATGGGAACCCAATACAGGGAAACCGGCCAAGAAACGGAAGCGAACTTAAACCAAACAAAATGTCACGAAGCAAAGTCATTCAGTGGGAAAAACTTCAAAAACAAGCTCGGGGTAAAAAAGTGTTTGGGAAATGTTCAGGAGCGTGAAAAATATTGCTCGAAAATCGAAATCTTCTATTGCCAACTGCATCACAAACTATGTTATTCTCACCATCTTGCAACAACTCAATATCTTTGGGAAGTATTAGCATTTCATATCCCTAAATCTAAAGGACATCATGGAAACATTTTCCGTTTTTTTAATCTTTTTTCATGCATCCATAGTGATATAAATATTGAAGAACAGACATGTACACAACATTTTGAAAATATAATCGCTATTTATAGTACATAAAAGTAACATATTTCAAATTATGAGTTCTTTGACGAACTTTAGTTGATTCCAAATCAAAGTAATAGTTAATAATAAAAGTTAGGCAATATTTGTTTCTAAGTAATTTTACATCCACTAACTAAAATAAAGTTCGCCTTTTGATGCTGAACATGGGATTGGGGAAATAGTCATAGTTCCCAGAAATCTAAACTATTTCTCACCAGCATCTTTTGCTTTCTTTTCGAATTGCTTGCTTCACTACAATTCACCCCCATTCGCTGGACATTCCTTTTACTTTTACTTTTACTACACACAGCTTCCAGGAATTCTAAGCTTTTTTGTTAGCAGGAACTTCTCAAACACAAAGAATTGGTAAATTATTTTCATATTACCAACAAAATTGTAAAAAGTTTCTTTTGAATCACAGTTCTGATGATTTGAGAGACCGGTAACTAACTAATTAAATAAATAATGAACAAATTTCTGTCGTCTAAGCTAGGGGCTGGACAAAAAAAGATAGTAAATTTCGTTTGGTGGTATATCTTAATAAAAGATAGTTAGTTTGTCGTACGGTAAGATGTAATTACTTCAGCCCTCTGTGGCTGACAATACGGCAAAAACCGTAATCATGTAATAAATAAATAAGATGTATTTGGTGATTATTCTCTATTATCAAAAATAGACCAAATTCATTGGAGAAAACAATTGAGAGTGATGCAAAGCATTTGGGTTTAAATCATTCTAATTAGTGGCTGTCATTTTGTAAATATGATTATACTAAACAAGGATGACTATATTTATGCCAGAAGACAAGAGAGGTACTAAAATCGAATAAAATCTACATTATTTCGAGATATTGTACAGCAGGGACCCCCACGTGTTGTTCATGGCTTTAACTTATGAATGTTTACTAATTCTAATTTCAACCGAGTATGCCCGGGATAAGGCAAAGTACAAGGAGGAAATGCCTTGTGATTATTGTACATTTCAGCATTTTGAGGCTCACAATACGCAAAATGCCGTGATAATGAATCATAAATAAATAAATAAATAATTCTAATTTATTTTTCCCTGTACTCAAAAGTCATCCTAAACATTCCTCGCACAATCACATTAAAATGATCTACTTCAATAAAACTATAAATGAAACGTTTAAAAACACACTTCTTAAAATTCGCAAAAGTTTTTCCACCTTTCCGTGAGTTGCAGCAAAAGATCATCAAACTTCAACGAACAGACAAGAAACTACACACAGCACAACAAACTTCGCACGTCTTTATTCAACCTTCTATGCGCGCACTAGTTTTTATTTACTTAACTTGCTTTCCTTTTTATTGTTGATTCGAAATTAGTTTTTAGTCGCGCGCGCGCTTCACTTCTGTACAGCTGGTTTGGGGGGCGTTTTTTGTTCCACATTCTATCACGATCGTCTTAAACATCCATCGGGCATCGGGCAGAAACCAATATGCGACTGGGACACTCGAAAAAAAAGTAAAAACAGACAAAAAAAACCAGTCAAGTAGCAAAAAGAAACGAACTGATTGTAAACGAAACGTACACGGAATGAATCGAAGAAAAAAAAATAACACATTCAATGCTCCGAACAGACGATGAAGGTACAACGAAGCATCAGCTTTTTTTTGGTTCCTTCCTTCCTGCAAACTTTTATCTGTTTGAGCGCGGTGTGCTCCCAAACGCTATCCTATTTTCCCATCAAATTTATTTGTATCATCGTATTTGTTATTTTTCGTCTCTATTGGCCGTGCTTTCTGTTTGCCAATTTGCTACTTTTTCAATCACAAACCACTCAGCAGGGTGTGGGGTTGCAATACAAAAAAAAAACAACCTCCCAATGCCGGAAACAGTACTAATCGATTCGATTAGATTTTATATAGAATGAACCTTTCGGACGGGGGTTTCCGATTGGTTGCAGTTCGTTGCATTTTCGATACTGCAGAGCTTCGAATGTGATGTAAGCGAGTTTTAAACTATGCCTTTTCTGAATGATTTGTGTGCTTGGTTTATAGAAAAAATTTAAAATTTGTCTCCGATTTCTTGACTTTACAATCATTAAATTCGATAATATAGAAAACATCTTTTTTTTAATGTTAGTGAATTTATTTGCTCAGTTTATTTCACTAAACTACCCACTTGCCCCCTCACTCTTTACTTTTGCCCCGCGAGAGGTCTCACAGAAGGGCGTTGTTGTTCTATCGAACTCTCTCAATCCGTGCTGAATGGCACCTTACTCCTTTTATTAAATTTTGCTTCCTGTTTTTCGTGGCCTTCCTTTACGAGTTTCAGCTCTCCTTCTGCGTCTACCTCCGTGGCCGCTGCTAGTTCTTCTGCCGAGAGACCCCCACCCCCGCATCACCTGCAGCTCCTCATCAATCTTCCATCCACCTGGTGTGTTTAAGGACCGCTGCTCATCTCCAAACAGCCGCTGAAGGTCCACAGTCTCCCTCTGGCGCTGTCTCCAGCTGGCAACTCATGAGCCGGTCAACTGGCTAGGTAGTTGAGGTAGTTGAGTCAGTGGCAAGAGTTTCGTACTCGGGGTAACCATGATATAAGTAGCCCGATTGGCCCTTTACTAATCCCACTCACGATCCAATTGAACGGTGATCCGCGCGGCAGCCTCACCAATTTTCTTGGCCCCAGTTTTCTTGGCCGCTAAGCAAAAACCGTTACAGGTTCTCCGGCCACACCGGACTCTAGCCATTGCTAACTAGAAATTCACCGCGTATATCTGCAAACCAAGGACACTCGAATACCGTGTGCTCAGCATTCTCAGCAACTCCAACCCAACTCCGGCAATCCGGCGATGCCGTGAAGCCCTTGACGCACAGGAACTCTCAGAAAAAGCCTTGGCCCGAAGAAAATAGCATGGGCTGATACCAGTTTATCGATCAAATGCCGAAACAAATGCCCCGTCACCCGATAACCCGACCCGAGAAAACGAAAAATTTATTTATGCTGATCTTAAAGTTTGTCTCGGAACTCCGGTCGTACGCGTCGTAGATAAATATAAGAACATCGTTAAAACGGATTGTAATTTACTTAAATTGCTATCACAACCAACCTGCGTGGCACCGCGACGACACTCTTTACACCGTGATTTATCATTGCACGTTCGTGGAAACTGATCGGATTCATCCATCACAACGGCACCACCCCCTTCCAATCCGAGGGCATACAACCCCCAAACGCAGGGTGATTCAATTTCAAAAGGCACATTGCTTAAAAAATGACCGTTTTTTGCTTGCTTGGTTTGAAGTTTCGATAACTGGGCGCAAGATCTCCCAGCCGCGCACACTGGCGGATTTGCAGAATCGCACGAAAGTTAAATTACACGACGAAATTTAATTTCCAAAACTTCTCAACCTACCGAAAAATCGATGAGGTACGCGATTAACTTTTACGTGCGAACTTTAAAATCATCCATCTTCGTTCGGAAGGATGCTGGGACTGTGAAAGCTACAATGTTTGACGAGCAATTTTGATGATTAAAACTACGATCATCGGAATCATTCGAATTTGTTGTGTAAATCAGGTTGTTCTAGTTGGATTGTTTTTGGAAGAGTCTTAGCGTTTATGACTTTTTTTAAGATTTTATAACGAAATCGAAAATGTTTTCAAGGTGGACATCATTTTATTCATCAGTAAAACACATCCACAGCCGAGTATGCCCGGGATAAGGCAAAGCACAAGGAGGAAATGCCTTGTGAAAGTTATCACATTCCTCAATTTTCAAAAACGCTATGTTCTTTTTTAAAATTTCATAATACTTTATACATTAAACGAAAAACCACTAAAAGCGACATCAATTAATTTTTGCCAATACCTTTTACTTGTTTCCATTCGATTTAAACAAACAAATGACTGTACAAAAGATTGCTGTACATCAATATTAATTAAACTTCCAACCAAAATCAATCTCTTAAAAGGTGCCAATATTTATCTCTTCACATCAAAATAAATCAACACAAAATTCTTGCCCCGTTTCGATCAACCTTTCACGGTGATAATGATGGTAATTTAGCTCCTGTCGATGTCCGACACATTAATGTTCTGCTTTGCACTTGCTTCACAAACATCCCGGCATTCCTAGGCATCGTATAATAATTTGTTTCTGCCCAACAAAATCTTCAAAACATGCTATTTCGGTGTTTAAATTTCGTACCGAAAAATTCATGAATTCAGGGTCATACTTTTACATTCTTACAAAACAAAAGACGAGAATTTATCAAATCACCCCAAAGAGAGCAAAATTTCATACAAGATAAAAATCAAACTAACCAAAAACCCGGTTCAATATCACCAACCTAAAAAGGGAAAGAAAACCGATTGATAAAGACTAGTTCCGAATGAAATGGGTTAAGAAATGGGGTTGAAAAAAGAACCGGTTAAGATTTTCCGTTCCGATCCCTTCGGCATTGCCTTCGTACACAAACTATTAAGTAAAATCAAACCTCTTTTTTTTTCGTCCTTTCCACGTGCCAAAGTACCAAATAGGTTTCGGTGAATGAGAGGCGAATTGTCTAACCCCGTTCGTTTCGTTTCTTCGACATACCGGGGCTTCGCATGGACGCACGGCAAAGACCCGTTCGAATCATTTGCCCATTTCTAGAAGACCGAAAGGTTTTAACGATCGTTGCCTGCTGTTTCCAGCCTAGGGATGCCCATTTTTCCACCTAATCACGTTGATTAGCACAGCAAGTTCCGATGGAGCTGAGGCGGCATCCGAAAAAAAAGCATCCGGCATCCGTAAAACTAGAACAATCCGAACCGGCGCTGTATATTGCAAAGCGCCAAAGCTAAAGGGCAACACCGAAATAGACCGGGTATCGGTAAAGCCCGCCACTGATAAATGGCAAGTTTCTTAAAGTTTCGGTACCACTTGCCGAGGCAATCAAGGAAATTGACTAAAGCTTTCCGTTATTGTGCCCGTGCTACCAGCCCAGCCCAACCAGTGGCCGTTAGCTTACTCCTTGTAGTGAGAAAAGAAACACGCAGAAGTTTAGAAGAAAGTGGAAATAAAAACCCTTCCCGGTGAAAGATTTAAAAAACTTCCACTCACACACACACACACACATTTTCCACTGCCTTCAGCCAAGGTGAATGGAAAACGATTTTCTAAACTTTTGCTCAACCACCTCACCGGTACCGATGAAAGACTAACCGGCCAGGATCGGGCTTCGCGATACGAGAAACGACGTATTTATCACCTTCCACACTGGGCTAGACGGCAACGGCAGCAAAAGCCCGAGTTCCCTACTCAAATCAACCCACGGCTGATCCCGACGGTTTTCCTGCAGATTGTTTTTTAACCACACACACACCAGCGTTTGTTTTTTTCACTCTCCTTTTGCGCGTTTACTTGTGTTTGTTTCTTCTTGTACACTTTTGTTTTGTTGCACAAACAAAAACGCAAAAACTTTGCGCCACACGTACGGGGTTTGGTGAAGAGAGAAGAAGCGCACAAAACCGGGTAAAGGAGTACACAATCCGGCACTGCGCGTTGTTTGTTTTAGATTTCTTTTCTTTCTTCTCGTCTCTTGGTGTGTGTGTGTTTTTGTTTTCTCTTTTCCCTTCCCTTTTACAAATCTCACCCCCACCAAAGACTAACCCGTTTCGTTGAGTTAATGCTTTTCGTCTTACTTCTGCAGGATGTACTACTACTGCTTTTCTGGCTTTCGGCAACGAGCATACGCTTTTACACAAAAGCGCACCTAATTACGCTTCATTAATTATTATTCAAAGCTTTTCGGTTTCTCATTTCCTTCAGCAGCGTCGTTTTTTTCTTCTGTGTAGCTGTTGTTTTCGTTTTTGCTTTCTTTAGCATAAAAGAAAGAGATTTGTTTCGTTGCCATGCAAACCGAGATCTACATTGAGTAGGAATTTCTTTTCAGCTACCAGCGTGGAACGGTTTTTCTCGCTTCGAGCTTTCACCGATTGCGGTGAAAAGGGAAAAATCATGTTTTTGGCACAATTAAACGTCTGGTTTTTCTTCAGCTTTTTTTAACGACCATATCGTAATGATTTAACAGAACACATGTTACAATTTCTTCACGATGTAAGCTCTTTCTCTTCTGTTAATAATATTTGTAAAAAATGTTAAATTATTATTAAAAGTTTCTCTTCTCAAATACCCAAAACAACTTAAAGAACGAAAGGACAAAAGTGTCTAAAGCGTACACCAAACGGATACAGGAAACGACAAACTTCCCGCTTCACGGCAGTCTGTTTCTCCAGTGTGGATTGGGATTGTCTGAAACAAAATAAGCTTCCAGCAACAGCAACTTATCCCCGGATTGAGAATAACAACTTTTGACCCAAATGTTGCACTTCCTTTTTTTGCTAAACCTTTCTTTTTTTGCTTTTGTTAACTCGACGATTGCGACTTCCTTCGGGCGTAAGACTATTTGAAATCAGTTTTCAAATCTCGGAATCGAAATTCGAAAATGCAGTTTAGCTCCAAATCGAATTGCATTATGAAACGAAGCAATCTCAGTGCACTCTCTCTTTCTCTCATTCTCTTTACATCTCTCTCTTTCTCTCATACAGACACATACTCACACCGCAAACTGACCACAAAGTACGGGTGCTCAAAGAAAATTATTTGGCACAAGTTCAAACAAATTATATTCACAGTATATTGGGGTCGATTA
>CM028125.1:24042144-24207368 GCA_016254315.1 Anopheles parensis
GAACAAAACACCACCATTGGAACCAAACCATCTCTTTTCCCTTCCCCAAAATCCGCTAGGGTTTGACAGCAATCGAATAAGCAAATGATTGCTTCGAAAAATCCCCCCGACCAGACATTCCCTTTTTTTCCTTTCGAGCACGATTTTAACCACGTACGGGCCCCCTAGCCAGACACGGGTACAGGGATTAACCGGCCGGCAAAAGCTGATGAACTTTGCTGCTTTAACATTTTACCGAGCAGAGGAACAAACGTTCAACCTTTACTCCTCTCCAATATCGGGACCTACTTCGGATGTGGTCGATGTCGAAAAAGTATGGCGTAATCAAAATAGAGAAACTAATGCTTCCACTTTCGCTTCGAATTGGTCGTGTGCGCGCGCCGTTGCGCGATACATACACATTGGAAACCTTTTTTCTTCTTCGTTGGGGCTGTCTACATCGATGGAAAAGTGACGCTTGGTGTATAGTCCATGCAAGGCATCGTGATCCATTATTCGCTGCCGGGAACTGCCAAGACAATCGTTGTCTGCCGGAAACGGGGTGCTGGTGGCTACAAGATTCCCTTCGTACCCTGACTGATGCGCGATGCCACCACGGAAAATGGCTATCATTTTTATCACGGTCAGTAGAGCACGCAGACAGATTGGCACTGGGAGCTTACGGCTTTTACACGCTAACGAATAGACAACAGCAGAATGTTCAATCAAATTCCAAAACACACGCACTGTGCTATGAATTGGTGTAGGGCCGCAAACAGATGAACTTTTGGAATTTGGGACACGAAAATTGGATGGATTTCGGTAATTGGAGCGGGTTAAAGGAAAATCATAAACTTACAAAAACCGACACTAAGAACAGCAACAAAAAAAACCCTTCCAGAGGAAATCGTGAAGGATCTTTTCCACGGCAAAACTTACCCTAATATCACGAGTTCTCCATATCTCATTCGCGGTTTATCCGTATCTGCATCGCTCTCCGTAATTATCGGAGACTCTGTGCCGTCAGTTCTGGAAAGCAAAAAGAAGCGGAAGAGATCATATTAATATAAAGCGGACAACATGTGTATCTATCAAACAACTTTTTTCGTCCAACGCTGTTTAGAATCACTTACAAACTAATATCCCAAAGCACTAACAACTAATAGGATCTAATATGGTCTCCCCCGGCCATAAAGCGCGTGTCGTGAGACGGATTTAAAAATATTTCGCAAAACCGACCGAATGGTTTTCTCACGCAACTCTCAACGCAACCCTGGCGCAATGGTGATTGCGGTGGCGATTTCTAGACATGATCGGTACGCGAAACAGCACGAAGGGACCCCCACCCAGCTTTTTAGCGAGAAACAGCATAATCACCGCGTCGCAAAACCGTCCGTCAACATTTACCAGGAAAGTCGCCCACCCTCTAGGCCTTTGCTGGAAAAATGGTTGTACGCCCTTCAAAAGACACACAGTCGTCGAAGAAAATCCGCAAAAGAAAAGAAAGTACGCGCGCGCTCTCGCGTTTTGAAAGCAAAACAATAAATCTTTGGCCGCCAACAACCGTTTGCACCAAAAACCGTAAGGCAAATAAAAGATGACCCATAATGGTATGACGGATTGTTGCAACAAAACAAAAAAGTATGAAAGAAAAACTCAAACTAAATGTATACACACAGTTGCGTTCGAAATTGTTCCCCGTGGAGTAATTAATTATTATAAGCTAAGTTTTTTTTGGTTTGTTATTCTATTTATGCTTTAACCATTTGTTGGAAGCTTCGGTAGTTTAGTGATGTTGGCACAGGACAACTCGATCGGTATCGAATCTTAAAGGAGGGCTAAACTAACTAAACTATGTTCTACGAAGAACTGGCTGGAATATCCCAGAGTTCTTGAGGTCGTAATGTCAATAGAAAAATAATAGGACCTTTTAAACTGTAGCTAACAAGATGTTTGAATTGTGATACCTCGTCATAAGAAAGGGGACAAAATATTTCTTAAGTAATAGGTTAAATCCAATCACCAAGTAAACTACATTAATCGAATTACCAATTATTCTTGGAACATTTTTGGTCAAATAATTCGCAAAGAGAATATATGTGTCTTCATGATAGTAAATCAAATCCACCAAGGCACCAAATTCTACCGAAGTTCGCTTTCCAGATGCTGTACTGTATGGTACAAGCGTAACATCTTGATTCTACTACCATCAACATAAGATTCATCATCATCATCATTACGATATGACGGGAAGCCAAACCGATATAGATCCACTCCCCTTGGGGTCTAACGCCCGCTTACAAGCAAGGCAAACAACACCCCAACCAATAGTCAAAATGCCACCAGCAAAGGTTCAAGAGCCTTTTTGGGGAAAAGATGAAGCGTCTTCTTGAGGAAATCTATTTATGGGAGTGTAGAAAAAAAACACATTTCAACCGCAGCGAGAGAAACAGAGTACATGAGTGCGTGATCCATCGATGAGACAGCTGTCACGCAACCGTAGGCCAAAGGGTACGAGATTTTTTGTCCATATTTTCAATAGTAGCTGCATGATGTAGTACGTGAGGATGCTCTTTGATCACCATATATCGACCTAGAACGGTAGGTCCAGCGAGCAAACGGCCCTTGCTTCTTCAAAGCACTCACGTATCTCTTCAAAATGTGGAAAGATGATCAAGCTAACACATTTGATGTAGGTATATTTTGATTTATTTCTATTTCATTTCCCTTGTGTTTTGAGGTTGTTTTAGAAGATATTGGGAACAATGTACATAAGGACTGCACTGCGATATCAAAGCATTTTTTTTTGTTATTTCGAAGATTTAAAATAATCTCTGTTCTACTGAAACGTGCTATGAATTAAAAAATATTACCTCTTCTCATTATCTCATTCTCAATTTCTCTATCTTGTCCATATATGCGCATTTCTTCCCGTGATCGCTACTCGACTTTGAACCTTCGTTTTCGTCCATCCCGCCTGGGTTAATCACCACCATCCCACGTGCCCCATCAATCCCATGACCACAACGCACACGTGCGCGCGAGCTCTTCGCACACAAAGATTAATGTGAAAGTTCAGTGACACCTAATGGTTCTAGATGACGCAGAAAGGCAATCGCACGAGGCACGCCACCGTCATTCACTTTAGGGCGACAATTTTAAAAAGTTCTGCCTCACAACGTAACGAAAGAAATCATTTCAAACCTGGATCGGCGAGGAGAAATGTGAAAACCGCCAAGATGGCGCTCCGTAGGTCCAAAAAAAAAGTATTTTCGTTCACTGCTGCCGCATTTTCACGGCTCCAAAAAGGCATCATTTGTCGGCAGTAAATGGAATGTGGGGGGGGAGGAAACCCATAAAATCCCTAAACAAACAAAATGATATACACAGACACACACTCTCTGAACACAGAGAGATAGTTAATGCAGGGTGGCAACTGCGACATCACATCGATTTCGACCATTAAGGTGGTCTGCAGTGGTTTTTTTTTAATATGCCATCCAACACGTAGGGTGAGAATGAAGAAATTTGGAACATTTTATTGATTTCCGTTCGTGGACTTATCTACAGCTGACGGAACGCGAGTGTTTTATTTTGGTTGTCATTTTAGAGAAATTGGACATTTTTATCCGCAGATAAGTACATTCTGTGTAAGTTTTTTTTAATTCTACTCTCATGGGATATATACCATTGAAACTTATGAATTCTGGATTCAGGATAAAAAGTTAAAAATATATAAAGAGAAATATTTGATCTTCGGCATTTTTTCAACAAACTTTGATATTCCTAAGAAGTAACTTATCTACGTTATGTAATCTAATTTCTCCGATCTAATTTCTCAGAATCTTGTTGAGTGATTGACTTGGGATTTTCATCAGATAGTTTTTGCATATTTTACTGCAACTCTCTTTAGTCTCCTAAGAGTATAACCTTCCTTTTAGCAGAAAATGTAAAGACCCAATCTACATCACTTTGATTCTAAAAGCTAAAAGTCTGATGTACTGTCGATAACTTCAAGCAGCAGTACCACAAACAAAACAAAACCCGCTGTCAATAAAACAGCGGAAGGGCAACAGTATGAACCAGGAAACTCCTTCAAACGACATCGTAAGCCATCGTTCGTATCAGCTGTTAATTATTGAAACGACATAACAGCTTGCATTCATTAGAATGCGTTGTAGACGTAAGTTTGCCTTTTACGCTTTCCTGGTGATGACGACGTACAGAGGTACCGTCACCAGACGTGACAGCAAAACCTTTTAGATGAGAAAATTCGACACGAGTATTCTAACACCCCGTAGTAGTACTGAAAAACATGCTGTGCACGCTTCGTAGTAATACGACTAAGCGATGTGAAATATTTACGCGGCATGGAAGGCACTGTGCTCTTGATGAAGGTTTAATCGATTACGATAATGCTATGCACGATCAAGAATACCATTACAACCATTCTCTCTTAAACACAAACACATACACACATACAGATGCAGACAATCATGGTACTAATTTAATACTAGCACTACTAGCACACGATAATTACCAGTCACGAACGCAATCAGTACTTCCTAACAGTGCAGCGAGTGTTCCCACGCACCTCCCCATTTATTCCTCAAGCGCCCCACATAAAGGAGTTTCGTGTTGAAACCTGTCTGCCTGAGCTGGTCACAGAATACATCACATACACACTAACCGGCTAAGTGTAAGCGGGCAGCTGATGCGGTACAAACTGCACTCAACGGCCAGTTGACGTCAACATATATGCTACGCCGACGGCACAACGTCCCAAACGGAACATTGGCCCGAGCTGACGGGTTGATTGTTGTAAAACCCGATATCTGATATCGTAGGGGGGAAGGTGTATACGATACTAGTGGAAAAATCTAGGTAGCTCAGGATATGGGAAAAAGTGCAAAGCACCGATCATCGATTCTTACACCCGGCACCGTTAACAGCAATTGCATGCATCAAGTGTACGAACATCGCATTGTCGATGGGCATTGTATCAGCGGCCAATCTTGTATTCGAAACGTCGCAAACGCTATCAGTAGAAATACACCGTGGAGAATGGATTAGAAATGCATTAAAATGATGTACCCGAGAGGGGTGATGATGTCGTGGGACGTTAGTTTCTGAAACAGCTTGCTACTGACGAAAGACGAAAGGGAATCGAAACCCATACATTGTTGGGAATCTTGTCGAGAAATCTTGACAATAGGAAGTCCAAATCCAAAACAAACTCCGTCGCGTATTGCGTGGAAGCATCTTAGAGTAAGGAGCATCTTAGGAGTGAATGCAAACCTCAGGGATCTCTCTCAAAATATAAACAGTAATCAATCCGTTTGTATTATCAGACTCGAAGAGGTACAGTAATGATTAAAAACCCCACAACAATTAATTAAAAACGTTTTACCACAAGTTGCAAGACTGATAAGAAAAACTAATCACTGTTTTAGAAGAAGAAAACAACATTTTAATCCCTTCAATCCTTGAAGCTCAATTACTGTTTATTAGGACAGACACTTAACGTCAATTAATGATTAGCTACATCCACAAAGGAATGGTTCGCAATGGAGATAAGAAGTGCAATGCTGCAGTCCACAACGTTGTAGAAGATTGTTTGTTCTTTTACAGAAAGCTTGAGCTGGATAGCCACATTCGTTGCATTGTCCAAGGAAGTGTGCCGTGTTCTGTGAGTCCAACAACACGAGACGGACGAATAAATGTATGCAACGAATTATCACTCCAAAGCAGTGACAAAACCCCGAATGGGTAAAACGCTGCTCTTCAATTAAAGCTACTCCAGTTGTAACCGTCTTTTCCCCGTCGGTGGAGTGTTAAGCATACAAACTCGCTCGAGAATCAGGAAATAAGATAGTCTACGAGCTTGCGAGTACAAAAGTTCGATGTGGTTTCATTTCCGTGTCCGACCGTGTCTTACAAAAAACCCCACACTAAAACCGAAGACATTTCGTTACATCAGACACGCTTACTGGGGTGTACTTAATATGGTCGCGATACTGATAAGCAACCCGCAAGTGGAAGTGGTTACGCAAACGGGCTTGATAATTCTGTTAAGAGGCAAGCGATGCCCCACCAACCAGACGCATCAACTCGATCAACAAAACGTGAGTGATGCCACGCGCACAATAACCTTCGGCAAGTGCAAAAAATTTGCGAAAGAAAGGAAACCGAACCCGCAGGCGACACTTATTGTGCAGCATTCTAACGCCATTTCCATTATCCCTTTGCCGTTGCCCATTAATAATACAATGCGCGTATAGTTGCCCGTCCTTTGGTGTTTCTTTGTTTACGCTATTATGTGACTGTGCCAGACAGCCAAAACGTGCGAGACGCTAAACTGCGCAATAGTACGGGTAGGGCCAGTTTAGGAGAAAAAGAACAGCACAGAATCTTAGCCACATTGAATTGCCATCGCGATGATCGATAGCCGTATGTCTGTACGGGTAAAAGAAGACCAAAAAAAAAAGATGACAATCCCAGGTTTGTGTACGTGACTTCAAACCCCCCTTAGAACGCTATATTAGACGCTAAGAATACAAACCCACTTGGGTTTCCATTAAACGATTTCCAAACATATTCAAGCACATCGTCCACTTATGTCTAATTACAATCACTTAGCCATATCACGTCCGTTCCGACTGCAGGGTCTTACCTTTGCAAGAACATCAGCTGTTTAGAATTCTACGCATCAACAATCACCTCAAAAGCGCAACGAATTTGTCGACACTTTTTTCCCCTGATTCAAAAATCATCTTCTCTTTGCATGTATTCTTCGCTGAAATATAAAACTAGCTCAAAGCAGATGCATGTACCGTACGCATGAGGAGGTTGTATTCAGTTATCGGTTAGTGTTACTCGATTCCGTTTGAAATAACACACCGAAAATTGGAGCTAATTATTCAGCATTCTCCTTTTTTTGCAAATGGCTCTCCACGGGAATGTGCGTGATTCTGGCACGATTTACGAAATGAAGATAAAAACTAACCCCCAGTGGCCTAAATACAATGATGAGAGTTTTCTGCCACAGAACAGACGCTGTTTGATACCTCGATACATCGATGACCTGATTACTTGGTGTTGGTTCGTGACTTTATACCACCACCGAGCATTTTTGGATAAAACCTTGGATCATAGCCTGAATGCCGTGTACATCGCAATAGTCTAAATAGTGGATAAGCCAAACTAGCACTCAATAGAACTAGAACGATCATGCGTTAGAAGGATTATTTCTACTGGAGATTTCTTTTCAAACAGATTCGAAAATTGGACAAATTCATCTTCTTTTAGGAAATAATATCCAGAAAGTGTGGAGGATTCCAGATCTAGCTATTAGAAGAGAATTCAACAATATTTTCTTCTTTGCCAGATGGACTCTCAAATCCCGCATTTTGTTCATCGTAACACGTAACTTTCGACCATATCTTCCATATTTCCCTTCAATTCTTCTACCAGCGTTGGTGATGTGCGTAATGGCCATATCCATACGCACGCTCCGATGGTTCAAAACCATATCAGCCAATATACAGGCGAGTTCTGATGGGACCGGACAACAACAAAACGTTCTCTCCCCTTCATCGTTATGCCCTTCGCTGAATGGGCACAATCTCTCCATTTCTCTCGTTCTCCAAACAAGACGAGAGAGAATTTGCCCTCGGAAAGGGTTTAACGACCGCACGAGCAAAACTGTTAGACCGTTCAGTTCAAAACCGACGCCAACTGAACCACTGCGCGGAGGGCAGAATCGTCGACACAAATCCATCGTAAACCAAAGCCAGATGAATGGTATGAGCTAACAGCTTAGTTGAAGTGAGAAGGAGAGAAGAAGAAATAACAGAATACAGGAAGCAAAGAGTAGGAAATAAAATGAATTACAACAACTGAAATACCAGACAGATGAGTAAATAATCACACTGTTTAGAACTGGAACTCGAAGTCATATTGAGGAACACAAGCGAATATCGACCAACGTTAGGAATTCATGGAAAATGTTTATGTTAAAATATGTTTAGTAATTTATCAATAAAAGAGAAATTTAAAATACTACTAGCATTTATATTAGGTTAACAATTAGCAAAAGTAAATTATCTAAGAACTGCTCTATTGCAAAGTATATTCGTTAAAACTTCTGTTGGTCGTAAGGAAAAATTTCCACCAATAGATGCAACTGTTTCTCGTGTAATAAGAAACTTCAAGAATTTTCGGAGCATCTGAGTTCCCAAAGAATGGAAAGGAGTAGACGCAAAAGTACAGTTGAATGGCCAGAAAAGTAGAGTTTCAAAACCATGCACATGTCAAGATTCAAGATGTCGCTAAAAAGACCAAGGTGTCAATCGATTTTGTGGAGAAAACCTGGAACCGTGCTGGTTTCGTCTACTTTCTGGGTTAGAATATTTAGTTTCCAAGAAAAGTTTTTCTAAAATTCCTAAGAATGTTCTGATCTGGCAGATAAATCAGGTTAATTCTCTGAAAAGTTCAAGACAATCCAATATTTTCCAATAGTCGATTTTATTAAATAAAGTCCACTTTTAAAGTCTATTTGCCAAGTAACGTTCATTCTGATTGCTTTGGGTTTCAATATGTTGTTTTTGATGCTACAAATATTTAATCATATCTACAGCTCTCACCAACGGATCGATAGAAACCAAGCAGCTAAATTCAACCATCAGAAGCCTGTCATTTGCTGGACCTCTGACGGTCTACATAACCTCACCACGATACTATCGATCGATAATGATTGTTTGAGCGCTCCAATGACGGCTCTAACCCGGGGACAGCTAGACCTCAGCAGAACGGTTGACCGGACCATCGATTGAACTTGACAAAAGTGAAGCATCAGCGGCACCACACATATACACACGGTTTGGCCTCAATTTTCACTGACCACAGCAACAAAAACACAGACACGCAGCCAGTCGTTGGCAACAGCCTGCCAGCTGCGCCCGGTCGTCAGCTTACATAGCCATCCATCAGCAAGGTTGCTACTTATGCTCCACGATAAAAGGGCTGCCAAGCTTTTGCAATGGAAGCAAAATTTTTACTTTTATTAAACTTTCAATACCGAACAAAATGTAACAACGTCACTAGAAGTTTTGACGTGTTCCTGCTTTGCGCAAGGTTCGCATAACCATCGCACTCACTAAAAATAAATGAAATGCAGCCAGCCAGCCCCACCGTGCCAGATGACTTATTTATGCTACGCTTCAGAGAACACACCGAACACATCGAAAGGTAGGTAAAAGGCCAGCCCACATGCACCGAAACGGGAGTTACAGTAGAACCAGCAGCTGGATATTTCTTGCGGTTTGTCTTTCTCCTTTTTACCCCACGATCTTTCCGGCCGTAATGATGAAGGGGATAGTAACCACTAACCAGCAGCCATTACAAATTAAGCATTTGAACGGCCTCCTAAAATAAAAACAAAAAACCAAATCGGTACGGTACCAGCCGGTCTCCAGCAGCACCGGCGGCTACACACCGTACTGATGTAAAAATGAACGTTGAAAACGTAGCAACAAAAAGTTGTCATCTGCTTGTGCAAAAATGAGAAAAATGCCGTTCACACTTGGCTTCTTCGCTATCCGGCATTTTTTGCTCGCTGGCCATGGGAAATGAAATCCGCAAAAGACACAACAGCTGACAGCAGCACTTGCGCACGCATTCTCATGGGGAGTTGGAACAAATGGCTGCTGGTTGCAAGCAGCTGAATAATGTCTCCCGGTTGATGCAATGAGCAGGTGTTGCCTGTAAAAAAAACCACCGATAATTAGTCGAATATATTGATTGTTTTTTTTGTCCACGATCCACCAAAAAACTGACAACACTCTCAATGAGTATAAAGTATATTAAAACTTATAAAAAAATCAATATTTCTAACGCAAATAAGGCCTTTGAGCAAACCTTTTTTTATGTTTGGATGAACATAAAATTAATCAACTAGTTTGGGTTACTTTCGGTTCGGTAGAGTTCTTTGGGACGAATTCTTGGCAATAATTAAAATTAACTTTAGATACCATCATCATCATCATCGTCATTTTCTTCCAAGCAAACGGTTATTGGTGAATGAAGTTCAATGTTTCAAACGTCGATAAATTAATTGCTTCTTTATAATTGAGGCAGTAAAATTTAACACACGGACGAACAAAGGAACGATCCGCAAGTGTTACCCTAGTGCCTTACCTATGCTGAAGCGTGCTTCGTTATATCGATGGAAGATCGTTATGATGTCATTGATGATACAAATAACGATGATGAAATACTTTTATATAGTTTCTGAAGTTATCTTAGCACATTTCAAGATTTCATAGTGTAATTTATGGCTTATAAAATAATAAATATATCGGGGAAATAATTTTACTTTCTTGTCTCCAAAAATATTCAATATTCTGTGGTGAATAACTTATTAATAAAAGTCATTGATTTTTTCTACTCGCGTTCTCCATCTTCAATTTAAACCGTTCGGTGTATCCTTCTCCAACGGTTCTACCTTTTTATCTGCACCGTTATAATATGAGCTTTAATCCTGCAATGATGCAATCGTTATGCAGTCCGTGTATGACTGGACAGAAAAGAGTCGGCACCTGTTTCAGAAATTCAAAAAAAAAAGTATATCGCAACAAACTCATGCACCCAACACTAGGCGTGATGCATTTTTACCTCACTCTGACCTGGATTGCGTGTTTAGTTCCGCTTTCTTTTATTCAACTTTTACAACTTGATTTTTTAACCTGACCATTCGACCTGAGTCATCCTCAACCGTACTGAAGCCCCATCATATACGTCATCTTGCGTGACAGGCGCATGGGTTCGTCATGCGGAGTAAATCTTTTTCACCCTGTGCATTAAATCCTTGCTACCAATCTCTAAACCCCCATCGGGAAATATGAAAAAATGAGTATAATATCAACGAACACATATTTAAAATTCCTTCAGGAAATATACTGAATCTCTCACAGTATTTTATATGTAACGAACGAGCAACTCGCCACAAGTACATCGTCTTATTAGCCTACATCCAGGCATCATCTGATGTCCTTGAGAAACCACTGTAAGTGTATGCAACGTATAAGCCACGCTTGAGTCATACACTCGGATGGTGGTTTGCTCTAATGCCATAAGGAAGCATTCTACCTCCGATCTGAATGCTTCCACGGGCATTCAATTTCCAAGGTTTTTCTTGGCAATATATTCGTGATGGCATGCTGCTCAATTCTAAAAAAAAAACATTCACAACCAATCGATACGATTCCGGGGCGGATGCAAAATAATGGGCATGTCATAAATACATGATGAAAGCTCATATATGCCTTGACCACTGCCGCATTACCGGTGCAGATAAGCGTTAGCAGAGTACGCCCTGGAATGTTTCAGTTCGAGCTATCCGAGGTTTTACACAGTTGGAAACTCTGAGATTCAATAGTGATAAGTGTTCTTGCACACCCAAACAGCGGACTTTATCTAGAGAGGTCCCAACAAACGAGGTCTGTTTGCTATAAAGAGCCATAAACATTCTACAACCAATTCAATAGAAATTCTATCTTATCGATTCTATTTGCTCTGTTAGCTTCAAGGATACGCGTTTCTATGCGTTTCTTTTATTGATGAGGAGCTAACCGACCGAAATGGATCCATTAGCTTTCCATCGAAGGGTTTTCTTGTGGACTTACACCCGGAATCTTTCTTTCGATTCGATTGATTCATCGCGAAGGAAGTTTATGCTATAATCAACATCGTATGTGCCTTACCCCAAGCGTATCCAAACATTGGATGAACATATTTCACCTTTTTCAACACAGAGGAAAACCTTCCGATTCGGGGCACATGAATAAAAATCCATCTTCTGCATTGTTACTGCTTCAAATTGATATCGGTCGACGCGCCTTTATTGCACAATACGCGTCCCCATTGTAGGAACGGTGTACAGATATTGCTTTCGTTATTAATTACAGCTACGGTTTGCCATTTATTTCCTCCGAATGTTTGTACACCCATTGTCTGGGTTAGGTGATAAATGGACACAATTATAAGGCCACCATAATCACGTATCCTGCCTAGGGCAATAGAATAATAGCTAATGCTTCCCTACCAAGATCGATAAAACGATCAATAGGAAGTAATCCGAAAATTTCTTCAGTTTCCAAATGAAATCAATTATTAAAATTTACCTTTACAATATAAAGATTTAGCTATTGAAGATATTTTTAAAAAATACTAAAAAGTAGCAAGGAGGTCTGAAAGTCTGAGTCAAGGAATAAAGACTAATCTTGAGGACAACAATAACAAAAGTTCTACTCTTCATAGAGTCACTAGCTATACCCATTCAATCTATTAGTAAAAATCTATTTATTTAAATGCAAACATTTATGATAAACAAATTCATTTCTATTTAAAAATTTTAATGCTCGTCCGAATAAGTTAAGGAGAAGAAAATTTCTTCCAACCAAAGTTAATTGTATCCTTGCTTAAGTCTTCAATAATTGTAAGCAATATGGAATAGTCGATCGTCAGGAATAATAAACCAGAATTATAGTGTTGTGCTTATAGAAGCTTTTAAAAAGAATTCTTCATATGAATCTTCAGTGAAGAGTCATTCAAATCATAGGCCGGCTTCCGAAATATTAATCAATTTTCATAAATTTAAATGAATCCAGACAGATTCATGAATATTTTACTATTCCCTGAACAAATTTAAATTCAAAGGGCTGAATCTGAATCAGATTCCCCCAACACTACAAAACTAACGTCTTAAAACAAAATGTGATGTAAAAACAATTGCAACAACATGCAAGGAGTCAATGTAGTAGGTATCAATTTTAACTATAACGCCTTCTAAACCCAACCAAAAAAAAAGTGGACAACACTGGTCAATAGCAGACGCTCACCAGCAACCATTTGGTCCATTCTTTTCTGAACTTCCACAAAACAAATTACGCCCACAAAGAGACATGTGCAATGTTTCGTTTACTTCACTGTCTAACTCGCCCCCCATTTGTCGCCCTGTCGAATGTGTCCGTTCGGGCTTGAGATTGCTTGCACGTGGCACATTTCTATTTCCCTCGCATACTTCACTTTCTATTAAATCCAAGCTAAACATCATCGAAACCATTAGCTGCAACCCGCTTCATGCGTAGTGGGAGACAGACAAGAGGACATGCAAATCTCTAGTGAGATTATGCAAACGAAGAAAACGGGGGAAAGAAGCAAGCAAAGTACCAATTGAAAGGAAGCAAAGCCGAACCAATGCCACTGGGGAAGAAGGTTGGTGGACCCTTCTGCCGATTGGCAAAATAAACGACCATCAATTGATTTGTAATTGCTGTTGTAACCAGTTCAATCTCCGTCTGTCCTTGGTTAGTGTGTACACCTGCAAGTGTAGAGTAGAGACTACCTGATGCAGTTTTCGATGCCAAATCTACTATGCTGAACATTTCAATGAGGAAATAATTCATTAAAGATCGATGCGCTTCATTATGTCCTTGTGGAATAATTATACTTAAAGTAATAAGCCATGGCCTTGTTTATGGAAATTGGAACAAATAGCTTGTAGTAATGCCTATACGAAACTATAGCAACATTTTTAATCAAAAACTCGTACAAAATTCTTTACCAAATTAATTTGTGTCTTTATCTTGAGCCACCATCAGTTCAAAAAGAGTTCATCCTGAACGAAACTATTGATTAGTTTTTTCTTATCAAAATACATGGAAACTATCAATCCTTAGGCCTTTTTGGACAATGTTCAACAAAAAATGTTTCATCTTGGCGACAAATCTTTGGACGCAAACAGCAGGAAGCAAGGAAGTCAGGAAACGAATCTAATCGACTCTCGGCACATTAACTCATCTAGCAACATGCCAACACACCCAACAACTATTTGATTATGCTTCATCGAGCAGAACCTTACAGCCTCCGTTCTCAGTAGGGCAATTTCGTGAAATAGTCGTTACCATGAAGATACCAACGGAAACTGTTGCCGTATCAGCTACGGGGGCCATCAACAGAATCGAATCTATTATCCTTCTCTGGTAACAAATTGCTTCTGACGCGCTTCTCTGGAATATTTGCTGAATGAACACAAATCACCACAAATCGATCGACACCAGAATAGCCAACAGTTGGATCACTTAAACAACCCGCAGCATATTACTTTCATACCCGCCCCAACTAAACAGTTTCACTTGAAGAGTCAAGGACCGCACTTTTTATCTGCACACAAGCAAAGGAAAAAGAAGGGTTACTCTGGTGTTGCTACTGCCCTTTTGCTGGTTCTCGGTGTACAAGAAGAACCCGAGATCCAATGTTTCGCTAATGAACGCATCATTATCGCGCCCAACTCGTATTTCCTGGCGCGACGAAACGGCGCACCACTGACATCATCTGCCGCATTAAGTATTTATGGTAACGCTTTACATAAGACACAGGCAGGGCCAGAGACAACGAAAAGGGGTTTAAAGAAAGAAAGAAGAAAAAACAGCAACGAAACAGATGTCACTGCACGCTAGTGATGCAGTCAAGTAGACAGAAATGGAACAAAAAAGTGCTTCACCATTTCAAGGCGAACACAGCTGTTTGCTACGATCGTTAACAATTAGCTGAGAGAGTGTTGGTTCTAAACATACTAGAAAAAAGCGAGAATATAACGAATGTTGAAATATGAATTTTAAAGGCGTTTTTGCTTTGTTTACATTACTAAATCACATAATAAATAACTCTTTCATCGATTGAGGCAGTTGATTATGCAGTTATATCGATTTTAAGTCAAGGGAAGAAGATGATTTCCACCATAGAAAATCTTCTTCTTCTTGGTGTAACGACCTCTGAGGTCATGCTTGCCATTTCTGGCTTATTAGACTTATTTTTACCTCGTAGCTGGATAGTCAGGCTGGTGACAGTGCTTAGTCGTATACGATTTTTTTTTTAATTTTGTATGGAATTTGACAGATAATATCATACGATGATTTTGACATCCAATTTTATCTGTCAAATCCCATACAAAATTTTGGAAAAAATCGTATACGACTAAATCGCTCATGCCGTCTGGACCGGCGCCGTTTATCACATACACCACCGGACCACCCATAGACCATAGTAAATATTTGGTCTTATTTTCTGATCATTTTTTTTTCTTAAAACGATGATGATGATCATTCCATTCTACACCTCCAAAAATCTTTTAAAGTTAAAAAAAACTTTTAAACTTTTGAAATGTATCTTTTGCATTGAAATATATCTTTTGAAAGAATCATTTATTCCATAGTTAAATTACTTCTAGCGATGCTATTTAACAAAACATTTCGAACATTTCGTGTCACCCAACCTCTTCCCGTTGGTCTGTAAACACACGCGTAGTTACGTATAATTAACGAACAAAAGGTAAATTATTCACATGCAAAACAGCTTCAACCTTGACCACACACAAACACACTACGACACAATCAATAACCAATGCAATCGTTAACCCGTCTTCCCGGTGGCGTTTGCATTGCTTAGAACTTGTCTGTCAAACCGCGTCATTAAATGGAAATACGTTTTTACTGTCGGGAACGGGGCTAAAAACGGCGATGTGACGATTATGACATACGCAAATCGTTTAATTGCACAGCCCGATGCTGTAACAATACTTATAACGCAAATTAATTTAACAATCAATAACAACCCTGCAAGCAGCATAAATTCTGCGTGAGTGTGTGGCACAATACAAAAACAATTTGGGGAAACAAAGACGCTGAAAGCAAGAAACGATTTTGCTTTGTTTATCACACATAAATTTATTTATTTGTTTATTTATATTTAACATATGACGGCTATTAGTTATATTGTCAGCCTCATAGAGCTGAAAGGAACTGTCACACGTAAACATTAACTGTCAAACTGATATGTCAAATGAAGGAATAATTAATTTCCTATTCCTTTCACCATGAATCATACGGAAAAGGATTTAAGGAACGTAATTTACATTGTTTTGGTGGACTTTTTTTTTCTTCCACTCAATATTACTAAACAAAATTTGCGACCAAACGTGAAATATGTTTCGTTCCATTCGAAAAGGTCACCCATATTATTGCTAAAAACCTTCGCTTTTTTTTTGCACCGGCTCCTATAATCCCAAACTAGAACCTTCTCCACATGATCGAACCCACTCGTCGTGGGCAGGTATTTTCCCAATTCCAATCCCAGAAATAAGGCTCTTTTCCGGTGTTGTGCCTCGCACGAAAGGACCTTGTGTGTCGCCGGTGTGTGTGTGTGTTCAAACGAAGGATGGAAAGGAAAGAAGGCTTCGATTACATTGAAGGTTTCAAACAACAAACAAAAAACCGTATCTGAGGGTTTTCTGCTCTTGTTCCATGCCTCCTTTTTTGTTGTCTCTACTTTCACAATCAATCCACCTTTCCGTGCGACGGACCATCGTAGCCAGCGGACCCAACGATAGATGGTTCGAAAGTGGAACACAAAAGTAAAGAATAAAAATAAATTAAGGTTTCACAGAAGGCAAGGTACCAGCGGGACAAGGTTTAACCAGTGCAGGGGAAGAAAAGGAATATATTCCGTGTATCGAATTTCTTCCATTTTTTCCTTCGCTTTTTGGGACCACTTTTTAATGTGATGTTTGGTATTAATGGAAACAGAAACTAACACGGAGAATAAGAATGAATTTTTGTATTTTACATTATTAAACTAAATAATAGAATGCAGTGTCGGAGGAAAAACTTGTCTAACAAAATTCATTTGCACCGTGTCCGGGGGGAGATTAAAAACAAAACCTTACCGTTTCACCATGCTTGCGACGACGTTTGTTCCGTTGGTCTCCGTAATGCCGACGACGATGCTTTCTTCCTCGACCGAGCCTATTGTGTACGGGATGCAGTTCGTTCCGCACTCACCGGACTGGTGGCGCGCGCGGAATCGCACTTAATAATGACCAAAAACAAAATCAAACTAATTGTGGGACGGAATGGGGGCGGGCTGGCCTGGGTGGGTTGATTAACACGCCCGCGTGTGTGTGTTTTTAGCAGTAATAAACAAATGAACACAAACCGAATGGAAAATCGAATTCCGGGAACAAAACTAACACTTCACCGTAAGAGATGCGCAAAGATGCAACAACGAGGATCTTTTTTTTGTTGCTTTTCACTTCACAAATTTTATTGAATTAATTTGACAAAACGAAATATTTACTGCACAAATTGTATCACTACACACATTCACAATCACTTTGTAGGTTTTGCTCACCAAACTCTAACTTTGCATCGTTCACTTGTTTTCATTTAGATAAAGGAAAGAAAAAAAAGTGCACCAAACCGCATAACCGCATTCACACAGGACAGCAGCAGTGGAGCACCGTAACGCACACCACCACAAGCTGGACGAGCATTGATACTGCGCACACTGGACCAACACACAACACACAACAGCTGCCCAACTGCAACTCACACAATTTTCCTTTCACGCGGACGCACCAAAAACCAAAACAAAGTAGGCAGAAAATGCAGACAGGAAAAGGTGGATTTTCTTCTGTTGCTTGGTTGCGAAAACTCGGTTAGGTTTTTTTTTATTTTATTGCTGCTGGTAAGAAAAGCTTCACGGGACGGATCCTTCAATGCAACACACAACTACACTCGCTCATAAATTTGCACATAAACACACACACACACATACATTGAGCCACACAAAGCTCCAAAAAGGATTGCTCTGGATGTGCAACTGGAAGGCAAGAGGATATCCTTCTTTTCGCTTTCCTTTTTGCCTTACGAGAGCTCTTTTCAGGATATGTGACGTCGTACGCAAATGGCTACGTGATGCAAAACAAACGCAACATAGAACCAGGCGGCAGCAACACACACTCAGCACAGCATACTTTTGGGGTTAAAAACGAACACGAATGAGGAAAAAAAACACTTGCTGCCCTTAGTACTGCGGCTGTTGTTTGCCCTTCTTTCCTTTTTTTATATTTTCGCTTGCTTTCTTCTCCTTCTCTCAACACGGAACGCACCAGCAGAGATGCGTTGGTGCGACCGATGCAAACCGTAGCGAAAATGCACTCTTTCGCAGCACTAAAAATAGCATGCCCACTTTTGCTACCGCTGAAGCACACTTGGAACTGCTGCTGCTGCTATTGCTGCTTGGTTGGACTGCGATTGATGCCGGGGTACACCGAAAAAAAAGAACCGAGAAAGAGAAATGGAAGGGATTAATGCTAAAATGGAGCGTGTCCAACGCGGAAATAGTGACAGACAATGGAGTCGTTGTTGGATCGTAAATGACACATATTTTATAATGCCTTTTGCTGCAAAATTGGTTTGTGAAACGATAATTTTCTTCTCAGACCCCCCGCTGTGTCGTTACCTAAATTGGTTATTTCTTTATACGGTTCGTATAAAAAATAAAAGAAAAATCTCTACTAGACGAACGTTTTACTGTGCGATGGTATTCGTAGGGGAATGTTACTAAGAAGAACACAATTTTTCATTACTTTTTGTATTCCTTTTCAATGGAAAATTCTTCTACCCATAGAGAAAATCGATGATCCGATACCAAAACAATAATCTTCTACCAACGCAACACTGTATTTGTTTCGTAAACACGCACACATACGCGCCCATGTACGATCGCTAAAGCAGCGGAAAATATGCTAAACACATTTTTAATTTACTTTCAACCAGTGCTAGCTACTGAACAAGCAGGAAATAGTTTATTTTAAAAATATTTACAATGACACAGTGGAACACTTTGGTCAAGAATCGGATCGGTAGGACGGCAACCAAACTAACACCAATTGCCAAAAGGGCTCTCGAGGCGCATATGTAGTGGTGTGCGCTGTTTACAGTATCTACCATTCATGCTACGATGAAAAGAGGCTGGAATTATGCTTGCCTCTGACGCATCAACATTACACACTGGAATATGAAGGAAAAAGTGCATCGGCACTGTACACCTTATTACATTTACTACAATTCACACACTCCTTTCCATTCAAACATTCGTTCGAAAGCACACGGTAGCTGCAACTGTTACGAAAATGCACCTATTGCCCTAATGAAAACTCCTACACAACATATTTGAAAGTACTTACCTCGCTGGAGAGGAAAGCGACCGTACTGAACAAAAGGTTCTTACCTTTTCTTCACAGAAACGCACACAAATTGCTTTTGTTTGCTTCGGCCCGTTCATTGACAAGCTGCAGTCGCGAAGTATTGAACACGAGCATAAACGCGAGTGAGCCGAAGGCTTGCCGAAGTTTGACAGTGTTCATGGTTTTCGAACAAGCCAAACAAACAGGGTTTTTTGAATGTGATTTTCGAAATAGCGAAATCGTTAAACATTTCATAAATGCAACGATTTTTATTCTCAAAAACATTGTAACGATTTTTATTCACATTAATTTATTTACTGTTACTAAAGTTTTAGTGTTATTTTTTACGTATAGTGAAGCAGTGCTTACGCTGCAACATTAGGAAAACATAGGTTTAGAAAGAAAGTATGCTGATCGGAGACAACCAGCGTTTCTGGGCTATAAATTCCATTATTTTTTCATTTTTTATTTTTTTTAAATTTTTATTCAGAGACTTTATTAATAGTAGTTATTTACCAAGAAACAGTTCATGCGTTCGTAGTGTGGCCACGTACCGAGCCTGAACCTAGTTGATGCTCCGAAAGTCACATTCGTCTGCGCAACTATTGTTTTCAAAATCGTTTTAAAACATAGTCCACTGATTGTGTAATACCCTTGATAAATCAATGATTTATTATTTGTAAATTATTTATTTTAGAAAAAAAGTGAAGCCGACAAGAGTAATACGAGAAAAGTCAAACTATTAAAATGCTAATAGAAGAATGCTGCAAACAATAAATGCAGAATAACTTGTAAACGACACTAAAAACAGTACACAGTTTGTAAATTGTACCCAGGAACTAGTTTAAAAATATTTTACAGCAAAAAAATTATTTTGTATTAGATATATTTCTTCACGATGTATTGATCAGTTACCGGCAAACAGTTTAGGATAGCTACTAAACATAATATTCGCATAAAGAAAATAGCTGCTAAATTTTACGTATGTTATCTTTAAATTGCTGTCTGCAGCATGAGAAGATGCTACTATTCTAATCTATAAACATAGATTGTTCGAATTTCCCTGTTGTTCTGAGACGGGGGTTATTAATATAATTAATTCTTATTTCTCGTACTATAATTAATCGCGCTTAGTACACTCCTAGTTTAGCACTTTTTTAAACCATTCACTACAACTATACATAAACCTGAATGGTAATAACCTGTAAAGCTTGTCTTTGTTGTAAAAACGCATGCTTCTACCCATGTTTGACGCTTTAGTAATCGTCATCGTAACCGTAATAATCATCATCGTCCCCGGTGTTCAGCATGTCCGCGAGTGATTTATGTTCCGGTTCCGGTTCTGGTTCCGGTTCACCATCGGCCTCATCATCATAGTCATCGATGTTGTCTGTAAATGAGAAAACAGCTAGTATAAACTAACGCACCAAAAGCCAAGACGCTTCACGCATGAGCCCAATGTCAATGCTAGCGATGTAACACGTTTACCTTGAGCTGCTTTACTAGTTCCATCTTCCGCATCTTTCGTCGGTTCTTCGTCCACGCCCGACGACACAACTGGCAGCGTTCCCTGTGCCGTATGCTTCCGTCTCGACGAGGCACCAAAGTTTGGTGTTGGTTTCAAACTGCCACGACCAGCAGTTCCATCAGCGGTCGATGTAGCCGGTTGTATTTTATCTTGTTTTCCACGTACCGGTGATTGTGTGCTGCTTGTGTTCTCTGACTCTCCCTTTATCTCACCGCTAGTCTCCAAACTATGCACGGACGTTGCTGACGTTGCAACGGCACCAGGACCACTTTCGCCATCAGTTAGCGTCTTCAGTATGTCGTAGTTGATTTTGCTCGATATTTTCTTCTCCTGCAGTATCATTTCGATGGCCTCACGTGCCGAAGACGATGGACCGAGCATCTTTTTCTTAACCGTGCGACGCTTCTTCTTCTCCGGCTTACCTTCCTCCCGTTCCTTCGCCATCCGTTCCTCCTTCAGCTTCACCTCCTTCAGATACTCTTCGTTCAGTTTCTCCCACTGGACGTTTTTGGTGCGTGCTTCCTCCTCCGTCATAATGTACCCGTTAATTTCATCGTCATCCAAATCTTCCGTCAAGAGTTCCCCATTTCCGGGGTCTTCCTCCTGTTCCGCGGATGCTTCCACAGCGTGCCGCTCGGTATCATTGTTCGAGCAGATCGCACGCAGATCCGGTCGCATACCTTCCGGAATGATTGGTTTGCTTTTGTCCGCCACCACATTATCGACCGTTTCCTCCACCAGACACTCCTTTATCACATCCATCGTGGACTCTTCGATGAACTGGCCCGTTTCCTGCTGTTCGTCGAAATCCGTTTTCTTCAGCTTGCGCTTCTTTCCGGCACGTGCAATCATTTCACGATCAAGCGCCGCATCAATTTCTGCCTGAAGTTGATTAAACTCGGACGTTTGGTCTTCCAGCTTTTGTAGCCGCTCCTTGTCCCTTTTTCGTGCCGCTTTAAATGCTGGCGGATCTTGCTCGGCTTCAAGATCGACCGCCATAAATTCGTCCACCGTCAGGGCACTGCTCGGCGTCTCACCGAACTCGAACAAGCGTTTGCGCAGGGTAGATTCGTGGATCTTGACGATGCGTACGATGTCGTTGGGTGTGCGGCTAAAGTCATGCATCCGTGCGGCAAGCAGCAATGCGGCACCGCACAATCCCGACGGACGTCGGCCGGAGTGTATGGAATCTTTTTTCATACGCTGCACCAAGCGTTGCGCCGTCATCGATACTTCGTGCGTCTTTTCCTTAAACTCGAGCTTGTTCGCGTACCGCATGATGTAGATGCAGGGATCTGAAGTAAGGCGCGAGGGGAAACAATTATAGAAACAAACAATCGTTAAGTTTAAGGTTTTAATTTTAAGGTAAATTTTAAGGAAATGAATTTAGAATGCCAGGCGAGGGGAAACAATTATAGAAACAAACAATCGTTAAGTTTAAGGTTTTAATTTTAAGGTAAATTTTAAGGAAATGAATTTACAATCCATAAAAATCCATCACTATAAAGTGCAATATTGGCGAGGATCATCATCCATTTTATAGCATTATTGGAGAAAATTGTTTCATATTTTTATAGCACGGGAACAACTACCAATTAGACTTCCCACTGAAAGTAATAATTTTCAGAGTTTTGTAGAGAGAGTATAAAAAAATAAAAGACAGTTTTTTTCGGTAAACGATACTATTTTCCACCGCTTTACGCTAACCAAGCTAAGAATGGTAAGAGAAAAAAGGGAAAATCTTGCTTCTGCAAACGCTACAGCTAAGCTGAAACTGGTTGCATGAGAAAAGTAAAAGTACAAATGTGACTAGCAAAGGAAAACTCAACACGAAATGCAATAACATTCCCATGGACGATGGTGGGCGCATAACTAGTTCTCATGCAATGATGCAGCTCTGCTTAGTTCCTGCTTTCAGTCCTCGTGCAAGCGGAACCTCCCCCTCCCGCCCCATGGTTCCGGTTTCAGTGTAAAAACAGGAAATTAAAATTGCATAACGAAGAAGCTTTTATGCTAAACTGCAAGCTTTGTACACACACACATACATAAAGAAGCACTTTTGCAATCCACGTGTTTTTTTCTTCGGACCAAGCTTGAAAACAGTGATAAACGGTTGAGTAACGGTTTTTGTGATCGATCAACCATCAACCAAGTCACACTTCCAACGTTGCCAAACCATATTCTCTACTCGGATCGTAGATCCAGAGATTGTTAGTGACAGTGGTTTTGAGAAAAAGAAGAAAAAAAAGCAACAAAAAAAAGAATATAATTAAAAAAGTTGCGAAAAATGATCCTTCGAAAACCTCACACGCCGGTGTATCGATAACGAAATGCGTTGTTTACATTCGCTTTTAAGGTCAGGCATTAATTTATTACGAATTAAATCATCCATCCATCCGTTCAAACCAAATTCAAGCACCGGAGATGGCTTGAAAAAAAAAAGAAAAAGGAAACGATATTGTCGCGATCGTCGGGCACGCGGACACACGCCATGGGGCACGGCGCACAAATGAAAGCGTGACAAAAACATGGCTTGGCACGATCGCGAGTGATCGTGACCCGTGTTAGTTCTGAAAGCATTACAATACTTTTCCCCCATCAAGCTAACCTTCGCTTTATAAGAGACATAAAAGTTAGGCAGAGAGAGAGAGAGTGAGAGAGAGAGAAAGATCGAGCGAGAGCTTATAGAAAAGCTATGCAATTTAATGCAATCATGTTGCAACAGTGTGTGCAAATGCATCCACCAACCCCTCCCCCCTTTCGAGATGATCGGCAAACCGATGTGAAAACGGAAAATCGCCAACTTCTTTGCCGGGGACAAGATCGGACCTAAAAGAAAAAACCGAACGCCAAAAACATATCCCCAACATCTTCAAACATAACAAAGCTCCCCGTCGGGAGCGTGGTGGCCGCACAAGCAACGACAGCCGCTCTCGCGTGTGAGAGTGGTGTTGTTTGTTTTGGGTAGGGGATGCAAAAAAAAATACCCCTCAGCAAGCGCCGGTAATGGTTGCTGTGCTAATCGTTGGTAGCAACGGCAGCAGCAGCAACAGCAACATCGCAGCAGCAGCTTCTCAGTTTTATTTCAGTGTCGAAGAGGAACGAACGTAATGGGATGGTGTGGTGTTACGTCCAACACAGTAGTAAGAAGTGAGTAAAGATCATTTTCGAGCAACAAAGCGCAGAGGTTTTAGCAGCGGTGACAGTGTACGGAAAGATCGATCTTTACGGAAAGTTTGACACCTTTGTTAACAACCTAAGGAAAACAAAACACGTCAAACTGTTGTGATGTAGAATCATCCAGTACCATCAGGTGTGAAGTGTATCAAGTTCAAACGATGCTAGTGTGTCAACCCTATTAACGAATGGTTGTAAAATGATCGTGCAATGCAAAGCTTCATTCATTTAATGGGCAAAGAACTTTCGCTGCTAAACTTTGCTTCGAAGTACAGTTTAATTAAACGGAAGAAATCATACCTCTGATCGGATCAAGCATAGGACGGAGAGTCACGAACCCAAGACCAATCCAACCTTGGACGCTGGGTGTGGGTATCAAAGACCTTCAAAAAATGCGATGCAAACCCCCGCGCGCACAAGCAGATGGTGTAGCCAAAGAGATCGAGAGAGGGAGAAAGATCAAAAACCAGCTACAAAAAATACAACCAGCTGACCGTGAAATGGGTAGCCAACAGTGCCAAAACAACCGCAAGCTTTCTTACCCACCAAAAAACTCAGTCAAAACTTGTGCCTAACCGGCAAACCGGATAGGAGTGACAGCAAACAACAGCACACAAAAAAAACATGATCAGAATTCATGGTAATCGTGTGCTGGTTGTGTACAGGTGAAGCGACCGGTTTTTTTTTATTTTTTGTTTGCTGCTACTACTTTAAACGTGAAGAATTTTACTAAAAAAATGATTTATAGGACTGAAAAAAAGATAAACTATCTCCATAATTTGTCTGCAGTGGGAAACTAAAAAGCTTTGAGCATATTTTGAAAAGCAAAAAAAAACCCTCAACTTTGCTGCTGCTTGCGGCTTCTTGTTACACACCACGATATGTCAACGATTTGCAGTGTAGGTCAGCCATCGTAAGATGACGAACGTTCTAAAATCAATTACCAAAGTGGGGGACAATTATGCCGGCACAAAAAAATAAAATAAATGAGAACATTCTTCGCGATGATTCTACCGGCCGGATTAAAACAAGTTCTAGCACAGCGCACCGCATCAACACCGCACCCCACAGCAGCACGTTGACCCCGTGCTTGTTTGCTCTGCTCGAATCGAAAGGAATCGTTTCTGGGACACTTATTAATCCACGAACGGTGGTTAAGGTGAAATCACTTTTCATCGCACCGATCTACGATACAAAACACGCAGCGCCGTGTGTGGTGATCGTACGTATAAAGTACATTTTTTACTTAACTCCCTGCCAAGAGAGCCCTTTTTTAATTGTAAGTCACAATTTACCTTTTACGCGCATGGTAGGATCGTAACGGTACAGACCTGAAAACTTCTTGCATCGTATACATCTGAGCGACAAAATACAGCCAACAACGCAAAAAAACCATCGTATGGCTTTCGTCTGCATTCGACCGCAAACAAAGAACTTCAACAAGCGACGAACCCTTTGTCGGGCGTAAGAGCACGCACAAAAAAATCTGTCGTGGCGCTAAACCGGTACTCGAAACGGTAGCACAACGGTATATTTTACTTTAACCGGCTCAAAAATGTAATACCCATTCTTTAATTCAGCAAATCCGGCTTGGTAAAGCAGTCCCCGTAAAAAAAATCCTTCATTTGGGCGTCATCTGCCCCTAGTTACTCGAGAGTCGGTCGGTGTGTCTGTTGTAGTAATTATGACGTGCCACCTTACCTTTTGAGGGGTCCACGTTTGTCTAGCCGGACTCTTTAAGTGCGGGGAGGAAAAATTAAACCACGTCAGATTTTGTCCTTCAGGCGTCAGTGAGCAATTTGTAGATTTGTTTCACGTCTCTCTTCAAACTCATCATTAGTGTTTTTTTTTCTTTCTTTCGATGCTTCTTTGCTGTTCGCATGCATCTTTTTTTTAATAAGATAATTTTTCACCTCCCATGCTGCCGATGGTTAGTGTATGTGTGTGTGTGTGTTTGTGTGTCTGCGTCTGGACGGCCTTGGGAGATTGGAATGTCGAGCGAGTTGGTTACGAGCGTCTTAACCTTGCCACGAGCAGTAGTCATGTCAAAGTCAACCGTCAGTTAGATAAAGGTCAGCACCGTAGCTGAAACGGGTCCATTCACGTCCTGGGGAGGGACGGTGTATTAAAATTGAATAGCGAAATCGACCATAAAAAAAAACAAATCTCAAAAAAAAACAAATTATAACGCCACACAATCACTTTGATTCTCAGCTGATCTTTTCCATAGGCAGGTTGTTGACTGGAAATACTTATCCGGGCCAGAAGCAAAACCCAAAAACGATCAGAAAGAAACACAATGATTGATGGTAAGCGATTCGGCATTGGGTGAAGTTGCAGCATTCGTGACACGGCTGCACGTGTGTTGGAATGTTTATTTCACCAACGCAACAAGAGAGAGAGAAAGAGAGAGAGAGAAAGAGAGAGGGAGGCGGGAAAAAACGAGAGATGATTTCAACATAGTTAAATTTCTGGCCAGCAGCTTTGGTTTGGAGAATAGCAGAAAAGACTTCAAATAGGTAGAGATTTCTTCACAAAATATAAAAAAAAACATCGGCAATCTTTAGTAGATAGGTAAGATCTTTAGTAGATCTTCATATTGATGATCATTTCCTAATAGCATAATCGTTAGTATAGAACCTTTCTATGAGCTTACTACTTACACTCAACACCTCAACTACGGAATCTTGATATAAAAAACTCCTTTTTTGAAATGCACTTTTAACGTCACAATTGAACTGCTCGAAATGCTAGTAGCAACAATGGCAGTAGCCTTCCATTGACGCATACGACGTCCGTAGTTTAAACAACCGGGCTCCCATTACAAAAAAAGGCAACCCATTGCAATTACCCTTACGCAATCGATTTCCGTGCTAATGCAACTCAATTACATCCACACGAAAACCCTGCACGATCGAGTACGCATACCACCCTTTTCCCTGCGGGGAGGGGCGCATTACATTGCAGATGCGTACGCAAAGTACATATTTTCATAACATTTTACGATGCGGTACGTGTTCTCCCCCCGGTACATTGCAACGTTGCGCAGCATTAGGCGACGTCAACCGACGATCGCGATCGGTCGACATGCGGTTAACGCGTCATTATTGGACAATAACCCTACTAAACAAACACTCCTGCCATCGGTGCGATCTGTGCTGAGTCACTGGGCACCGATGGAATGGGACACTTTTCCAAGCGGAGCATCAATGTTGGAAGGTCAATTTGTCTCAACGACATCTGCGTACTGTGTATCGTTTACTTTTCTCTCTTGCGGCATTATGTGGTTAGACGCTTTTAGACAACCGCAAAATGTTTATCGCATCATAAAACTCTGCCTTTTTTCTTCTTCTTCATTCATTCATGTCACATACATTAGGGACACTAGGGAGCATTAGAAACCATTGCGCAATGGTTGCGCACACGGGCGTTGTACAATTGTCGCCTGTGCTGGAGCTGTTACATAATTGTCTCTCGACTTGGCTGTTGTTCGGAGAGCGACATTAACGAATGTCGTTTTCTTTCGCCGCATTACTATCAAAGCAAGGTGCCTTAGTACGGGACACTATCGCTTGCAATCGATCGCTTAAACGTATGGCTATTAATCTTGCAACAGGTCTCCCACTGGTGCTGCTGGTTTTGTACTACACGCCACTATGTCCGGAGACCGGTTTACCGCAACGAAGTACGGTTGTAGTACCTTCTGGAAAAGGTATTGCCGTGACACCGGCTAGATGTTTGTTGCATTTCCGGAAGTAGGAAGGCAATCGTACAGCTGTACTGACGTACTGACGCTATAAGTACGATTCGTTCGAAGTGAACGCCCGTGAACTTTAGTGAAGATGGACGAACACAAATCGACTTTATCTTGGATTTAATGCATCTTTAGATTGTGGAACGTGTTTGTAAGAGCACCGCAGCAATTTGATTGTGTGAGATTAAATTAATCAAAATGGATTTTGTTGTACAAAACATGTCATAAAATTTAATAATTATTCTACAAGCAATTCTTCTTATCTACGAAGAAATTCCTCGATACGGCTCGATTCCTCGAGTTTCCACACCTAAAGTACTTAACAATCTCAAACTACTTATCTGTACTTATGGATCGACATCTTGTGGACTCGCTCTCTCTCTCTCTCTCTTTTTCTCTCTCTCTTTCTTTCTCTCTCTATCTCTCTCTCTTGTTGACTTAACGACCTCTAAAGCCACGCCGGCTATTTTTGGCTTATTTTTACCGCGTACCCGGAAAGTCAGTCCTTGCTACGGGGAGACGGTCCAAATGGGATTTGAAACCCAGTCCTATCGCGTGGATCCGGCGCCGTTTATCACATACGCCATCCGGCCGCTCGGATTGTAGTGGCCATTTATCTTATATAAAATCAATTACACAGGAGATGATGAGGAGAAGGTATTTTGATGGTTACTCAAAGAAAAACAATTTCAAAGATCTGGATTATGGTTTAATTTAAAATTATACATTTTTTTTATTCATAAAGAACGGCCTGGCCGTATTGCTTAAAATTATTTAAACTCCCGAAAAGATTTGGGAGATTTAAAGAGACGGAAGGAATCGAAAAGCGACGTGATATACCTAGTTGAAGTTTTTAAATTTAAATTTTGTTGACCGATCTATGGGCATAAATAAAATAAAAATAGCATAATACGTCAAACTAAACTGGAAATACGATATTGCATTAAAAGTAGCAAAACAACACCTTTTGAATGGTAGTAATGGTAACAAAAGGCCACAAACACACATAAAAAACGAAGTACAAAGTTGAAAAGCAAATGATAAGCGATAAGATTATGAGAGTATAGATTTACGTGTGTCCCGTTTGTCGCTACAAATCTCTGTGAAAGGAGAATGGTCACCGCCGCTAGAACGACGTAACAACCCCGCGTAAAGTAGCGTACAAAGCGCAAAACCATATCTGCTTATCGCCTGCGCCTTAAACATAATAGCCAACGGTCGTCGTCTCGATTTCGCGTCAGAATAATGCGCGCACCCATCGCATCAAACGGGCAGAGGTCAACTTATCAAGGGTGGTATCAACTCCCCCCCCCCTCCCTCCTACGAACCGGTATCTATCCCTTCCCCCCTTTCAAATCTGATGCTTTTGTTGTGAAGACAATCCGGAGTGTGGTTTTCCTGGAAATAGTTCCGGTGCTAGTGTGAAACTTACGCACCTTTTAACGACACTAAACTGTGTGTGTTTGTTGTGGATTAAATTATCCATCGGTGATTGTGCTTGAAAAAAAAACATCCACCATTGTGTGTGAGGGGAACTCCTTTTTACCTTCCACTTGCACCACCAATACACATCATAATCAACCGGTTTTTGTCAATCAATTGATTATAAGCAATCATTTACCGGCAAGGGTGTTCTACATCTTCAAATGCACCTTGCAAACGCCACAAACTGAGCAGGACACCAACGGTACGGCACCCTCTTTTGCCTGGCCGCGACAACAAATAACCAGGTCAAATTGAGCTCCATTAGCCACAGGCCAGATACACACACAATTGTTCCCCAGCTGCGTGAGTGCGCGCGTGTGCCTGTGGACCCCTTCCCCGTTCAAAACGGGCCATTACTTATTCATTGTCAGCTTGCAAATTTAGCATTTGGTTCTGATGATTCTGTGGCAAGTGGCTTGGAATGGGGCGAAAATGGGAACAACGGACAGCACAAACACATCGGTTGGATACGCGAAGTGAGAAACAAACCCAGCATAGTGTGACAAGCAGTAGTCGCACCGGAACGACTAGAGACACTGCGGTAACTGGCCAGCGAGGACGCCTAAGGATAAACAGAGAAAGCGAAATTGTTATTGTTTTGCTCTGGTTTTGATTAACGTAAGTGGCTCCGTTCGATGATGGGAAACGGGAAAGGGCAAGTAGAAAGGAAGGTTGTTTTGGCCCACCTGTTGGTTACCGTTGTGAAGGACACGAGGAGGACACGTACACGAAGGAGTTGAATTTCTATAGTGATCTTGTGCGCAATACGATCATATTATGGTGTGAAAAACGAGCATGTGAAGGATCTTTTTCAACTGTTTCTTGTTTCTTTTTAATTTTCTTCGTTTAATTTCATTTCAGTATTAAACATCCAAAATACAAATCATCGCTCAACAGTACCGACTGTTACATTCGTAGTGCCTGGAATTTTCCCCTGATGGAATATGAAAAAAGGGAAATTGTCGTAACGAATTCACATGAGACAAGCGTGACAAGTGCACAGTACAGAGAGATTTAGTAGACGATTATTATAACGCGTTTTTTTTAGTTTATGTGCGCTTTATACATCGTGTGGAAGTGTGTATTTTTGATGCATAGCGATAAGCGCATCCATCCAACTGAACCTTGTACACGCCTGTAAGTGTTTTGATTAGTGAGGACATTGATGGTTCGTGTTAGCTGAATCACTCGGTTTATGTTGCAGCTTTAGAGTCAGTGTAACGTCTCGTTAGAACAGTGTTCAGTTCAGATCTTGCAGTAGAAAGTAGTAAAAATCTAAATTATCAATTTTCAACCAAAGCACCAAGACGACACACTGCCGACGGATGGTGTGATGCACACAGGAGGCAGGGCAAGATTTGCAACAAATCAACTGTACGTCAGCGTTCGCACACCACGGTCGATGCGTTAGGGAGGGTTAGCCACGGTTAAGTCTGACCGTTCGGACGGCGTTCTGTGTGCGTGTCGTACTTGCGCACACCATGGTGGACGTAGTAGGGATGGTGATGCCGCAGGACGATTCTCTAGTCGATCACATCGGTCGGCAGGTGCTGCACTGGATCGTCGGTTACTCCACTGCCTGGTACGCAACGCTCACCCATTGCGATCTGGTGGACAACTTCAAGAAGGTAGACTCCGGTGCGAAGATACTGCTGCAGGGACTCGGCGTTAAGACGGGCAACGACGAGGACGAGGACGACGACGAAGACGACGAGGAGGAGGAAGAGGCTGAAGCCAACGGACAACCGAACCAGGCCGGTGGTGTTGTACGACGTCGCCGTTTACGACGACGTGCAGCTGCCCGTGGTTTCGTCAATCGATATCATCCGCTGGTCGAGTACGGGGAGCGGAACTTTGAGAACCTAATGCTGGCCGACCTGATGGAAAACTGTGAACGAGGAATACCAAGTAAGTACAGCGATATGCTTTAGGGATATTCAGGACATATTGGAACGGTTTTGTGCGCGTATGTGTATGTGAAATGGTGAAATGGTTTCTAATGGAGAAGTAATTTGCTCCACGGTTTCATACAATCGATCGGAGTTCGGGTCATTGTTAATGTGCTTGTTATTTTATCAGCAGTAAAACCAAGTTTCTTAATGTGGTTCCATTATCATTATCCTATCTAGAGAGATATAAGCATTGCAGTTATAATGGCAAAAAAACGAGCTAAACATTACACAATATTAACCTTGTCGAATAACTTAAAGGTAATCGAGATTTGTGCCTTTCAATTATAGCAATTTTTCAATGTTTTCAATTCGTTTAAAAAATTATTTCCTTTTAGTGCATTTTGGTAAACTTTTGTTTTTGGGAAAGTTTTAAAAACTTTTATTATGTTTACACACTAAATGCAGCACCAAGGATACAAGCTCTTTTTTTTCAAAATTAATTGATTAATACATTGTTTTCGATCTATCCTGCTTAAGCGAAGCACGTGTGTGAAACAGTTCACCCGGTGCATATTTTACCGACTGGTGACATTGAACGGACCCGGTCCCATACATTATTCAAGCCGTGTGCAAACTGGTGCCGCTTCATAGCCAAGGCACACCAAAAAAGGTCAAGGCTGTGTTCCAGTTTTCACCTTTTTTTTTTGCTTACTATTTTATCAAAACATGCGATCGAGCAGTGGAGTAGCCAAACCTGGTTTTGATGTGATAATGCCGCTGGCAAAACACATGTTGGCGGGAAACACAACTTTTGGGCACACTTTAATGGATTAGACATAAGACCCAGACATTTGGAAGATGGAAAGGGACCGATTAAGCCCCCCAAAAAAAAAGATAATCCCCTGGTGTTGCTTAAACATTTGAAACAAAAACAAAATGTAATAAAAAACGCGATTGTTAAAATGTGCCGGGACACAGCATAGCCCGCGCAATACAACACCGCTACGAAAGATAATCAAAACAAAACATAAAACAACCAACATTTGACACACACACACGCGCGCGCGCGCGCGTACATACACAATCCATTCAATGGCAGTTTTTTTTTCTTGCTCTCTTGTCGTGTTGTTTTAATGAGCTTGTGTTGGTTTCGTTGTTTTGTGCGAGAGACCGCGTACCGCGAGAGTTACAGAATGCACTAACACTATTGCATTTTCCGCTGTGTTGACAGTTAGCATTTTTGCTTGTTTATTGGATTCTGTTCTAATGCAGAAGTGGGTTAAAAAATTAGTTATGTTTTTCACTTCATTGAAAAAATTGTTTCATCACAATCATGTCATTTAAAGGAATAATATACCGCTAACATTACAACATTACAAGCGATGTAAACAATGCATTCCGTGCTCACGCACACACGCTTACAAACGAACGTTAATTCGTTCGCTCTCGCTCTTCATTTTGCGCCTGCTCTCTGCAAACGCGGCTGGTCGCGCAGCACCTTCGAAAGCCCAGAGTGTTGCTGGGGAGTGTTGTCTGGTTCATATCGCCAAGAGCAAACGGGAAAACTAAGATGGCTGTCTGTGCTGTGTGAAGTGCGATTCCGTGGCCCCAGTGAGAAATGGAGCAGTGTGTTTCATAGAATTGGCAAAACCCGTTTCCTACATTAAACTATTCTTCCCCACCACAGTGGGAAGAACGAAAATCGTCCTTCGATAAACCACAAATCGAAGTACAAATTGTGCTTTTATCCCACTGAAAACTCCAGTAAACGGCGGGGCACACCGTCAAGTGTACAACAAAGCTACCCAATCCGGAACGCCGTTGTTGTTCGTCGTCATCGAAGGCAGAGGCAGAAACGCTGTTCTCCGGAACGAAGGCTTGAACAGATCGCGGATTTCTTGTACTATGTCCAATCTGTACGCCAAAATATCGCAACGCCCAATGAAGAGAAATGAGGAGCAAATTTTTTCCGTCTTTCCGTACCACAACAGTAAGCCCAGCTTAACTTTCTACTCTGTTCCTTTGTTTTTTGTTGTATGCGTGCATCTTAAAGACGGCCTTCTAAGGGGTGGACAGTTAAATTGAAAAATCAATTTTTATGTTACGTTTCGATTCACTAAGCGGAGAAAGACGGGGGGGTCAAGATTTACATGCTAGAAGGACGGGGGAACATCGAATGATGTCTTCCGCTCCATTCCTATCATTTGACAGCTTCGTTTGTATAACATGTGTGTGTGTGCGTGTCCTATTTGCTTAAGTGTGTATTTTCCATTCTGCTGAGTTTTTTTTCTAATCGCAACAAGCGTTGCATTGTGACGTCATCATCATCATCAACATCATGATGATGTGCTAGAATGCGCAAAAAAGGGCCAACATAGAATTGGTGCTAGTCATTCTCCACCTCATCGTCGAGAGACAACAGACAAAACACAGTAGTGCCCTTTCCAGTGTGTTCGCGCACCCTACTACCCCCAACCCCCAATAACAGGGTGCATCGTTTCTTGCATCCTGTCCCGACCCACCCCTTCCTTCGTGTGCTTGGCTGCAGCAGCAAAACCGTTTTTGCCGCCGCGGATGGGTTTGGCATTAAATGATGTGGTTGCTTCACGTTTTGCCTCGTTGCAGTTGAGATGTTCAATGTGTTGGCCCCGTTCCATCAGAACAGTGCTGGTGCTGGTGCCGGTGTTGCTGCCACCACTGCGGGTGGTCAAAACGTGCGGCTAGAGAATATGCAGGTGACGCAACCCTGCAGTGGACCGTCCTCGCCAACCATTGCATCGCCCGGTGCCCTTAGTTCCACCTCGTTCTGTTTGACCGCTGGTGGTGGCGGAATCGGTGGCATCGGCAGCATCGGATGCAGCGTGATCTCCAGCACGACGGCAGCCGATACGGCGGATCCGAACTGGCAGGCCAACAAATCGACCGTACGCGAACGCAATGCCGCCATGTTCAACAATGATCTGATGGCTGACATCCGGTTCATCGTCGGTTCTGACGGTAAGTTTGTGCAAAAAAAAAAGAAAGAAATGTCTTATCTAGGATGTTTCTCGATTGCATAATCAATCCATTCCCGGTCTGTGGCATGTGTTGTACGATTTATCTCACTCCACCCAATTTGTGTTGGTTCAACAGAACAAGTGCAAACGATTCCAGCCCACAAGTATGTACTAGCGACGGGAAGTTCCGTTTTCTACGCCATGTTCTATGGTGGGTTGGCCGAGAATAAGCAGGAAATCAAGGTACCGGATGTGGAGCCGGGTGCGTTCCTAACAATGCTGAAGTAAGTTGCCCCCCCCCTTTCACGCCCAGATGTTGCTCAGTTGCCTAACGTTTCTACCGTTCGTCCACCGCACCCTCCCCGACACCCGTAGGTATCTGTACTGTGATGAGATTCAGCTGGAAGCGGACAACGTTCTGGCGACGTTGTACGTCGCAAAGAAGTACATCGTACCACATCTGGCACGGGCGTGCGTCAACTATCTGGAAACTAGTCTCACGGCGAAAAACGCCTGTCTGCTGTTGAGCCAGTCGCGCTTGTTCGAAGAGCCGGAGCTGATGCAGCGCTGCTGGGAGGTGATCGATGCGCAGGTATGTTGTGATACTACTATCACCACCAACAACACCACCACCATCAGTAGTCATAGAACCCGTAGCAATAGTACTAGCAGCAGTAGCGTATTGCGTCCCGTAGATAGGAAAAATGTTTCCACCCTGAAAGTTATCCTCGGTAACTATAGCAGCATTAGTATGCCATCGTCGCCTACTACTAACAGCCATGAGGTGGAAGGATATGCGGGCCCACCACAGGGCATGGTAACGCCGGAGGAGGATGAAAGCTCGGGCTGTTCGTCTGCCTCGACGGCCATGTCTAGCGCTAGCAATAATAGTGCTACGACCACGGGTTGTGAACCGAATGTGTCCGCTCACTCGCTTCCCACATTATGCGGAGAATCTTTACTGTAAAACACACGGTGTGCGGGTGATTGCTGCAACCGTTTGCATGTCAAAAAGATATCAAGCAGCCATTAGCTGCCCTTTAGATAGCCGAAGCACTAATATAAACTATGCTTTTTCTCCATGGCAACATGGGTGCTAACATGTACTACTACTGCTACTACTACCACCTTTCAATCCCTCTGCCGGGCGAAAGGTGGCGTTATTAACGCTCATGTCTATTTTAATCCTTTGCTGTTTCGATGTGTAGCTGTGTACCTTTTCTTTACTACTCCTGCGCTGATCCATATTCCAGTTGGAAACAGTTTCTTAAAACAATTCATTGTCCAATTTGACTGTTTCTCACCTTTATTTGTCTCACTATTTACGCTTCCTATCATTCTTTAACTTACTTCCAACTTCTTTTTATAATAGCTCAACAAATAGCTCATGGCTTCACTGGCCACTCGATCCCAATCTTGCTCATGTGGTATTTTTTTACCAATAGTTCTAAGTTCCTAACGTCATGAGGCAGCCATGTTTTGCACGTAAATACGAACGGCAAATCAAGTACAACTTTACATGGCCGGTTTTTTAGACTGTACTGATAGTTTCATAAAATGAAGCTCAATTTGAAAACGTACAACTTTAGCAAATAATGAAAATATCTTCAATCATACTCCCCGAGTCGACGATATTCTAAACTAACTCGCTTAATTTGCTCAACCTCTTCCCCTTTCCATACTGTAGTCTGTATTGGCCATCTCCTTTCGATGTTATGTACACACCCGGCATGCTTCAGGTGCTTTTATTAGAACGATTTCATTAGCAATACTTGAATGAAAAACAAAATACTGCAATATTTTAAGTTGTTAGATTTGACATTTTACTTTCGTTTCGTCTGCAATGTAGCAAAAGAATAGTTAGACCAGAATAGGGCTTCATCTCAGTCCTTTTCCGCGGGCAGGAGTTACTATTTTATGCTTTTGATGGAACGCGAATCGATATTATGCGGAATTGGGGGTTTACATTTAGTTTTCTTTATGGTTTTTCTGTTCATCTTTTTTATCATCTGAATGTGTCTATATGGTTGTGAAATGATTTTTTTGTTTTCCTATTTTGTTCACTACTGTGGTCTCTGTGTGTATTGTGGTGTGTGAAAGTATCTCAGTGTACGTAAATGCGTAACGAACATAAGTGTTAACATATCAAATTAAAGCTAAGAATCAATAAGCAAAGTAAGGCCGAGGATATGATAATGATGAGCGAGCTAGGATTTTTTTTAGTACAGCCGAGCAGATTAGAGCAGAAATGGTAGGTAAAAGCATCAGGAAGAGATGGTAGCAAGATCACACTAGCCAACACAATAATCGAATTCGAATTTATCAATGTGTACACGAACCCATGTTGTTTCCCTAGCCCACTGTATCTGTGAAAAGAATCAATCGAAATACTCAGTGACAACATACAGACGCACGCAGCTCAATTAGGGCAGAACGTTTGTGTAATCAGGTTTTATCCTAGGTTTTCTATTTGATAACGGAAGAATGAAATGAAACGATTGAAAAAATAACAAAAAAAAACAACCAAAAATATTGCAGTTTCAATTACCCTATGTTTAGTCGTACGGTCTTTCGTTTCGTAGTTTACGTGGGAAAGCAATCCGTCTGATCGTTGTCTGTTGCCAATGATTTCGCGTGACACCTATTTCTGTTCTTNCCCTAGCCTTCACTGTATCTGTGAAAAGAATCAATCGAAATACTCAGTGACAACATACACACGCACGCAGCTCAATTAGGGCAGAACGTTTGTGTAATCAGGTTTTATCCTAGGTTTTCTATTTGATAACGGAAGAATGAAATGAAACGATTGAAAAAAATAACAAAAAACAACCAAAAATATTGCAGTTTCAATTACCCTATGTTTAGTCGTACGGTCTTTCGTTTCGTAGTTTACGTGGGAAAGCAATCCGTCTGATCGTTGTCTGTTGCCAATGATTTCGCGTGACACCTATTTCTGTTCTTCTCTTCGACGATCATTAGCAACACTGCACTAAAGCAATAATTCCCATCCTACTATTGGATGCAAAGCACTTTACTATATCGTAAACCGTAATGTCCATATCGATCATCGTGTGAAAATTCTTGTACAGAACTTGCTTTCTTCATCAACTTCAAGTATTGCTCCCGTCGGTTTTTCCTTCCGTTTGTTTGCGTTCCATCACACTTTCCCCCTTTTTCTATTCTCCATTCTCTCACTCCGTAGGCGGAAATGGCCATCAAGTCGGACGGGTTTGTCGACATCGATTTAAAAACGTTCGAAACGATACTCGCGCGCGAAACGCTCAACTGCAAGGAGATACATCTGTTCGAAGCCGCTCTCAGCTGGGCACATGGTGCCTGTACCAAAATGGACATCGAACCGACCTCGTCCAACAAGCGACAACTGCTCGGCCAAGCCCTGTACCTGATACGCATCCCGACGATGACACTCGAGGAGTTTGCCAACCGGGTTGCGCAGCTTGGCATACTCACGAACCAGGAGACAATCGACATTTTCCTTAACTTTACCGCCAAGAACAAGCCGAAGCTTACGTTCCCGGTGAAGGCACGGGCCGGGCTAAAGACACAGGTGTGCCATCGGTTTGCGTCCTGTGCGTACCGTAGCAACCAGTGGCGCTATCGGGGCCGCTGCGATTCGATACAGTTTTCCGTCGACAAGCGCATCTTCATTGTCGGGTTTGGGCTGTACGGTTCGTCGACCGGGGCCGCCGACTACGATGTGAAGATTGAGCTGAAACGGCTCGGTCGGGTGCTGGCCGAGAACAGTACGAAATTCTTTTCGGACGGTTCGAGCAACACATTCCAGGTGTTCTTCGAGACGCCGATACAGATCGAACCGGAATGTTTCTACACGGCCTCGGTCGTGCTGGACGGGACGGAGCTTAGCTTCTTCGGCCAGGAAGGGATGAGCGAGGTGAGCGTCGGTACGGTTACGTTCCAGTTTCAATGTTCGTCCGAAAGTACGAACGGCACCGGCGTACAGGGTGGCCAGATACCGGAGCTAATCTTCTACGGTCCGATGGGTGTGAGTCAGCAGAACAGCATTCTATCGGCCAGTGCCAGTAACAATACGCTCAACAATAATCACACGAGCTCGGGAAGCCATTCACCTGGTAAGGATAATATGGTCAGCAAACAGGCGAGTAACAGTGCCGGCAGTGGCAATAGCGTTCCATCGACAACGACATCATCATCCTCATCCACTTCAGCACATGGAGGAAGCGGGCTACTGCTAATGGGAGCAAGCGGGAGTAGCACATCCTCGGCAAATACCAATGGCGATCGATCAAACGCAGCTCCGTATGGGAATGGGGGCGATAATGATGGTTTGACAGCAGCCAGCACCAACCAAGGGGTTGGTATGCCAAACTGGCTACAACCATCCGTTGGCGCTGTGCAACAGTTATTGGCCAACAATGGCGAATCTGCTGAATGAACTACATTCTAACATTCAGTTCCTCCCGCGACTAAAGCGGGAGAGACATTTTGCTTTGAAACAAAGACAAAGAATTGAAATAGAATGTGGAGATGTAGCAAGGATCGATGCACAGTCAGAGACACACACATACACGATGGTAGTAAATCATCATTAATGTTGAACCCCTCACAACGCACAGTCAGCAAGCATTACAAAGTAATTTCCTTATGGTATGCTTTGCTTTATGTGAGACGATCTTGGAAAATTAATCATTACAATTTACCCATTAGTAGAACGATCAAGTCTTATAACATTTAACTCTGTTTGCAGTAGTGTCGATAGTCAAGTATGGATTTTTACAGGAAATGAAAAAGGCGGACACACGTGGCGCAGGTGCATCAAATTTCTGCATCGTTTCCTACTAGAGCTTTTTTTGCGTAGGTCTTCCGAACTATATCTCGTTTGTTTTTTTTTAAATGTTATCTTTGGCATATTTCTAACTCTGTCTTAATATCCTCTTCTGTAGATGAAATTTATTAGCATTAATATAGTAGGACTACAAATAGGTTTGCACTCTTCGCGGCCCTCTTTCAATATTTGCGCGTGAGACGCTTTCTTTATTTATGACTGAGCTTTTGTTAGGTTAGAAAGTTTTTCGATCGCTGATCATACAGCTATTCTGAACGAAATTTTATCCCCCGCTTCCTTTTACACTTTTACACTGGCTATATGTAGCGTACAGATAATTAGCGTAAGGAATAGTATAGTCTGATCACAAGTATCGTAACACTTACTCTCCGGATTAGCGGATTTACAACACAAAGATGAAGTAGATCATAAGTAGATCGGCTTGTGCCACAGATCAGGCGGGGGGAGAGGGAGGGGGCGAATGGGAGGAAGTGCATCGACACATGGCGTGTGAACAAAGAAAACGGTTTCCTTTTTAGCATGTAAGTGATAGAAAACAGCGATAGGACTAAGGTGTGACAGAAACAGGAAAGAGCATTATAACAGTAACGTCTCAACAAGCAACACACAATCCCGAGCAAAGTGCTCTTCATTTGATATGGTAAAGGGATTGATGGTCCCTGTGCTTCAAGAGAATGGAATTTAGGTGATCGTACATCGCACATGGTAAGCCCTTAAAGCAAACACAAACTTTACTATACATGTAAGTGAACACGGAACCCCAAAAACGGACATACTTTTTCATTTAAATCTTGTATGTTATCATTTTCTTTTCCTTCTGTACAAGGCAAAGCCGCGGGTGCAGAAAATCAAGGCATAAAAGTTAGATGAATTGGTTACATTTGCTCACTTTGTTCGATCGTTTAGTTTTTCGTGTTATCAAAATTATATTGAATCAAACGTTTTTGTTCGACTGGGTAGATAATTTCAGTTCAGTCAGACGGATGTGCGTAAGTGGATCGTAGTCAATGTTACTGCGAATGCCTAGTGTCCTTAACTGATGGCGTGTAGTACAGTGGAGGTGGGGAAATCTACGAACATACCATTATGGTTTTGTCGCAGACGATATTACTGAAATGCGCGATATATATATACATAAAAATATATTTAAAAATTGAACCGAGAGACGAATAAATTATAGTAGCTGCATACTAAATAAGCTTCTTTGTCTATTGATGCGTTATTGCTTTTGTTGAATGGAATTGTTTCCGAATGGAGTTGTTAAATGAAATGGTTCCATCGAACGAATGTTCTGTTCTGTGAACGCTTTTTAAATAATGCGTAACATTTGAAAAATATGGTTTCTGTCGGAGGTTTGAATGGAATAATTCCGTAACCCCGCAATGATTCCAGCAAATTAATCCAATCTTGGCGAAAAAGAGATAAGAGAGAGATCTTCTCTAAGAGAAAGAGATAAATGTGCCACTACTCACCGATTGACGGAATATTGAGACAAAGCGATTGGGACAGCTTGAGGTAAGTTCTGCCAAGCTCGTAGCAACAAATCTGCAGCACATCGCTTATGTCGATCAGTAAATCTACAAACAAAAAATAAAAAACCATTCTTAACATCCGTTCACCTGAAGCCGGATTAGAAACCCCGCACCACTTACGAGATGTTCCTTCCGTGCGGCACGTGATGTACACACAGGCCGCATAAATGTGCGAATTTCGCCGGCCACGGGTCAGATTGCGCATCAGGGCCATCTTGAAGAAGTTACAGGCTGTTTCAATGCAGTGGTTATTCAACCGCAGCTGACTGCACAGCAGGGTAATGCCTTGGCGAGCTTTCCTTAGCGTAACCTCGCGCGATTCCGTGCCAGTACCGACGTGAAACTTTCCGTACGCGGTAGCACCACCGCGCGAATCGGACGCAACAAACTGGCCGACGGCGCTGGCTGCCCCATGTGCATTCTCCTCGAATTGGATCTCCGATACGATGATGTTGTCTTCCAGCACCGACCCACAGTTCGTACACACGGCATCGCCCCGTGCATTGTCGACCTCGATATCGGCACTTCCACAATTGTTACACTTTCGTCCGGAAGACATTCTATCGGCGCTACGCAAGCTACCGTTAAGTCTGTATTATGCTGGGTTTTTACTATTCACTAAATATTTGTGGCACTTCACGAGAAGAACGGTTTCCAGTAATAACCAAAAAACTGCTACAAAACTACTGTCATTTGTTTTATTAGCGGCAGAGAGAGACGGCAGTATTGAAAACCGTAAACACTGCCTTCTTGTAAACAAACTGCTGTCATTGGGACAATTTTGAATTGCCCGTTACCTCTGGTTCGTGGATAGCATTACGTGCACTGCAATTGCAATTGCACTGCAATCACAATCGATTGCACCTCATACATGCATGAAACGTATTCAGTTCAAGCTACGTAAGGTATTTCCGGACATTACGAATTTCAATGAACATGAATTAATTTTCTTTCGCCTGTATTTATTCATTAACACCCAGAATGCGACTACATAGATGTGGAAAATGTTGTGTTTACTTGATCAACCCGGATGTACACAGATGTAATAAGATATAATATTCCATTTAATGTGCTTTCAATTTGAAAGAAGCAACCGTCACTAGGATAGAAAGATGGCGACCAGCGTTCTTCAATTCTCTGCCGTTCTTCTTCCCCATCTACGTGTGTGTGGCCGTCTGTCTTGAGTTATTATGTAGTAAAATCGATTAAAAATATTTTACGGGATGATCTGCCATGTTGCTGTGCGGGATGTTACTGCCAGTCAAAAGTCCCACATTAAATCTTATTGAACGCAGCGATGTCCACGCTCTGTACGTAATCCTCAATCTTCTCGATCTCTTCCTGTAGCCAATCGACCGAAATCTTATCATCCTCAATCACGCACGACATCTGCAGCTTGTGAATGCCGTACGCCAACGGTACGAGCTTGGCCGCACCGAGCAACAATCCATCGGCGTTGATTTTTCGCACCTCCTGCTCCATCACCTTCATGTCGGTCTCATCATCCCACGGCTTAATATCGAGGATCACGTTCGATTTCGCAATCAGTGCCGGTTTCTTCGACTTTTTCGCCGCGTATTCGGCCAGACGCTTTTCGCGCAGCTCGGCTGCTGCCTTATCCTCGTCCTCGTCCTCCGATCCGAACAAATCCACATCATCGTCGTCGTCTTCTGCTTCGACCTTCTTGGCAGGGGCGGCAGTCTTGGGCGCGGCAGCTGGTTTACCAGCAGCAGCCGGTTTGCCGCTGCCTGATTCAAGCGATCGGACACGCTCGTGCAAATCAATGACAAGATTGTTCAGTCCGTCGATAATCGAGCGCAGCTTTTCGTTTTCCTTCTCCACCGAGGACAAACGATCCAGCAACTCGGCTCCGGGGCTAGCTGCCAATGCGGCAATACCATCCATCTGAACCAACACATGGAAGAAAAGCGAAAGATTTTATTACCGAATGAAAGGTAAATCCACCAACGACCGTACACTCGGAGCAAAACTTACCCGCTCGAGCGAATTTTTGATGTGTTGCCTGGCTTTCGATATTTCCGAAGCCAAAGTGCACTGAGATGGAACGGAGTTGATCTGGAAGACAATAAGAAAATCCTTATGAGTACAATGAAGCTTCAGAGGAATTCGCGAAAAAGAACCAAGCGTGAAAATTAAACAACGGTGCTGAAAAACAAACCATTTCAGTGCTAGCTATTTACTAAAAAAAAATCAAAACTTTCCACCACGATTGGTCAGCGAACGGCATGGAATAAGATTCCGAAAATGAAGCTTTAATGTTCCTTTACTAGCCGTATGCATTAATTACACATACACACAAGACCGGAACATTAAAATCCATCCGTTGTCTATATTCGACTCGAAGGACTATGAACCACGGCAGGAAATATAATATTTACAAAAAAGTAAGATTGTACTACAAGACCAAAGTAAAAGAACAGAAAATCCGGAACGGAAACAAGCATAACTAGAACCAAAGCTCAACTGGCCAGCCACAGAAAGAGCCAATAACGCAACCAGCACAAAACTCGGCAAGGCTTAGTATGGCCGATAGAAGAAAACAAAACAACGTCCACACACGCCAGAACCACCTTGTTCAGTTCCTCCGTTATGTTATCGCATAGCTTGTGCGCCAAATTTTCCTTCTCCTTCAGATTTTTGGCATTCTGCTGCTGCACGGCAACGTTCTCTTGATACTTGTTATCATTATCCTGCACGGTCGAGGCATCTTCCTGTCCCTTGGATTTCTTCGATTTCTTCGATTTTTTCTTTGCCGGTTCCTTATGTACCTCGGCTTGATCAACGACCGGAGGCTGTGGTTTAGGCTCGGGTACATCATCTACCAAAGTCGTAGCCGTGTTACCACTGTTAACCGACTTTTCGGAAGACTCGGTATCAGTCGGGGTACTATCTTTCTTGCCCTTGTTCCGCTTCTTTTTGTCCTTCTTCGATTTCGGTGCATCGCCAGCCGATGGTGGTGGCGAAGATTCGACTGATGCGGCATCCATCTTTCTTGACTGCCCTTGCTGCTGTTGCTGCTGCTGTGACGCTGATTGTTGAGAAGCGGCAGCGTTTCCTTTTTTTGGCTGTTCTATTTTCGGTCCGGCCGCCACTCCATCGTGCGACTCCATCTTCCCCGCAACGGAAAGCTTGCATACAATTTGGGGTGAGGGTTAGTGTGAAATATTGAACAAGAAACAAGAAAAAAAAGGTCGCCTCGTAACGGCCACGTTTGTTACCGAGTATAATCGGGTGCGTATCTCTTCAGCACTAGCAACGTTATCACAGCAGCAGAAATTGCACACTACCGTTGAGGTTTACCTACCTTCGCCATGTACTCGTAGTACGTCTTTTCAGCTGCGTTCATCGTGGATTTCTCCTGCCACAGTTTCTCGTGTGCCATTGCTGCAGCAGCCATTTTGCGCCTTTATTAATAGTCTCTGTAGGGAAAGAAGCCCACAATTAACAATGGATACTTCCATGGTGCCTCACAGGCAGCTTGTCGGCGTAGAAACAATTCCCCTTCTCGGTGGCATTTCTGACCTTCTCGTTGGTCATCGTGATGGCAACGTGCCTGATTTTCTTGCGGCTTACCGCTTTCTAACCACACATTCGCCTCCCACACGCAATTGCACAATGCAATATTATTGCAGAATGCAGTTCAACAGAGTAGTTTACTTACCTTGTACGGAGCGACGAAGAAAATCTTATTCACAATAGAACAAGAATCGCTGCAACGACTATAGTGCGAAGCGCAAAAAGGGAAAAATCAATAAGTTCCACACCGAAGGCGAGTGCCGGAGCTCGATTTTTTTGGATTTCGACACGCGTTATTTTTGCTGACAGTACCGCGGGGACGTCTGTCACGGTGACAGCTGGTCGAAGAGGAAAAGATTCCCGATTATCCGTGCCATTTGTTGTGATTTTTCACTACTTTTGCTGTTAATCACTTAAAATTGTTTACCTTTGCTGTAAAATAATTCAATTAAGTTCCCAAGTGCATCAAACAGCTATTATCAGTAATTTGAAAGGATAATAAGGAAACCAAATCACTTAAATTTATGTCAACAGTAAAAAACCCGATCCTGGCAGCACTGCACGTGTCTGTTGTCAAAACTTGAATCCAAACAGCTGTTTGTTTTTTCGAAAAGCTGACGATAAACAGTGCGTAAGGACGCTAGGCCGGCCAATATCATCATGTTTAACGCATTAAAAGACCAAGCGTTACAAATCGATACGAAAATAAAAACTCTGCGCAAACAGTGCACCACATTCGCGATTGGTTACGTCGAAAAGGACGAATCCAAACAGTATCCGGTGCGGAAAGCGATAACGACCGCGAGAAACGAATTGCGCGATTGTACGACCGACTGTGACAGTTTGGTAACACAAACAGAGACACTTTTCTCGCTGTTGACAGTGGCCGATAAAGCGGCCGACGAAATATATAGCGCTGTTATCAAACTGTACCAGGAGCAAGGTGTAAAGGTGCCCCCGATTGAGCTAGAGTCTATACCGATAGGTTTTCCCATCCATCTTCTGCCTGTACCAGAACCGGAAGCCGCAAACCAAACGCCAGAAGGGCCAGAAGTGAAAGAGGACGAACGTGAACAGGAAAATAGCGAAAGTGAACCCGAGTGTGATTCCGACGGATTCGCATCGGAAATCTTCATTACAAGACCGCCCGGCGAGGGAGGGCTTGAACCGGAGACGCCGATGATAAAGAGTAGAAAAAGGTTATTTTAATCGTGAAGCATCAGCTTAGTAGCTAGTTTACGACCAGATTAACGTGCCTTTATCATGGCGACCATACCAGCGGTGACTAGAATATCTTCGCGGCTGATTCGAATTCTGGGCTGTAATCCCAGCCCGATGACGCTGCAAGGTACGAACACGTATCTCATCGGTAGTGGCAGAAGGTAATTGCGCTGCACATGTTGTATGCTGTGTGTCATTCTCTTATCTCAGCAAAAATTGGCTTTTTGCAGACGAATACTTTTAGACACGGGAGATGCAAACGTTAAAGAGTACATTGGCCATTTGCGGAAAGTGTTAATCGATGAAAGGGTGCTCATTAACGATATAATTATTTCACACTGGCACCATGATCACGTCGGAGGAGTGGATGACATACTGGAAGTAATCGACAATAAAGGTACTGTAGGTGTAGATTCGTTTCTAAACGCATCGCTAACGCTATTAATATTGTAGATACGTGCAACGTGTGGAAATTTCCCCGCACGGACGCTCCAGAGCCGGAAGTGCGTAACGCAACACTGAAGGAACTAAAAGATGGACAAATATTCTCAACCGAAGGAGCAACGCTGAAGGTAATCCATACGCCAGGACACACGACGGATCATGTGGTGCTGGTGTTGCAGGAAGATAATGCACTGTTCAGTGCCGATTGTATACTCGGGGAAGGTACAACCGTTTTCGAAGATTTGTATCTGTACATGAAAAGTTTAGAAACGATTTTGAATGCCAAACCTACGGTCATCTATCCGGGGCATGGTAATATCATCGATGTAAGTTACCAATATGTTAAGTCATATGCTCGGGAACAAGTGTGATATTCGCTTGTTTTTTTGTAGGACCCAACAGAACGAGTTACGGAATACATTCATCATCGGAATCATCGCGAAAAACAAATCTTTGCCGTGTTCGAGGAGAACCCGAACAACCAGTACAACGAGATGGATATTGTCCGCACGGTTTACAAGGAAACGCCCGAACAACTTTGGGCTGCTGCAGCATACAATGTGAATCATCACCTGAAAAAGCTAACCGTTGAGGGTAAATTGCTCGAATGCGTTAACAGTGAGGAAGGTAACAGCTGGAAGTATGTCCAGCCCGCTTCCCTGTGAGCTGTGCTGTATCGCTTGCCATAGTACGATAGTTGTGGGGGCAATAAACTAGTTGCGTTTGCGGATTTTTTCGTTAGCAAATGTTAAAACTTCCATTCATTTCATAACGTGCTTGCATGCGTGTTTTGGTTGTTGAAGGTATAAATGTAGTTTTTTATTCTCTTTATTTCCATTTTCGTAATATAGTACGTTAACTTAACTCTTTCCTAACGTTGGGGTTACCGTGCAAAGTACAACTCTGCAGTAAATACAGCATATCAGTAGGGAGGCGTGAGGGAACAAAAAGGATTAAATCTGGAGCAAAAGGTCTAAACACCACGCTCAGCAGGTGGAGAAGTGAACCAATTGGGCTTTGAAAAACGTTTGCTACAAATCGCAAAACGTCTTCACAGTAAGGGAAGCGGTTGTTCTCTAACCCAGCGCCAGAGTATGGAAAGAAACGATAGTCGTTGCGGTGATGTTATTGCACAGTGCAGCAGCAGGATCGCCCTTCCAGCTCACTCCGAAGATGATCTTCCACCGTAACCGTCGGCAGTTGCTGCTGATCCTGCCGGTAGGACGATTCAATTTTTGGCCCCATTCCGGACGGATTCGATTTCCTCCTTGATGAGTTCGATCTTTTCGGCGTAGGTTTTCTGGATTTCCTGCAATTTGACGAAGAAGAATCCTTTGAATGAAAGTTTGTTCAGAAGATGGACATTAGAAAACCGTGAATCAATGGTACGAAAAGGATAATGAAACGTGGGGCAAACGTAAAAGCAAACACAAATACACGTCACACACACACATACAAAAGACGCGCACATTTACATTACAATTTGTACAACCAAAGGACAAAATACTGTTTTTGGGGTTTTTAAGAAGAAAATTCTTAAATCAATGTCTTTTCTGTATCGTTTGTGTAAAACGGTTTGTGATCTTTACCACGGTTTTAAGGATCATGTGGGTATCGAGAGTGATCATGGTTGATGTGTGTGAATGTGTGTGAACACAGAACACAACGGCACATGGAGCAGGATAATTATGATGATGGTGGATTTTGCTGTGAACCGGAAGCGGAACTTATGAAGAAGGCGCATTTTATGAACAGCACATTACCTCACTCTTCTTTTTTTCGTATATGGAGTGTTGTTGTTGTTGTTGTTATTATTTCGTAAAATGTACAAGAAACCCAATATTAAGAACTTAAGCGAATAGTGGTGCATAAGAATGATTTAGTAGTAGCACAGTAGTAGTGAGACAGAGAGATAGCGAGACAACTCCGTTGACACAGTATTGAGGGTTTTATATTTTTTTTTTGGTTGTGAATCATTTCTTTGTATGTGCAGTTTTTTTCAAGCATGGAAAATCAATCCCAGCTCGATCCGCCGTTTTCTGAAAGTGTGAGAAAAAGATAGAAAGATATTACATTGAGTGCACACAACGGAAACGAAACACCCACGATGATCCTAGAAGCGGTTTCCGATTTTGTTTTGTTGCTGTAGTGTTGCTTGATCAGTGTTTTCGCAGGTTCACCCACCAGCACTAGAACGGGCAGGACGGGTGTTACGTGTTACAGGTAGAATTGTGTAAGCAATTTATATTTTTGAATACCAAAAAGTGGGACAAATGTCGCTTCTCCATCACCCACATGGTTGGTGGTCTCTACCACGTGTTTAGTGCATTTAGTCACGTGTTCCAGAATAGTTTTTAAAAAAATCTGAGTAAAGGAATGTTAAACTTAAACAGGCGCTTTAGAGCAATGAAACATACATATGATAGACATGAAACATTTTATACAATTTTTTGGAGGGAATCATGTACCGGATAGTTGGTTGTAAAATAGCTAAATCCTTTTGNGACACAGTTTTGAGGGTTTTATAATTTTTTTTTTTTTGGTTGTGAATCATTTCTTTATATGTGCAGTTTTTTTCAAGCATGGAAAATCAATCCCAGCTCGATCCGCCGTTTTCTGAAAGTGTGAGAAAAAGATAGAAAGATATTACATTGAGTGCACACAACGGAAACGAAACACCCACGATGATCCTAGAAGCGGTTTCCGATTTTGTTTTGTTGCTGTAGTGTCGCTTGATCAGTGTTTTCGCAGGTTCACCCACCAGCACTAGAACGGGCAGGACGGGTGTTACGCGTTACAGGTAGAATTGTGTAAGCAATTTATATTTTTGAATACCAAAAAGTGGGACAAATGTTGCTTCTCCATCACCCACATGGTTGGTGGTCTCTACCACGTGTTTAGTGCATTTAGTCACGTGTTCCAGAATAGTTTTTAAAAAAATCTGAGTAAAGGAATGTTAAACTTAAACAGGCGCTTTAGAGCAATGAAACATACATATGATAGTAATGAAACATTTTATACAATTTTTTGGAGGGAATCATGTACCGGATAGTTGGTTGTAAAATAGCTAAATCCTTTTGGAAAGGTTACAGATTATTGTAACAAATATTTTCACACAAAGTTTCTTAAGATGAATGTACAAACAATTTTACCAATGATTCTTTTCTTCTTTGCAGCAAATCCAACATACGAATATAAGAAAATATGGTTCGTTAGTTCAAAATAAAGCTGACGCAGATTCCGGCAAGCTGCCAGAATGACCGCGAATTGGATCGCAATATGGTGCATATATTTTCGTGACACACTCTAACATTGCATCTGAAGGAATTTCCCCATATTAATGGCGCAAGGCGCACGCGTCAGTAAATGGTTACTGTTGCGGTCAGTAGGTAGAAATGGTAGTGCTAGTAGTAGTAGTAGTGGTGGTAGTAGTATCAATACTAACGGTAATAGAATGCATGGCGTGGCGTGAAGGGAAGTATGGAAAACCCGCCAAAGAAAAGAGAAATAAAAAACAGCAGTGCAGCAGAGCACAGATATGCAGGTGTTACGCGGCCATCCCCCTAAAAGCATCTACCTACAGCGACGGTAAATGTATCGCCTGCTATCCGGCAGACCGAACTAACCTTGAACAGTTCGAGCTGTGTCGTGTACTCGTCCCGCAGATCGTTGTACATCTTTTGCGAGACGGTCAGTTTCTTCTCGAGCAGTGTCTGCCGTTCCCGTTCCGCCTTCATCTTGCTGTCGATGTTTTCGAACCGCGTCTGCAACTGTTCGTGCTCCATGTTCCGGATGTTCAGCATGTCCTTCGTTACCGCCACCACCTCCTTGATGTTTTCGATCTGGTTCTGCAGCGCCTTTATCTGCATGTCCTGCGTCTTGACCGTCTTCGTGCGCTCGAACAGCAGCTCCTTCGCCTTGTTCATGACCTCCTCGTGCTTTTCCTTCAGCTTCTTGATCTCGTTCGGGTCCGCCTTGCTGCTGCCCGAGTGCGCAATCAACTCACCCTCGAGCTGGCTCACCTTCGACTTCAGGATGTCGTTCTCGAGCATCTTCTTCTTCAGCTCACTTTCCAGATCCTCTATCCGCTCGTTCGAGTTCTTGGTCGGCGACAGTTCGCACTCCAGCTGCGTTACCTTCGCGCGCAGTATATCGCTCTCGATCGTACGCTTCTTTAGCTCGTTCTCCAGCTCGCTGATGCGATCGGTCGATTCCTGCGTGGTCGTCGGTTCATCCTCCGCCTGGTTTAGCTTCGATTTCAGTATATCGTTCTGGATCTTTAGATTGCGGATCTCCTTCTGCAGCTCTTCGATCTTGTCGTTCGCCGGACTGTCCGCCAACGGTACGCGCTCCAGCTGCTCCACCTTCGATCGCAGGATATCGTTCTCAATGTTCTTTTTCTTCAGCTCCTGCTCGAGCGTTTCGATCTTGTAGCTGCTAGCGCCACTGTGCACCTGTTTGCTCTCCAGCTCGGTCAGCTTCGATCGCAGTATCTGGCTCTCGGTGGTGCTTTTCTTCAGCCCCTTGCGTAGCTCCTCGATCTGCTCACTGTTCGAGTCCTGCGTGGCGGTCGATTCCTTCTCAAACATTTGCATCTTCGCCCGCAGCATGTTACCCTCGGTGGTGCTTTTCTTCAGGCCCTTCTCCAACTCCTCGATGCGCTCGGTCGATTCTTCGTCTTCGCGTGTCGCTGCATCACTCTCCAGCTGGCTCACCTTCGCGCGCAGTATGTCCGCCTCGATCTGATACTTCCTGACCTGCTTCTCCAGATCGCGCATCCGTTCGTTCGCTTCCTGTGCGTTGGAGGGTGTGTTTTCAAACTGCTTCAGCTTCGAACGCAATATATCACTCTCGATGTTCTTCTTCTTGAGCTCGCGCTCCAGCTCGCCGTTCCGTTCGGACGCTTCCGAATCGCCTTCCAGCTCCTTAACCTTCTCGCGCAGCACCACACTCTCGGTACGCTGTAGACCACGCACCAACTCATCGATCTTCTCCTGCGCTTCCGGTGTCTGTGGTTCACTTTCGACCTCGGTCAGCTTGCCTCGTAGTATACCGTTCTCAATGATGCGCTTCTTCAGCTCCTTTTCGAGCTGCTTCACGCGCTCCGTTAAGTCCTGCGAGACTTGCGGATTTGTTTCGGCCTGCGAAAGCTTCGATCGCAGTATGTCCAGCTCCATCGTCTTACGCTTGAGCTCCTTTTCAAGGTTTTCGATCTTTTCATTTGAAGCCGCATTGTTCGACGGGACCTGTTCGAGTTTTCCAACCTTCGCGCGCAGTATATCACACTCGATCGTTTTCTTCTTCAGATCCTTATCGAGATTGCTTTTCTTATCCTTTAAATCTTCCACCTCCGTTTCGAGCCGATTGATTTTGCTTAGGAAATCCTTCTCCAACCACGCATCGAAGTTACTCATATCGTCCAGGTCCGACATTTTGTCTGCCTTTGGTTCGGAACTGCAAAACTGAACGCGGATACGCGTAACCGGCGTTTCGGTTCAGACCGCTTTCAACGCCTACACACACACACACAAGCACACGCACACACTTGTTGTTCGCGGCGTCGCGGACGGACACCGATGCGACACGAAAGCACTAGAATGAACGCAGCACTCAAGAGTTTCAAAATGCTACGATTAATTATACCACGCTCGAAACCGTTCCGTCCCGGTCCACTGTTTGCTGAGGTAGCAGCGGCGTGGCGTAGCGAAATTCCTTTGCGACCACTCACTGCCACGCAACGAGATTGGCGAGAATCCTCGAAACCAAAATTCCTTCCTGCTGTGTACGGTTCACTTCGGTTACGTTCGAGGCATGCGAATGAGAGGATCGGATTTTTTTTCTTCTCGTTATGAATGATCCTCTTTTTGGTGTACGTTGCACTTTGATCGCATACGATTTCAACCAGATTTGAGCTTGTTCTGGTGTGATCTTTCGTAACTCCAGGGCAAAGAAAAACGGGATGATTTTTCACCTTTAACCTCAATTCACAAGCACCACGGGACACGTGCGCTACGTTGCCTAGGAACGTCCAACTAAACCGACAAACATCCGCCAACTGATCCGATCTCGTCGAATCTCGCCAACCCGTCGGTCACCAGCATTACAAACCGCACGATCGTACGCGCCTGCGTATCTGCCGCATGCGTACCACAGCGTACCATTTCGCACCTAAGCGATCGCTTTCCAAAAGGGGTGCAGAATGCGGGTGTGGTAGTACAAAAGGAAGGGAGTAAAAACACTGCCGAGAGCCATTTTCCCCTTCAAAGCCCCCGGAACCATACCAGCCGATTGAGAAATGTACGCGGCGAGAATGCTCAATAAATTTGCTCCCCGAAATGAAAATCTATTTTTGCCACTGGCCGACATCACTGGCTGTTGACTTGGTGGCAGTTCGACAATTTGCCGGTTGTTTCACGGCACCGGGTACACACACCTTTTCCGGGACGGCATTCATCTTCCCGGCTTGGGCCGGAGCCATCGTACGCGGTCCGATAGCGTTTTGCTCACCGTACGCACACATCCGGTGAGGATCGATGAAGATCACCCGATAACTACAATAATGCTATGCTTCCTTGTTAATCCTGTCGCTGTAGTTGCAACGAACTCCGACATTAACCTGTTAGCGGTTGAATCATTGGAACTGCATTCAACCCATTTCCAGCAGTACGCTGCTGTGAAACCTTTCAACGAAATGCATTTAGCTGCATCCGAATGGCAATGAATTGCTTATTTTATTCCCTTCATTCTTCGTTGCATTCGGACCGGGTGATCGCGGGAACAACCTGTAGATGCGGTGCGATCGCCAAGCCTTTTTGGTTGGTAACGAATTGCACCACCACTCGGTATTAATGCATTTTCTAACGATGCCTCAGGAATCCGATGTTCCGATCTGGGAGTCTACGACTTTACCGTGACAATACCACGAATGCGTTCCGCTCAGTTATCCCGACTAGGTATTGTAGTGCACAACCAAAAAACCCACCGTTTGAGTACCGCTGGCGCACAGTTATTTATAGGAAACGCACCATCCACCTTCTGGGGTTTTTTGGATGATTCGCTCCTGTTGGACGTGGTCGTGTCGTAAGAGAAACAAAACGTGAAACCCGGAGCAAACCGTGCGGGATTTCTACACACCCTCCTGTCGTCGATAGCTTCTCACGTTCGGGCGGTCGTTTTCGTCGCATTCGACTAGTAGAGTTTCATTAACAGGAAAAGAAGGTTTAAAAGCATATGCGAGAGTGTGTGTCCTTCACCGTCGCGTTTATGAACGTGTTTGGCGCTACTGCTATCACGTGCTTTGCAGCCCTGCAATGGAGGTAACGTTTTATTTCGCCATTTCTGATTTCAAATTCGAATGGTATGATCGAACTGGAGAATAATATTAAACAGACCGTAAAATGGTATCCTCACGCTGTAGCACGCTTACTCTAGCCATGATGAATACACTGTTCCACGCTACTGGAATGCAGCATCTCTACTGGCCATCCATCATGCAGGATATCCCTCACTAATCCAACAGCAAATGCTTGTAAACAATCGATCATCAGCTTTTGGGGGGTAACGATCATGCTGTACTCGTTGAAATGGACGAAAGGCCGTTATATCCTACGCTCATCATCGTTTGCTTCAACCCTATTGATCACAGAGTTATGTCGTTTCCGGGTCAAGAATCTTGAGCAAATTTTCCTCCGCGTTCCAAAGAAAACAAATCCTACACGATAGCGCTCATCCTGCTGCACCGTACACGGGGGCGAGACAGTTTTAGTGGTCGTTCAAAGGGCATGTCTCCGCTAGAGCGGGCGGATTCGTTAAATAGGGCAGTGGTGCAGTAGGTAAAAATAACATCGATTGTAGGTGGACCGATGCGGTCGTCTGTACGGTTATAAACAACTTCAACTGCGTGCAGATTGTATTTCTTCTTTTTTTTGAGCAAGCATTTATCCACAAAGACGTGAGTTGCAGTAAAGTAATATCGGTACAATTATGTTGCAACTTAATCCTGTGTTGAACGTACTAATGATGAGGAAAATTATTCATCTTCGGACCGATTTGTTTCAAAAAGAAAGATCATTAAGGAAAGTATTTAATGTAGCTCTGTATCTTAAAATAATTGTTTAACAAAAAACCATGAAGTCGAGATTACCCTAAGCGTAAACGAAGGTCGCATCCGCTGAAGGTTAATCAACACATCTGATGGAGTTTATGTTACCCTAATTCGAAAGCCCCTAAACAATATTGCAGAAGTAAATGTTTGTGGCGCGAAAGATGTTTGTTTTTCTTTTCTTAAAGCTACAAGAATATTATTTTCGTTCCATATCTAATTGATGTAATTAATTATATAGATTTTTAGATAAACGGGCTTTGGTGTATATGTTAGGCCCGAGGTCTCTAGGGATTATAATGCCATTTTCCAGTATTATGTCCTCAAAAGACTTTCTGTCTTTCAGCAAATTGCTCATTACCGGAAACTTCTAAATCAAACTCGTCGTGTGGTTAAACATTTCATTCAATTTCCAGCAAACCTTCGCTACTCTTAACAATCACTCGAAATAGTCCGCTTTCTCAGTATTGATCAACGTGAAGCTCTTTAGGTATTAAGTTACTGTTTTATTTCGGTACTGTTTCACAAGGAAAGAAAAATGCACACATGTGAAACTCATTAAAGGTATGTAAGTGTAAAATGAGTTCGCTTGTTGCCGTGTGTGGTGCGATCAGTGTGAATAATGGTGAAACGATAGGTGTTAGCGAGACAATCGAACGAAAAACAAAAAAAAAACCGTCAAAGGTGCAATAATATTGCTTCGCTCGCGATGAAACGGCAGATGATAGAGTAAAAGCTTAAACGTACGTAGCAATGTGGCTGAAGGCGAGACGTATGTTGATCGATCGAAAAAATGCATGCCTTCGGCTAATCGTTTGCTCAATCCATCTAACCATCAAGCTCTCCAGCCGCACATGCATCACCGTAGTTCTTGCCTCCCTTATCCTCCGGGTTCAGTGTGATCATGTCGTCAATTCGCAGAATCGTGATCGCTGCTTCCGTTGCAAATTTGAGTGATTTGATTTTCGACATGGCCGGTTCAAGCACACCCGCCTTCTTGTTGTCCTTCACCACACCTTCGATCAGATCCAGCCCGTACCACTTCAGCTGCGCATGATCGACGACGGTCTGGCTGGAGTTGTGATACGCACGCAGCTTCGCAACCAAATCCGTCGCATCCTTGGCCGCATTTACGGCCAGCGTTTTCGGTATGACCAGCAGCGATTTGGCAAACTCGGCGATAGCCAACTGCTCCCGGGAGCTCAGCGAGGTAGCAAAGTTTTCCAGATAAATTGATAGGGCCGCCTCAACGCAACCACCGCCTGCAACGACCTTTTTGCCTTCCAGCACACGTTTCGCCACGCACAGTGCATCGTGAATGGAACGTTCCATCTCATCGCAGTAGAAATCGTTGGGGCCACGCAGAATGATGGACGCCGCGGTACGTGCCTTCGGGCCACGGATCAGTATCAGCTCATCGTCACAGATGAACTCTTGCACGACTTCCGCCGCTTCACCGACGTAGCTTGCCTCAAAGCTTTCCTCTCCCTCCATGTTGGTGAGCGAGGTGAGATAGGCAGCACCGGTTGCTTTGGCGATACGCTTCAAATCCGCCTTCTTCACACGCCGCACAGCCATTGCACCGGACTCGACGAAATACTTCAGGCAGAGATCGTCAATACCACCACTACACAGCACCACGTTAACGCCCGTGGCCAAAATCTTTTCGATCTTCTCCTTCGTGATGTCCAGCTCGCGAGCACGGATGCCTTCCAGCTTTTCCGGGTCGGTGATCAGCACCTGTACGCCCAACTTCATCTTTGTTTTTTGCAGCGAAAAGTCCAAGCATGCGATCTTCGCATTGACGATCTTTTTGGGCATCTGTTGCGAAGCGATCGTACAGTTCAGAGCGTAACCCTGCACCAGAATACTTTCGCGTGCCGATTTACCGTGCGCCTTCAGGACATTGACTGCCTTAATCGGGTACGCGGCATTGCCCTTCGGGTCGAGAATCTTCACTGCTTGTGCTGCATCGACTACCATTGTAGCGAAAAAGTCCGCATCGGCACCGATGATCTTTGAGCTCATCGATGTTTTCGCCACATTGACCAACGTTTCGCGTCCCAGATCGTCGACCGGTGCAGTCAAATGCTCGGAAATGTATTTGCAGGCCTCCTTGCACGCCAAACGGTAACCGGCAATGATGGAGGTTGGATGTATCTTCTGTTTCACCAGCTCGTCCGCATTTTTCAGCAGCTCGGCTGCAATAATGACGACCGAGGTGGTTCCATCACCCACCTCTTCGTCCTGCAGCTGGGCCAGCTCGCACAACACTTTGGCAGCTGGGTGTTCCACTTCAAGCAGTTTCAAAATCGTTGCTCCATCATTGGTGACCGTCACATCGCCAATATCGTCGACCAGCATCTTGTCCAGACCGACGGGTCCGAGCGAAGATTTCACTATGTTTGCAATTGAGCTGGCGGCCATCACTGCAAAAAAGGAGAAAAGAATAAACCAACATTTTAGTAAAACATACCAAAGACAGAACTGTTGTTGTACAACATAACCTCACAAACACGAATGACTCATGTTATGCGAAACCGCAGCACCAATGAACACAGAAAAAATTTAACCAAAAACTGTAATTTATAGGCTGTAAGGTGTTTCCTTATGAATGATAAATCTGAAACTTAAACAAGCAATTATTTCAGACTCCTTTCCTGTTCCTCAATGCAAATAATCACAAAACTCTGAAACCGGTATTAAACATTTAAGTTATTGCAAATAAAAGAAACCTTGCTTTCTTTTGCTACAATGCAGTTTATCGCATACCTGCGTTTATGGCATTAAGTTGCAATGCATTTTCATTCAAATTTTCATTAAATTATCGAAAAATGTAGCATGTGATGCGGAACACCCACGGTCTTACGGGCGGCCACAATGGGCAGCCTGGAAGAATCAAGATTCTACATACCATTTTGTGTGCGGACGGGAGCTCCGGACGACCGGTTACCGGCCAGGGACAGTGCGCTTGCTACCGTGGACATTGTTGGTCAATTTGTAAAGGCTTAATGTTCCGAATTCCGATGGAAATTGTTTCCGTTACTTTCACGCAAAACACACACGGCTTATTCGGAAAAGCGATTTCTGCAGCACACTCTTTTTACGGGCACAACTTGACGGCTGCACATCAAACCGTTTGTCAATTGTGACATTTCGTACAGTTTGCCTGTTCTTCGAGAAACCAGAAGAACCCGAAATGCGCACTGTAAACATAACAATTTACTGTAATTTAAAAAAATTGTTAAAATTTTAAAGCTCAAAATACAAAACAGAATAAGTAATATTAGTCCAGTTTATTTACATATTTTTGCCAATGGGGACAACTTAATCAACTTTATCAGAATGTACCATCTTTTTTGTACCTAGGTTTTTGTAAGGCTGGTGGCAGCGCGAATTTAGCAAAATTTATATTTTGATTTATTTTAATACAGAATTTGGCTATAATTCGGTCGGTATCCAACGGATCGCCAATCTTCAACCTATGGTCGATAGATGGCACCAATGGCTACATTTTCTTCTTGGACGGCCATGCCCTCAGATGTGTGTGCCAGAAGTTATTCGAGGAACCAAGTTCCTTACCCTGTTTGAGAAAATGTAAAATTTTCTTCATTTTTCAGCAATTCAGCGAAATTTATAAATGTGATATATTTTAATGCGAATTTGTTGCAATAAGTTTCTTTTCACTCAAATAATGTTTTAAATTAAAAAAAAGAATAAAAAATCAGAAAAAAAATTTAAAAAATTTTCCACTCGAAAATTTCATAAGGCTTACCCCTTGCCATTTTTTGAGAAATTTTGCAAAAAAAATTAAATTGATTTATTTTAATGCCAATTGGTGCAAATAAGTTTATTTTCACTCAAATAATGCTTTACATAAAAAAAACTAGTAAAAATTTATAAAAAATAGGAAAAATCTATAAATTTGTCATCTTACTAAAGCTCATTTTTGCACCAAGTTTTGGCTATAACTCGGTCGGTATCCAACGGATCGCCAATTTTCAACCGGTGGTCAATAGATGGCACCAATGGCTACATTTTCTTCTTGGATGGCCATGCAGTCAGATGTCTGTGCCAGAAGTTATTCGAGGAACCAAGTTCCATACCCTGTTTGAGAAAATGTAAAATTTTCCTCAGTTTTCACCAATGTAGCAAAATCTATAAATGTGATATATTTTAATGCCAATTGGTTGAAATAGGTTTCTTTTCATTCAAATAATGCTTTAAATAAACATAAGAATAAAAAATCAGAAAAAAATTTAAAAAAAAATTTCCACTCGAAAATTTCATAAGGCTTACCCCTTATGATTTTTTTGAGCAATTTTGCAAAACTTTATAAATTAGTTTATTTTAATGCCAGTTGGTTGAAATAAGTTTCTTTTCACTCAAATAATGCTTTAAACAAAAAAAAAAAGAATAAAAAATTATAAAAAATAAAAAAATATGAAAATTTGAAAATTTTCGAATTTTTTGATTTTTTTCGAATTAACAGCCATTCTTCTGTTTTAAAATAGTATTTACATTGAGAATAATTATATAAAAAACGTACGTACTTGAAAAAATAAAACGGCACTCGTTTTTTTCAAACTTTACAAAATTTAATGACACTCAACCGATATAATTTTTGAAGTTGTATTTGTTTACTTTGGTATTGCCAGCAAAATCGTGCTATCCTGGCCGTTATTACAGAACACTGTCGTGGCCTCAAGTCGCGCTTCGAATAGCGATTTTTCGCAAAAATACACGTATAGCGACTTTTCGCAATTTTTTTTTATATGGAGTTTTGAAAAAAAATCTGAATCGCGTTCGCAAACGCGACAATTGCTAAGCGTTTATTGACAGGGGTACATTCAACTTCTGCTCACTCTGCTCACTGATCTTTCTCACGTGGTGAGCACAGTTGGAATTTCCAACCTATGTGTCAAAAAGTTATGACCATTTGATCAAATTGTGCCCTTTAATCGCGATTCAAATTCGATCGATCATAACTGTTTTAAAGTGTTCCTTCCAATTAGGCGTGTGTATTTCAAAGAATGCTCAATACTTCCTCCGTGCAGCCAAGCATCCAACAGAACAGTATTTTCTAATTACCGATTAATAATTCGGTTCTAGCAACGAAGAACCAACTGTCGACCGTAGACCGTTTGGCAGGTTCCTTTCCACGCCATTCGAAAAGTAACGGCTGTGTCAACGTCTCAGCCGGGCGCGAAACTTGTTGTCGGTCTCACTTCTATGTGTGTGCACTGAAGGCGTCTTGCTGCACGTTGTTGCTCAGATCTTCAAAGGTTTCAACATAGCTTCGCCAAATCAAATTCGATTTATCAAAGAACGCATCGATTTTGCAGCGCTACATCCTTTGTGTTTCATCTGTTTGTACAGTGGTGGCGCGTACAACGACCGCGCGTGCATGTGTATTGGTGACAAAAACGACCAAAAAGGATCGAAAAGAACACAAGATAACGGCAAAGAAGAGGATCGCAAAAAAGAGCGTTAACGAGTTTTTGGAGGTACGCATCGAGCAGGAATCGTGGAACTTAATAGTGCAAAGTTAAGGGCCAAAAACCAGTTCCCTGTCGAAAAAAGGCGTATTTTTTTGTTGTGACCAGCTTCAATCGCAAACGTCGTGCGTGGTCATTTTGTTTGTAGTTAGTATTGTTGCGTTTGGAAGCTCATAACGAACGTAAGCCGCACCGTATCGACGACCCGTGCCACAATGAGCAGTGTCACCAAGCCAGACGATAAAGCGGTAGACATTCCGGAAAAGCTGTATGATGCTGCCACTAAGCGGACGTTCCGGCGAATGCGGTTCTTCGGGAAGGTAAGCTTACGCTGGTGAATCCCATGTTGCATCCTTCCAACGCGGTCCTTCGCCCTTCCTCCACAAAAAACCATTTCCGTAGTCTGCGTAGTATAACCTCTAATTGTTGTGCGGGCCGCGCTGGGTATGTCTTCTGTTGTTTACACCATGGATTTTCTCTCTGTTTCCGCGCATGGTGCAGGGTGGCTTCGCCAAGTGCTACGAGATAGTGGATGTGGCCACGAACGAGGTGTTTGCCGGCAAGATCGTCTCAAAGAAGCTGATGATGAAGCACAACCAGAAGGAGAAAATGACGCAAGAAATAACGATCCATCGTTCGTTGGATCACAAAAATATCGTCGCGTTTTACAGCTTCTTTGACGATCCGCTCAATATTTACATCGTCCTGGAGCTGTGCAAGAAGCGGGTACGTGAATCAGACGAGCAGAATTGTGCTCTAGCTCGGCATGTAACGAGCAGTGTAATGTGTGACGTTTCGTTTTCCATTTGCAGTCAATGATGGAGCTGCACAAGCGTCGAAAAGTCATCACCGACTACGAATGCCGGTACTACATGCATCAGGTTATGACCGGGGTGAAATACCTGCACGACAAGCACATCATTCATCGCGATCTGAAGCTGGGCAATCTGTTTTTGAACGACGAGCTGCACGTCAAGATTGGAGACTTTGGACTCGCAACCAAGATCGAGTTCGAGGGCGAGCGGAAGAAAACGCTTTGTGGGACACCGAACTACATTGCGCCGGAAATTTTGAACAAAAAGGGCCACAGTTACGAGGTGGACATTTGGTCGATCGGATGCGTAATGTATACGCTGCTGGTCGGTCAGCCCCCGTTCGAAACGAAGAGCTTGAAGGATACGTACAATCGGATCCGTAAATGCGACTACCGGTTGCCTCCGACTCTGCGCAATACGGCGGCCGAAATGATCTGTGCCATGTTGCAGTCGGACCCGTTGAAGCGGCCCCGCATTAACAAGCTGTTTGAGTTTGAATTTCTGTCCGGCAGTCACATTCCGAACTCGCTGCCAATGTCTTGCCTCACGATGGCACCGCGAGCGGATCAGCTGGAGCAGGCGGAGCGTATGAATAGGAAGCCACTATCCGAAATGAACGGTGGTGGAGGTAAGGTTGATTGCCGGACACGGTAATGAAGGGTTTATTAGTGTTGCCTACAATTAAACGTATGTTCGTCCGTTTTTGCTCGTTTACCTTTACTCAGATGATACCCGGTTTGAGTCATCCTTCCTGAAGAACAATCTACATGATCCCATCACTGCCAGTGGCATGATGTCACGCCACAACGATACGTACCGTACGGACATAGAAACACTGCACAGGGAGCTAACGAAGCTGTTCCTGGCCAAACCACCCCGGCTAGCGAGTAATTTGGATGATGAAAACACAGATCCGGCCGTGCAGCCACTGTTTTGGGTATCGAAATGGGTGGACTACAGCGATAAGTACGGTTTCGGCTATCAGCTTAGTGATGAAGGAATGGGTGTGATGTTTAACGACACCACCAAATTAATTATGCTTGCCAATGGACAGTAAGTGCTCGGAGCGATTTGGAATGTTGTTTGCCCACAACTTTCTTTCACACAAAATTTCCCTCCTTTCAATAGCAATGTTCACTTCATCGATAAAGAAGGCCAGGAATCCTACTGGGACGTGAACAATTTCCCAACGCATCTAGAGAAAAAAATGAAACTGCTTACCTACTTCAAGCGGTACATGATGGAACATCTGGTAAAGGCCGGTGCAGGCGTAATGAATATTGAAAGCGATCAAATATCACGTATACCGCATATGCACACCTGGTTCCGCACTATGTGTGCGGTCGTCATGCATCTAACAAATGGCACAGTGCAAGTAAGTGTCACTAGCTGTAGAATGAATGCATTATACACTCTCGACAGCTACAACATTTCATTTCATTTCCGTGTATTACTTTCTTTCAGCTCAATTTCTCCGATCATCAAAAGATTATACTCTGTCCACTGATGCGTGCCGTGACGTTGATGGATAATAATAAAAATTTCCGCACATACCGCTTCCAGACGATCATAGAACAGGGCTGCTCGAACGATCTGTACACCAAGATACGGTACGCTCACGAAAAGATCAAGAAACTGCTGGAAAAGCTGTCCTAATTTGCACTGCCAGATGCACCGTACACGTAGTCGGGATATACGAAAGGAAAGGAGTGTTGTTACGCAGCTCAGGAAAAATAGTGAACCCAATTCGAACATGATAATATGTCCCCCATTTTCTAAGAAGCATTTATAACGTGACTAAAGTGCAGCACGGAAAAGAATGAAACATAATTTTGTGTGTATTTGACACGGTAGGATATTTAATCCACTAACAGCAATGATCTGCACTTGCATTTAAAGATATTCCGGAAGGGGTTTTTTTATTAGGTTTTTGTTAATCTTTAACGTCTTCAGTGTGCGCTAGCTTTTGCTGTTTATTTCACTATACATTTTTATATCACGCCCCGGTCCCATTATTACGCATCACTTTGCGCTACCGTTTGCAACACACAGGAGCGTTCATTTTTTGTTTAGTTTCGTGTCATATTAAGCTGCCGAAGATGTATTATATAAAGCAAAAGGAAAAAGATCATTCCCGTTCACTTGTACTTGTTTTTAATCTTAGCGTTTTGCAGCCCGTGTGGGCTGCGTTTTCAATTGTCTTTCGTTCTGTTGTCCGCGGCAAGATTTAGTGAGAAAGTATAGCTATGCAGTACGGTTTAAAGTATTAAGATTAAGTTAGGATAGCGTCGCTACTGAAGATATTCGCATTTCACAATCAACTCCAACGTAAATATAAATGCATCTGAACACATGTTCACGATGGTAACATGTCAACCCATGTCACACCCTTTGGTGCGTTTGAAGACAAATTGTAAGATACCCACCCCCCAATTCCCTGGCCACTCTGCAGTAAGCGAAGCCACAACTTAATGCATGCGGTCTGTCGAATTCGTGAAACATGAATACCCGTGCCTTTTTGCACTACATACTAATCGATTGAAAGCGGCCGAATAGAATGGAGAATAGAATAATCTTCGGATGTTAAGCTGTGTGAATGTTTCTGCTGCATGGAAAGAACATAATTCGCGTGAGTAAGGGGAATAAATTATTATTCATTCAAGAGTATATGGTGATACATGCGCTGTGGTGTCGCCCTCGTAGTCTCGGAATCACAAGGTTCATTACAAGCTACCGGTTACATGTACGGAATCAGTTCTGTTGTTGGCTATCGAGGGGACCGAGATGCATATAGAATGGGAACGATTAAACCAGCATCCGCAAGTAACATGGCATGCGGATGAATGCCAGCCCTTGCCAGACCGTTGAGCACTGGTCGGCAAATCACCGCTGAGGGTGTGGTTTCGGTTTCGGCATCTTTTCCAGCAGTGCCTGGATTTCTTTTTTCTCATCATAGCCTTTCCAAAGCTCGAACAGGTTCACTATAGCACGTGCAATCTCTTGCACTTTGTCCATATCGACGTTCAGCTCGGCAAACCAGGACTTCAGCTCCTTCTGCAAAATTACACACGCTATCTGCAGACAACCGATAGCGATCTGTTGCAGGTTGGTCAAGATAGTAGTGGCAAAAAAATGTAAGAGACATTGTTTTATGGGTAAATAGTTTACGGATGTTCGTGCCACTTTCTTACCTGATACGGTGGATACAGAAGGCTCACATCCGTCCGTAGGGAATCATTGATTAGCCGCCAGGTAAGGGTAAGCAATTGTTCCTCCTGGCCGATGTCCTGCATGAGCTGTAACAGCGGGCGGTACGGTTGGTACACAATCAAACAGCAGTCGAGATTTTCGAGCAGGTAAAATTCACACTCCAGTATGTGGTTGGTGCGATAGGGGAATTCCTGCTGGTAGGCATAGCCGAACTTATTTTTGATCACCGTCTGGCACGTGGTGATGAGCCGCGAATTGGAAATCACTCCAAACTCTTCCACTTTCGAGGACAGCAGTATGCAGGTCGGTGCTAGCAGCAGCGGATCGATGCACTTCAGCGAGTTGCGGGCGTAAAAGCGCTTAAAGTACACTGTCGCCGTCGCGATAACCTGCTGGCGCAGTTTCAGCTGCTCACCCAGCACCTGTATGATGTTGGCAAAGAACATAAAGATCTTCTGATACTCCTCCTCGGAGAGCGTTTTCAGATCATGCTGACGCTCCCGTATCAGATCCTGCTTGTCCAGTATCCACTGCTGGTGATGCGAGCTTTGCCAGAAGTTTCCTGCCATCTTAAGGGGAAACCTCCTACTAGCTGTACGGAAAACTTAACACTTGTAACTGGATGGTGGTGTGTGGAAACTTATTGAAAATTCATTCGAGAATCGGGAAAATCGCCCTTTTCCAACAAAAATGGCTGTTTGTAAACAGCTGCTGCTCTGACAGTTTCTGTTTGGATTTGATGGAACCGGTTGAACCGGTTCAAAATGTCATTTTTGAATCGTACCAAAGATCGGATAAAAAGGAATAATGCTTTGGATATTTTTTGTTTTTCGAGAGAAACAAAATAATTGTAGCGTATTTTGTTGCTTCATACAACTGTTGGAATGTATACATGTTTGTAATATTCAAATATCATCTCGAACTTCACCTCTATGAAATTGATCGATGATTTTAGAAACAAGGGACGTAGGAACGTAAGTACACAACCATCGTATTGGTTTATAATGCTTAAAAACTAATCAATCAACAAGTTTTGAAGTCATAGATCGCTATATTTATTGAACCTAACACAATGTTCATAGTTGTTCAGTAATGTAAAACGTACAAAATATTCCTCATCGTGCACAATCTGTGCCACTATCACTACTCATCCGCAATCGACGACAAGTTTTTTACAAATATTTCGAACTACCGCTGGAAAACCGTGAATTTAGTAGTTGCGCTTTCTTCATAATTGCTTTCTTTTGCGCATCGTCAAAGCGATTTGCATGCAGATCTAAATTTCGATCGAATGGTCTTCTGGTCGGTTCGGAACTATCACTGGATGCTTGCTGCAAAATGCGAAGGACAAAAAAAATGTATTATTTTGAGAGAACCAATTGAGCTAATATACACACGCTCCTTACCTTGTCCTTCTTCAGTTTGCTCTGATGTATTTCCACTAACGTTTTGTCACGTTTGTGTTTCTTTTTATGTTGCTTTACCATCTTTTCTTGCTCTTTGTCCCGCTTGGCAATAAGCGATCGCTCGCGTTCACGATCGCGTTCCGTCGCAGCATCACTATGCTTGGAGGAACGTTCCGATCCGGTAGCCTTCTTTTTACGCTCTCGATCGGCCGGTGTATCCGTCCAAACTGAACGGTCACCAATTTCGGCCTTTTCGCGTGTACGGAACTGTCTCGCTCCTAGTCCCATGTCGCTGATCTTGCGAATATCTGGTAGTTCCAGCATCCAGTCTTCGCGGGATTTCGGTACAGTGGATGATCCACTGCCATTCGCGAGGGCTGTTGCTTCCTCCATTTGCCGTATCTTTAACTCTAGCGCACGCTGCTCTAGTTCTACATTTACGCGCGAGCTAGACGTGCCCGGTAGAGGCCCAATAAAGTCTTCAATATCATGCTCCTCTTCTTCTTCTGCTTCTTCTTCCGGTTCAGAAAATGGAGAAAGTTCCGATTCAGACGAAATATGCTCGTTATCGGATATTTGCGAAGCAACGAACCCAGGAGGTAGCGCCGGTCCAATGCAACGTGGTTCGGGAACGATGGGTTCATCCCTTTCCTTTGATTTGCTGTTCTGCAAATGTGGCGGCAATGCTGGTCCGATCGGTTCATCGTGATTGTTCTCGCCAAGTGTATTACGCTCCCTATCGGAGGTTTTTGTCAAGGATGGTGGCAATGTAGGTCCAAAACTCTCGTCAGAACGATTGTTAGCGGCACAAGGCTGTTGTTCCGGCTGGTCATCTTGCGAAGACACGGAAGACACGGAAATATCTAGTACCTTTTCAGCGGGTGGATCTTTTCTGGGAGATTTATCATTCTTTGACGATCGCGATGTGTAATGTTTGGTTCGTGATCGGGAGGGAGAATCAATGGAGCGAGATCTTCGACGGTGACGCCGACGATCGGGGCTTTTACTACGGCTGCGGCGATATCGGCGTCGATCGGAGTGTCGTGATGAGCTGTGATGTTCCTCACGGTACGATGATCGCTCTGTATGGGCTCTCGATGATGAAGAAGCGCCCGATGATGTATGTTTGTGTCTTGTGGTGGTTGTTTTGTACCGCACACCGCAATCAGAATCAGTTGTATCTGAGTCAGACATCTGTAAACACAAAGCGAAAGCATTAGACCGCGTATAGTTTGCCCAAGGAATAAATAAAACGACAGTGAGCCAAAGAAGATTAAGCTAAACCGAACGATGTGGTTTTGAAACGCTTTGTCAATACTTTTATTGAGCACATTTGGACTAGTGTTTTTTAGATCTGTTAAGCTGCAGCGAACACGTACATACTATTAGCTAAATGTTTTCAATGCTTTTGCCCAGCTATAGCGCACCGATTTGGCCAGTCCAGCGGTAGGAATATTTTTAATCGATTGCCAAACGCTGCTCGACCATACGATCGAACGCAGACAGGAAGCTACAGTGGACTGGTAGTTCGTTGATCGCGAAACACCTATCAAAATGTCTTCCGTGTCCTGCCGATACCGTCCACTCGTTTGACGCTCCACAATCAAACGCGTTGGCCACTTGGGAAGCCCGTTCAGGTGGGCCAGAACCGATGTCTCGGAAAGATCCTGTGTGCAGATTTGATTATCGCTGCCACTGATCGGTAGCTCCAGGCAGTGATGGAATTGTTCGAACGTGGTTGCATACAGGTTGCGAAAGTTTTCAAGCTGCGGTCGCACGATATTGTTGACTTTGTCCTTGTTTTCGCCAAAAATCATGCGAAAATCCCCACTGTAGCTGAGGTTTGAGATTGCGCGGTACAGCTCGAACTCGGTAAACTTCTCCGGAAGTAGCAACAGTGCTGCGTGTACCGCCGAGCGAAGGTTTTGCTCGATGGCGTTCTGTATTTTCGAGCTGGAAGCGTTCCGTATGATTTCCACCGGTTTGTGTAGCCGCCCGGCAAGATAAATGCAGCGCCAGTCGGTTAGATCCTCCAGCAGGTCCTTAGTGGACACGACACCGTACTTGATGATGACGTCCTCGTCGGGGATTTGCACGAGCGTGTTGAAGTAAACGCGAGCCCCTAGCGTTTCCTGGTACTTGGCTATCAGACCCCCGCCCAGCAACCGCATGCTGGAATAATGCTCGAAGTTTTGGTCGAGGTTGGCCGTGTGCCATCGGTGGGCATTGTCCACAACGTATATGAGGTCAATCATATTGCGCTTCGAGCGAATGGATTCGTATCCAAGCTGCTGCTTTACGCCGGATCCGTACGCAAAGCAGAAGGAAAAGCTTTGCGGGAACTTGGACAGTATCCGGAAGAACATTGGTGCAGTGTTGCCTCGTGTAAGCATCGTTGTTATGGTTTGTTGACCGGTGAACGTTTGGGCCTTTAGGGTGACTTTCGTATTCACGGTTCACTAACAGTACATTGTGGTGTTTTTGGCTGCTTTAAATATCACTTTCTGTTATTACTTAACACATTTCGCGCGCAGTCCAGCACTCGCTTATCGATCGCCGACAAGCCGTAACGCGGTCATGTACAGCCACAAATGTCAAAATCACCTCACAAAAAGGGCATGTATTTTGGTACATCACAGCGCGTATCGTTCAATGTCGATTGTGGCTACACGATTGCCCTTTGGAAGATTTACGCATCGATACTTACATTGCTCTGTTTTCGTTGGGTTAACTACGCAGCTAGTGTACGTAATTTACCAGCAGGATTTGTTTGGCGAATGATTTAAAATGGGCTAGAAAATGGTACGTCCGGCATTCAAAACATAGCTTGATTTGTTATGACGGTTCGCGTTGATATCCCGGTGAAAATAATCTCTCACTTCCGATTGCAAACCGTGCTGCCAAACAGAATACAAAAAATGAAATAGTTATTTATGTTTAGTGCGGTAACAACAATTTATAGAGAATTGATGGAATTATTTGGCTTTTTAAACACACTGAATTGTTTTTACAACATTATGCTTTGTTAAAGTATCCCACCATTAGCTAGAAGAGGCTTAATATCGAATAAAAAATGTGCACAGTAGATGCCAAACGATCACCCTTAACTAAATGTCAAATTCGTATTATCGCCGGAATAGTGCAGCCAACGGGAGCATCGTGCTATTATCGTTATTTAGTTCGTGGTATTGCAGAAGCCAGCACGTGCTTGTGCCTCAGAATAGTGCTGCAAAATGGCAACTACACAATCGCCTCCTTTATTGTGCGTTCCACGAGTTGAATGTGCTATGTGCAAAGTGGTTGGAGCGAAATTTGTGTGTGCTACTTGCGGCACTTTTTACTGCAATGTACCATGCCAAGTTAAGCACTGGCCAACGCATAGAAGTTTATGTATGCCGTTAGTATTGCCTTGAAATTTGTCGCCCAGACTTGACTATTGTATAGGTTGAAATTAATTGTAACATTGGTCCTTCATTTTTAGTCGACTGCTGATGGCAACCTCGATATTGGGAACGTCTATTTGTCTAGATCAACATGCATCGCCGGTAATGCCAATTCCGCCCAGTATATCCAACGAGAAGATGAATCCCCCAAGCATGCGAGCACCGAATTCCCTTAACGTGGTACCAAATTTACCTACTGTGCCAGTTCGAAATGATGTGGTCAACACCAAAAAGCCGGCAAATTCTAATAACAAAGAGCATATCGGCTCACAGCAGACGGTTGTAGCAAGCAGTGCTACTATGGCCAAACCGCTGTCTAATGAAGGCAAAGCGATTCAACAGAAAGAGCAACAGCCTGCCATGAAGAGTGCGAAAGATGCAAATACCAAAAGTTCGACTGTCGTTGCCGAACAGAAAGTGGAAAAGAATGGCCAAAAAGCTGTCGGTGCTGTCATGGAAAAATCATCATCGCCTATGGACAAACCAAAACAAAAGAAGCCGGAGCCCGTTTCTAAGCATGTGAACGAGATTAACGCGAAAAGTACTACTGCCGTTTCCGAACAAAAGGTAGAAAAGAATGGCCAAAAAGCAGATGGTTTTGTCACGCCAAAACCACCATCGAACATCGAAAAGCCAAAACAGCAGAAGGAGGAGCCTGTCGTAGAGAATGTGAACAGTACAAACACCAAGATGTCTTCAAGCGGTGGAGCGCGTAAAGAAAGCACTGCCAAGAATGACGCAGGCAAGCTTCTGCAATATGGCGCTTTCCCAGAACCGGGCAGTAAGGTAAAGATATCATACGTAGCGGATGATAAGATATACATATACGAAACTGGACCCGGACCCAACGGTGAAAGGAACGCCGTTGAAATGCTGTTTATTCGCGCCCTGGAATGTGCTCGAAGCGTAAAAAGCTACCTTTCGGTACCGCCGCTAGTGCACGATATCGTGTTCGCGGGATACGATGGTGAATATTACCGAGCCATGGTAAAATCGGTTGAAAACAATATGGCCGAGGTGTTCTATCCGGACTTCGGTAACTCCCAAATGGTACAATGGAACACATTGAAAGAAATTCCGGATCCAAAGATTAAGTATGCCAACTGTTTGACGCATGGTGTATGGATCGAAAGTATCGCCTCATTTACACAGGCCATTAAGGAGTTTCTGCGGCAGCTGGAAAATGATGCGACCTTTATGCTGCTCACAGTGATCGATGTGCAGAATTCGGCGGGCATCAAAATGGTAGAAATGTACCATTGCAGCGAAAAGTATCATTTAAGTTCGAAGCTGCTAAATATTCAAGGTTCGTGCTCCAACACGAAGAAGCAGCAGCCTTCGCCACCAAAATCGCCGGAAAAAACGTCCAAATTTGTAGTTACAAACCCAAACACTTACAAACCGGTGCATATGAATGAGGTAAGCCATGAGGAAAATGGGCAAGTTGGTCATATTTTAACTAATGAGTTTCACTTTCGTTTCGTTTTCTAGCTGATTGATGCGGTGTGCTCTGAGGGCAAGGAAATGGAATTGGTGATAACAAATGCGTCGAACGCGTTCACCGAGAATCTTTTGTGCGTGATGACAAAACCGACCTACACGCAATATAAAATAATGATAAAGGAGTGTGAGATGTATGGAAAAATCGACCCAAACCCTTACGAACCCAAGGGCAATGAGCTGTGTCTGGTAAACAAGGGAGGTATTTGGTACCGTGCCGTAACCATACAGTCCCCGGGCCAGAACACCGTTACGGTGTTTCTAGTGGACGAGGGAATCATCGATGATGGTGTCGATAGTCAAATCCGGCGTTATCCGCCCGGTTTGACGCGACACCAGTTCGCTATAGAGTGTGTGTTGGAAAGTAAGGAATTATCGATGAGCGGAAACCTTTTAGCGGCATTTCATACAAAACTTTACATTTTCTCGTTGCAGACCCCACTTTCCTGCTGGATGCGATAGGTGGAAATGAGAAGAACGTTGATACGGTGTGCGGCAAATTGATAAAAGCAGACATCTATTCATCACAAGATGAAGACATGTGTGACACTACTCATATCACTATTTTGGAAATTGGGAAATAAGAATGGTGTATGTGGGGTGAGCATCATGCTAATTTAAAATGAGACTGATGTAATAGTTGCATATTCATCGCCATAACTTCTGCTTTTTTTGTCACACTCTTTCTATTTTTAAATTTTTATTGATTTCTACTATTTCGAAATTGGTTTACAAAATGGACTATATTACTGATTTGCTACGACGTTCATATGAATTTTGTTCATGATAGATAGAAAATTCTGCTACTCGCGTTCACTTATGCAAGAGCAACCGAGGAAGTTAAGTACATTTTGGAATGATTTTTTCGTCAATTTATTGACTAATTTTTCTTATGAAACGAAAACTGACTTTCTTATACCAGATACTAAAGCGGTAGTATGATTAGCTATTAAATTTACATATGTTGTTTCTGCATATTGACCAAATTCTTTTTTTACAATATTCGGTTACAATTTTTTGGCATTTACTTTCATAGTTGTTATTATTAGTAAATCGATTAGAGAATTAAACGATAGTTTCGACAGGATAGCGATCCTTTAAATCGCTCATATCAAGAAACAAATTAAATGAATAACGAAACGTAGATGCGCTAAAGATAATTTTGTTTTATTTTTTTCCTATTGAAATGTATTGTACTAGGTATGAAGAGGATAATGACTGAATTTAATAATTATGGTTTAATAAACTATTAAAAAAAACATATTTGAAATCATTATTAAATTTCTTTACAAAGCATGAGACTCTGGCTCGGTGATGTATATGGTAGTGGCACCGGTCTCCACAAGACAGGATTAAAAGTCAAGCAAAGCCAGCAAGTGGTAGGCCTTTTAAGGTTGTAGTAATATAAAAATAATGCGAAAAAAAATCGATTTAAACAAACCGTCAAGAACATCCTTTAAAGCGCTTTCCATTTGAGAATAATCTGCTCCTTTTACGTCCATATACACAGCATCCCAAACGGTATGATTTATCTATCAATCATGTTTCAAATAAACAATCTTTTTATGCATCATCGCTCATCGGAATCCTTGCTCGACAGAGTACTTCCAACGAAAGAAGAAGCAGGGCAGAATGAAATGATGATGTTTCAATTACTCGCACGTGGGAAAAGCGTTTTTCGACGCATTTCCTGTTCTCAACCCCGGAAGAGCGCGCCAACGCTGTGATGCGATCTTTGTCATTCTTTATAGCATCGATACGCATGCTCACATTTTCCCGCTCCGTTAGCGTATGTTGTATTTCGTACGACTTCGGTTCGGTGGAAAACACTCGCCATCATTGCTGTGTCGTTGATCCTTTTGCTTTCGAGACGATCTTTTTTTATTCCGGTTGGGATTCGTTCTCTAGCCCTATGGTGCATCGCAATGTTTTGACATCCTTTTCGTGCGTGTTTCTTTTTTCCTCGTTTTGTATGTCTACAGTGTGTTGAGTGTGGTTTGGTACATAGGAATATTTAAATTTTGTATAACTACATGATCTAATTGATGATGCAATTGTTTTTGTTGTTAATGTCTTTAATAAACAGCTTGTGGCAATAAAGAAAGCTAACAGCTATTTTTTCGATTCCATTCTGTCCCACTCGAACGATACATCACTGTGCACGTTGATCGTGGCGGCGGCTGTGTCTGCCGATGGAAAACCATCTACACGCACGATCGGTCGCAGCACCACAGCTAAACGCTCGCACATCAGCGTACGCTTGGGGGAAACGTTTTTCACGAGCATTAGTTTCCATTTTTCCACCGCAGGCGTCGGATGGTTTGCCGTACGCGCTTCGCTAAGCAAAGCTGCGCGGAAACGCTAGTGTAGAAAGTGAAAATGTGACTTCACTGCCATCCTCTATTCCGACACGAATTGTCCTAGACAAGCGTCCTCCATCGGGAATGTGGGCCGTGTAGCGTTTATAAGCAACTATTTATTTATCTATTTATTTATTTTATTTATAACGTACGAGTGAAGTTATCCTTATTTATTGAACCACACTCCCCCTGGGTGCATATACGCGTAACGAAACGTGATCGATATTTATTTTCGGCTGCAAGTAATAGCGTGCAATCAATTAAATTCACTCCGAATGAAATGAACACGATCGCCCCACGGTCCGGGGATTAATTGGCAAATCGTTGGATGCGTTAGTGTCAGCGTGCGTGTATCGCTTCGTGCGTTCGTTTTTTTGGTGATCGTTTTATAAGTGACTTTCTCGAGCTCTCTTGCATACATAAATCCTTACCCGTGCCGTTGCATTATAGAACGTGTCGAAGTGAAAGCAATTAAAAGAGAAGAAGGAGTGTGCAAACAAATGTGTCGATGGTGCAACAGCAGCAACAAAAAAAAAGGTTTCCCAAAAGTGTGCAAAAGTGTAGAATAATCGTGCGCGGGACCAGATTCGGAAGGATAAATCACTTCAACGGTCAATTAATTGCTCCTTGCGGTAGCCCATTCGACGGAAGCCGGCTACTACCGACGGATGTGGACCGAGTTGCTGCTGCTCCCATGCATTAGCAAACTTTAACCGCATGAACCAGTGTTGCCACTGTTTAACTTTAACTCTCTCGGTGCCAAAACGACAAAAGGTAAATGGTTTAAATGTTAGCTGAAAATTAATTTTAATTAATTTAACTACCGCCGAACTCACATAAAAAGGACCGATTGTGTGGCACCTTCGCCTCACCGTAGATCAACAGTACTTCTCTTGATGGCTGGTGTGGTTTTTGTGGTGCTGATCCTCGGAATCGAGATCATCAACTAGGGTGGAATGAGGTGGACAACGCTATAAGCAACAAGAATAAAAAATCATCTACAGAGTTACACAAACAAAATTAAAAAAAACCTACAATTCGCTCAGCTTGAAAGGCTCCAAGGACCCCGCGAGCTTTATCTTGTGCTGTCGATCGAGGACGATCCTTTCCGCCGGCAATTATGCGTAGCACCTTGTAAATGAGCAATGCCGGAGAGGAGGGGAAAAATAGGTGATTTACTTGAGCACCGTTCCAGCACCGTTTACCTTTCGTGCCAAGAGTTTTCTGTTCTCCTTTTTTTGTCTGTTGTTGCCTTATCTCATCAAGCGAGCCTGCCGGGAGGTATTGCTTCGAATTGGGAAAGAAGGCAACGAGATTTGTACAACGGAGTTCCAGTTTTTTATGTTTTTTTTTTTGCGCATGGACCACCTCTTCAGGTGGTGTACTTACTTGTGGTGCCCTTTTGATTCTGCATCCCATACCTTGAAGCATTTTTCACGACTGCATTGTAAATGGCTCAATTTATGAAGCGATCGTTGATAATTCATCCTCTGTGCGAACATGCGTGTGTGTGTGTGGGTTTAATACTAGCATAAATGGTTAATTGATTATGGTTTGTATGTAAAAGGTTTTATTTTTCCGATAAATACTCTTTTACAGTAATGTTAATGCTTTTCTTGCTTATTCTTATAATGTTAATGCGTATGTTGTAATAAACTTGCGATATATAGGATGTATTACCACATTCTTGTTTATGCGCGATTCACAATCTCCCCTCACGGGTGCTATATTTAAAACTCTTTGTGCAGTTTGCACTTCTTTGCAGTTGAGATGTGGAGCAGCACCGATAAATGACCCAAGTCTTCGTCACTTTCTTTACCATTTCCGGTAGCGAAACACGTGTTCTTGCGATTGCGGAAAAACAAACATGAAATGTAGCAAATTCATCAAATCCATCGTCGAACCATGGGTTACCTCTTAGTAGAACTGCTCTATCTTCCACGCTATGGCCTGCCTGACTTTTCCAACCAAATATTTCATTTCCGTTTCATGCCCAAGAAATGACGTCGTCCTCCACTTTGGCCGTACCGGAACCAAACAGGAAGAATGTCAAATGGAAGGTGACGAAATGATGACTCTTTCCACCCCGAAAGCGGTTGTGAAGGCCCCGTTCTAGGCATTCCGTTTCGTCATTTTCCATCATCGATTATTTCCCAGTGCCTGCACAGTTTTAGGGGACAACGGTGCTTTAAAGTGTGTTGCGTTGTTTCCCCTTCACTCCAGATGGGCGCATTTAGTCGCTGGAAGAAGCTTTCCGGTGTGGTCCCCAGCCCCGCGTCACCAAAGGTCTAAAAACGAATACCATTTGTTTCGTTTTTTCCGCCGTTCAATCTTCACCATCCTTGCCGGGATGTTGCTGTTGTCGTAGCAGGGCGCACGCTAAATGATTTTGGAAAACGCAGAGAGAACGGAAGAGATTTTGGGCGGGGAAGCGTATCGACGTGATGTTAATGATAATTTATAGGAAAATAATCATCTCCTCCCGTACCATGGTGAACTGCGGCATTTTTGGGGGGGGGGGGGGGGGGCGTTCGAATGGCGCTTGATAATCGTTTCAGTCAATTCCGACCATTGGAGAACCAAGGACAAGACAGGCTTTTCGGTTCCTCGCGGTGCTCAATATATTTGATCAGTCTTCTGTACAACCGTGTCGACAATCGTACCGCGAAAGGGGAAGAACCGCAGGAAATGGGACACCAAATGGGGTGGAAAATATTGATGCTTTCGTTGCAATTTATTATACGGCACGTTATACGTTTGTACCTTTTTCCCTTTACCTTAGTCCAGGTTGGCCACTTCTGGTTTCCGTGTGATTGAGTTGTCGAATGCGTCCCGGCTACGTACGGGCATGGTGTTGGATCATCTGACAACTCATTAGGGGTGAAATGTTACGACAAACAGTCTCTGTTTATTGCACGATCATTACACTTTATTTAGAGCGAACGAGCAGGAACTGTACAAATATGTTGAGGATATATGTTGATTGGCGTACATCGAGGTCTACGTGTGTTCTTTTATGGTTTTATATACAAAGTACGATGCCGAGTAAATTGGTGTCCTTACCAGTATATCTTAACTTGAAATTATGCAATACAACTATGTAACAAGCTGAGTTAAAATGCAGTAACCCAAGACGAACCATTTAATTATAATATATCTAGACACAATGTAGGCCACTGTTGCGCTACAGTCGATCAATTTGACAGCCTCAACTCGATGGGGTGGCAACAGCAACTGTTGCTCATTAGCCGGTAGCTTGGTAATTGTAAAATCTGTCCATGAAACCAGCACCGTTCCACCTACCAAAGCCAAGGTCTCTGCTTATACTCGCTCGCAAACGATGATAAATGATGTATGCGCGTTGACGGATGTAGTTGCCGCCTAACAGCACTTATGTTCTGTTTTTCTCCCAAACTTGGAAACAATACGGCTTTTGCTATGTTGGGATGAAGGAGATCCGCTCCAATAAAAATAGTACCAAAACGGAAGTGCGTTTTGTCTCAAGTGGAAAACTGCGGGGGCGAACTGCACCAGTTGTATCCTTTCCAAGTGTTGGTACTGGGCCGCAATGGCACGTTTCGCTTCTGACCCATGGTGGAAGCTTTGCAATATTTGGAAGAATTTTATTACCTTCCATTAAAAATATATAACACCACCGTACGTTAACGACCTGCCAGATGATGCTGTACGGGCACGTGATGCATGCTAGCTTCGGAAAGGGTCGTATTCAAAGTATCGATTCATGACAAATGGCTAACGGTTCCAACCTCGGGTCGTAAAGCTGCGCTTTATCTTATATCCTAAAAATCCCACCAATACTTCAAAGATCACGCGTCAGAAGTGCAACCCTGACGAGATAACCCGTTGGGAAAGATTTTGTACCGAAACGTGCGTTCACGTGTTCGCGCAGGATCTTCACCGACAAGGCAACCGTCGGTCATTGAACTGAGTTATCCCGCGTTTTCCGGTTTGTTGTTCATGTGTGTGTGTTTTTTTCTTCTTCTTCTCTTTTGAGGGAATAATATAAGTCGCATGGAAAACTTGAGACGCTTACTTCCGTGGAAAAACGACACTAAAACTTCAGCTAGTCCGCGTACTTTGTCTTTCCCTGCCTCGTCTTCCCATTTCGAAGGGAAAGATGTGATCGGGAGGGCCTTTTCTAGGGTACATATTTTTCTTCCTCTTGTTTATGTATCGACCCTTCCACGGGATCAACAAACGAAGGATCATCCCTCACCATGGCGTGTACACGGTACNGTCGGTCATTGAACTGAGTTATCCCGCGTTTTCCGGTTTGTTGTTCATGTGTGTAATATAAGTCGCATGGAAAACTTGAGACGCTTACTTCCGTGGAAAAACGACACTAAAACTTCAGCTAGTCCGCGTACTTTGTCTTTCCCTGCCTCGTCTTCCCATTTCGAAGGGAAAGATGTGATCGGGAGGGCCTTTTCTAGGGTACATATTTTTCTTCCTCTTGTTTACGTATCGACCCTTCCACGGGATCAACAAACGAAGGATCATCCCTCACCATGGCGTGTACACGGTACCACGTTTCCGATTCCGAGTTCAAAGATCTTTTCTCTTCCTGATCTTGCAGATGTATGTAGGGATGTTTGTGTCAAGAACACGTGTTATCACACCTCATCTTAACGTTAACCGTTTGCCTAAATGTTTTCTCTTTCTTTCATCCTTATCATTGGACGGAATGTCTGTGTATCTGCCGGTTAGAAAACCGCTCTGTCTGGGAGAAGATGTGTACTCTCAATAAACAACGAGTTGGGTTTTTCTTTTCCAACAGAAACACGCAACTCTGGTACGAGTAGGTGTGTAATGGTTTGAAGGTCTTTGGCCTGGTGGATGCTGGTCCGCATTAGGGTAGGTACTCTCCCGACCCAGGGTGACCGAATGTGCCACTCTCCCAGACAATACAGGACGTCTTCCATTTCTTTCCAATGTTGTCTACGGAACCTTGTTCGTTGACGGCTCAGTCTTGCATATATCTGAACATACGTTGCGCTAGTCTTAAGATTTTCCTCAGTAATACATTTGTACATTCGTACAAACGTTGTTGGCGTGTGTTGAATGAAATGTTAAAACAACCTTGCGTTTGTTTTTACAACAAGCTACACGTACGTTTGTCTAGCTCTAATCCCTTTCCGTCTCGCTGGAGCCTGTAGAGATATCTGTTTTTATTTATCAGCGTTTTTTTTCACTTCTTTATCAGTTCTCCATCACGACCATGTTTCATCTTCAGTTCCCAACATGAACGGTGGTAGGATTGTGTACTGCTATCGGTGTCTGAAAGTATTTTTCTTGGGTACAGTTAACTCAAAGAGGTTGCCCCCGTTTTTAAGGCAGCCCTTGGATTTCGAGTTAGCGTACGTAGATTTAGGGCGATAGTGAGAATGAGCGTATCTTGCAAAGAATACACCAACAACGTCTAACAAAAAGCATGGGGGGATTTAAGATAGTGTAAGTAGAAGAAGTAAAAAAACAACGAGCTGTGCCCCCGCAATGCAACATAAAACATTAACAGCCACTGGAAATTTGTCACGCTCTTGACACCTTTCGGCTTAAAATGGAGAGAGCATATGGATGGAGGAAGGATCATAAAAATTTTCACCGAGAACCCTAGCCGATGAATTTCCGGCCTGTGCTTGTGTGTTGTTATCTTACACCGGGGGCGCGATGCTGCATTTCCATACAAGATCATGGAGATTTTTTTTTATCGTTCAATTTAGACCAGAGTTTTTGGTAGTCTGAGGTACTCCCAACCAAGGACCCCCAGCAAACTCGTAAAATGCGCTAGAAGCGACAAATAAACGAGAACCAATTTCTCGGAAGATAAGATACCACATTAACGATCGAGGAAGATTTTGTTGTGGATGTGTCGGTAGAAGCGAGGAATTGTTTATTTAAACTGTTGGTATCCTGAACCAAAAGAAAAACCCTACGAAACAGGGAAAACGAAACCATGAACATCAGTAAGAGGTGTTTTTAAGCTAAAAATTACTTGCTAAGGTAAAATAAATCATTGAACTCACTGGGAAATGCTGTACGTTAGAATTAGTGAGAAATATTTTGAAATTTGTTGTTCATTAAATTACATGCAATTAACTAATAGTTGGTAAAAATCAAGTTAGGTTAAAAAAGGATAATTGATGTCATGTAAAGTAGCCAATACCGAAGAAAATGTAAGACGGAGGTATAAACAGCAGTAGATCTTCTCCCTTGATTAAAAATCGCACCATTATTATTCAAACCTATTAAAATACGAATCAAGCTAATTTTTAATACAACTTTGAAACGTAGACTTCACAAAACAAGGTACCAGCTTCAAGGCTATTCTTATACGCAGTTGAGAAAAAAAAAGCCAACAAAACAACAAAACAAAAACACCCAAAGTGGCTCGTGATCTTCTATTTCGCAATGCGTAACGCACAAAATGTAAAAGATAAAACAAAACAAACCATTCCCCTAATCGTCGGCAAACGGCATAGGATATGCATAACATGAGGGTCCTATTTTTAAGTTCACATTCACTAAACCATCACCGTGGGCATTGCTTTTTAACTAACTTTCTCCGTCGAACGGTGAGCTCCTTGCGCAGGCAGAATCAGCAGTTGCGCAGCCCCGGGGACAAAATATTCGCTTCGTATTTCCATCGGTGTGGGGTGCAGCAAATCGTTGATTCCAGAAATGTAGATGTCTAGACTAGGGGTCGAAAGGCAAGGGAAGCAAACAGGCAAAACAAAAAGAAAGAAAAAACATCCCATTTGATGCAAGCAAATGGTAGGCAAAAATCGCATCTAGCGATCGAAAGGAAGATGCCGATTGCGGTGGCAAAAAAATGTGTTTCTTTTTCTCACTTTCCTTGCCAGGTTGGACATTTTGGGATGGGGTTTTTGTTTCAGCAAAAACAGTGCATTCAACTTGAAGTTTTCTTCCGTTCCGATGGTACGATCACGGAATTGACACCCTTTCCAATTCGAACTCGACATAAACTGGCGTCTGGTCGACTGCGAGGAGTTCCGTTTTTCCGCATGGTTTCTTCACCCTGTACGTGTACATACCAAGGATCGCTGCACTCGATCGGTGTATGCACTCTCCGAACGGTTGGAACCGAATGTTGGAAAGACATCTCGAATGAAGTCAGCTGTTTTTGGGGGGTCGGATCGCATTGCACGCATGAACGTGCCCGGCACAGTCGGTCAACCCTGATCGGACATGCACGCGCGTGCACGTTGGGGACGAGGACGAGAAATCGCCTCGGCTCGAACCCCTCCGTGCGGTATGTGACGAAGAAATGGACGAGTTATTTTTAAGGCCACCGATCGAAGTGGCGCACACATTTGCCGGCTGAAAATAATTTCAAGAGACACTTCGTCCGTTATTGTTGCTACTACTGCACATTCCTGGCCGTCTGCGTACCGGGAGCAAAGACTTTTTGCCTTAGAGCCTGCACGAAGGGGACGTGATGTGGATCTTGTGAACGTACCGTTCATTGGGTACGAGAGCTGTTCGGTGAGACTGCTCCCAGGCGTATTTGGAGGTTGCGTATGCTCCCTACGCAATAAACGGTAACGAGACGGACAATTGCGTAGTCTAATAGATTTACGGTTCGATGTTACTATGGTAGAGATTGAGGATGTAGTAGTACACCTTAGTGTAGTATTCCTTCGACACAAATCATACAGAGTGATGCTACTATTTATGCGTAGTTTCAAAATAGGCTGTAATTTCTGTATCATCAGATGATGCAATTTTATAGAATTTTACAACACATAATATTTTATAAACAAAGTGGATACTTAAAGCTATTAATATATCCACCAATTCAATTAAATTCCTTCCTTAAGAATACGGCAATAGTCAATTACTAGGTGACGTATTTCTGTAGCTTCAACAGCCTCATTTCTTCTTCTAAGACACTGCTAAAAGCTGTCTGTTCATATCACAAACTGTGAGTAATGGAAATGATATCATCTGCTGTTGAAACGCAATGAACCAACGTGAATAAACAGGACAATCGGTTTCACAATATGGTAGGTGTTTTGACTCTCTGGTCTGTACGATCGCATCATAACCATCCACTCATCATTTTCCAAAAAAAAAAACACACACACCCCTCATACCTTAAGCTGCTGGAGAGCAACGGACGAAGCTGCGAACGAGATGTGACGGATGCTGAAATGCAATGGTGGCCAAAAATAGATCATTTCATTCGCCTGCGCCTGCGAGTATATGGGACATTGGGGTTTTCAAGAGCATCGCAAAAGTAGATGTCCATCCGGTCGGTTCAATTTGCGGTGACATTCTGCAGTCGGACTGTTAGTTACACCAGATGTCGGGACTATTGAGACGACGACATAGTATGAAGATCGTGTGAAGGACATGATAATGATGTTTTCTGGTCCCTCCTTCCGGTCTTATGCACTTGTGGTAGGGATCATGTTAACAAGTCTACTGCTAATTTCGAATGTCTCAAGGTATCGACCAGAGGTCATCGACATCACCGTATCGAATGCAGATGTCATCAGTTCGATCAGTGGCCATTGTCTGCCTACGAAGGGAAGCACCTATTAATCATACACTCGATCGGTACCCCATGTGCAACAGTGCACGTTGGTTTGGAGCACACCAAAAACGCACGAAACCGGAAGAAGTTGTCATATATTCTCCCTCGCCTTTTTTTGTTCCCGTTCGCAAACTGTAGCTGTTAGCTGCACCGACACTGCAAGAACTCATCTTACAGACACAGAGTATGGTAGACAATATTGTTTTGGCTTTTGTTTTCTTGTTGCTAGACCGGCTAGACATAAAGCTGCAGACAACAAATCCATGGATACTGTTGAAAATATAGCATACCGTGGCGGGGACTTCCTCTTCAGGCGGAAAGGGTGAACGCAACCGCAAGAGGGAACGAAGATGAATGTTTTAAAATCCCGTGCAAAATTTCGCTAAAATTAGCCACATCAAACGTTGCTCCTACGCTCCCGGCATCGGCATTGGCTTTGTGCTCCGATCCGTGGGGATCTAGTGGCCTACGGCCGTATGTCTGCATCGATGGGTACGATTTGCGTATGTTCCGCACACGGCACAGTTATGGTACACAACGTGGCAAAATGCATTTCGCTAGCCACAACTAATGCGAGGACTCACTTACCTCCTCACTCAAAATTGATGAATGTAAAAGAGTTGCACGAGGTTTCGGGTGTTCACGCGGCAGATAGCACCGGGTCAGCTGTTTACCGGCAATGCCGCATCGCAGTCAGATGAATCACGTTATTGCAGCACATCCGCTGCGCTTCGTTTCATGTTTTACTTTGATCGGGGAGCAGCTGAGTAACTGGGGGGAGGATGGACTTCGGTTTCAATGTGAAGGATTTACTGTCTAGCTTCTATGTCAATGTCAGATATAGGGAAATTAATTATAAATCATAAATTTGTTTATAATTTTATTACTATTTGAAGGTGTTGCACTTTGTTTATATCAATTTTCGTAACCATCGTCATAGGCAGACTCTAGACAACAAATTTGCTAGATGTAATAAACGAGATGCATATCTTGCGTCTCTAGACTCTCTGTGCTAAGTGCTTGTGGTCCATGCAGTAAATCGAGCGTGTAGTATTAGCACCATGCGCTGATGATTTTATGCTTTTCAAGCATAACAAATGGTGTTTTTTCGTAATGATGCGTTTCATACACAAGAGTGATGAATTTGTTGATATTTTAATTTAAAACCACTAGCCTTATAATCTCACTTTCCATAATCGATGCAACTTTTGTTGCAACAGTCTTGCAAGGTTGATTAAGAACTGAAAATTATTAAAAAAGAATTTAAAATTTAAAAAAAATAATTTAAAATTATTAACTAAATCCTGTTGTGAGTAAATTTTTTTTTATTTTTTATCTTTGAAGGTCCTACATACAACAAAAACGACTATTCTTATGCTGAGAGAAAGATGAAATAATTTAATGTAAAAAACGTAATTAAACCCCATGTGTAATGTTTCATTGAACCGCGCGTGATTATTTCAAAGTTCGTTCACCGTAGTTCTGCGATTGCGTAATGCATTTTTCACCCCGTGAACGTATGCGGCGGTGAGTTTACACGGGAAATCTAACGCCTTACATTACCGCAAAACTGAAACAGAATGAAAAAAAAATGACTTTAGTAAAAAAAAAGCCAAGGGAGAACAAAATTGTCACCCAAAAACATGATGTCGGTCGTGATATTTTCAGAAGGTGCCGTATGTTTCCCCGTGACACATAACACTCACCGGCTTGCATTGGGTAATCTTTGCAAGAAAGGTTACGATCATGTAGGATCACTAACCGGAGGGTATTTAAATTTTTCGCATTTTGCACTTTCAAGCGTATGTTTTATTTGCTTACATTTTCAATGTCCCGCATTAGATGTGCGTATGCTGGCTTGCAACCTCTTGGGGTGGCACAGACCAACTGTCAGCCGCATGAAAGATGATCATCGGTTTGATCCCATGCGCAAATGGGGGGATACTGCTGCGTACATTGGGAAGTAAAGCAAATTTGGCTTCGCTTTTCCGACCCATCAGTAGCAGAAGAAAATGCAGGCCGGGAAGCGCAAGGCCTGCGCAACAACGCACGCACCGTGTACACGTTGGTAATGCGCGTGCTGTCGTCCGTCGTCGTAGTCATACGTCTCGTCATGTCAATCGCCGACCACGGTGCGTGAGTGCCGCCCGTTGCGTCGCCTGGTGTGCGAGGGAGAATGCGCCGTCGGAGAATAATCTTAAAGAATTGTCTCCCTGAAGCCTGGGAACACGCGGTGTTGTCGCGCGGTGCGGAAGAAATAAATGCACGCCTCGCTTGTCGATCGTGTGAAGGCGGTGTATGGTGGGGGTGAGGTGAGGTAACAGTGAGACGGGGTGACGGCGCTATTCCTAGACGTTAATGAACGGAAGCAAACGCACAAACGCGCGTATGGACGACGGGGTAAGGGATGTTTAAACACTGTTGCGCAGGGGCATATAACCCCCAGCAAAGATTTTTCATCTTGTGCACGGTCGCGTATGGCACGGCACGGATCTACAGGGTGGTACAGTTTATCTTCCAGCGTCTTCCGCGTGGTTGGTGGGCGCTGGAGGGAACGGGCACGTGTGGTCGGAGAGGGAAAGAAAGCAACGTAGACAAACGAAGGCACGCGATCGTATGTGATGCACGCGGTTGCATCGAGACAGACGGCATGCGACGATCGTTAGTGTGGTCTGCTGCTAGGCAATGTGCCACCATTGGAAGGTGTTGTATGATGTGGGTATTTCTTTCCCTTTTTTATTTCTTTCTTTCCCTCTCGTTCGAATCTCCTTCCGGCAAATTGTCGACAATCGGACAAAGTACACCCGGGAAGTTGGAAAATTGTTTGTTGCGAAGGAAAATTCGTCCCTTCGTAAGATTCTTCACTTTCATTGTTGCCCTAACGATCGGTTCTAACAATTCCTGCCGTGCTTAGGCTTTGGTTGTTTCCTACCGATCGTAGGAAAATTATTCACTTCTCCAATCTTTTAAATGCTTGTTGGAGAAAATGTTCCCGGAATGTTCTTGGTGCGGTACAGACAAAATGATTTGCCTAGCGCTGAATAAGGGTGACGATTGTTGGAAATGTGGTTTTAATTGTTGACTGATCAGTTCTACCGGAAACGGTGCTAAGGTGTACATGCCGCAGAGCGTTAGCAAAGAATGTGTGAGAACTTTATAAGAGTGTGTTTTTAATTGCTACATTTACGCTTTTGATTGTAATTGAATTCTGTTTCTCGTTGATTATGTCGTAGTTTGTTTAAATGTTTTAAAAATTACTCATTTTAAATGACACAATTCCTTAGAAACTATTCGAAATTACTCTATTTCTAAATGAAATTGAATCTAAATTGATCCTTTGGTTTACAATACATTAAACGCATGCAAAAGGAACAGATGATAAAAGAGTTAAAATTATTTCTGCATTTCTGTGTTTGTGCTTTCTTCACATCCCCATTTGCATTGTTCGTTGCTTTGGTTTTCGTTCCTCTACCAAATGCGAATGTCGGCAACCTACCGCTGATGCTTCCTTCCGATAGGGAATTCCAATTTTATCCATTTCCCCTAGGCATTTTCTGCGCTTAAATCTGGCCGACTGTGGTCTGTGGTTTAGGTTTCGTGATGCTCGGAGGTCGTTGAATGCTGAGTCAGTCACACAGGAATTTGGTTGCCAATTTCAGCTTAAGGTTGCATTCGTCGGGAAATTGCTCGCATTGCGCATGCACTTTGGTTTTTGTACAATCATTTTGTTTCGTCTATTGATGGCAGATTTTTCTTCTTCTATTTTTATTTTACAGGCAGAGTAAGCATTACTCTATCAAATTGATTCTACGAATGACATCCACCATGAACTGGTAACAATGGATCAGTCACAGGAAAAACTGTTGAACGAATCGATCCTTTCGGATGCTTCAAGCTGCGATAGGATGATGGATGGGTTCGTGAGGATCCCGGCCGAAGATGGAGAGGAAGCTCACGACACCGTAGATTATGCAGTTGGTGGTTTGATGAACATGTCGTACGTTTCTTCCAATCCGGAAAATCCGGAATATGCGTCCATATTCAAACCGGATCAGCTGGTGCCGGATTTCATACTGGGCCTTCCGCATCACTGCTCGACACCGAAGAAGAACGGAAGGCCCGTGTCGATGTACGAACCGTGGACACAAGCGAAACCATTTCGTTCGCTTCCGGCGGAAGTGTTGCGCCAGACGACCAAACTAATCGACATAGAGTTTGAAACGGAACAGGCAGCCGTCGTTGCAGCTGCATCTAGATCCTGCTGGGAGGCGGAAGATGCTGACGAGTTTATAACCACGCTGGATGAATCCGCCATCCTGGATATTGAATCGTACGAGGATTTAAATCACATCTACACTAGAGATGTGCAAAGTGAGTAAGAGTGAGATAGTCAGTTGAAACGTTGTATTGAACGAGTTTCGTTCACTTACCACGAGGAGTTTCAGTGACTCTTTTTTCACTTACTCACTCATGAGTGTAAGCATATAGCCGTGGTGAGTCGAGTCGCAAAAAGAGTAAATACTTGAGCTGGAACGCAAATGTGCGTGTGAGTTGAAACGAAACGTTTGATACACATGAGTTGAAACGGAATATATGTGTACAATACTCAAACTAGCCAAATGAATATACTGCTCGCTCTGTATAGAAAAAAATTCTATAAATTTGAAAATTTCCTAAGGCTATAGCCTTACTTTTTTTTTGGGAAATTTTAGAAAAATTTTAAATTGATTTATTTTAATGCGAATTGGTTGAAGTAAGTTTCTTTTCACTCAAATAATGCTTTAAACAAAAAAAATAAATAAAAGGTAACAAAAAAATTAAAAAAATTCTAAAAAATTGAAAATTTGCTAAGGCTAAGCCTTACCTTTTTTTTGAGTAATTTTGCAAAATTTTATAAATTGATGTATTGCAATGCGAATTTGTTGAATTAGGTTTCTTTTCATTCAAATAATGCTTTAAATAAAAAAGAATAAAAAATAATATAAATATTAAAAAAAATTAAAAAAAAACTGAAAATCTCCTTATCAGAGGCGGATCTCGTTTCATGTCCTTGCCGATCAGATTAGCCCGTTTGTTCGCTTATGCAGGTTTGATAGTTTGGCAGAGCGAGCAGTATATTTATTTGGCTAGTTTTGGGTATTGTACACATGTATTCCGTTTCAACTCATGTGTTTCAAACGTTTCGTTCCAACTCATTTTTGTTTCAACTCACTCGCACATTTTCGTTTCAACTCACGTATTTACTCTTTTTGCGACTCGACTCACCACGGTCGCTTATCCTTATGCTTATACTCATGAGTGAGTAAAATTACCAATCCTTAACTTATACGCTTATGCCGGGTTTTTTTATGGCTCCAAAATGAGTCGTTAAACGAGCTGACTCCTAAGTACGACTCATCCACTTTAAGTTGACTCACTAAAAAGAGTTCTTATTCTTCTCTCTAATCTACACCCAACCAGGCATCGGAATGAACTACCACAATAACAATAATAACACCGACAAGCATAACCAGCAGAAGTTGATCGTGGCTGCCGACGTACATCATCAGCAGCAGCAACCACGATATCAACCGTTACCGCACATCTTCGAATATCCCGCACACGATCGTACCGTCGAGCAAAAGTACGAAGAGATCGAAATTTATGCGACGGTTAAGAAAAAGCCCCGCGAGCGGACGCCTCAGTCCGCGATCGATCGTACGATCGCGATAGACACGCAGGCGCTTTTGCTGGCCACGGGTGGAGCACCGGTGCAAAAGTTTCCCAAAATCATGACCACCTCCTGCTACGGGGAACTGCACAGTTACGGTGGCGCTGCACCGATGGTTTCCGGTGCGTGGAACGAACCGGGTGCAATTGTGAAGAGCAACGAGAATCTGCTCGATGCGGGCAAACCACTGTCGATGAACAGTTCCTTCATCGATGACTTACAATCGGGCAACAGCTCGCTTTACGAACCAAACTCGATGAATTCGTCGATCGACTTTGCACGCTACTCGGCGAACGAGAAAACGCGCGTACGCTGGTGGGACGACTTTACGGAGGAAACGGAAGCCGAGCTGCAGGACATTGCGGAGAAAGGTAGGTGTTATAGTTTTTGTTATATGATTGGATTTTTAATAGAAATTATTTTTTTCCACGTTATAAGTTTCTTAAACTGGCAAAGTTTGTTCAAGAGCCAAAAAATGTGAAAAATTCCTGATCTTGCTCGGAACAATCCAATTCAACTTGAACTCAGAAATGGTTCTTATTTTTCCCAGTTAAAATCGAAACCACTGGCATACTTCCTTGTTTGCTTGGAAGCATGTTTAGAAGAAACCTAATACTATATTTAACGAACCGATTGACTTCAAAGACTCGACCTATTGCATCGGCGCAGGCAGGCAGCCGTACGCCAGTTTTCTATTTTATCAGGGAACGCTAGACTGCAATTTCCCGTACTCGATAACTGCGAGGGCCATAAAATATCGGCTGCACGTACGTCTCGGTACACATTTGCCCATTAATCAGTTCGTTTGCACCGACCGGCGCCTGAAGCACACACTGTGTGTACTGCTACAGACGATATATGATAGCAGTGAAGCGCCGAGAGATACTGTTGCTTGCAAATAAAATGATTTCGTTGTAAAAAGTATCGACGCCATAGAACGATACCGTGGCTGCGATTGGTTTGTGGCGTAAAACAAAATCAAGGCTAGCAATAGAAGTTTTATCACACCGAACAAAAATACTTCCTCCTGTCGGTGCATTTGATCTGTAGGGTTTGGTTAGCGCAAATTTAAACGATTCAACTGTCTGCCAAACCCGTCAATTGGTCATCAGTTTGACTGTTTCATTCTTTTTGTTTTGAAACACTGGGCTTCGTGTTTTGTAATAGATATCGAAATGTCATGGAAAAAGAACAAAACACACACACACACAAAATGAGGAGCTAGTCAACTTTGTATTTTAGCTTATCTTAATCGGTTTTCATCAGATCATCGTCGGTTTCGAAACCTGCCCGCAGAATGAGTAACACACAAAGCACACAGTAACGCTTCCTAACGGCGTAACGCTTCACCGATCGTCAATGTGATCATGTATGGATATTAGCCCAACTCTAAGCACGCGAGCTCTTGGGAATCAAGGCGAGTTGACATCATGGTGGCAAAATGGCAATAGTAACCAATGCAAGCGTGGGTTGTTCTTCCGTGACAAGTGTGAACCCCGGTACGTCATAAAGCTAAAAATGTAAATTTGTCGTCTCGAGCCAACTCCTCGGGTCCAGTACCGCGCGGTTCGCGTGTGAAACCATACCCCGAAATGGGCAGCTCACACTGGCAGCAGTAACCGTGGGTGCAAAATGGTCGCAAAATCAAGCTCATCGATGGTTTTTGAGGATTGGTTCTTTATGCACACAAAAAAAGGCCATCGCGAGAGGTGTTTGCTGGGACACAAGTCACCACCAGTTGTTTTGTAGTCTTAATTTGTTGTTGCTCTCCTTTCGTTGTTGGAATTTGGAATGTAATCCACCGTGGAAGAGACTATTGTACAAAGAGCACAAGCGGTTATATAAACAAACAAATAAAGATAGCTATGGAAATGCAACTGGGATTCCAGTCCGAAAGAATGGCGGTAAACAGTATCTTCCGTGGGACGTGGACAGACTTTTTTTTTTTATTGCAATACTGAAACCGTAACAAAATCACAACAGTTTAGCGCATGTTTTTAGTTTGCAAGGGGATTTTGGATAAATTTATCATAAGTCTCTCGAAACGGAACGCATTTGTCACCGGGAAAGGATGATGGAAATTAAAAGCTTCTCGCCCACGTTGCCAAATCTGGGAGCGTTTAAATTACGATCGAACGTAGCTTAGTAGTGCTAATGAATATTATTATTATTTTTGGGTGGCCTTAAGGTTTGAATGAGTTTTTTTTATCAATAAAACAAAACAACAAATCCATTCCATTCTGATTTTACAATGGGATAATTTGACACAAATAGAACAAAGAAATACTTGGGAGAAGAAAAAGTATAAAACAAAGAAATTCCTTTTAATGATATTTTTTGTCGACAAACCACAGAAAGTTCTGGGAACAGCTGTTCCATGTGCACAGGTGCTTACGTCTCTGCGCCGGTATAAATAATCCACAATCACATAAACTCTAGTTGCCTGCCCCGACGCCACTTGGCTCAGCAAAATTGATAACCGAATGGAGCTATTCTTTTTTTGCAATCCAGCATTATCACTTAATGTTTCCAAGGCGCCCAACTTTTTTTTCCTTGTCGTGCAAATCGCTGTCTGTTATCATACACCATGCCATGACTGCAAAGGTATGCGTAACGTTGGGGTTGATGTGTGAGCCACAGTTTGTCCACGGCACTGCTATGATCCCTGCCAGATTGTAGGGAATAGAAGCAAAGCCCGTGTTTATAGGGTAGAGGTTGATGGATTTGCAAAAAAAAGTAGAAAAGAAATTTAAAATCACCACTCCATGCATAAGCGAACATGAGCGCGTGTGCGTTAGAAGCAAGCTATTCACCCGCGCATGAGAAGCAGGCGCCGTGGTTTGCGTGTCGATCGAACATTATCATCGAACCGAGTGCGTGCAAATAAAGCTTGATCGTGGTGGTAGTAGTCTTCGTCATCTCTCACGCTTACGTCGCCTGCTTGACAGGTGGTAACGCGATTGTTTAGTATTTTGCTAGCGCGTTCTCGAGGCTAGGCCGTTCCAAAGTTTGCTCGTCAGTTGGCGCCTCACGGTTTAAACATACGGCCGGGCTTTCGCGTGGTGATCGTGCCGTTTCGAGCAATTGAAGCTGGAATTGATCAACGAAATGGGCAACGTGTTCAAGCAGGAATTGTCACGGTTTGTTTGGTGTAAATGTTTTTAAGCGCAGCGTGTTTAGAACGTGCTCTTTTCCCCCGTTCTTAGCTATGAAACGGTATTGAATGGAGTAGTGATGTGAAGCGTGAAATTGTGTTATCCTTTATGGCAGCATCAAATTAAGTTCCCTGGTGTACGCATATGAATCATTCTCTCGTTCGCCTAATTTAGGGCAAAAAGTGTATAAATTTTGTATTTAAAAAAAATATAATTATTCTACCGTATCGTTGTGCCGGTACAAAGTGATTCATACGCTGAAGTGTCTATTTTTCTGTGAAATTGCTCTCCAAAATAATCTTCTATCTAGTGCCGAGATAGTAGCGTTACCCGGCGTTACAACGGGTGCACGATAAGCGATAACGCTGCTGCACGCGCGGATCGGATATTCAGCTAATGCAACGCAATGTTTCGAAAGTCACGCCGGATCAGGATGGGAACGCGTTTGGTAGCAGGTGGTGGCGTAGATTACGATGGCGGCACGAGATCGGTATTTGGTAAATATGTCGTCACTAGTCGTAATATTAAAACCCCTTTTCGCACACACCATTGTACACGCGATGTACACCATCGTGCGGGGTCTTATCAATCCGGATGAATGCGGAATTGTTTTGGTCTAGTGAGATGCGCGTGTTTCAAGCAGGCAGCAAACATGCTTCTGTGTGAATGTAGTGAAATCAATACTGCCGGAAAATTAAAAAAAAATGTAAAAAGCACATTGAGCTTATGCTGGTCGTAAGATGAATGGGAACGCCTGGGTAGTGTTGTGAATGAAGTATGTGTCCCCTCGTCTACTTATCATCGCTAGGAATTATTGTGCTGTGTTGAAGTTTTTCTTATTGATTCCGGTTTGTTTCAGCGATTATACTATCGGTGCCGTGTAACGAACAGAGGCATGGAAATAGAATCATTCTTGCTGAAAGTAAATTTTAATTGATAATTCAGCTACTTTATTCATGATTACAAGAAGCTTTATTTTGACTAAAGATTTCAATTATATGAATGTTTAGATTCTCCTAGGTTTGTGTGTTAAATAATGATGGAACAAGCAGTTGTAACAGTACAGTTTTAATTATATATTTAAAGTAATGATATTAATTTTGCAAAATAATACAAAAAAGAACATGTATAGAGTTCCTTTAAATACTATTGAGGATTTTTTTTTCATTACATAATTCTGTACACTTGATGGTAAATTAGTTTGGACCAGTCAAGGTCCATACTACTCTCCCCTTTGCTATTTGGTTCTTTTTTTTGTAAAGTTCTACTTAATCAACAATAGCAAGAAAAAAGCAACATGAAACCGATGGTCGCTCGGTAAAGGGAAGCCAAAAACGCCATCCATAGAAAACCCATCGGTTTCGTACGTTACGTCCTTGGAAAAGGCATGGGATTCACTTTCACTTACCCTCAACTCGGTGCTGAGTTAATTTTTTGTATCATCATTATCTCCGTTATCGTCATCATCATCGCCAACATAATCATTATTATCATTCCATTAAGACACACAAGCTCGCCGTTCCGGTACGAAGAAGTGCTACATGAGTTTTGGTATTGATATTTTGCTGTGAAAATTAGGTTGATCTTTTTTGCCACTTTTACCATATTACCACGGATGGGGGTTTTTTATTTTATTTTCGTTTCATTATTTGTACAAAATAAAACAGCGGCAAAAATGTTCATCAGCCAGTATGAAAGGTATGCACGTCATTGGTATAGCCGTACGATCATCAAGGGCTTTTGTTGTACGATACCGGAGGCAGTGAGAAAATTGAATTTTGAAACCGACTTCCACCGACCCGGGATGCAGTTGGTTGCGACGTATGCACAGCAGCAGTCAACCCTGCAATGAGAGTAAAAAAATGTTTAATAATATAAGTAAGCAAAATAAAAATGAAAAAAAAACATCACAACAGCATACCACTCATAATGAGCCTGCGTTGCAGTGAGGTAATCATCGGTGGTGAAGGAGCAACCGTGTGTGTGCTGTTTGATGATGATGGCAGTGAACATAATTAGAGCTGCCATAAGGTTTTTGTGCCATTCGTCGTTGCCTGCTGTTTGCTGGACTATGATTCTTCATTGTCATTTTGAATCTCGAATGTGCGAGAGGGATTCCTAGCCTTTTGTGCTAGGAATGTGTCCTTTCTTGAGAATATTATCTTTACAGCTGGGCGCAGAAAAAAAGCCTGTCCCAGAATGCTTCTGGAGTGAATGAGGAGGCTCACAGCGAGATTGGCAATTTCGGTTGACGCCTTGGCGTAATCAAGGCCTTTGCTTAACCTTTCCCGATGCCCTCCGTACGATATCGAAAGATAGTGACTCCGTGATACTTGATGCACAGGTTATGCTAGGCATTAATATAGGGGAACGATTAATAAAACGAGCGGGTTGTGGAAAGAAGGCTTTGATTGTGCACTCCATGATGTAATTCTGCACGCTGAAGCCTAGCAGACACGCTGGCTGCTGAATTTGTCATTTAGCCAATTGATCTTTATGACAATGATGATGATACTCCTGTTGTCAATTATGAAGGCCAGATAATAATGGCGAGTAACGCATGTAAAAGCCGGGAGTTGGGGAAGGCGCATAATTCATTTTGTACTCGTGATTGCTACAGCACATTGAGCGGTAGGAGCCTGGGATGGCATGTCTTCATGCGAAAAGAAAATTATCAATTCGATCGGTCGAAAGGCGAAAATTGGTCTGTGGTGAGGTTAATTTTGTTTTAAGAGGGTTGGTTGTATGTGGAATTTAATTAATGAAACAATTTACCAAACAATAAGTTACCTCACGGTAAACAATGTGTTTTCTGCTTGTGCGGATAATGAGTCGACAGCGCAAAGTGCGTGTCATCTCACGGTAAAGGACACGTTTCAGGTTTGATTTATTTCATATTTTACTTCATTCGAGGTAGTGTATCCATCACTGTTGGGTAAATAAATGGTTGCATAAGAAATTTCAATTAATTTAAAGGAAACTAAAGATGATTTCTCATTCCCGTTCCCGAGAAATAAGTTTGTACAAGGTACTTGATCGTTTCTTCAACACACTACTCTTTATCACATTGCTCTCTGCAAATATTTGCACCTCTTTGGATTCCTTTTCAAGCTGCAAACGATTGGTATGGTGCCTTCAGATATGGTTTCTTCCTGTTGTTGCATAAACCGGCTTTCACCTGCAATGTTCCCGCAGGCTTCGCCGTTGAGTGGCAAATACAGTAGCCAATACATGATTTACGATAATTAAAGGAAAGTTATAGTTCCGTTTACTACAGCGTGATGGAAAATCGAACGTAATTGAAATGAAACGGTAATGCAGAAACAACGTGAACTGAGCACTGGAATACCCTTCTGAGTACTGTTGCTTTTTTTCATAACGATTTGAAAAAAGTAAAGTGAAATATATTTTAAAATAAAAAAAAACACATGTAAAGTATTTAAATTGCATCTCATGTGGAATATTCGTATGATCGATTTCAATTTGCAGTAAGAGCTATGTTTCCACGCAATCCTCATAACTCACATATTGCCACTAGGGACGTTTTATTTCCTTTTTCGTTACACATACTACGTTAATCTCTTTATTCATAATTCCATTACTTTGCCGCTTTTACTGTGTGATCAACTTGTAGCAAAGCGAAGGAACAAACCATTTCTTCAGAGCTATACACATGCTTACGTTTCGTTTATTAAAATAAAATCAATTTCCGAATCAATTCTTCAACCGTGCCTGTTTCGAAAGTTCTCTGCTTGGACTCCCTGATGTAGTTCGGTTGCTGTTTTTTTTAATGTTTTGATGTTATTAGTTGCTTTGGCAATTTTGGACAGCGATCTTTGCGATTTCTCTCTCAATGTTTCGGTGGTTTAGATAAGTTTGTAATATATTGTATAAAGAAATACAATAAAAAGCTAACAATTTTTAAGTTTTTTTCCACGGTTTGAATGAACTACATGGTTTTGAGTTCAAAGTTTTGAATTCCCTTTCTCGGACCTCGGATCTCCCCATAAGCTAATTCCCCTAACATAAGCACAACCCGTTGCATAATAGTTTCTTCAGATGATAAAGATCGTTACAGTTACAAGGACAGATGGTTGAAGAAGGTTGTAACTGGATTGCTCATTTATTTTAATTATTGGCAGTAGTACGTACCGCAGGATGGCAAATGTATGCTCTGTCCGATGGAACATTCCGTTTCCTTGAAAATTCACTTTTCGACAGCTGTACAGGGNACAAGGACAGATGGTTGAAGAAGGTTGTAACTGGATTGCTCATTTATTTTAATTATTGGCAGTAGTACGTACCGCAGGATGGCAAATGTATGCTCTGTCCGATGGAACATTCCGTTTCCTTGAAAATTCACTTTTCGACAGCTGTACAGGGGAAAGGGTGGTTGCGTCCGCATGCTGCTGCAGCTTTGCGATTGCAATCGAATTGACAGCTTAAAAATAAATGATAAGTGAAAAACTGGGCAACAAAACTATTTTGCTCCACATTCCACCAAGGCCGGTGGGCGTTTTACGGGCTTCGGGCCCGTAATAGTTTGACGTGGAACGCCGAGAAAATGACGATCACCACAGTGGTAATTGATGTTGGTGTACAAACCATGTTTGTATGACGTTTCCTGTGTGATGGTAAGTAACGTATCGATTCTTCAATAGATTTTTTCTTGAAACATTCCTTTCCCGGCTCGTTGGTTATCTGCTCCATCAAGGGCAGTTGTGTTTGTTCGCGCAATCGCACAAGGGTTGAAATTGAAACCCATAATGGAGGACCTGGGAAAAGACCTTGCCATGCTTACGGTTTTAACCTATCTGTGTTCGTAGTCCAACGTTCAGCACTTGCTATACGGGAGAGTATCACTAGCTACAAGCGTTTTTGGATGACCGTGAATTTATCGATTGCTGTGCATTACTATCCCCTGCACACACACGGACGGACGGACCCATTTCATTTGGTGCTGCATACACGTGCACTCAACCGTCCACGCGATGGAAAAGCGATGGTTTGCAATTACGCGACAACAAGCACGCGTAAATGCCGCTGCCAGTGGTTCAAGGGAACGATGTTAATTTCTACCACCACCACCAATACGGTGACTGCATCGAGCGCGAAATTATGCGAAGTGGAGAAGAGAAATAATGGGTCCGGAGAAGTGAAAGAATAAAAAAATAAAAATTAAACAATGCTGGCAAGTAAAAAAATATATCATAAAAACACTTTTGCTGACTCCACCTCTTTGCATGGAAGAATTGCATCAGTTTATCAAGCACCATCCATTGGTAGAAATGAAAAAGAAATGATAAAATTTGAAACGAAAAAAACATGAGAAAAAAAAATCGTAATCATTTTGCAATCGCAAACGAGATTTTAATTGAACTGCAGCGTGGTACGCTTAGTCCGAATCGTACGGTCTAAGTTAATCGAACAAGAATGATGTAAAGAAACGGAAAGGTTCACCGATTGAGCAACAGGATAAACTCAAAAGACTATCAGTAAGAAAGCAATGAAAGGTAAAAATAAAATAAAAAACATATCAAATCATGTTATCGCATTATAATCAACTGCAAAGGAGGAAAAAAGACGTTGAAAACAGTGTAAAAATTGCTTATCGTGTTTTTTACTGTTCTGGTTCCTAATTGATGCGAACAACCGTGTGCAGCCACAGGTTCGGCAGCTTTTTCGAAGCTCAAGTGCATTTTCTCATTCCATTGTTTTACTGTTTGTGGTTCAAGAAAGAAATGAGAAAGATTTCCCTTTTCAGAGTGTTAAACACAGAAGGCGAAAATTTGAGTAAAAATAATACACTAATCTTTTGACTACTTCTTTCCATTAAAACTCACTCACTCACTCACTTCGAATCACTCCATAAGCGTGAGTAAAAGTATTTTGTTACCCTATTTGGATTTAAATCACTAAATTTTACTTGCATTTAAATCACTTAATAAATGAGAGTAAATTTATGAATAAACTCTATCTATTATAAACTCTTATATCTATTTATGGATATCTATTTATTATGACATCTTTGTTACTCAGTGTACAAATTTCTAGTTGAAGATTTTGTTAAATTAAAGTGAATCGAATAAGAAAAAAAGCTTCAACGAGTTTTAGGTCTACAAGAGCATGATTTTTTTTTCTTTTCAAGATCATCAAACATCTTACAGCATAAAAAACAAAGCAAACAGACATGCAAACAGTTCCGCATGTATCGTAATTGCATTAATCAAAAAAAAAAAACAATGCACATTAACAAGACGTTTGCAAAACCAAGACTGCAACGCTCAAATGATTAATGATTTCATTCGAACTTTCTCAAAATTCACGGTCACCAAAAAACCGTTTCCCGCAGTTCTTTCCCCGATGGCAAACGTTTAGACTGTCGGATGCATCGTGCCAAAGAGGGCGGTCTTCACTCTATAGCCGCAGGAAGACGATCGATGGTAAGGACACAAGGATTGATGATGTACGGGCCCAGTTGGTGGATGGAAGCAAAAAAATCCGCCGCCCCGATAGGGAACCTCCATTGGTTTCAGTGTGGTCACTGGTTTCGCTTTTTTTTGTTGGTTTGTTGCATCGTGTTTTTTGTTTGTGTTTAACCGGTTTTGTTGTGTCGGGCATAGGACTATTTCATTTCGTAATAAGTAGAGCCAAAGCAATAATGCGTAAGGTCCAAGCGAGTTTGATGCAAATTTTTCTCAACTCTATCCCCGGAACCCAGGACGTTGCTGAGAACTGACACTCCACAAGACGGATGTGTTTTGTTGTGAAATTTTGAGCACCAAACATGTCACAACACATTGATGCATAACAAATGATGGTATACAACGCGAAAAACGGCACAACAAAGGCGATCAATAATAAATTGTCTTCGTGTACGAATTTGAAAAAACGGCGCGATAATGTTCCGGCACACGGCTACTGAAATGTAGTAAAAGTGTTTTTCCTTTGATGCGACTATGTTTTTTTTTTGAATATATTGTTTCGCTATTTCGCTGCTTTGATAATTGCAGGCGCTGGAGGGGTGCTTTCGGACTTTTTTTTAGTTCGCGAGGGAAGATTTATAGTAAAACATGTTTGTCTCTCCTTTTGTGTGCGTGTCAGTAACAGTGCGCGCAGAGGCAACCGGTGCGTTTATTCCATCATCCGTGGTATCGTTATCGTGCTTCATGTTGATGTCAAGAATTAATTTTGCAAGCCTCGTTTATCACTACAGGTTTGTACAAAAATATGTTTTTTTTTGTTATCGTCCTTAATTATGGCGCGTGTGGAATTTTTAAAATCAAAAAAGAAGAAAAAAATAGTTTCTCATTCGAAATAACCCCTTTATCGTAATGATAATGTGCTTTTCGAAAGGAGAATCATTTCTTTTTCCTAAAGATTTTGGAATTCAAGCAGCTTTTCATTTTTTTTTGTCCAGCATTCGGCAGGATGTGTTTTTATTTTATTTTAGATCACTTGCTACTTGCAGTTGGTTTTGCTTTTTTTTACCCCTTCGAATAAGCCACCCTAAGGGCAATGCGACTGGTGCCGATATATCTACCTCAAATTAGCCAACCGTAGAATCGATAAAGACATGACACTCTGACAGCTTGTCGATCGGCATCTGTCTTGTTTACCGGCCGTTTCGACGATCGCTCTTATCAGCCCGAAAAGGGAAGGACAAATTCGTCCAGTCGCCGTCCCTGTTTGCTGTGCTTCACGCATGTGTGTAAAAAAAAAGACAGCCCAAAAGGAAGGCGTTTGGCTGGTACCTTGTTTGCGAATTGTTAAATTATCGCTCCAGTGACAACCCAAAGGGCACAGCCCGAACTGGGGAGAAGGTTTGTCGAAGGTGTAATAAATCATTACTGGTGGCGTTCGTTCGCCGGCCGATTCGGTACGGCCGGGTGACAATCGTAATCCTGTCACCAAATCGATCTGCCGACTCGCGACACCAATCGTAACGCGTTTGCAACATTGACTGCGCGAGATCGATCGAGTTTTCTGAAGTTTCGGGGCTGGGAGTTACATGGTGTCCAGCGCGTTGAGTATTTCCATTAATAAAGAGTTGACAAAAATAGATCATCTGCTGTGCTAGAAGTTGAAGTTTTTCGCTCCTTCTGTAACCAACCCGTGTCCTGGTGTCTGAATGTCTGGGGCCCAGGGATTCCGTTGTAACGTGATCAAAGCCAACATTGCATCTCACCTGCATGTTTGGTGGCTGTAATTACCCCCCGTCTCAAATTGCACGCTGAGTTTGGCTTGTCGTCAAGATGTCTGAAGTGGTTCGACAACCGGTTCGACAGCGTGTTGCGATTCTAGAGCAAAACTTCATTCAAGCTGCATAACATACTGTTGGTTTGTCGTCGCTTCATTGATGGAGGCGTGCTGTTCCGGTGGAATGCAACACCGTCAGAACCGAGGAAGCGAACCGAATAGTCGAAACGAAGGTAAGGAACGAAACGCAACAACAAAAAAATAAACACTTAAAGCTACATTAGCTACGGATTCGTACAGCTGAACGATTGAAATCGAACATTCTGCCCACGCCAGGCAAAGGCGCTTTTGCTTTTGCAAACCAAAAGTTGTTCTCATCTGCATGTGGTTAGAGCCGTTAGAATGGGTTACCAGTCATCGGGTGATTATTATCATAACAACTACTGCAACCAAACGTGCCATTTAAATACGCTTAAGGAGGTACACTCGTATACAGGGCTTCATTGAATGTGTGGTATGTTTAGTACAAAAAAAAATTATTGCGCAACTTCTATTGGATCGAGCGATAAAGGAATTGCATAATTAAATTTTGTTACATTGCATGGTGCAACTATTTAACACGTGTAAAATCAAACGTAGCAAAATTTTGTGTTTGATTATATATTTTATATTTGCATATTTATTCACTTTTATATTAGGTAACATTTTTGAAGTTTTTTCTGTTTTTTTTGTTGCTTTTCTAGCATTATCGCTAATTCCTAATCATGCTTTCAGTTTAATCTGATTAACTGGCGCCGAAAATGTTGCACGAAACGCTTGCAAACGTTTTTATTGAAATAGCCCCGAAGATAAGCTATCAATTGATTATAGAGCATGAAGGAAATACAGTTCCAGTTCCAAAGATAAGAAATTCCACAGGAAGTAATATTTTTAGCAGATTGGGAAACATAAATCAACTTCAACGAATTGTTATATTTATATACGAAGATAAAAATGTTCTTTTTTATTATTCTGGCACAAATTTTAATGATTTTATTTTCTACAAAACTTTATATAAAATGTATAACAACTTATTTAACAACTCTTTCGTGATACTTAGCTAAATTATTTTAAAACGAGATATTGGTATTTCTCACTATTCGGGAACTGTTTCCACGCAAACTCCATTCGCGTGTCGATCATGTTGAGAATTGCACGTTCCTACCTAAGCATGTTGTTTGTCGCTCTTTATGCTGCAAGCCGCGCACTCTCAACGCAGTTTTTGCAGCAAGCATACCCGCTCTCGTGAATCATACGCTCCCCAATCCACGCAATAGTTGCGCGAAACCCCTGGTGAGGTGCGTTTAGTTGCTCGAAAAGCTCCACGCTTAGGTGCAGGGATGTTGAATGTTCTGCGGACTTAAATGCTCTTATGCTGCCTCCAACTGACCCTTTGATACAAGTGGATACAGTAAAAAAAAACCAAACAAACTCCCTTGGTGGGAGCATATAACCACCGACTTCTTAACTAATACTGGAGAACATAACTACTCTCCCAGGTACGATCTCTCGCCGCTTCTCCATTGTCCCATTTGGTATGTTCGCGGGCTTTCTCTCTGTCGCTCGCCGCTTTGCCTGGCCCGGACTAATGGTATGCGTCGAACGGCGTCGCTAGTTTTAACTCGACCATCGTACGCTGCGGATGGAGCGTTTCGTGCGTGCGTGCAATCGAGCGCCACTCGTAACGGGTTGTGAGACTATCGCCGTCACTGGTGAAGACTTGCTTTGTGCCAATATACGTTGAGCCGGCTTTTCCCTGTGTTTGGTAAACATTTGTTGCAATACGTTTGTATTATATAGTTTAAACGTCAAGGTAACAAAAAACAAACCTCAAAAAAAGCATCAAGTGATAACTCTTCAACCGAGTGGTTCGTGGTGGGTTGTGAAATCACTTGATAAGAAATCAACATATGGTGCATTAGTGCGTTTGCGCGTGATCATTCGCTCAGTGGTTGTCTGAAAGTTTAAACGTCTGCGAGCGTATGCGTACGCTTATGTTCTTCCATTAAAACCAATCAAAACTAATCGAAGCCTGAATGTCGCTGATAAGAAATAAATATAATTAACGATGCTCCGTTCCGGGACCGATGATCGGTTTACAGAAGCAAGAAAAGCAAGTAAAGAAGTGCATTTGCAAAGGTTTCAAGTGTTTCTACCCACAAAGGAAAGCAGTTAAAAGATGTATTTCCATACTGGATGCGAGTGCCACAAATCTGTGTTTAGAACGGTTATTCGAAAGGGATGGATTTTAATTAGATTTCCTTGCTGGATCGGAATTGTGACCTGGAACAGGTACCTTTGTCCGTTGTGTCGTCAGTAGAAATGTTCCACAAAACGCTATCGAACCGCGGTAGACTGTTGCGAAGAAAGGAAGTGTAATTAATTTGAGACGGTTCCGCGATGTTGCTTCAGATAGCTGTGAAGCTCGTGTTCTTAGTTCTCCCCAACCACAACAAAATCTCGAGAACGCGTTGAAAGAGTGATGTAAAAAGGAAGTTTATCAGATATGCTGCAGAGCTCGGAAACGGGAAAGAACGCGAGCTTTTTTCCTTTTACTCATCCACCGGGGAAACATTTTCTCATTCAAGTAGAATTCAATGCAGTCGGCGGCAGCACCGGCTACAAAATTAAAGAGCTAAAGCTACGAACTCGGTCTCGGTATTGAGTGGATGGCGAAAGAGTCTGTGCTGAAGTGCTTCCAGTGGCGTCCTATATGTGAGCGTGAGCTTCACCAAGTGATCGCGATCGTGTTGTGGATCTCTTTCACGCATCTTCGCGCAAAACTTCGAGGAACCCTTTCACATACTGAAAGCAACCGCAACACGTTCTACCGAATGCGCTATCATCGCCATCTTCGTATCCATCAAAGCAGCATCGTGCCAGGAAACCTCAAGAAGACGCACCATCCATTGCCCAATGCTCTGCGGCGAGCTTACCTTCGGAGCGTGAGATTGTGCTTTGGTTCTAACGTTTCAGACGTATGTGAAGAAGTGTGCGTGAAAGGCAATCGTTGATTAATTGATGTTCGGTACGATCGGTTAGATATCGCTCTAGAACACATCGGCTAACAGCTCAGGGGAAACGGAGCATCGGGTCTTTCGTTAGATTTCGTTGTAATCCAACACCCTTGCCCTATTTGTGATAGTGAAGTAGGTTACGGAATCGAGTACGTGTTCGTATTTGGAATCTACAAATTGAATCATTAAAATAGCTTGAGTTAATGTACAACATACAGCCATACATAGGCCCCTTCCATCAGCCTATCAGACCGGAAGAGATTAATTCCTGAAACGGATTTTTTTTTCCGAATCGTTAGATGGCTTCTCACCACGAGACAAAGGAAGCTTCAGCAGCTGATAATGCTAAATAGTTGCGGCCCATGCGTTCCGCGGCAAGCGGAATTTAATTTGTTAGCGATGCGTGGAGCGTTTTTTCCTTTAATATATTCTTTTCTACCTTTTAGCTTTACGTGATTAACCGAATAATATAGTGTTGAGAGTTTTGTTTGGCCTGTTAGCTAAAGCCGGGTTTGCTGCCGGAAGTGTTGTAGTGTCTGTGTTTGTGTAATCTAGAAGGAATGTGAATACATAGCCCCCCATAAAAAAAAGAAATAATAAATCAGTGTTCATCGGTTAATGTTCGTGGTGAGGGATCGTCGGAGTATGATAATTTCAGCATGTGTGTTTTATGTATTAAGCACGTGCATTCTGTTTTGTACCGAGAGCATCAACAACTAAAAATTGTGTACCGTTAAGTGTGTGTGTGTATATATGTTTGCGTTACAATGTGTTACAGTGAGTAATACTTTGCACATTAAATCGTCCTCAACCTGAGCGAGTTATTCGTATGGTGAAATTATAAAAAATCACGCTTCTCGATCGTTTTGTCCGTTCTGAGGAGATAAATTAATATCGTAGCAAAAAAAAAAGAAAAACTAACGCTCCCATGCACGTCCACATGTGGCAACAATGCCCATAAATATGACAACAGCAAGCGCTCCACCGGATGGCGCCAACGGCAATACGCTCCCCGTTGGTGACGTTGGTGATGAGACGGTCGGCTTGCGGAAATCCCTCACGGCGGCTGGTTCCGCCGGATACGCTGGTTCATCCGCCAGCCCCAACGCGATTCGCAGTGGACGTCCCGGCAGCGGCCTTAGTCTTAGTGTGTTAGGTAATGATCATACCCAGACGGGTGGTTTGTGTGTTCGCAGCATATACCGGTTTTTTTTTGGTTTGGTTTGGGGTGGTAACATTTACATAATTACATTCTCATTGAACATGTTTTCGGTACATTCGGTGAAATAGATATTATTAATGATGTTTATCAAGGTACAAACATTGTTTTTACGAACCGGGTCGTTGAACTGTTTTTGGTGGATCTATCATTTACCGGCACTTGTCTATCCATGGAGAGTTGAAGTTCATCAAATCAACAAATGATTTATTGGGCTTATTTTTTGGCTATCTTAAATATTGTAATTTTGTGCAGAATTAGGTTTAAGTTTATTTCAATCAATGCAAAAGAAATTGAAATGAAAAGTATCTATCAAATTATATTCATTCGTCCAAATGATGCACTTTTAGCTTCAAAATTGCTACATACATACAACAAGGCTGTACCAAAACAAAAACATTTCATGCCAAAAAGAGACGAATCAACGTATAACAAACCTTACCATTTGGGAAAGCTTTTCGGCAAAGGGTCATGATTGATTCGGGGAAAAGTATAATTTCGGTTGCAAATCTTTTTTTTTTCTCTCCCCACATTGCCCGAAAGCAAACTGTTAAATGATGGTAATTTGTGCGAAGATTATTCTTTTCCGTCCTTTCCATTTTTTTTTTGATAATTTCTTTCCTTTGGATTGGGGTGTATTTTTTCTCGTTCGCCTAAAGTCACATTCGATTTGGCTGCAGTTGTATTGGATCGTTTTGCAAAACTCAATGAACGATCAAAAATTACGAGCCTAAAAACCACAGGTGAAATGGCCAAAAGGAAAGAATGATCCAATCTCATTTTTCCCATCCTGTCACTGTGAATATCATCGCTTTGATCGCTTTATTCGGCTAACGCCTGAGAAGGTGCCCGACTTAAACGTTGGAAAGTAAGGTCTCGAAATCATATAAATTATATTTTAAAAAATAGTTTTTTGTATACACTCCCTTATGCTCAATTCCATACTGTTTTGCTAGTACCGTTAAGATTTTGTGTTAAAAATAAGTGAGAAGTTGCTGATTGCAAAACTGACAAGCATCTTGGAGTTTGTTTTTTTTTGTTTTTGCTTTAAAATTTAAATTCTCAGCAGGTGCATCAAGTAGGGAAATGTAGTGCAAATTCAATTCGAATACCTTCACAATATGGCCACAACTTCCGGTGGTACAATGATGGACGGTCGAAAGACGAAGTACAAAAATGCATTCATTTCTGATGCCATGCCATTGTAAACCGTACGAAAAGGATAGTGAAAAACAGTTGAAGAAGAAAATTATAAGTCGATCTGTAGATAGGGACACGAGCGTATTTCTTGGGCCCTACGATTTTCATTCGTTACGATGGATTTTGCGACTTTTGGGTTTCTTTTCACTGAAGGTTAAAAATACACACAAAAACCGGTTAGCTTTAACCTGCAAAAAGCGTGAAGAATTGCTAATTTTTAATGCTGTCTCACTGTCTCAAGCCATTGCATTTAAGTCACCCGAACCTAGCTCCAGCACGACCACCGGCCGTTCCGGTGTAGTATAGTTTTTAAATTAGTCATCGCTGGCGCTGGCAATAATGATGGAGATGTTGTGTTGTAGTTTTTAGCTTCTTGTCCGCAGCGTGTGCTGTTTTGGCTTTATTTTTTTGTTGGGTGTCGCACTCTTCGGTGGAAAGTAAAACTCGTTCGGATGTCGGAGGACAAAACACCCGAAACCTGTAACACTGAATGGCCTCATAAACTGAACTGCTGTTTAATGAGGCATTAAGCTCACGTTTATAGTGGCCAGTTTTTGGGTGAAATGCCATGTTGATTGCTTTAATGGGCTTACATTATGTATTTGTATTTATTTTCACCATCGTAGACGTAGACAGAAATAGAAGCGTAGAACGTTGTGGTAGGAATTTTCTAAAATTAGTTTCCTTTTAATTAGCAATTGTTCGTTCCATGAATTCAAATGGAATTGTGGCCTCAAAAAAAACAAAACAAATCAAAACGACAGTAATGAAACTATTCATGAACAAAGTGATGTTGAGCATTAAGAGCAGAACTGGTAAAAGATTTTCCATCCACACAGCAACAGGTCAACGAACACAGAACACAAACGTAATGGTTCACTTTCCGTATACGACGTCTTCAATGCCATCTCTTGTCATAACGCTAAGGTGTTAAACATGATAGACAACTGTATCGTACGTTACGCGTTCAAACTATTCCTTCTTGCAGTCTGGAACTGTCTGGCAAGAAGTTCTTCTCCTGAGGTTCGCAAGAATGAAACCCGTTCCGAAGTTTGTCTGATCCTGGAGCGCAACCTTTTACCGCCATGGTTAAGGGTGGTTTTTGTTTGTAAAACATTTCCAAACCGAATGGTTGGTCAATATTGACTGTGGCTGCTTCTGAGCTTCTAAACGATCATAAGGGGTGTATCGATCGGGAGCAGTAAAAGTGCACACGGCCACGGAGAAGATGATGATGCATTCAAGGCGAGATGGAGCGTTTCAAAGGAAACCCGACTACCCGAGGAGAAGTCTGGAAGTAGAAGTTTTTGCGCGCTTATCGTGACGCGTTCTATGCTCCTTACGTCTGGCTTGGAAAGGTTAGTATTGAGTCAACAACTTCGGAACTCTGTTAACGCAACTTGTCTTCCAACTGTCTGGGAAGTGTGTGTGTGTGTTGTGGTTGTCTGGAGTTTTGTTTAGTCTTTCATCAATCATCGGCGACCGTCGTCGTCGGTAGGCTTAAGCTTCGGCTATGGTTTACGATAGTTTTTTTTAAGTTGTTGCTGTAAATATCATGAAAGACGGTCAGTCCGGTATTGATGTTTATACGAAATGGATTTGGTATGGTTTTTTTTTCTTCGCTCTGTTGCCTAGTTCTACCATTGATTTCGTAGCGATGTTTTATTTCTCTGGATGGTGCAGGCGTAGCGGTAGATTCAACTTTTCCATTTTACGATTTTCCATCACATTTCGTCTCCCGCGAGTGGCAGAAGAATGTAATTAACCCTTTACGCATGTCAAATTCCGTTACCGGTACCCAAAGTGTACGAACATGACACTGATGTTATTTTTTTTTTAGTTTTGTCTGTTCTCTTCACGTACACTCCATCTTCCATCAGCTTTAGGGCTTACCGGGACCGCTCATCATCGGGTTTGGTTTTTGGTGAACTTTCTTTTGGGGGCATGTTGGTGCCCGCAGTCGAGTAATTCTCTTGCCATTACATGCTCAACATTCACTCGGTGCGGATGAAAGCACATGGTTCCATTTGTCCAAAAACCCTTTTTTTCACGAAATGCCGTTTACTTATCATCGGGTCCGCGGGAAATTTGGTTGAGGTTGTCGCTGGGAACTGGCCTACCGAACGTAATGCCTCATACGGCAGCCGGTGTCGGTTTATGTCGGATTCTTTAAGATGGTTTTTTTTAAATCCGATTTGCTGTGGACAGCTGTGGCTTAAGGGTTGGCCTGGATCAGAAACGGTTTCGATGCGCATGGTACGCCTGTTTGAAGGTTTGTGAGACGAATCGGTAGCAAGCTAGCACTTTGGTGCTTTGCATAATAATACCAAACGAACGATGCGATTTGTGCCCTTAATCGTGGTGTTTAGTCTACATGGGATATATTGAGGAAATGAATATTTAAGTCGATCAAATGTATGTTTTTTTGGTCTTTGGTTGATACAGCATTCAGCGATTGAATTGAATAGTTAAGTGTCACGTTTTATCACATACAACATCGTTTGAAAGCTTGTCAAACATTTAATTGAATTCTATTGAATATATTTTAATATTCCCAGCCGTTTATTGAAAGTTATTCCTTGTTTATGTTTTGGCACGTGTTAGTTTTTCCGGGTAGAAATTGCAACACACTTCCCTCTGGTTTATTATAATGATGAACGAAGTGTTATCATTGCTACCCGCTGAGCTTCCGTTTTAATTTTCATACACTCTAGCACATTGAAAATAAACAATTTCATGAAGGAAAATGGTTTATTTTGCTCAAGCAAGCAACATGCAACGCGTACGGAAGTGCGATCGTTACGGTTCGCTAGGTGTGTCCAGACCGGAGAGCCCCCATGGCTTTAATGTACGCTTGCAGAACCATTCACCTTAGGTTTCTGGAACGTAATATTGTTGAAACCCTTCTGGAAATCCACACCCACGTTACACCACACCGGACGTCCCATTCGTTCGTCGCTAGCTACTAGAGCTATTCATTATCCAAATCGCTTCCTAATGAGTAATCCGATCTGGATCCCCGTGAACATGTCCAATTACTGCCGGACCTTTCGCGGGCGTGACTTCGGGATACCTGCACTGTCCCGGGGTTAGTTACGCACGAACTAACGTGGTATGGCGCCAACTCTGACGCCTGCACATGAGCTTCAGAGTCCAATGAAGCAAGTAGTAACAAGACATATTGAGATAATGTGCTTCCACTGTTTACGGTTTACGGCAAGCTTAGGGTGATCGTATGCGTGATCAGATCGAAATAAATTCGTAATAGAAAAGTCGATCTGTCACAAATCAAGACGCCACATGGCGCGTACAGGATTTATCAAATCCATCTGGAATATCTATAAAGCTGTTGGGTTCGTCACTTAACGTCGCTCGCAAGTCGTTCGCTTGGAGACGCTTCACCGTGGTGTGCCATACGTGAAGTTATTTGATCCAGTGTTTTATTTATTTCTTCACTGTATTTATGTTGTCTTTTCTCTAGTGCCGTCTTTCTTCTGCTCTCATTTCTGTCTAGCTGCAATTAGGAAGCACTGCCAACCGTTTGGAGTTTTGTTTCACGTGTCCCTTGGCGAACGTAGAACGTTTCATAAACGCATCAGGGGTGGTGGAGGGTGGGACATAACTTTCGTCGTTGTTTTGTGTGCTTTCGGGTTCAGGTTGTAAGCAGACCGAAATGTGTCCAGCGGGAAGAAGGTTGGCAGCATGGTCGGTAGGAAAGGAATTATGCAAATGAAGACATTGTAGTGCGATGTTCCTGGAATCGGTTGAAATAAAGCGAAGGTTTACAAATATTTTCCCTCACGAGTTTGTTGCTTCGGTTGCGCTCCGCATACCGTAATATGTCACCAAAAAGGTTTTTGGTCCGCCCTATCCCAAGCCCTTGAAATGGTTCAACATGGACCACTGAAAAGCGGACCTGTCGGGAATACTTTTTGGGGGATTTCTTCCACACGGTAACACCGGTAACGGGATGAAGTGGAAGATTGGAATATATAATATTTAAAATTTTCCCAGTTTGTACTGTGGCCGTGCTGTCTGACCACTTGCCGAATGGAAATATGACCTATACCGTGAGCAGTGGAACTCGTTCGAGTACACGAATACACGGTCGCGTTGCTGCGGTTGCTTAACCTTGACTTTACGATTTGTCTGATTGTTGGTGGTGAGAATATGTTTATGCTTTCGGGGCTTGGCCGACCGAAGCTGGAAAGAAAATACAATGAGAAGCAAAACAAAACTAGCTCTCATTTTCACAACTTTGCCATGGTGAGCGGCAAGCTTAATGGTTGAGGAATAGGGAAACCTAGCCCACCTGGCACATAATTTTTATTAGGAAGTCAATTTGCCGCATCTAACGTTCGGCGTTATTTTATTGGTTGAACCTGCTGCTTTTTTTATGAGTTTGTTAATTGAATGAGACACCCTTCGGTTTTACCTCGTCGCTAATGTAGCAATAATTTATGCAAATGATTGTGCAAACGTTCTCTTCTCAATGGGAAAATATGGTTAAATTCATGGAATGATTTCGACAATTCAGATAGCTGCTAAAATATTCCTGCCGATCATTTACGGTTTTTTGGGCGCCTCGACATCGGCAATGTCGATTTTGGTTTCTTAACCAAACTGTACACGACATCATACCGCTTGGAGAAGAAAAGACTCCCAAGCTGCCCTTTCTTTGCATGGCCAGTCGCACAATAAACGATACCGGGTCTCGCGAGGTGAGATAACCAAATCTCTGTGGTGTCTGTTTGACGAGTCTATTGACTTTGGTCGGGGCATTGATCGGTATAGCAGTCGGTCGAAGCTTGAGACTGAGAAGAACAGCACGGAAAGGGGCCTAACAAAATTTGCATCCAAAATCATGATAAATCTTCAACCGAAACTTCAACAAGAGGCTGCTTGTGTTTCTCGTGAAATATTTCCGTGGCTGAATAAAGGAGGATACATAAAACAGACAGATGAGCAAGCATACCCCCTATCGCTAGTGGTTAGTTCTTCGCATGTGTGTATGCTGCTTTCTGGCAAATTTGTTTTCATCCCAATCTTTGAAAGAACTCTTCATCTTCAAGGTTCATCTCTAGTGTATTGCTTCTTCACCCGTAAGCTAATGGTCGCTTGCTTACGAGTCTATGAAGACGCATTTTGTTCCCCACGGCTGTACTTACGGTCGACTGGTCGGTTAGTTGNTCAACAAGAGGATGCTTGTGTATCTCGTGAAATATTTCCGTGGCTGAATAAAGGAGGATACATAAAACAGACAGATGAGCAAGCATACCCCCTATCGCTAGTGGTTAGTTCTTCGCATGTGTGTATGCTGCTTTCTGGCAAATTTGTTTTCATCCCAATCTTTGAAAGAACTCTTCATCTTCAAGGTTCATCTCTAGTGTATTGCTTCTTCACCCGTAAGCTAATGGTCGCTTGCTTACGAGTCTATGAAGACGCATTTTGTTCCCCACGGCTGTACTTACGGTCGACTGGTCGGTTAGTTGCGCACAGTCATTCGCGTTGAATTCATCTAAATTTATTAAAATATCATTAGCCCATTCATCGACGAAAGATTGGCGCTTCGTAGAGCGGACTTCTCTGCCTCGGTTCAATCGCCGGAAAGTCAATGGAATGAAAGGCAATGTTTGGCGGTATCCGGGGATGGAAGCTTGAAGGTATATTCCGAATCTGTTGGGCATCTTCTCTCCTGACAAACCCGAGCATACGCCCCTGCTTAAGTCAGCACACACAGCGGTTGGGGCGGGTTGCTAGCTTGGCCGAGTCAATGTCTTGCTTGCCGTCTCGTCTTCAACATTACCAGTCGGTATTGTAGACGCCATAAAAAGCCCACACATTACCCAGTCGAGCAGGCAGTATTTTCGCTCTACGGTTGAATGATTCGGAGGTAAAGAAAAGAAGACCTCAGCCGAACCCTAACCCATCACTACGGGTAATCAACTTTCGAACTTTAGTGACTTCGGATGCCAACGCCTCACCTGAACGTGGAGGGCAATGTTTGGCTATTCGTTTTTTTCCCGCTTTTCACTTTAGAGCTAGCTTCCGAAATATTCAATCAATGTCTCATTGGTTTAGGGGCGATAGACTTCAATGTGAAGGGCAGTTGTAACATGACCGAAAACCGCTGGGCACGGGGGAAACCTTGAAAATGCATTCGATTTGTTCGACAAGCCCTACACATTCATCAACCACCAAGGGTCGAGAGGGGTTGACTGAGTGTCAGTTCTATCGAATGTCCGGCAGGTATGATAGGTTTTTCTTCCGCCAACATCGAACCGGAACGAACGGTTGATTACCAGCGTAGCCTCAGGAGGGTTGAGTGATGCGTCGTCGGGCTGCGACCGATGGCATGGAATGCATAGAAGAGTCACGGTACAGTGGTTAACACAGAAGGTGTCTAGTAGGTATGATTTTTTCTCACTGCTGTGGCGAAAGGACAGTAATGGAAGCTAATGTCTGGGCGATCAGTATCAGGTGCCGATTTGAGTAAGAGTTTTGAGAAAGTTTCCTGCCATGGGAGATTGGAAATAAAAGCCGAAAAAATTTCGTAAGTCGTCTAAGTCGCTACAGCCGCTGAGCTGAGAAAAGAGCTATCCAACGAGAAGTCGGGAAAATCTCATTTTTCAAATGGTAGAAGAAACGTCTACTAGATTACTCTTCCACTCTGTCATCGCGGTTGGATGAGACCCCGGATGGCAAATCGTGATTCATTGCATTCAATAATGGCAACGAAAGGCTACGATTGCAATTGCGGCTGAATGTCGTCGAGTTGCGCTTATCAAAATTTCATCTGGCAACGGCAGTTTTGTTCGAACGGGACACTAAACTTTCTCCACTGTGCTGGTGATGCATTCGCTACCATCTCCTCTTACGGGGGCTGCGCCCTGGGCTACGTTTTGAGCCTTTCCGCTGTGCTGGTGCATCTGTTACCGTTGATGTTTACCGGAGCCTAAAAGCCATGCTCCTCCCGGCTGAGCGAACCGGTTGTTGCTTTAGTTTGCCATTTTTAGACAGAACAACAACTGTGGACGGTGATGGTGATGGTGGAAAAGTACCAGCAGCACCAGACATCGGAAGGACCTGCTATGGCGAACGGGGTAACATGAAGTAATAACAGCAGCCAGTTCATGTCCATTCGCGGACTTGTCTCGACGACTGACTCAGAGTGCAACGCCAACTGGCTTGTGAAGCTGTCGTCTTGTCTTGAAACGTTGGCTGCTGCTGCTGCTGGTGGAAAGCCTGCAGGAGGTAATGTAAAAAAGAGGGGACGCAGAAGGGAAGCAAGAACGTGTGCACTGAAGTTGTTTGTACAGGTCGTACAGTGTGGAGAGAAGCAGCAAGAAGCTAAACTTAACGGACGGTACAGCTGAGGTCAGCCAAGCGTGTGCAGCACCACGATCGGCTGAGGGGAGAAAAAGAAACATAAACCAAAAGGGTCTAAAAGTCAAAGAACAAGAGGCAAACATGGTTCTGAGTGGAGTATCGACCGGTTGGCCGAACGGAGACTAGGCGTAAAATTGCTATGAAATTAAAACCTAAATCACTGCGCTATCATCGCCATTTCGTCTCCATCGTTCTCGGTGAAGTTGCATCGGGGCAATACGATGCCCATCGTAGGCAGAAAAGAGAAGGTTTTTGTTCATGTCTGGTGAGAATCCAGGAATGGCAGGACCGTACTCCCGGCCGTTGTGCAGTGAACGAACAGAAAGCTTTTTGCGGAGGCATAAAACTGAAATCGTGAAGTAAATTAAAGTTGCATGTGCACATAGGAAGATAATGATCCTATTTCCTCTGGTGCTGCGATTTAAGGTTCTTGGACGAACGCACATATGCGCTTAAAACCGCAATGTCTGCCGCCACACTTTGGACATTTTGGCAAGACAAAGAAAAATGCGTCGCTTCATTCTTTTTTGTTTTTGCTACTCTACGGACAAAGAGCCTGTCCGTGCTGTGGTTCAAATTTCAAACCGCCAGTCGGCTTACCTTTTTCGAGTGTTGAGGCTTTTGGAGTTTTTTGGGAGGTCGGGAATAGGAAAGGCTTCTCCTAAGAATACAGGCTTTTGCACTTTTGTTTGGCTGAAGTTTTTGGAAGCGTTCGTGTGAAGAAAGGGCAACATACCGTACCGTCGGTATAGGTTTTGCACGTATTGGCGTTCCTTCTCGGCAACATTGTCTGGTTAGTGGGAAATGATTTATTTACCTACTGGGGGAAATGATTGACGCGAGTGATAGTTAAGCAGATGCTGATAATACGTCCGTGTTCGTGTATCTTTGGACAACTTATCACGATGCGCGAAATGAAATGTTGCTCGGATGAAAAGGAAAAACACGTTCCACGTCCGGAATCGGAATCGAAAACTGTTCGCATAGAGGCTGGTGTATCGCTTACAAGCTGCCTGATCGTAAACCGTTACCGATCTTAAGTGAGACATCATTCTAGCGTTCTTGGAGTGATGTTTGCCTGCTGGTTCTTTGCCAAATACGAAAAAAAACACAAAAGACGCTGGTATTGTTCACCGAGCTTGGTGTATGGGCGGACAGTAGACGTCGGCTCCGTGAAATAATTAAATAGCTACGCTAAAGGCATATTCTATTGTACACGTGTCATGACGTAGATGATTTGGCCAGGTTAAGCTGGTATAGCTTTCTACCATTCGGAGATCGACTGTGTGATGTGTTTCGACGCGTTATGCGTTAAATTATTTTTGTCTAATGAAGAATTAGGAACAGACTGTTGGTAATGTTTCATGGCATGACAATTGAATAGGCTACAGACAGTACTTTGAAAAGGATTTTCTACTGTCTCCACCGAGTCTTTCAGGCAAGGCAAAAACCCTATGAATACCCTCCCGGAAGAGTGTAAGCTGACTTGATTTATGGTACACTCAATAATGCGCTGTGGCGCCCAAGATGGTAACTGAGCTGAAGGAAAGTAAGCTCAGCGGGTGCGGCAGAATACAGCTTCCATTGACAATTGCAGTGGACGTAGTGGACGCGTAGCCAATTTGCGACTCAAACCAGTCCTCAATGAGCATCCCACGCTGAGAAGATTATTGCGCCGTCGAGAGTATCATCGTCCGAAAGCCACTTCATAGGGAAGCCTAGGTTAGTCTGAGTGACTGTTAACCGTGTTGTCCAACGACCTTTGCAGGAGTTGGTCAAAGACTTTTAGTAGTAATAAAAATATTTCAAGAATACTTTCAGAAGGTATCCAGTATTATCGATTGTCTTGCAAAGAGAAATATTTATAGCGAGCAAATATAGTTTCACATCCAAACTTTACTTTAAATTTCAAATCAACGCTCAACTCTCAAAACAGTGTTTTCTTGAAGAAATAAAAAAATGCCATTCGTTGTAGAGCTCTTTCCATTATTAAACAGATCCGTCCGTCAGCTCGTTTACTTTTGAATCATGTTTATAGCATCTTCTTCCCCATTCGGTCAGTACATCCCACCGTAATGGGTTTGAATTTTTAGGATGATGTTTGTACAACACACACAGAACGGTGGAATGATGGTGATTTATGAGTCAAATCGAACGGTCATGTATGAAGCCGTACCGTGCTCATGCTCGATTTCGGTCCGTCCGTTCGATTCCCGGAGAGTAATCTGAAACCCAACGATGCCCATTAATCTTGGGCCCATGTTTGGCGAGCACCGTACACCTTCGGGTAGCACTATCCGATTGTTGAGCGTGTCAGGTGCTGCCGGATCCGATCGAGGCCATCCTTCCGCGTTCGGTCATACGTGTGGTACAGGTTAATTTCTCGCTATCTCGAAATGGATTGGAAGTGTCATCGATTTAATTGGCTTTCGAGAGCGATCCGCGATAGGAGGAGCGATTTCGCTCATAGTGGAGGCTCGTTGACACCTACTTCTAGTGATCTCTAGCGTGCATGATTTAGTAGCGGGTAGGTTGGCCGGTTCGATTGTGGGCCGTATTGTGTGTGAAGTGGTAGCTTAACGTCCAAACAGAAGACGCAAGAATGGCTTTCTAGCTGGTAGTTGGAAAAGGCGTTGGGCGTTGGAAATTGGATTGGCAAATATTTAGCTAAATGCCAAATAGACGCTACCGACCCCCATTAACAACCTGCTGCTTCACATTTACTGCGATGTTGCATGGGCTTGTGGTGATCAGGTCTCCGGCACATATCGCGTTACCACTACCAAACGCTAGTACACTGATCTGGTCCAATGGCCGAAAAAAAATTCGTATATCTAGGTGTCTTCTGGTCTTCAACTCGGCTGAGGTAGGTTGTGTGCAACATAGGCCAGCTATCGCCCACAAATTTCCGTTTTAATTGGCCTCCCAAAAAAAAAACACAAACATAACCGACCAACGGTTACCGTTTCGACGGCCACACATTTGTTTGTCTGCAATGTGCCGGGCACACTCAGCGTGTTGGAGGGTTTTTGCAGACCCAAAACTCCTCTTGCTTTGAGATGGTGTTCATTGAGTAAATCAATATACCAAGCATCTGCGGCACATACACGCGCAAGAAATGGGCGCACGCTGTGGGGCTGTTCTCAATTTCAAAACGAGGGTTTGTTTGGGTGCACTGTTTGGCTTGAAGAGTCCCCACGGTTTTATCGAGTACTGCCCGAGCACACACATCTCGTACCGTTGGAGGGACGTCCGTGAGTTTGAGACAAACTAGCACAAGCGTCCGCAGTACTAGATCTAACTGTTTGCTGTCCATCCACGCAAAACTTCCTCCGGACAGTCATCGTATCACCCAAACCATCGGTTGTATCATACCTTGGGCGAGTGTGCGCAGATCTCTAGCAACGAATGTTTGTGATCGTGTGGAGAGCCGTGTTCTCTGCGCAGGAAGTTCGCAAGCCGGATAGGGTGTTTCCGTTCCGTTTAGGTACGTTTTACGTATCGTTTTCCTACTCGTCGCACACATTACGTGCCGCGTACATCGATCCGATCCGGAGTTGGACGAATGTGTTTTGCGTGGTCCATTCAGTTCATCGATATTGTCGCCCGAGACTTTGTCGTTGTTGCGTGTGTAGTACAGCGCGACTTTCATTCATAAAAGTTTACTACCGACCCGAGTTGGCGGTAGTGAACGATCCTGCTGGGTTCTCCTTATGCAGTGGCGTAGCTCTCGCGGTACGTAGTCATCGGCGGGTCTTACCCGAACAGCCGCCTGCGCATGGCCTCGAATTCGGAAATCAAATAAAGAGCTGCAAACGTATCGGCAATCGGATGGGGTAGAGCAAAATCAACCCATATCGTCAGTGCACATGCCCGGTGCAGCAGGAGCGTGCCGGTGCAAAATCGTTAAATTTATGCATCCGATTCGTGTCCGGCGAGCGCGAACTGATCGCCAATTGGCAGAAACAAATATTCCTGCCTCCTGCTGCTGTGCCGGCTTGACAAGTCGGGCCCAATGCCATTGAAGAGGCGTCATGTGTGAGTCGAGGAACTCGTTCGCTTCGTGACCGAATACCGATAGGTGGGTGGCCGATCCGTGCCGATGTACGATTTTGTGGGTTTTTGCAGTTTTTTTTTTTGGAAGTAGTTCATGTTTGCCTGATGCCCACTAATCGAAGGAAAGGTGCACAGGGGGTTTTGAAGTATGCATTCTCCTAGACGTGCAGAGCTTTGCCGACAGATGACGCGCAAGTTGACCTCGTTCGATTGTTGCGCGTGGTCACCGTTTCGTGGCAGATCGGTTTTCTGCGTATCGGGTGACGCATCGCAAGAAAGTGCGAAGATTGTGCAATCCGGATGGAGATTTGCGTGGTGCACGGTGCGCAAAAATCTTCATCGTCCCACTTCGTTCGCTTGTTCGCCTCGGACCGGATGTCGTTTGGTAAGGCTGGCCCCATAATGGGTCGGTTTATTGCCTGGATCGATCTTTATGACCAGATTTGGCGATGCTTAGTGATGCTGTTAAGGATCGCTGATTGACAATATGATCGCGTTGATTAATGAACTTCTCATGCGATGCAGTTGTGCATGTAAGAAGATGCGTGCAAACGAAGATTTATGCTCATTACTTGTGCTGCTTGCCTTCTTGCATCCAGTCGTGACGGTACGGTGTACTTACTAATAGCAAACATTACTTCATTGCCGTATCCTAGGCAGCTTTGCTCTTCCCAGTATTAAATTAAAAGAGAAATATACAACTTCAGAATCGTGTTGCGCTTAATAGCATCGAGCAAATGTTCCAATCGGAGGGCAATGGAAATAATATTAAATTTATGTTTGTATTAATGATCTTAGTGAACCGACAAACTTAAATCGGCTGCAAGATGAAGCTTCCTTGCAGGTTGTGTTTGTTTCATGTGAGATGATGTACACGTTTTAAACGATCGTTACATTAAGATAACCACGGTTAAGGATACGCCAGAAAAACTTCATTTAATGAAGCAATCGGTAAAATTTTACCCATTACACGATATTAAAATAGAAGGCGTGCAGTCTAGTGCACCAACGATCGTACTACTAGCACTACAGAAAAAAACTACAAAAAAAAACTACTTCTACTGTACATGGGTTCCTTACCCTGTCGATCGTCTAGGTGGGTTTACCGGTTTTATGTCTTAATCGGTGCATCGGTTGCTAAATAAAATATCACAATTAAAAACGAACCATCGTCCGGTTTTGGTTGGTGTTTATGGGTCCTGCATTAAGTGTGGCATTCGACAGCATCTCTTCTCTAAGATGTGTGCGCCTTTGTATCTGCCTGCTTTAAGCAAGTAACGAAGTGAGTGGTTAAGCATTTTATGGCATGCACCCACGCTACATGCTCCGGTGGTTTAGTGAATTTATTATGGGTAGCGTGTTTATGGTACTTTTCACCAAAGGAAATCCCTGGCCAAGGATGTTGGCCTTGGGAAAAGATTTTGTTTCTGTTTGTCGAATCGGAATATTGATCCCTCACCGTACTGCAGATACGGATTGAAGAGAATAAGCCCGAGATATAGGATGCGGATCAATCGACACAGTGGGGAGGTTAAAACGATTCACTTTTTTTAAAATAAAAATATGGATGAATTCATTCGTGCTAAAACTGCATTTTTATTGGCAGTGTTTATTTGTTTTAAATGTTTAGTCATCGTTACCATGCAGTCGATCCTTGACAATGGAAACATTTGTTCCGAGCTGGAGAGCGCTTACAATTTTACAATGTCATTATTTTTTTTGTACGAACTATATTTGAACGAACAAGGAAATGAAAAATAAACAAACGAATTCCGTCACAAAAAGTAGCGATCGTAAGGATCTGCACCTATCATCGTGTAATTAAATTGAAATTAGTATAATTTGCTTCCTCTTTAACCGGTCATGGACAAACGTTGCGCTAAGTGTTATTAAGCAACTTCAATCATGAATACTTCTTAATCAAAAAATATTGTTAATTATGAATGGCTTCTCTTTTTTTCCCCAAGAACTCTGTTGACAAGCACCAAGCTCTATATGAAGGAGAAAAAATCACTCTTATGTTGCTGATTTTGCTGCCAGCTTCTTACGGAAAACCCTTTCCCGTTTGACCTATTCGACGATCATCGATAGTCAGATAGTTCATCGCGTTGTGCTAAAGATGAAAATATGGTTGATGATGATGTGACGGAGTGGCGATAGTTCAGCATCCAACCAAAGCGCCAATGCCTTGGGGGCATCCGTCTCGGATCGGAGGCTGTACGTCGAGAATGGTCAAAGATCAATCACGTCATTCAGTCTGCGGGCAGCGCTGCAATCATGGCGCTGTTGAAGTCCTTAACGACTCAGGTACCCAAACAACCCCCAATTCAACCTGCTCGTGCCCGTCCAGAAACTTGAGCGTGCGATACATTTGCTTCGCGTTGCACCCTTTCGGATTGTTCGGTGCTGCAGGAGGTCACGTTCGGATTTTTTTTTAACAATTCCAAAACGGACCTCTCCAAGTCCCTCCCCAAAGGCCCCAGATCGTGTAATCTATCAATCGCGAACTTGTTTTTGGAAGTGAGGAGTAGCAGTGGAAATGCTCCCCAAACTACAGCACCGCAAACTTGGCTACCATTAAGGTTAATTAGAAAATAAACACATCGGTAAAACGATCGATTTTGCTCGGCGGTTTTGGTTAGCAGACTGCGCTGCCGTTAGTCCACTCATTCACGAACGGGGTTGCAACTTTTGTAAACTAATTTCCGCTCCAAAACTCATTCCAAAGCAGATTGTCTCCGTGCGGCTGGTGGGATATAATCGGTCAGCGAAGGGCGAAACATAATTTCCCGGGAGAAACGATCGGTTGGATGGTAGCATTTTTCTCCGTACAGCTACCGCACCTTACTGTGACAGGTTGAAAATTAACTGCATCTCTTACGTAAACCATCTACGATTGGCCGTTTCGGTACGACGGGGCCACCAGACAACGGTGGTACGGATCCGTAGCGACAACACTCCGCTGCCAGGGAGTCTGGCAAGTGTCCGTCCATGCCATGACACTAGTTATGCCGGTAGCTAAGAATTAATTAAACTTCCTCCCCGCTTTTATAATCCGACCCACGGCGCTGGTGGGCCGTCACATAGAAGAATGTTGATTTGCTCACTTATCGCGGTTTATTTGAAGCAGGAAAAAATTAGCTACTTTTTTACGTGTGACACACGCCGACTAAGCGATAAGCAAAGAAAACGATGCTTCCCACGTTTGTGAAAATGTGACTAAAAAATTAACAAACAAACAGACACGGCACGACCGCGCTACTGCCTTTGAATGCTGCAAAGGTTATCAGATTGTTTTTTTTTTGGTTGTTGTCTTGGTCATTTCTTTTCTATTATTTGTATATACGGACATTTTTTCTTACTTCCGACCAAATTAAAATTTTTGTACAAAGTACGCTAATGTTTTTTGGGGAGCTTTTGTTGAAGAGTTTGTTTTTTGGTGTTTCTTCAAATGACCCTGAAAACTGGTACCAACTGTCCATCAGCAAGGTGTGTGATGTTGAACTTCCATGCCGCCATGCATTTACCAGTTGGGTTAGGCTTCAAAGTAGCTGGCAAAATGAAAAACAAATCATATAAATAAATAGATACACTCCCGAGTGGACCCGAAACCTTGATGTTGGATGTCCCTCAAAGTACCAAAACTTACCCAATGTGAGCTGCATGTTTGTGTTATATAAATTTTATATTGTTTCTTTAAGTGGGAAAGATATTATGACTTTATACCAAACAATGTATTAAAGCCTTTTCAATCAATAGCCGTTATTGTTATAATATTTTGTGAAGGAAATCCAATAACTGACGAGTAAGCAATTCGGTACAACACACTGACATTCAATGTCTCAATCAAACGATCCTCTATCCTGCTTCCAATGCGGTAGATTAAGAAATTTAAAGAAATATATTCAACCTGGAATGTGTGTGTTTTTTTATCGTACAAGTAAAAGGTTTCTTGCATAATTCTTCATTGCCTCCGGAGAAGCTCTTGAGATGCTCGTGAATGTGTGCATTTAACAAGATCTCGTGTGTTGTTATTCATCTACTTGCAAATGCATTGTTTCTTGGTAACTCTCTTGGGCGATCTTTCCGTTGCATTGTTTTACTTAATCTGATGAAATGAAGACATTACCGGTGGTAAACCGTCTCGCATCCGATCGTCGGCTAACCAGTAACGCTCCATTGCAGGTAGAATAGCTGTCGTGTATTGAAGTGTTGTGGTGTACCAGAGATCAGATTTTCTTTTCTCTAGTCAAAGGTAAATTATGCAATTGCGCAAGAAATTGCATAGGACGATTTTACACGATACATGTTCTTCCTGATGATAGATAGCTTAAGAACACATGCTCGAAATAAATTTAACCTTTTCGCGATCTATTATTCCTTCCTGATCCAACAGGTCGTAACGTGTTTCGGGAAACGTGTCTATCTGGTTTTGCCCGCTGGTTCCCAAACGAATTCCGAAAGTTGTTCAGTGCTCTAGTGCAAAGTAATTCGACCATGCCTTTTTTTTGTTCGTTTGTCATCGGTATGCATGTCCAAAATGTTGACGATTCTTTTTTTGTTACTCCCATCGATGTCTGGTTTCTTTTACTGCTGAGAAAACTGTTTCATAAATATTTAACCATCGTACCCGGGGTGGCCATTGACAGTAAAACATGTGTTTTGCAAATGTGTCCCTAGCGAAGGAAGCACAAAAATGCAACTCGCGGAATGAAACCACATTGGAGACGCACGATGAAACAAAACAGAGATAAACTAGAAATAAATTCATGTTCCCGATGTTTGATGATTCATTGCTACGGCTTGGCGCGGAAACCCGTTGGGGATGAGCAGGGGAGACTGCTTCTGGTTTTTAATCGTTCGTCATTTATCATCAATTTACGTTCGTTGTCCGGTTTGGAAAGAGATGCTAAAAATAGCGCCATCGTTTGATCGATTCGTCGGGCGGAAGTTTTCGGACGACAGTTCCAGATCAACGTTTCGCCCAGTTTCCAGCTAAGCAATTCGTTTGATGTGACCGAGCAAAAGGTATGCAAGATTCCACGGAAGCCTTTTGTGCATCGGTTGATCGTTAGTTTCATCGTAACCACGCACCATCTCAGCTGTGATTGCCTGTGGTGCATCTGCTACAACAACCCCCAAATCAAGCGAATATTTCGGTGGAAGAAACAGCGGCACAAATGTGAGCTTGCCAAAGTAAAGAATCGCACATTCCATCGGTGTTCTCGGCATTCTCATTTTTAATGATCCTGGCTCGATCGCATTCTCGTCGATTTTGTGCTGCAGGTCCGCTCGGATTCATGTTGCCCCACCGCGGAAATTCACCGTTTGGCGAAACGGACGGAAAGAGAGAGTGCAATTTTTGGGACGGATTTCGTGTTTTTTCCCACGATCCATAAAATTTCGCCGTTCACTGTACCGAACGAAAAAAATAACGAAGCGAGGCCAACGTTAAAAACACATGAAATCCGTACGCGATGCAGCGAAGAAAACTCATGTTTTCAGCGCAAGCAAGGAAGATTATGCCCTACGTGGTGTTTGTGCAGTTTGCTGCTTTCCATCGCATTAAGAGATTTCAGGGCCTTCGGGTTTTTTTTGGGTAAAACTTTTATGTCGTTGTTTTTACGTACTCTCGTAATGGCTGATTCGCTGCTCCTTACAGCCAACCGATCAACGCACCAAAGTTCTTGGCCGGTTGATTTAAATTCTTGCCTACATTTCGTTGTCTTTATGGCGGCCGCATCGAAAGGGCTCCTGCAGTAGTGCTGCTTTCCTTGCCAGCATTAAGTGTGAGACGACTTCTGAGGTTGGTTTCGAAAGATTTTCTACTCCTTTATTGCCCGTCCGTTTCGTGGTCTGTTCGTTCGGGCAAAAGCGCATCCATATGTTTGGCGTGCAGCTTTACATGCCAGTGGCCTTTTATCCTTGGATCGTCTTCCTCGCTCGGGCGAACTTCTTATTTCCCTGCATCGATCGATTGCGAACTGCGTCAGTGTCGATTTACTGCAAAACGGTGATGCATGTTGTGACGTTTGGTAGATGTGTAAGTTTAATGGACGCAATTTTTTCCCCGTCTTCTGATATTTCTTTCGGGGTTCGTCGCTTACGTCCGATATCTTTCGATTGTGCAACTGGACAGAACTCAAGCGAAACAAAGTGCGTCGTTAGGATGGTGGTTCATCCGTTCCTAACCAAACGAACAACGAATGAATTTTGATGGACGCAGCATAACGTTTTATGTGAGTGTTTCGTCGAAGGGTTATCGCAGGGATACGGTTTTTAGCGGGGAAAGAGTAGAGTTGGAGAAAAAGTAAAAGTGGTCATCCGGATAAGACGGACGGTGTCCCCGTGTGCGGAAAGGAAATCATTATATGCTGGGAATAAAAGGTTGTGGCGAGCATTACACTAACGTTTGTTTTTTTTGTCTGTTTTTCTGTTCATTTTTAGGTAAGTGTCTTTTATTCGACGTGATAATGTATGATACTCAAGTGGACATATCTTCAACCATTGGTTGGCGTTAGGTGGTGGTAATGGTGAGTCTTCAAATTCTTTTCCTTTATTTTAGCTGCCTGCTTTTTCTCTCCTTTCGACCGATTTATATCATTATGCTATTGTGGTGCGGCATCTTTATTGCTGTAAGTGGGGCTTAATTGCGCGGACGAAGCATTAAAGTAATTATAAACCACCTTAGAGTGGGCTCACCATGTTCGTTAGATGACACGACACATATTTCCAATGCACTGCTGCTTCGGGGTTCGGCTATTCGTTGGACATTGTTGTTTGTTTTTGGGGAAGAGTTAGCCGCCATTGCTTCTGTTACTGACTTACCGATAGAGATTGCGATCGTGATGAACTGGTAACGATTGTGTATGATCATCCCCCCTGGGAAAAGGATTTTTCATTCCAATTATTGTTCAATTGCACCATTTACAGCCAAGTGGAGAATAAATGCAGTAGCCAAAAGGTTTAATAGATTGAGCGTTATCAGTGCTTTGCCGGGCAGATAATGGGCCGGTTCGGATATGAAAGCCGAGGATAATCCGGCTTGATTCTGTGTGTATGTTGATTGTTCATCGCTTGGAGCGAAACATGAAATCAATTTTATACACATTGCCATTATGCGGCATTACCATTCCAGCACGGACGGTGTTTGCGGTATTTGGAACAGAATTCTTACCAGAGCATAGAAATATTCTACTATCTACATAATAAATCCCTTCCTCCTCGGGCTTTTGACCATAGCGAACGTTTTTAATGTCTACACGCTGGCTTTCGGCGGCTCTTGGGTTGTGTTGTTACGAGGAGTAAACGACGGGGATGCTAGAACCCATTTGCTAGCAAAATAATGGCCACGGGAAGGGTTCCAAACATTCGCATGCCGACGGGGTACGGAATGATTAGCAAAGAAAACATAAGAACATGCTCGGTTCTGTGGGGGGGCATAAATGCTCGGTTCGGTGATTGCGACCAGGGCGGCGCCCCATTCATCGGCCGCACAAACGATGCAATCCTTGGGAACGTGATCCGGAGGGCTTGGCAGGACCAAACGGAGGTTTGGAAAAAAAACATAAAACACAAACGACTTAACCTAACCATTAACGTTACAGTACAAGACCGAGCAGGGTCTGAGACAGACAGGAGAGAGGCTGGTTTTTGTGCTGCCGTACCGTATATGGTAACCGTGTACCAAGCAGTAGTAGGTTTTGTGGCCGGCTGGAAACTGAAAACAAACCGAGAGGAATGGATAGACGAGAGAAGATGAAAGGAAAAATGAGAACATAACTTCATGAATACCTCCGGTATCTGCAACTCGCACCGCATGTAAACGAGGGTAAATAAAGTGGATAGGATTTATATCGTTCGAGATTAGAGATAATACGTTTATATTTCAGCGGCACCGCGGTCACTTTGGTCTATTGCTCTGGTACAAACCCGTTCCCGTTTTGGTTTGGAGTTTGAGGTGGGGGAAAAAAGAAGAAAAATTATTCCATTCTCAGCTAGAACTATCAGCATCAGCTCAAGCGACCTGCCTTAACCATCCTTTTTCCCAGCAAAAGGGTGCGTTGATAGTGCACCGAGTGTATCATGTGATTTGTTCGCTTTTCTTCCTTCATCATCCTTCAGGGCTATAGCTATAACGCGTTGATATGGTGTGCCTTAGTTATTAAAACATTATTTATTTGTTTTTAAAATAGCAAGAAAAATGAAGTTAAAGCATTGGTGATAGAAACAAGAAGAGAAGCATGGTGATAGAAGTAAGCGAGTGCAATAGAGAGAGAGAGAGAAAGAGCTTGAAGCGTTAGCGTTATCTGGATGGTGCGTAATGGTGAGCCTGATCTTGATAGAGGATGCAACATTATAGTGTGTTGATGAAAATGGGCGATGAATGGGCAGTAAAATGGGGTTTTTGCTTCGTTGGTGCATCTCGGTGCATGAATGTAGATGATGGTTTGCATACGAAGATTGCATAGAACGATGCACAATTAAATTTACGATGTGTCAAAAGGTTGCATTGTTTTGCTGTAGTAAATCAACCCTGACTGATGTTTTGCGTACGTTGGGTTTTGTTCTTTTGCTTCGATGAACTGAATGCACAAGAGTTTCTATTTTTTTTATTGTATATGCAGTTATCAGTTTTATTTTTATTTCACAAATCGTGAATGAAATGGTGAAAATGGGACGACCTACTAAATTAATAAACAGAGTAAATAATACAAACAAATTGTATCTGCTACTCTTTTACTCGGGAAGAATCAGACATTATCTACCGAAAAGTAGACAGTCTGTTAAATCGTAACTTGTACCGTTTTCAACACCATCGACGGAGACATGTTGGTACCTCACGTCGGCATTCTGGCCCAAGGCAAAGAGAGCTATTCACTCGACAGGTAGATAAAGCAAGCGATGAAGTAGCACGATTAGGGAGAAATTATTACAGAACCCAATTCCGAGGTGCCTTACTTCACACCGGTTTTACGATCCGTCTACCTGCTTTTTGGGAAAGCCGAAGCACTTTTTCTACTAGCAAGAAGCTGACAGCCACTCATAGGACCAGGTATTAGGGAGTGAAGTGGACAAGTTGCACCTTTCCGACAAGGGTTAGTTTCCTATACCCGTTCTAAGTGGCATCTGGTTGCTGCCAGGTTTAAACATCTGAACAGATAGAAACATTCACAAGCATTTTCTGCTGGGGAAACTCTATCTGCCGGATGCACCCTGGTACCCTGACACGTAACCTGTCCATCGTTCCGGTACATGGCATGCTCGGTAGTTTATGTGTTTTTTTTTTGCTGCGACCCTGAGCGACGAAGCGCTCGTTTCCAGTTTAGATAAGAGCGACCGGTTAGTGTGTTGGAGCTCATGAAAACAAAAATGGTTTACTGATAAGATTGAAGACTGTTTTTTTCTTTTTGTAGTTTAACGAGGAGTGTTTATAAGGGCGGAACTATAAGGGAAGGAAATGAAATAAATTAATAGTTTATTAAATGTGCACCAACATTTAGCAGCTCATCATATTTATACATATTAAATCTATTTTGCTGTTAATTTCTTATCTTTAAACATAAACCTTGTCTTCAACAAATAACTCCCGAACTTATTGTAATTTATTTAAAACTTTCTGTTCTGCAAAACGGTTCAATTGAACTTTCACTGCCACGTCGCGTTCCCGCTAGATGGCGCTAGATAGCGATTTCGGCTGAGTGAGGAGCTTCGGCTCAGCGAGGATATTCGGCNNNTGTTTGACACTGTTTAGCTGTTGTTTTGATAGCCTCCAATTCTAACCCGGTGCATGTTCAACACAAAATGCATATATTTTGTCTTATCTAACAACCGAATCCATAAGCTTTTTTCGCCACAGCAACTAGAGCAGAAATAAAAAAACCAGCAAAAAGGAGTGTTAGCTACAAATAAGGAAACTTGTACCACGCCATCGGTTGTTTATTTCACGGTTTACAATCGGCTTCGTTTCATGGCGGCGCAAAAAAAAACCGGCGACCGAGTTTTGTATCGATAAGTTGTGAATAGATATTTTGTAGCTTTTTTTCTGGGTCGCAAAGGACACATTATCATTTTTTACAGCTTACTCATAGTTCGTTCGTAATAGTGAGGAAAAACAGCGCATTTAACGCCTATTAAAATGAAGGTATTAAGGAGGGAAGAGACAATTTTACCTTGAAGAAATATCAACCGACTGATACATCCATGGCTACCCTTGGCAGGATCAATCAAAAGCCCGCCTCTTGATATTACCATTAAATGATGTGAATTCTTCGGCCGAATCAGCTGAATGAAGTTTGTGTAAATCTTTGCATAAAAAGAAAACCGATAAGTGTACGATCCCGCCAAACACTGTGTGTCTGTGTGTGCGTCCTTCTTGAGGTTTAAAATGTCAAAATCGTTTAACGAATGAAGGGGCGCTTCATAAGCGAAATCTTGTCTGCAGCGCCGCTATCCGTGCAGAATCGGCAGCGCCTCTTGAATCTTTGCGATCTCATCTTCATTACTTTTGCCAAATTTAACCGACCACGGGTCGGGCTACTCGATCAACGTCCAACGTCAGTGGGGTCTGCGGATTTTGTTTTCTCACCGTATTCACCATCTTTCATCCCGTTGGGCAGATGGCTCAATATCGCGCAAAGACAGACAGCTAGCGTGAATGGTACGGTAAGCACAGAATCTAGTGTAGAGGTAGGTTCTGTAGGTGTGCGGCATGACCAGTGACCAGGCAACATTTTTTTGGTTTGCGAAATCGAGAATTGGCTCGAGATGTCCGCGATAGCAATCTCGGTATGTTACCGATGGTTATCGCGTCCGATGGTGACACAAGTCTTGGTAGGTGCGAGGCCACACCGCATTATGCGAATCTCGAACGAACCTATGTATGCTCACCGAAGAACGAACGTATTGCACAACCTGGGCCACTGGTTTCGTGTTCGCACGAGGTACCAAGGTAAGATGAGGTCAAACAGATATTACGGACAGTCGGCTACTCTGGAGACCAGAGACCGCAAAAATAGTAAACTTTCGCACGAAAGCAAACAGACCACGGGTGTATGATGCATTGGGTACTGGGCGGTCTAAAATCGTATTCGTGTTTGATAAACGAACGAACGGACATGGAGTGTGACAATCGGACCGATTCAAACCATTGCTGGTACTGGTGTTGTTGATCATCAAATGGAATATCTACAATGTTTGGCTTGTAGTTGAGTTTTTTTTGTTGGCACCTATATTTTTCTCCCCTTCATTACTGCGCCATTCGTTTGTCGTCGCAGAGGTAAGAAATTCAAAAACCTTCCTCAAATTGCGAAGATGTTAGACGACGTGAACTGACGACATTGGGGTTCATTGTCAGCTACCGTCAACGGGGAGATTTCACAACTGGAAGCCGTGTCCAGGAGTTAAAGGTAGATAACGGATCAACCATCCAACACCACAAACATGACAAACATCTGCAAGCGTTGTCCAAACGTTACGTTGCGATCTGCAGACAGTGACGCTGAGCTCGCGATCTTTGATGGAAATCGCTGAACTCGGTCGAGAGGTTGTGGCCTTCTGGATGTTGTGCAGAATGATGAATTTAGCAGCCGGAATGGTTAGCTCCCCGTTGTTGTATTAAGATATTTTTCATTGAAGTTGTATCCATTAACGTTTGACACAAGTTGCTATAGGTTAGGAAACGAATTATGTGGTAAGATGGAGGATGTGGCCTAAGCACTTAGTGGTGAGAATACGATTTCATAGATTTTAGTGGCTACTTTGAACATGCAAATCTAATGCACACTGACACCTTAAGGCTTGCTACTAAATCACACCTAATTGCAGCCTTTGTACGGATAGATTTATCCATGCTGTTGACGCATCTAGTGTTGCTTCAAGACACACGATTCTCCAAAGCACAAGCACAACGATGACCGATGATCTGATGAATCATTCTCATCTAGTTTGAGTACCATACAGCACCGTTAATTTGAACCCTGGTTAAGTAGATTTCATTCTGCCCTTGCAAGTTGCTTCAGCCACTGTGGTGTACTCGCGTGTCCAGCTTTGGTGCGCGAGTACCGTCACAAGTTTCTAATGAGTTTGTGGCAGCTTAGTTTGCCGACCGGACAGGAGGATTATGCTAATTATTCGGCAGATCGGTGAGGTGTTTTTGCGTGCCGTTTGACATAAATTGTCGATTGTGCAGCTGTACTGCTGGTTTACGCGTACATTTGGCAAGCTCGGTTGCCGTTCGAAAGGTTCACGGTTCCAATGCTTGTCCCGTCTAGTGCGAGCCTACCTGTCTGTATTACTCTCGGTGGCTCTAGACCATTTATGGTCATGGTCCNCGTCGTTTCATGGTGCTCCCTTCCATGCGTTGTTTGCTCCGAACAAACGGCACTAATGTCTAGGTGATGAACAGAAGGATGAAGGGTTACGGTGAAAAGAGTAGTGGATGTCATTGCATACGCGTTTCTTCGCGGCGCTGTGGAGCTACAGATGTAGATTGTGACCATGCGTAGCACTTAATTTATAGCCATAATGCGCCCTTTTTTTTCTTCTCTTGATAAATCATGTGCGTGGCTGAACGAATGGATAGCGATTAGAGTGCGATTGTGGACGAGATCTTGCGCTATCGGTGCGAAATGCTCGGTTTACGATTCGTGTCGCTAATCTGATCAAATGACACCCTGCACCGGGATGTCCTTGGACGGCTCTGTGAAGCAATTCGTTGTGGTCTAGCCTGTCACAGAATTTGGCAGTTGTATTGGGCGAAAAAGCTGCTTTACATACAAATTTCAGCGGTTTGTACCGCACGACTTTGAGGTTGTTACCTAATGCAAAAGGGTTCATTTGCATCGTCTGAAGAAAAAAAAACACCTCTTGCAATAGGAAATGTATGCCATTTCGTGTACAATAGATCAACGATTTACATTTCGTTAGTGAGTTGCATATAAACTTTTACTTCGATTGTACTTGTGGTTGTGATCAATCGGACCCAGTCCAGTCCCCGTGGTGACAAATCCCTGTCGACAAGTAGAGAAATATTGTACATGAAAACAGGTAGGATTATGGCAATTCCCTTCGGACACAAAAGCTCCCAAGCACCGCTGAGCAGGTCTAATCGTTTGAGTAATGTTTTGACTGCCATCCATCAGAGGCGGCTAATGGTTTTGTGATAGATTTCTTCGCTGCACCTCCACACACAAGCAGCCCAACGTCAAAGTTGGGTGCCTAAGCCGTGTTTTGTTTGGTATTTCACATCATTTCACTCTTAAATCCTTCAAAGCGTTAAAATCCTCATTAATAGAGGCGCACTATGCCACAGGTAGCGCGCATTACGTATTTGATCCTTTAAGCCTACCTCCCACGGTTGTCCACCCCATCATGTTCCCCATCGTTGGCCATCGCAATGGTTCGTGGCGAATTCTTCCCAGCTCCGTTCGATATCCGTTTCGAATGCTGGCAACGCTGAAGCAAAACGTTGGGCACGTGCCGCGCCTGGAGCGTATTAGCTTTAATTGGATTGGAATGACGATTATTAGGCAGCAGTGCTGTACCGTGTGCTACAAATCGTACCTCAGGCAAAAGACCTGGACCTGTCCCCCCTTCGGACACCGGGTGCAAAGTCCACTGCAGAGGCACCGAGGTTGTTAGAGATGCAGTCGGTCACACGAGAAAAGTGTATGCAAAACGGGCCTCGGCACACAACAAGGACTCGGGAGGGTTTTGTGAAACTTGTTTTACACTGATTACTGAACAATCCGGTGGTCTGAATGAAAGCTGCACACGGCTCAAGCGGTCGTCACCGTTAGTGTGTGAGCGCACGCGTAAGCGACGGTGTAGTTAGTTTGGCATGGACGCGCCCCGCGGTAGCGTGCGGTGTAGAAATGGATGTAACATACATATATAGGTAAAAAAAAAACATGTTAATTATATACGGCTACCGTCACATGGTCGGTCGTGAAGTAGATTGACGTACCACGGGTAACCCGCGTATGATAAGTTTCCTGCCCCGTCCATGCGCATATCCTTGGATTGGAGGGAAGCGATATGCAAAGCACACCGATCCGTGGACTAACAGCGATAGGTAAAATTTATGCTTAGCACAGGGCAGGAGTTTACCTGACTGCCAGCGAACCTTACCTTTACCGTTGAAGTGGGTGACAGCGGGAGAACAGTTGATGCAAACTAGTCAAACCCAACGTGTAGCATAGTTGATGTTTTTGAGTGAACTTTATGCGCTCCTGCCGAGTTGGATGACGGGTCGATTGGAGGTCGCCACCGAGCGGTGATAGATACTAGATTATCTGGTAGACAGACAATTGAGGGGGGAAAAGATATAAAACGGTAGCCCGGTAGCTACGAAACGAAATGCGAGCTTGAGAGCATCAGACCAAATAATAATAACATTAAAAAGAGCTTGTCATGAATATTTGATTGTTAATTTATGCTGCCCTCATGGACGATTGCCCGGTGGTTTAGCTAATGGTGTGTTTTATTGTAAAATTGAAAAGGGCTACAGCTTTGTGATAGTAGTGAAACCTTGTGTGTGTTGTGTTCGCTAGCAGAAAACACAAACATGGGAAGTGATGATGGGAAGTGTGAATCGAAAACAAAATTGAATTATTCTCAAAACTTGCAATGAGGATGTTCTGTTGAGTTATTTTTTTGTTAGTTAAGTTAGTATCTTTCGCTTGGTCCGCTCTGTAAACTCCATCGCTTAATATTTGTATACGATGTAGTAAATATTTTGAAAACTATTTATTGTACAGAAAAAGCTATAAAACTGAAGCAAATAAAATGTGCAATGCTATCAGTGCTAACATACATATTGCAACCACAGCGCAAACAGACCGATCCCTTCCTCAGCAAAGTGCTAAAACATGTCGATAACGTTGATGCCGTCCATAGCACCTGCTGCAAGCAAACATAACAGTCTGGAGCAGATAGTGAATGTTTATGTTATGGAAGATACCCTAAACGGAGGGAAAGCTTTTACTCCAAAGCTCCATAAATGATTCATGTTTTTTTGTTGTAATTTTGTACTACTTTCGCTTGGTTTTTTAACTGAAAAAAGTATAAAATTCTCTGTTTCAGCACAAAGATTTCATGAGTTGTGTGCGGAAATCATTCCGATGCGGTACATACTCTCGCACAGTTCAAATTAGACAATTTTATATCGAAAATCCTCCCGTTAAGCATACGTTGTACACCACCACAATTTTCTGATCTCATGCTACGAATCGATCGGCGGTACGATCTCAATCGACCATAAAAGCAAATATTGCTCAATTACGTGCAGCGTGCAGACCACAACACCAATCTGGTTTGGTGTTGGCAATTCGGGAGTCGAAGTAAAATTTTCGAATACAATCCGATAATTTAATGGCACTCGAGGGTAAGTAAATTCTGCATCCGAAAGCAGGGGAAGCAGTGGCCGATGAAATTCCCTACTTTATAGTGACTATTAGTCGGATCGATTGGTTTGTGATCGAAATGTGTTTCGAGCGAACCATAGCGGTAAACATTGTTTACCCCTTTGGCCGGATCCATAACCCGTGTGGGGCATGGACACTAAGCGAAGCTCTTACTTTTAGCTCAATTTTTGACCCGATCACCGAAAGTGCGCCACCACTTCCAATCCCATTCCAATTTGATGCTCAATTTATCCGCTGGTATTTATTTATTGTACCCATTACCCCGCCAAATATGCACGAACGAACGCGTCCGAGTTCGTACGTTTTCCCGAAATGGATTTTGGTTCACTCGTATGGAACTGGGTAAAGCGTGCAATCGGTTCCATTATATAGGAGGACAGGGCCACATTGACATTGGATTGTGGTGTAAGCGTCGCCAATGACAATCCTGTCAGGGGTTGTGCGAGAAGTTCTGTTTACACTTTAGTGTTTTGAGTTAAAAATGCTGGCTGGGCTTTTAGTGCATCAGGTTAGTTTGGTGAAAGGTGGCCACCGCGCGTGATGTTCTCATGAATCTGTCACTAAAATGTACGCTTGAGATTTGTCATACAATACTTGAGAATGTAAACAAATCTGTATATAATATATTGCAAGTGAATATTGAGTGAGGCAGCGCGCTGTCACTTCTCGAACAAGACAAACCAGACAAAACCACAAGAACAAACCCAAGCAATCATATAGAGGTGCTCTGTCAACCTGCATAGAACAAACCAGACAAACACGACATAGAACAAAACAGTTTGATTTTGTCTTGCATGTCTGTGTCACACCTTGAAACTCTCTATACCTTGTCAAATTTCACCGAAGCGGCTTGTGTGCTGGATTGCTTTGTTAATAGTTATTGTGGAACAGATTTTTAGCATACATAAACTCACCGAAATTGGAATAAAACGAGGTAAGATTGCTTAGCGACAGTACTAGGCATTGAAATTGTCGATGGAGTGACAGTTCTGCGCGACAATTGGCAGAGCACCTTTCGAACAGTGTCGTGTTTGTCTGGTTTGTTTGGCTGTTCACAGCGCGCTGCCTGAGTCTCATTCAGATGGCGCCTCAGATTGGGCGAACTTGAAGATATATTCCAAGGTGTTGCAAGTGACTAATATGCTTGAGACTCGCTTGAGGCTCATACCTCTAAATTAAAGGGGGATAAAAGGATGCTGAACTAATCCACCGGCTATATCGACACTCTTGAAATGGACACTGGCTCCAATCATGTAATAAAGGGAGTTTTATCGAAGAATACACGAAAAATAAGAATATCGTTAAGCAAAACTGGTAAAATCAAGACATTGACAGTTGTCATGTTTATAACTCCGAATATTATAGCAAAAGTAACGTAAGTAAAATATATTCGTAATAATAAGAATATATAAGATTGTAAAATGCACCAGGAAGATTCGTTCGATAACTGCAAATGTCATTAACATTAACGCAAAGACAAACGACTCATTCACCTTCACTGCTTAGCACACGAGCACAGTTGACATAGGCCTAACCCAACCCAATATTGATTTGGGTTAGTCTGTCTGTTTGTCTCGTGTCTGGTGAACCAGCGCTTAGGCTAATGTCGTTGATAAACATTCGGCTTCGAATGCGGCCACAAAAATCCCTCTACTGCAAAGGCCGAGGACGTAATTATTAACATATCGATAATTGCTACCGATGTTGCTATACGCTAAACGATTGTTACTCGTCTAAATGGTGTATTGATGCGCGGTAGGTTTCAAGTTGCTTTTCAATTGTATGACAATTGTATCGTTTTAATAAGCCGCTTAAATCCAACGCATTGTAGTGTGCGCTTAAGTTCAAAAGCAAGTTCTTGTTTGAATGGAATCGGTTGTTTGACCAGTTTGTTTATCGAATTGCCAAACCGCTCCACACGCTGTACGGTACAGGTGGCATTACTCACTGTGAGCAGGTTGCGTTGCCATTCTGTTCGTTGTTGTCTGTTCGGCAGGAATTCGATTGTCTGGTAAAACGGGACCCATTTGTAGGGGACTATTTGCATGTGCTGTTGGACTGAAACTGATGATGTAACGCTTCGTTGCTTTACTTCACGGTACAGATCGCTGCCGGTCTGATGTCAATGCAGCGCACATTTTCTATGGAGAATATTGAAAGTTTAAGAAAGCGAACTTCACGCTTTGGTTTTAATATTGTTGTAGATCACTGATTCGGAACATAGAACCGATGTTGTCGGGCATTTTCTAGACCAAGATTTTGTTTTGTATTTCTTTAAAGCAAATTTAATGCATTGAAAGAGTTGAAGATGTTTCTCTACGATGAAATATGATACACAACGCCGATAGAAGAAATCTTTCTTTACAGAAAAGAGTCTCCCTAGATCAAGTACCGTTTATTTTGTTCTGTCTCATTTCAATCGGTAGTCTTGGTCAGCGGATCGTACACCACAGCTAGGAAGTGTTCAGTTTGTCTTTAAACTGTCTCGGTGCAAAAGAAAGGTAACCTCCACACACCTGGACCACATGAAAGGTGACCGCATCGGTCGGATGGGGGTACGTTTTAGTAGGGTTCGAGCTACTTGATCATTCATCAACATCGTTGCCTCATAAATCATGTTGTTCGTTTGCAAAAAAAACTGAGGTTTGCAAAAAGTAGCTGACCCACGGGTTTGCTAAACGAGAGGCTGCTAAACAGCGGTCCAGCGGTTCAGGCTGTCTTCCGTGACGGGTGATGATCTGGGCAGTGTTAGAGTTGTTGATGATGATGGGTTCATGGGTACTTTATGCATGGAAGCTATCTTCTAGCAACGTGTAGGTTTGCCGTTTTGCTCGATGTAATGAAGGACCCCCCCAAAATGTGTTGTCCCCATAGCTGAACCTAAAGTGAAAGACCGGAAAGAACGGCATGTGCATGAGGTCCGCTGTGCAGTACTTTGTATATTCCGTGTAAATTTATTGCGAAAATTTGGAGTCATTCCATTACAAACTACTTTCCATTTTGGACGTAATTATGCTGCACCGTTTAGAAAGTGGAGAAGCATTATGGAAGGTGTTAAACGCAATTTAAACGTAATGTCCNGCACAGTTGACATAGGCCTAACCCAACCCAATATTGATTTGGGTTAGTCTGTCTGTTTGTCTCGTGTCTGGTGAACCAGCGCTTAGGCTAATGTCGTTGATAAACATTCGGCTTCGAATGCGGCCACAAAAATCCCTCTACTGCAAAGGCCGAGGACGTAATTATTAACATATCGATAATTGCTACCGATGTTGCTATACGGTAAACGATTGTTACTCGTCTAAATGGTGTATTGATGCGCGGTAGGTTTCAAGTTGCTTTTCAATTGTATGACAATTGTATCGTTTTAATAAGCCGCTTAAATACAACGCATTGTAGTGTGCGCTTAAGTTCAAAAGCAAGTTCTTGTTTGAATGGAATCGGTTGTTTGACCAGTTTGTTTATCGAATTGCCAAACCGCTCCACAACTCCACTACGGTACAGGTGGCATTACTCACTGTGAGCAGGTTGCGTTGCCATTCTGATCGTTGCCAGGTCACCTGAATGATGTTGTCTGTTCGGCAGGAATTCGATTGTCTGGTAAAACGGGACCCATTTGTAGGGGACTATTTGCATGTGTTGTTGGACTGAAACTGATGATGTAACGCTTCGTTGCTTTACTTCACGGTACAGATCGCTGCCGGTCTGATGTCAATGCAGCGCACATTTTCTATGGAGAACATTGAAAGTTTAAGAAAGCGAACTTCACGCTTTGGTTTTAATATTGTTGTAGATCACTGATTCGGAACATAGAACCGATGTTGTCGGGCATTTTCTAGACCAAGATTTTGTTTTGTATTTCTTTAAAGCAAATTTAATGCATTGAAAGAGTTGAAGATGTTTCTCTACGATGAAATATGATACACAACGCCGATAGAAGAAATCTTTCTTTACAGAAAAGAGTCTCCCTAGATCAAGTACCGTTTATTTTGTTCTGTCTCATTTCAATCGGTAGTCTTGGTCAGCGGATCGTACACCACAGCTAGGAAGTGTTCAGTTTGTCTTTAAACTGTCTCGGTGCAAAAGAAAGGTAGCCTCCACACACCTGGACCACATGAAAGGTGACCGCATCGGTCGGATGGAGGTACGTTTTTGTAGGGTTCGAGCTACTTGATCATTCATCAACATCGTTGCCTCATAAATCATGTTGTTCGTTTGCAAAAAAAAACTGAGGTTTGCAAAAAGTAGCTGACCCACGGGTTTGCTAAACGAGAGGCTACTCAACAGCGGTCCAGAGGTTCAGGCTGTCTTCCGTGACGGGTGATGATCTGGGCAGTGTTAGAGTTGTTGATGATGATGGGTTCATGAGTACTTTATGCATGGAAGCTATCTTCTAGCAACGTGTAGGTTTGCCGTTTTGTTCGATGTAATGAAGGACCCCCCCAAAATGTGTTGTCCCCATAGCTGAACCTAAAGTGAAAGACCGGAAAGAACGGCATGTGCATGAGGTCCGCTGTGCAGTACTTTGTATATTCCGTGTAAATTTATTGCGAAAATTTGGAGTCATTCCATTACAAACTACTTTCCATTTTGGACGTAATTATGCTGCACCGTTTAGAAAGTGGAGAAGCATTATGGAAGGTGTTAAACGTAATTTAAACGTAATGTCCATACGGCGGTACGGTGAGATTTCTTGATAAATTGTAACGTAAGGTGAGATTTTATTCCCATTGCACTTTTGTGGGTTTCATTTACTTGCATATTAATTTGAACTGAACATTTGTGTTGGAGGCAAAAGTATGCAAGTTTTGCACCGGGAGTTCGTGTTTTGCTTTTTGTTTTATTGTCTTCTTTTCCGTAGAGCTTATAACATTGTTGTGTGACATTTGAAGCTTTCGTGAATCGTTTCCTAACAGCGTACAATCAAGGTGCGGTACAATCAAGCCTGTTGGGTTAATGCCACACGGCATCTTAGGGTGAATTTGGATCACATGCAAATAAGCCTTAACCTTGCGGTGTGTTCATGATTTGCGGACAGGTTTCATTTCTGGACGGGATTCGGTGTGCATGATCGAGTTTTTTTTATGTTTATTTCTTCACAACGGTACACTAATTACTCTAAAAAGTGTCTCCCCTCCCCGGTGTGGCAAAAGCGCAAACAGTTTTGCATCGGGTGTTTGAAGTGCTTTAGAAATATCCAAAGCACTGTCATAAAATAGTTTATTTCACCGTTTAAGTAACCGCGGGGCAAGCAGTTGACCGTGGAAGTTCGCATCGCATGGTACGGCGTTTGGGAATACGGCGTATAGAGCGAGTAACGGGTTGCGTGTCCGCAATGTAGAGCACAACCCGTCGCAGAATAACGTCGACGCTCGGGAACGGGACACGAATCCATAAGGTGCCATATATCTCTCGACGGCGTCCATTTCTGCACCGACTGCATCCTGGGCGCATGCTGAACCATGCCGTGAAATGTTGGAGAGGTAATAAGAGACAGCACACGCTGTGAGGGCACCTTTCCTTAACCACGTTCGGTGGATAATTTGCCGATTGACCGGACCCGGCAATTATGGCACAGGTGCGCCCGTCGGGTGTATGCATTCGCGAAGCTGTTGAAGTCACCTCACAGTGTGCATGCCGGTTTGTGTCGCACTGCAATGAGGTTTTCTCACGAAAGCTCCACGCGGGCCCATGGTGTGTTTGTGTACAGACCAATCGGTGCTGGAACGTGCTCTTTAATGTTTTCATTTTTCGATCCACGAACGGTGGAATGAGTTTCTTTGCGACCCGTGATAGTAAGGCATCACGAAGAAGCTTTCAAACGGTTGCAGTGCGAGTTAAACGATGGCTAAATGTGCCTGAAATCTAAAGGCGCTCGGTGTTCGGGCAGCTGCATTTTCACTGCTCGCATCCACTTGAAGCAATTATGTTTGCTGACTCGAGATGAAGCCGAAGAAGGTTGATATGTACGGGATGTACTGGAAAACTTGAACCAAAACAAAAAATAAAAAAGAAATGTCAAAGTTGATCGGCCCCGTAATCAAATTAATTGCATCGTTCAATTGGTGGCTTCGGTTCGGTCTTGTGGTTGTGGTTACGCTTCGCTCGTTTGTCACTTTCGTCTCCGTTACGATCATACAGAGCTGTACGGCATAACGCTCGAGAGACGATGATGTGGGAATGTGTCGGGAAGAAAGCAACAAATGATCGCCGCTTCACGCAGTCCTCCTCCACAGTTCGGTGACATTTTATTGGTAGGAATCATTTAACGGTTGTTAATCAACAAGATTATAAGAGTATATTGGCTTAAAACGTGAGTAACTTCAAATGGCAAATCGTTAAAATTAAGCACACACAATTATTCACGTTATTTTTGTAAAACTTTTGATCGCTTTTAGATGTTTTAAGATACAGAAAATTGAATGCAAAAGAAAGTTGTTTGTGCTGCAAAAAAAGTCTGATAAAGACGGTTGATGTTAAATCAATTTCAATTGAAACACGGCTCGAAACAATCGCCCTTGTGTGCTGCACAATGTTGTATCGGGGAGGACGGAATTGTGTGTCGCTAAATTGTACATGCTCCCGTTACGCGTTGTGAAGCGAAAATACGAATGCAAATTGGCATAATGAACTCGTGCCATCGCCGTTATATGATGGTCGTGACGCCATGCAATTGCCATTCCCCACGCATGAGATGAACTTTGCCCGTGGAACAGTTGTGTTGCGACTACTTTATTGTGTGCGAACTTAATTAGGCTTCCGGGTTGTGCAAAATTAACTGGACACAACGGGTTCACGGTTTTGTAAGCACCAATTCTTGACAGCTTGTTTACATGCACCATAACTGATGCTTTCTGACGGGTTGGGTGCCTGTGGAGTATTGAAATCCTTTGAATACATTGTTTTGCGATGCATCAAAGTGGAAATGATGAATTAACCACAAATACATTGGACGTGAGTTTAGGAAGCCACAAATTAAAAGCAAAACTAAAGAGTCTGGTGGAAAAGCTCCAAAAATGCAGACATCGTCGATGATATCACTGAAACAGTAGCTGATGTGTAGGTTGCTTCTGTATGTTAACTTTTGTGGTTATTGGTGATATTTAATCCATGAAATGCACATACATTTGAAACATGAGCTTCAAAAATACTTTCAAAGTTGGAACTTTGACTTATCTCTCCACGACATCTTTGTTATGTTATCTCTTCCATGGTTAGCATAAAAGAGAGATTAAATTGAAATTTGACTTTATAAACAACTGACTTATTGTTTTCCACACTATCGCATCTTTTGACCTACAGCTTCAAATGTTGGTTTGTTGCACGTTTGACATATTAAAATTCAAACCTACGCAAAATCAAATAAAATAACAACATTCCATCCACGATCTACTTCTTTCTGATAACAAAAAAAAAACACAAATGTTGCCACACTGACGATTCGGGCTGGAGGGAAGACACGATCCACGTAAACGGAGCTAGAAAATGAAATCCCAGGAATCCGTACAGGCAGCCGACGGTGACGAAAGATGAGTAAAAGACTTGCTAGAAAGTGCTGACATTATACAGCGTCAAGTAATCAAGTTTCACCGTGAAACTTTCAACGACAACACGGTCTTTCAGTTTCTGTGAGCGATAAGACACTTGCTCACGCAGAAATATCTCTAGCGTTGTCTCCGGGTTAGTCATATATGTTTTGTAAGCAGCTCCAGCTGAGCTATGGCGGAGACAACAATTTTTTTGTTTTGCCTGCACATATCTGGTGACGACTCTCTGTACCCTCTGCGGTGTACAGATGCATCAGGTCGTCAGGTTTCGACGAGGACTAGTTGAACAAATGAATTACATGCAAACATGCCATCGCCGACCAGGGCGAAGCAAATGAGCGGAGGGTGATTTAGCATGACGGAAGGAGGAGCTCTCGCTAAAAGATCGCTATCTTAGACGAATAGATGGTGTTGTAATTCTTCGGTGCTTCGTTTTGTTGGTTGCATTCGCATCCAACGTCAGGGGGAAATGCAAGAGCAGATCTGATCATTCTTCACGGTGCATTGAGCTAGAAATGCCATATTTCGTTGGATGAATGGTTTATAGTAAATGTCACGTGTACGGTTTTGGGTAGATTGCTAGGATAGAATGGATGAAGCGCATGATCGCAAACCCAACGGAGAAGGCGTTAGGTTAAGCGAGTTCGTGACGTTGGAATGGAACCGAGCCTCTTGGGTAGCGTGGGTAATTTATTTGGAAGGAAGATGAGAGGATGAATGTACACCACACCGCACTGATCAGGCAACTCCGCTAACAAGTTGTAATTGGACCGAATGGAACGTGGGTTCCTGAGGGTTTTCTTGAAGTTCTAACCATTTCTTTGCATTCTCTTGTAATAAATTCGTCTACAAGGTGCGATTATGAGTGAAGTATAAAAGTCTTCAAAGTTAATAGTTAAAAGAGCAACATATTTATTCTCAATTTATTCCTTTTTGCTCATCATACGCCGCATAACATGATTAGGATTTATGCGTCATACCAACCACGTTGGTACTACGTGACTAGCACCATTGCAAGAAAGTAATATACCATTTCACTGCTTCACATTCACTTTCATCTCAACTTGTTAATAGATTGCGTACGCTGGTGGCAAACACCAAATAAAAACCGTCCCACTATCAACCATGCGAAATCTATTCCAATTAAATCGAACTTCAATCTTACTACAGGGAAAGAAAAGAGCACTCGGATCTCCTTTCACTGAGTTTGCCTTTTTTTTTCTAGGAACTCCACCACATTCAGGGTTGTTGACTTCCAGGGTACTAGACGCAATCTGCGCAATAGGCGGTGACAAGTGGTGGATTGCTTCTAGCGGGCAATTGAAGCAAGAAAAAACCCCCGGCATCCTCCCTAGTTTACAAGGAGAGCAGATCGACAAATCCATATCACCAGTTTCACACTGTCCTCTACCCAGCTGTAGGACACACTTTCACAGTGGGCGATTACTTGGCAATGGGCCCCACTGCAGCATACACCATTATTGAGTGGCTCGATCAAGATGCCAACAGGATTCACATCGTGTTGCAAGGTTGTCGCAGTAGCACTTTTTCCTCCGGTGCTACCAATCATGGTGGAGCGATTATAAACCTTTTTTTTGTGTACTGTACTCACTTCAAAATGAAAGAGAGTTTTGCATTACATGATCGTTTCGAAGGTTCACTTTCTGTGATTCAAGGCGATCGGAGACTTGGTTTTTGCTTGGGTAGAAAATCAGTTTATTCCCGCTCAATTCGTTTTCTATCCCCCTACTCCAAAACGTAAAGATAATGAGGGAAAAAGATGAAGAAAACAATCTCGGCTGTCGTGAGGGTAAGGTAAGCACCAACTAGAGAGCCGTATGTGTTGCTGCAATCGATCAACTAGCGCCGATAACCAATCATTAATATTACACGGCCATCGGTGGTGACAGTTTTTGAAGTATTAAAGCCCGTTCCTGTTTTCACTCACCATAATGATGCGTTTGATAGTGGTGAACAGAAGCAATAGCGTGTTTAAGAGGGATGCAATTACGACGAACGGAATGCAATTAACTATTTAATAAGTTTCATGACATTCCGCCCCATCTGCATTACCTGTACCGGTACAAACACCTAACAGCTTTTGCTTTTCTATCATCCATTCGCATAGGATTGCCAATCAAAAATTTTCACTAAACGATCACTTCTTTTCCTTTCTTTACGTGGACGACATATTGTTACTTTATTGGTTCACTTTCGACGTTTGCCACATTCACATCCTGTTTATGCTGCAGGAATGAATTTTCATCCTCACAAACCCTTTGCCTCATCGTGTTGCCTGTCAGTTGATTAATGGTTTTAGCATCGGACAGTGTTAGCTGCTTTATGTTCTGCCTTCCTATCTTGATTTGATTTTACAGTTCCATCCATGTTTTTGCTCATGCATGCAACGAAGAATAAATGTGTGGGTCGCTTTCGAGTTGGAGTCACTGTTCGTGGTTTTGGACAAGACCATTTTATTGATTTCTCGTACGTTTGTTAACTTTGTTGTGTTGTTAAAAGATTCATCCCAGTTTCATTGCTACTAGCGGCGAAGTTACAGGGGGTTTTCGTATTTTTTTGTAAGTTTACTATTGAATGTGATCGAAAACGAATCTTCTTGGACCTTAAAATAAGTTATTAGGAAATTTATTATTTCTGTTATAAACAGCAAACCTATTTTGAAGCGAAATTATAACGCTCATTAAAATCTCTTCATTAGGATGATTATAAAGTTGGTAATGGGTCATCATCTTCACCATTGGCATCCACTTTAATCTACCCATAATAGGGCAATATAAATTCCCAAGGTCTGAGCATCATTTTATTTGTACCTACACACTTTCATTGTTGATAAAAATAAATCGCTCGAGGTGAGATTGTGCGATCAGCAAAGAAAAAAAAGGAGACGAAGATACCAAAACAGAATTACACCCGGCAGGCACGAATTTATTCAACCGTTTGTTTAACTTTGTCGTGTGAAGAGCATCTTCATTCAATTCTACTGGCCGGCGGATGTCGACCAGTGAAAGTGGCGAAAGCGTTTCCGACACCGGTGGAGTAAAAAAAAAGAATTGATTAACCACTTCGATCTGCCCAGTGCCCGTACGTATATAACAGGGTAACAACATCATCATCAGAGGTGCGCGCCAGCACCGATCCACAATCCACGATGATTGACAGGCAACATCGGAAACATTTCAATCATTTCGAAACGGCGGGAAGGCAGCCAACGATTACCAGGGCAGCCCTGTTGTTTGCTCTCCGTTACGCCATGCGCACGTTTACATCCGATTCTCGTTGTTGTTGACCCGCGTGTGGGGCCAAACCTCGGCTTCACTTTCGTTTTTTCGGGCTCACGGAAAGATGGTTTCGTACGGAGGACGATTAAAGGGAGTTGGCATTTTCTTCGTTTCCTGGATCGATGTCTCGGATACATGGGTTCGATCCGTTCGATGCGGGCAAACGGTGTTGTTGTTTGTATTGGACCTTAATTAGATTAAATTGATTATTTGAAGCGCCACAGTGTACCGGGCCATAGCCTGACCAGAGTACATGATTTCGGGTTTTTGGCGCGTTTGGTGGTGGCGTTTTTTTTTTGGTCTACGAAGCTGAGATTGAGTAAATAATTGATTGTACGCCTAATGGGTTAATCTTGATCTTAATTTATTCCATCACGGAATGGATGGTGCTGGACCGCAGACTGCTAACCGGAGCGTGTTTGCGTCCGAGTGGTCGATCACGCAGATAGTGGGAAAGGCCCCATGTGTTGGGTACTTGCTGTCGGCTTCATAACGAGTCACTGCAAATATGTAAGAGAGGAGGAAAAAAGGGCAGCATCCAGATGCGCTTCCCGTTTCGCTCTTGGTCATGGGATATGGGATTGTAGGTTGCACACGACCGCCATTTTTATGGTAAGTCGAAGTAATAATGATAACTTCGTTTACGGTTTGTGATTACACATTTCTGCCAATCTGTAGAAAGTGGATGCATTGCGATGCACTATAGCTTAAATAAATCTTTTTAAAAAATATGTATTGAAATGTTCGCGTAGAAATTAATTTTTTTTTAAAGTAAATCATTTTATTATTCAAATAATTAAATGTTGTTTAATTTATCGATTTATATGGCCTTCAGTGTTGATGTGAGGCCCGAAGCACAATGTATCAATTTGCCTTTCAGCAAAACTGAACGTACGTTTTCAATGTAGTAAGATTAGCAACATTGTTCGTATGTGCATTGTACTAACACTGGAAGGCGAACGAGAACAGCCCCGTACTGGAGGCGATTTATTTTCATTCCCTTGTCCAAGGCTATTTACGGCATGGCGCAGCATTAACGATGGCTTCAGGTTCACCGGATTATCATACCAAGTGCGATGTATGAGCGATGGTGATACTAGGAAGAGACCTTGAGAATTAATTTTATCATCCTCGTCCCATTTGATGTGTTGAATCGTACGAATGATGTGAAAGCATCGTGTTTTTTCTATTGTGAAATAAAATGGGAAGGAAGTGAAACGATTAAATGCATTGTTGAAACAGAAAAAAAGGAAACAAGGCTGACAGTCGAAAAGGTAGTTGTGTTTTTACGATTGGCATTAGAGCTCAGCTTCATTAAACACCCCATCAGATAAGCCAAAGGTGATCAGCGTCTTACTCCGTCAGAAATGCATGTTTTCTCCACTTATTGTTCTGTGTTTGTTGTGTTTATGAGATTACTAAATGAGTTTTTTTTCGTATAACAGATACCATATAGTGATAGTGTTTCAAAGATGAGGCAAATGAGCTATTTTTATGCTTTTAATCAGCTTTAAGTACGCTTGTTGTAAAAGTTTACTACTCTGTGGATGCAATGATAAATAACACACAACACGAAAGGTTTTAAAAAAGTCTTGAGAAAATTCGTTTCTTGAAGAAAAACAATTTCTATACGCACTATGTTGCATTACAGCTCATAGGATTTATCGTGCATTTTGTACTACTTTCGTACCAATAACTTTCTTCTGCTGGCAGTGACAACCAACACTGCACGAGCAGTGTATTTAACTCAACGCAAAATTTATGTAATGTCCCAATTCTACCCAAACTCATTTTTCGTGAGAAGTTCATCAACTCCCACCTCTCTCGATGCACATGATTGTGATTTGCTAACGGATAAGTGACACTCGGCACCGGAACGGAATTCATCCTTCCAGCCGGGAAACCGGTCCGAAGCCGCCCAACGCTAGGAGTTTCCTGTCCCGAAGAATGGCTTTGTCCAGACGGTGCCGGTGAACATGTTAAGCCATTATGCATGCGCCGTTCATCGACGGGATAGGTCATTTGCGATTGATACCATCACGGTCAGGGCACAGGGCACCAGGACGCTAGGCCGGCCCGGAATGGCTCATAATTATAGTGCCCGGGCACGCGGTACACGAAGACGACGACGACGACGACGGTCTACACCGGCCGGACTGGAGTTTCTTTCTCGCCAGCTTACTTCGGTCTGTTGTTTCGCAAACGAGGACAGGAAAATAAATTAAGAAATGCATATCGCTTGCGCCGGACCCGAACGGGTACGGGATTCCTCGGTTCAGGGTGAAAGCATTAAAGCGCGCGAATATTGGAGTGTCGAGGTCTGCGGCCAACTGTTGGACCGGAGCTACAAATTGAATTCAAAAGAGACGTGAAATTTGCCACACAGAGGAGGACACAGTTGGAGGAGTCGCAGCAAAATCGGGAAAGATTCATTCGCTAGCACAGATCGAGGATCGAGGAAAGGGTATGAAAACACAAGGAGGAGAAAGAATAAATAAAAGCTGAGCATCGAAAGTGCAGGAAAAGCACAAACAAACCCTCGCTTCACACACTCAAAAAATCAAACAGTCCTCGTGTGGGTACCGATTATGTTGAGATCCATGTTTGAAACATGCAGAAATGGAAGCAGCATGCTCGATCGCAAGAGGTTGCCGAGGATCGGCGCTGATCGTCTTGAAATATCTCAGCTAAACATGACGACGAAATTTTCAAAATAACACTCCACACGGCCTGAATGGCAAGGAGCACAGACCCTCTTACGCACGGTTTCTTGAAGCGTACGGCACTGGAAGCCGTTGGAAGATCGTTTCGGGGCAGTATGTTGAGGATGAAGAGGTGTTCTCAGAATCGCTTTCGCCAGCAATTTTGTCTTCTTCTGCACAAGTTGTTTGCTTGCTTTGCTGGGGCCGAATTTTCAGGGAAATGTTTGAGCGGAAATTGACCGATGCTGGACCAATTTGCTGTCACTAGGGCGAACGCCGAAGTGGTTTCATTCTTCGCAGTTGTGCTTTTGTTTCAAAGGGCTATTCTTTGCATGTCGTTTTTTTGCGCTAGCCCAAAACGGTAATTGCTGGTATGTGTGTCATAGGGTCACACAGATGGACAATAACTGGGATAAGCAATGGAACGGTGATAAGGTGGGTGTTGAATTAAATTTTAATAACATAGCAATTTATTTCATATTTTTATTTAATATTTGATAATACGGTGTTGTTAAACAATGTTATCAACATTTTTTCTGATGCGGATTTCTATAAAATCAATTTGTAAACTTTATAAAAAAGCACAGCCCAGAGCCACGTATCTCAGATTTATTTTCATTTTTCCGTTGCTTTTACCAAGTATTTTGCACTCTTCGTCAATGTACCGCAAGGAGACGCTTCAAGTGCTTGACTAGGGCACTTTTCTTAAGTGTGTCGAAGATGAAACCTACCTTCACAGCCGATAATAACCGTGTGCGTGTGAAAGTTTAGTGATCTGTTGTTTTTGCTCGCAACAGATTCACAGTTTTGGCAGGAATGGTTTAATGTGCATAAGTTAGGGCCTTTCCTAGAGGCGTGCTGAAACACTTCAAGCGAAGGGTAATCGAGCAACTTTGTCTTCATCGTTTTGCTAAGCAAAAAAAGTGATGATGCTTCAATGTAGCTGGAAAAGTGTTCAAGTACAAGATATTTGTAATGGGGTAACATTTATGGATAACGAGATTCCAAGATCTCGAGAGCGATAAGAAACGAGAGGAAATTATAGAGTGGTTGTTTTCGTTTAATTTTAGCAGTTTATTATTTGATAATTTCTTTTAATTTTTTTTTAAATTGAGAAGTATAGTGGAATAATTCACTTAAAAAAGAAGTTAATAATATATTTCTATTCTATAAAAATGATGTTTCTAGTTTAGTGTACCGTTTAAGTTCCATAGGTTCATTTCTCTAGTTTATTTGCTATAATTCATTTTAAGTTCGCAATGGCTTGAAATCTTTTATACGGTATTAAATTATTGATTAATTTATGTATTTCAAGTTTTTCACTAATATTTTGGTAGGAATGGAATACAATTAATTTTTTTAACTGATTCCATCGCATTTGAACACCATTCTGCCGCTATAACAAGTTAACTAGAGTTATCGACTTAACAACAATTTCTCGGTTTGCTGGTTTTAACCATGTTTCATGATGCCGGCTTATGGCAATCTTTCTCCATTGCGTTATACTGTTTATGATCGTTAATTATACCCATCAGCACCAGTACAGTGGCTCAGTTGCATCTGTTTTGCGATTTGGATGGCATCAAAGTGCTCTCTTAATGTAAACCCCTTTATGATAGACATCGTCATTGACGATCGCCAACAGCTGTTTTATTGTGTACTACTTATGCTGATGCTTGCAGAATGTTCGATGTTTGGTTGGCTGAGTGTTGGTTCCAGGCACGATCATGTTTGGAGTGTAATGCTGAATGTGAGATCAATTAACATAAACACTGCCCTTGCTTATTGGATCCGTTTTTTCTTCCCGTTTATACAATGGGTTTGAAGCGTTCAGTATTAAAAAATCCGCAAATTAAAAAAAAAAGGTGAATGTTGATGGGATTTTATCAATATGAATGCTGCGATTGTTAGTGAGTATAATAAATTGTGTAACGTGACAAAAAAAATCTCCAATTGTGTCCATGTTTTTGTTTATATTTTTATCTGTTTCATCATTACATTATCAATATCCTGAACAACTTTCAATGTGTTATCTTTCGATACACAATATCGTTGATGTGTTGTCTCTTATTCGCAACATCAATCGTGCATTTTCGTACACCGCAGGCTGTGCTTGTCTGTTGACTTACACCTGCCCTTGAACTAAATTACCATGTTACAGCAGCACTTCACTGACCAGGTATCGGTTCGGTAGCATTCACAGAGAACGGTCAGGTGCGAAACGGATTGGTTGATAGTTGATTGGAATTTAGCCTTTGCTGCGTCTCTCGCTACCCATATGTGTTGTCCAACACGATCGGTACCGGTACACTTCGTGTCGTTGTGCAAATGAACGAACATGCAATAGATCAAAGTGCATCAATGTTGGCACATTAGTCCATCGTCCCCGATCGTAGTTTCCCCGCAGATCCATCAAACGAAACGAATCAACATCCATTAGCGTCCCGAGACAAGCGAATTCACCAATGACAAGTGTACGGTTTTGCGGTATTTCATTTCCGTCCAAGCTAGACAGTCACGATTAGAGACCCTGGAACGCGACTCCTGGGCATGGGTACGAATTACCGACGTAGCAACGGGAACGACGGGCTCTAAGGGTGAAGCAAATATCTTTTCCGCCTTTTGTCCAACATTTTGCAATCTGGCCAGCTTGATTAATCGATAAAAGTCTAATGAAATGTTTCATTTTATCTTTTCTTTCAGGTGAGTTTTGTGCTCGTTTTCGATTACGCGTCCACCATCGACAAATGGCTCACCGAGGACGTTGTACCTGTTCCTGCCGTGTGGTTCTCCACCGTGTACCAAACGTACTCCGGAGAACCTTGGTCGTCAGAATGTTTTATGTGCGTGTGCGGTTCTTCGCTGATGTGAGCGATCGGTGAATGGCAAGTGATGATAATTTAATGAGCCTTTATCTACGGGTCTGCTGCTGGCAGTTGGTACCATAGGTAGCTCCCTCCATGCAGCTAGTGTGAGATGGGATAATGTCCCTGGGAGGTGTACCGGTTGGCTAATGAAGACGCCTGTACATTAAACGATCATAATTAATTAACGTTTTACGTGCAAACGCCAACGATTCTAAGGGTGTCAGAAAGATTTTACAGCTTTGCCATCGCAGCGACAGGTTGTCTATTATGAGCGCATCACATTAGTCGCACCATCAGCAAAGTATGTTTTAATCGATAAGGATCTTAAAATGGTACTTGCCTTACACTAGTGTACACTTGCATCTGAAGAATTTTTCAAGCACGGTAACGTAACCAGAAAGTGTCACATCACCCAATGGGACAAGCTACCGTTGAAGATGTCGTGTATGTGCACCGGCGTTACCATCGTCTGACAAAAGCCGACCTGTATCAACCATTATCATCTGCCCGATGGTGGCGCTTCAAATGCGCAAATTCACTTCCACCAATAGCTATGTCGGGTAAATACTTCCCCTGCGGGATGTGCGGGAGGCGGTACGTTCACCTTTCTAGCAGATCCTATCAGACAAGATGCAAATCTATAACGCTGTAACGGCCAAGCTATTCGCAACCATCGCCGTGTAGTGTCGGTGTTCCACGCGATGGTATGCCATCGCCCGTGGAGCGCTGTTCCTTGGTGAAGTTGGACCCAGGTCGTTCAGTATCCGTACAGGGGACTAAAATATTAGAATGCAGAAAATTCATCAGCATCCATCTTGACGTACTTTGCACGTACAGCAGTTTTTTTTGCTGCTCTTTTTCTTCCCTTTCACGGTGACGCTTTGACTTCCCGTTTTCTTTCTTGCCCGGTTTTGCTCAGTACGTACGCTTCCATTAAGCGCGCTCGGGACGGCGCCGTCCCAGGGTCCAGAGTCCAGAGCGCATGCAGTGCCGTACATTGGCATCTCGGCATCATCGTCGTCGGGGCCGCGTGGCAGGTAGTTAATTAAAGGGAAATTTATATGCAAATTTTCAATATCTTCACCATTTGAATGAGCACTATCTTGTGGTTGATATCGTGCAATGATGCTCGACCGCACGGTGCTGATGGGTGCCTCTCTGGGTCTGGCTCGTAGCAAAAGGCAGGCAACCCAGCGCAATTGACGCACAAATGGTGTGAATGGGCCCGTTAACCGAGTCGAATTAGAAACGTCAGCTTGGGGTTTTTTTCTCAATCATATTGCTTCCTTTCTTTTTCTTTTTTTTGTAGAGAAAGAGAGAAAGAGAGAGCGAGAGCGCGTGAAGGTAAGGGTTGAAAGTTAGTGGTGCGTGTTGTTGTCGGATATTCCACCTTTGGTCACCTTAGCTTATCTTATCTTTCCCACACGCATGTACCACCATGGTAAATAATAATTTCCAACACCATCATCATGTGCCGTGGACATAGCGCAAAGGCATGAATATTAAATTAAACATGTTACTTAAATATCATCTCAGCCAAAAAATTTGCTTACCAGACACATTAAACATTAATTAATTTAGCGATAAGACCTTCAGGAGACACCAACCAATATGTTTGCTAGTGTTTTTTAAAGATTTATTTAAAGTACTTAACGCATCGGTTTACCTCTGGCATTCCCCTGTTTGCTACTACTAATGTATCGTACAATTTTCATATCTCTTCATTGTGAGTGCTTTTAATGGTGTCCAAGTGATGTAAATTGTATCACTTGATGGTTTACTTTTTTCTTGTTTGTTCAAAAGTATACACATTTAAACATTTCGACTCACTAACTTGAAAAAAAACCTGTCCAATTCGATTTGCCAAGTCGCTATCAGCAACGCCGCGTGCCGCCGTGTTGATGCTGACTTTATGATCACTAATAAAACTAAATCGCAACCGAGCCACTGTGTGCGGATGCGAGAAATTAACGCACCAGTGCCCATTATTGCCCAGCAATATCGCAGAATGCAGAGCCTGCCACGTGACAAGTGGCATTTTAACCGAGTGGTGGGAAAAAAGGTGCTTGTTTGATGGCCATTCGGGCACAGCATTTGGCAACTGGATGGCTAAAAAAAAGAATATAGTCGATGGTTGTGGGTAAGATAAGCTTCGGCTATTAACCTGATCGCATATCAAACGGGTTCGCCAAACCGTTCGGTTGCTTCTTCTTACCACGGGTTTACGGCGTTACGACCGGAGGTAATCAAATACACGCAAAATGTGTACACAGAAAATGTAAAAAGAAAAAAAAGAAGGAAATCACGGTTGATGTTCACGTCAAACTTACCGCCGAGCGCTGAACGATCGAGCATTTAATGTGGTGACACAATGTTTTACAATTTAATTTGCCCCGACGCCAGCGCTCGAGCCTGTTTGCCGGGACGATAACGGCATGTGACAAGAGGCAGGCAGGCGCTTGGATAAAGATCACCCGGAATGGAAATGCCTTCACCATCTTCGGAACAGCTGATCTGCCCTGAAGGATCATGTAAAAGCGTTGGATCAAAGATCAACATGAACGATAAGACATTATCGGATCCGTCCGTCCATCGGTGTGGTTTTTGTTCGATCCCGGAAGAAAACTATTCTCCCCGGTTTTGCAGATCCTTTCTGGTATGAAGGGGAAAGCTTATCGTTGCTTTTCTCCTGTTACCTTGATTCCTTACAACAACAGATCGCGAAGCGAATCGAGCGATAGTGACCGGGATAAAAGTAGCAAAAACGGTAGAAAAAGAAAAACACGTTATCCCGTTTGTCATGTTCGCCATTCGCGGGTTTAAATCATTGTGTCACGAAAAGGAAATTGATCCTAATTTTGCGATAGTTTCACTGGTACATTGTTTTTCGGTCGGTTCGGTGTCTCATTAAACTGCAATCGCAGGCGTGGTACGGGATTCGAACGACTGTAAATACTAGAACCTCTTTCGCTGTGAGCACTTCATATTTTTGCCTCCTGATACTGTCAGCTTGCTATCGTTCCCCACTATCCATCTAAAAGTCCGGTGGTTCGTTCTCTCTCGCGGGGTTTTTCCTCCCCTTCGCCTTCCTTTTTACGAGCAAAAGATCGAGCACGATCAACGATCGTGAAGGGTGTTTCACATAAAAGCGGTGCAGTTAGCGACACTGTCGTGCCGTAATCAGGGCCCAATAATCAACTAATTATCTACAGCAGTAGCTGCGTTAGGGTTCGGTTTTTATTAATCGTTCAATTGGAAAATTTTATGTTCGAATCTGTTGGTGGGCTAATCGTTTAGTGTAGGGCGACGTAGATAATTGGAGGGTTTTTTTTGCAGAAGCGAACGTACCGGCAGTTTAAAACGGTGTGTACTACGGTACTTGCTTGTACCGGTCGTGCCAACCTTTCAGCTGTCCGCTGTGTAACTGGAAACAGTGTTGTTGTTTTTATTTTGTTGTAAATTGCAATTAGTGCTTAGTGCGCTAGTTGATCGTGATTTTATTATTTGCTTACATTTGAGGTTCTTTTTTTGGGGTTTTTATTACTTTAGCTGTTGTTATAGTTAGGTGTTGTTTTTTTTTTTGTTCCGAAGCCACTTTATACAATAGAAGTGATCCACTGACCTCATTCGGTGTAAATAAATTCTAAAGCAATCGCTGAATGGTTTAGAATGCTAAAATAAAACCATATCGCTTAGTTGGTTTATGCTTCTATGAAAGGTTTTTTTCTATTTTGCGTACACTATCCAGCTTATTACTTACAACTTGTTTACGTTTTTCATTGCGCAACACTGTTGACAGTGTCGTGTGACAGTTGCAAAAGGCCATCTTTGTTTCAGAACTTTTTGATAGTATTGTCACCGAGGTAGCGTTAGCGTTAGGACCGTTACGATTATTAAAAATCGATCGTTATAAAACCGCGTCTCGAAAATTTATTCTTTTATTGGGCTAAATTCTTGTTAAATACCCAGGTAGTTGCTCGAGATATGCAGACCGTGCAGTTTACGTAATTCTATTTTTTTTATATTTATCAAATCCGAGCGCAATATCGTTTATACTCAAAAGTTGTAGAGTCGAGTACCTTTGTTTACTAACAACGAATTCAGCTAATTTATATACTTCGAATAATCACTATAATAGGTATATAGGCAATGTAAGTAATAGGCACGAATAAGTATATAGGCAATGTTTAATAACTTATCTAAGTACACAAATGTGCGTGCACAACACGCACAACAGCGTAACGTACGATGAAGCATTTAAATCGCCGATATCAACCAGACTAGTGGCAGCAAAGCCTCATAACGCAAGCAAAATCACTTTCGAATTTGATGACATTTTGTTTGTCCCTTTATCTTCGCCTGCTTGTCACCTCGCTAGGGGTAAAAGATGAACGTAAAGCACGTTCCAGGCGTTCCAGCATTGCGCTGTTGACAGATGGCAAATAGTAAAATTGAGTTATCGCTCAATAAATTTGTTTATGTGCGCCATTTACCCCCTCACCCGGGGTGGGTGATAGTGAGGCGGTTGCGTCGAAGATCGCGCGGCTTATTTTCGGACCGGTAGTTTCATTGGAAGGCGAATCGGTCACAGGCAGCAGTTTCACTTTTAACCGCTGCTGTTCATATTTTATTTGAACATCCCACGAAACCCCGTCACAGGTTGACTGTGGCTGTTTAACCGAGAGGTGTTTAAATATTTCCCAACATGTCAACGGCGGATGAGATAGCACTTGTTGATTCGGTGTTAATTTTTTTAGAGTTTCTTCCGGTATGAGGTAGTGTTGTGGACATTTTCTTCTTTTTTCCAATATTTCATTCATGAAACCATTACGTTCAAAATGATGGAAAGCAAAGATTGTTTGTAGTACGTAGCAAATGAAAATACATTTAAATCACTGCTCGAATCACCGAATGTTATTCCTACCAGGGTCGGAAAACACTCAAACTCCCTCCCTATAGCATCCGTTAGTTTAACGTCCGTTCAATTACGACGATTATGACGTTGCCGTAGGACGACAACATCGTGCAGATATTCTTGTTGTGTTGACTGTGTGTGTTTTTTTTTTGCTTTCATCGAATTTATCCGACCTGGCGCGATGCTTCTAAAGATCAAGCAGGGGACGAAGCAACATCCTTCGCAAAACATTCCGGTTTACTATCTTCCTACGGAGTGTACACACCGTCTTCCCTCACACAGTTAAGTGGGCTCGTTTTGGCGGGAGGCAGCGATCCAAAAGAGCTTCTCCAGTGTGTCCAGGCAGCGTTCTGAGATTGAGGTTGCCTCACTGAACGGCTGGTGCAAATTCAATTTGCTGCCGCTGCCATGCCGATACAACCACATGCCACACTGCCCGTGGGCGTAGGCATGTTTTTCTCTGTCGCTTCTGCAAGCGTACTACCCCCCCCCCCCCCCCCCCCCCCCGTGTTGCCTGATCCTTCCATTACTAGCGGTGCATTTTATGCACTCATGCCAGTGATCTGTTTCGGTGCAGAGCTTATTATGATTCCTGCATCCCACACTCGCTGTACCTCTTTCACCGCTTGGGAAAAAAGGAAGGAAAATGTCTCCACAGCGAGATGCGAGAATGGCGGTTCGAAACACGCTATGCCATTTCTGGTACGAGTCTGGTCTTTAAGTTTTACTAGCTTCTTCCTGCCCGCCTTTTCGAACGTATGACGACGACGGCACCATGGTGTGATTTTAACCACAGGGCTAGGGATTTTACGCTAGCGATAGGCGTACGTGCACGCGATTGCGTAGGCGATTCGCGACCATCGTTTCACGATGGTTCTCTTCGTGGACGCTCGTGACAACTTCCTTCCTGCGTTTGATACGATACGCCAGTATCCCTCCCCGGTTGCTCCGTGTTGGGTCAGATTAAGATGACCCTCTTTAGCCGTGCGAGAAACTGGATTTGCTGGTCAGATTTCCATTGGTAATTGTGCGGCACTTGGTGCAATTATTTGACGTGTCATAAAGTGTTGATTGGGTCGACAACTATCAGCTTTAACGGTTTTTTTTCCATAGCAAGAGGTAGCTGCTCTATGTAGGGAAAATGTTAATGAAAAAGGAAAGCCATCGGTGTGGTAATGTAACAACAGCGATCAATAGTCGTATTTACGATATGATCAATTTATTTCTGGCCTTTCTGAAACCAGTAACGTAATTTGTCAGCATTACGCCTTAGAAACTTGTTGGAGTTTGTTCAAATTTTTTTTCTGCATTTATTATTTTAGAAATTTAATTTATTCTTTTCACACTAGGAAATTTTATCTTACAGAAAATAAAATCCTTAACAAATTGGTCCACCATCTCGGGGTAAAAAAATGTGATTTAAATTACCACAAACAGATCTCTTTTTGTACGTTAAATGTCGCATCATATGAGATCCCGTTGCATCACCCGGCGCTCGAGATAATCTGTGTTTGTATCCTGTTCGCTAATACTCGCCTGCTCGTTGTTGCTGTCTACCTTCCTCCCAGCCACAGTGCGTGCGCGACAACGATCAGCACTGTTCTTGACTGCATCAGCAACATATGCTCATCTCTGCGGCCTGGCGACGGTTTCCTGCTTATTGGTGACTTTAATCAACCTTCGATTTCCTGGTCAGCTGCGATCGCCGATACCGATACTTCTTTCGAATTTTTTGAGCCAGTTTCTCTGTCTACACGTCGCGCTCAGTTCATCGATGATTTACATCACAACGCGCTTTTTCAAATTAATAACAAGATCAACTCCTCTGGCAACGTCCTTGATCTTATATTCGCTAACTCAGTAACAGCGTCCGCTTCATCGGTGGTATCAGTCAGCGATAATCCTCTGCTCCCGATTGATCATCATCACCCACCACTTGAGTTCGATGTAATAGCACCCGTTAATCTAGCTGCTAATATCACCACTGGAAAGCGTCTGAACTTCGCCCGGGCCGATATTCATAAACTTGAGAGTTTGATTTCATCTTTTGACGAACGTTTTAGCTGCAATGATTACGCTTCTCTTGACCTAGCAGTTAAGGCTTTCTCTGAGTTTATGTCACACGCGCTGCGCAAATGCGTGCCTCTGCAGCTACCACCCGGTGGACCACCGTGGGGTGATCGTACTTTACGAGCTCTGAAAAAAGCTAAACGTGTAGCATATCGGAATCTGCGTGCGCGGCGTTCGGCAACATCAAGGCAGCATTACAATACCGTGCACTCGCTCTACCGGCGCTACAATAGGTCTTGCTACCGAAGACATTTATACCGTGTTCAATTCAACCTGCACCGTAACCCACGGTTCTTCTGGAATTTTGTCAACAATAAACGTAATTCATCTGGCCTTCCGAGTACCATAACTTACGGTGGGACCCTCGCGACTACACCTGCCGAGGTGTGCGAGTTATTTGCTTCACGCTTCGCGGATTCATTCCAACCGGATGTCGTGGATCTCGAGACCGTAGACGNACCTTAGCTTATCTTATCTTTCCCACACGCATGTACCACCATGGTAAATAATAATTTCCAACACCATCATCATGTGCCGTGGACATAGCGCAAAGGCATGAATATTAAATTAAACATGTTACTTAAATATCATCTCAGCCAAAAAAAATGCTTACCAGACACATTAAACATTAATTAATTTAGCGATAAGACCTTCAGGAGACACCAACCAATATGTTTGCTAGTGTTTTTTAAAGATTCATTTAAAGTACTTAACGCATCGGTTTACCTTTGGCATTCCCCTGTTTGCTACTACTAATGTATCCTGCAATTTTCATATCTCTTCATTGTGAGTGCTTTTAATGGTGTCCAAGTGAAGTAAATTGTATCACTTGAAGGTTTACTTTTTTCTTGTTTGTTCAAAAGTATACACATTTAAACATTTCGGCTCACTAACTTGAAAAAAAACCTGTCCAATTCGATTTGCCAAGTCGCTATCAGCAACGCCGTGTGCCGCCGTGTTGATGCTGACTTTATGATCACTAATAAAACTAAATCGCAACCGAGCCACTGTGTGCGGACGCGAGAAATTAACGCACCAGTGCCCATTATTGCCCAGCAATTTCGCAGAATGCAGAGCCTGCCACGTGACAAGTAGCATTTTAACCGAGTGGTGGGAAAAAGGTGCTTGTTTGATGGCCATTCGGGCACAGCATTTGGCAACTGGATGACTAAAAAAAAAAATATAGTCGATGGTTGTGGGTAAGATAAGCTTCGGCTATTAACGATCGCATATCAAACGGGTTCGCCAAACCGTTCGGTTGCTTCTTCTTACCACGGGTTTACGGCGTTACGACCGGAGGTAATCAAATACACGCAAAATGTGTACACAGAAAATGTAAAAAGAAAAAAAAGAAGGAAATCACGGTTGATGTTCACGTCAAACTTACCGCCGAGCGCTGAACGATCGAGCATTTAATGTGGTGACACAATGTTTTACAATTTAATTTGCCCCGACGCCAGGGCTCGAGCCTGTTTGCCGGGACGATAACGGCATGTGACAAGAGGCAGGCAGGCGCTTGGATAAAGATCACCCGGAATGGAAATGCCTTCACCATCTTCGGAACAGCTGATCTGCCCTGAAGGAGCATGTAAAAGCGTTGGATCAAAGATCAACATGAACGATAAGACATTATCGGATCCGTCCGTCTATCGGTGTGGTTTTTGTTCGATCCGGGAAGAAACCTATTCTCCCCGGTTTTGCAGATCCTTTCTGGTATGAAGGGGAAAGCTTATCGTTTCTTTTCTCCTGTTACCTTGATTCCTTACAACAACAGATCGCGAAGCGAATCGAACGATAGTGAACGGGATAAAAGCAGCAAAAACGGTAGAAAAAGAAAAACACGTTATCCCGTTTGTCATGTTCACCATTCGCGGGTTTAAATCATTGTGTCACGAAAAGGAAATTGATCCTAATTTTGCGATAGTTTCACCGGTACATTGTTTTTCGGTCGGTTCGGTGTCTCATTAAACTGCAATCGCAGGCGTGGTACGGGATTCGAACGACTGTAAATACTAGAACCTCTTTCGCTGTGAGCACTTCATATTTTTGCCTCCTGATACTGTCAGCTTGCTATCGTTCCCCACTATCCATCTAAAAGTCCGGTGGTTTCCTTCTCTCTCGCGGGGTTTTTCCTCCCCTTCGCCTTCCTTTTTACGAGCAAAAGATCGAGCACGATCAACGATCGTGAAGGGTGTTTCACATAAAAGCGGTGCAGTTAGCGACACTGTCGTGCTGTAATCAGGGCCCAATAATCAACTAATTATCTACAGCAGTAGCTGCGTTAGGGTTCGGTTTTTATTAATCGTTCAATTGGAAAATTTTATGTTCGAATCTGTTGGTGGGCTAATCGTTTAGTGCAGGGCGACGTAGATAATTGGAGGGTTTTTTGCAGAAGCGAACGTACCGGCAGTTTAAAACGGTGTGTACTACGGTACTTGCTTGTACCGGTCGTGACAACCTTTCAGCTGTCCGCTGTGTAACTGGAAACAGTGTTGTGGTTTTTATTTTGTTGTAAATTGCAATTAGTGCTTAGTGCGCTAGTTGATCGTGCTTTTACTATTTGCTTACATTTGAGGTTCTTTTTTTGGGGTTTTTATTACTTTAGCTGTTGTTATAGTTAGGTGTTGTTTTTTTTGTTCCGAAGCCACTTTATACAATAGAAGTGATCCACTGACCTCATTCGGTGTAAATAAATTCTAAAGCAATCGCTGAATGGTTTAGAATGCGAAAATAAAACCAAATTGCTTAGTTGGTTTATGCTTCTATGAAAGGTTTTTTCTATTTTGCGTACACTATCCAGCTTATTACTTACAACTTGTTTACGTTTTTCATTGCGCAACACTGTTGACAGTGTCGTGTGACAGTTGCAAAAGGCCATCTTTGTTTCAGGACTTTTTGATAGTATTGTCACCGAGGTAGCGTTAGCGTTACATAGCTTAGACGGTTTAGCGTTAGGACCGTTACGATTATTAAAAATCGATCGTTATAAAACCGCGTCTCGAAAATTTACTCTTTTATTGGGCTAAATTCTTGTTAAATACCCAGGTAGTTGCTCGAGATATGCAGACCGTGCAGATTTACGTAATTCTATTTTTTTTATATTTATCAAATCCGAGCGCAATATCGTTTATACTCAAAAGTTGTAGAGTCGAGTAACTTTGTTTACTAACAACGAATTCAGCTAATTTAAATACTTCGAATAATCACTAAAGTATACAGGCAATGTTTAATAACTTATCTAAGTACACAAATGTGCGTGCATAACACGCACAACAGCGTAACGTACGATGAAGCATTTAAATCACCGGTATCAACCAGACTAGTGGCAGCAAAGCCTCATAACGCAAGCAAAATCACTTTCGAATTTGATGACATTTTGTTTGTCCCTTTATCTTCGCCTGCTTGTCACCTCGCTAGGGGTAAAAGATGAACGTAAAGCACGTTCCAGGCGTTCCAGCATTGCGCTGTTGACAGATGGCAAATAGTAAAATTGAGTTATCGCTCAATAAATTTGTTTATGTGCGCCATTTACCTCCTCCCCTGGGGTGGGTGATAGTGAGGCGGTTGCGTTGAAGATCGCGCGGCTTATTTTCGGACCGGTAGTTTCATTGGAAGGCGAATCGGTCACAGGCAGCAGTTTCACTTTTAACCGCTGCTGGTCATATTTTATTTGAACATCCCACGAAACCCCGTCACAGGTTGATCGTGGCTGTTTAACCGAGAGGTGTTTAAATATTTCCCAACATGTCAACGACGGATGAGATAGCACTTGTTGATTCGGTGTTAATTTTTTTAGAGTTTCTTCCGGTATGAGGTAGTGTTGTGGACATTTTCTTCTTTTTTTCCAATATTTCATTCATATGGAAAGCAAAGATTGTTTGTAGTACGTAGCAAATGAAAATACATTTAAATCACTGCTCGAATCACCGAATGTTATTCCTACCAGAGTCGGAAAACACTCAAACTCCCTCTCTATAGCATCCGTTAGTTTAACGTCCGTTCAATTACGACGATTATGACGTTGCCGTAGGACGACAACATCGTGCAGATATTCTTGTTGTGTTGACTGTGTGTGTGTTTTTTTTTGCTTTCATCGAATTTATCCGACCTGGCGCGATGCTTCTAAAGATCAAACAGGGGACGAAGCAACATCCTTCGCAAAACATTCCGGTTTACTATCTTCCTACGGAGTGTACACACCGTCTTCCCTCACACAGTTAAGTGGGCTCGTTTTGGCGGGAGGCAGCGATCCAAAAGAGCTTCTCCAGTGTGTCCAGGCAGCGTTCTGAGATTGAGGTTGCCTCACTGAACGGCTGGTGCAAATTCAATTTGCTGCCGCTGCCATGCCGATACAACCACATGCCACACTGCCCGTGGGCGTAGGCATGTTTTTCTCTGTCGCTTCTGCAAGCGTACTACCCCCCCCCCCCCCCCCCCCCCCCGTGTTGCCTGATCCTTCCATTACTAGCGGTGCATTTTATGCACTCATGCCAGTGATCTGTTTCGGTGCAGAGCTTATTATGATTCCTGCATCCCACACTCGCTGTACCTCTTTCACCGCTTGGGAAAAAAGGAAGGAAAATGTCTCCACAGCGAGATGCGAGAATGGCGGTTCGAAACACGCTATGCCATTTCTGGTACGAGTCTGGTCTTTAAGTTTTACTAGCTTCTTCCTGCCCGCCTTTTCGAACGTATGACGACGACGGCACCATGGTGTGATTTTAACCACAGGGCTAGGGATTTTACGCTAGCGATAGGCGTACGTGCACGCGATTGCGTAGGCGATTCGCGACCATCGTTTCACGATGGTTCTCTTCGTGGACGCTCGTGACAACTTCCTTCCTGCGTTTGATACGATACGCCAGTATCCCTCCCCGATTGCTCCGTGTTGGGTCAGATTAAGATGACCCTCTTTAGCCGTGCGAGAAACTGGATTTGCTGGTCAGATTTCCATTGGTAATTGTGCGGCACTTGGTGCAATTATTTGACGTGTCATAAAGTGTTGATTGGGTCGACAACTATCAGCTTTAACGGTTTTTTCCAGAGCAAGAGGTAGCTGCTCTATGTAGGGAAAATGTTAATGAAAAAGGCAAGCCATCGGTGTGGTAATGTAACAACAGCGATCAATAGTCGTATTTACGATATGATCAATTTATTTCTGGCCTTTCTGAAACCAGTAACGTAATTTGTCAGCATTACGCCTTAGAAACTTGTTGGTGTTTGTTCAAATATTTTTTCTGGATTTATTATTTTAGAAATTTAATTTATTCTTTTCACACTAGGAAATTTTATCTTACAGAAAATAAAATCCTTAACAAATTGGTCCACCATCTCGGGGTAAAAAATGTGATTTAAATTACCACAAACAGATCTCTTTTTGTACGTTAAATGTCGCATAATTTCCTGCTTTTGGGGAATGACACGCTACGGGGACTAAACTGAGCCAATAATGTACTGCACGCACCGACATGTACGCGGGAGATGGTTGTTCTGTCGGAGGTGGACAAATTTCCCGTCGGACAACCCGACAAACCATTAAATCTGTACACCGCCAGTGAGTGGGATGGGCGGGTGAGTTTGAGCGCCCACACTGTGTTTATGTCAATTGCGCAACGTACAATAATAAATTGCAATACTTACTGGTTATTAGCAGGCGTTATCTTCCTTTTCCACCCTTCGGGACTGGACATCGGTCGGGTAATGGGGATCCGAGACAAGAAGCAGAAACCAAACCCCAACGAAGAAGTAAATATAAAAATTATCATTCAACAACCGGGGCTGTGGATACCTTTTTTCCCTTCCATCCCATTGCATGTGTGCGACACACAGGACAAGTCTTGCAAGGTTTTGCAAAGACTTCGTCATCGTCATCGTAAAAGTCTCTACCCACGCGTTTATCGGTTTTGAACAACGCAGCAAACTGTTTGCTGTGAACCGAGCATGTCTACCGAGCTCGTCTACGCAGTTCATTGACAAATTTAAGTCCATTTTTTACGATCGTTTTTTTTTGCAGGAATGGGTTTCATTCATAAAACTCCTGTACCAACGCACGGAGGAAGCCAATAGGGGGTAGTTTTATTACGCGAAAAAGTGTGTAATTGGCAGTGTAGAAAGCAGGAAGTAGGATTTGACCCCTATTTGAAATATGTTGTACTGGTAGATCGCATTTAACACCTCTGTTTGATGATAAAACCATTCCCGAAGTTACTTGAACGTGAGCATCCAAATTGCATAACATTTCCCCCCGCCCGAGCTGTTATGTATGAAAGGGATGATGCTTTGTTCGACGATCTCAAATTTGCCGCCGTTGCTGCTCAGTTATCGCTGTCGGTAAGAAAAATTTTCAATCCCACCAACATCGGTGAGTATGATCACGATCACGATAGAAACCTAATTTTCACACTGCACCCCCCCAAACCCTCCCGGTGGAACCGCGTTGGAAATAGCTGTTTTCATTCGATTTTTGCAATTTAACTGCAGCACGGATCGTTTTGACGGATGCAGTTTCAGCATAGTTGCAGCGTTTATCGCCTGGCACGCCGTCGACGACGACGACGATCGGCGATTGATCTGGCGTACTGGTTTTACATCGGTCCCGGACTTTTTGTACGTTACATCATTCGCGCTCTTTCGCTGCACTGTAGTGGCGATCACGTTTTCTTGCGAATCAAAAAAAAAACAAGCGTAACCCTCTCACTTTTCTCCATTCCGTGGCACGAACACACGGTTGAGCAAAAGTTTTTGGTGAATGAACCGACGGGTTTTTTTCCTTCTGCCGGGCGTTAGTAGTCCATGCCATTAGCAAAGACTATCAATGAATCTCGACTGCATTACGCGCGGTGTTTTGAATTTCTCAAACCGTTTGTTGGACAAAACCGAGTGGTTATAAGTTCGTGTCTCAGTGTCGTAGTGAGTTTTGACATGATTAAATGCGTGTTAAATTCGGTTCGAAACCACAAATGATGCATTTCAAACCAGCACGCACTAGTGAATTACAGAAGGAAAAAATAGCCGTTTCCACTGACAAGAAAGTTAGTTATTTACGTGACAAGCACACTGAGTACCTTCGCCTTATTGGCTTGTGACGAGCGTTACCAATGACCAATAAATATGTACACATTGGAAAGGTTATACTGGCATGGTCATGTGCACTTCTAGTGCTGCAGCTAGCAAGAAAGATTTGAAATTGCAACGTATTTTTTTTGCCAGAGATGATCGATGAGCTCCATGAGGTTGGATACAAAAAGGGGAAACAAAATGGGGTAACAGAAGCCACAACCTCTTCTCGCTACAACATACAAGCGACTCGATATCGATTTTTCCATTCTACCCTCGCTCACAAATTGGACACGCTGAGTGAACGAAACAAGCTTGCCGCCAGAGCACGATTCTCGCCTCGAAACTCTGTACAAGACTCCTCTCTTCCTACTACCCCCCTACAAGCCCTATCCAGTTCCTAGTTGGGGGTGCATTGTAAAGAAGGTTGAAATCTTCTGGGAGATCATTGTGAACTCTTGTGGTCTTTTAAGCGAGGGCCTAACACTCCTAGCAGGGAGTTACGCTTGAAATCGACCAATCTTACGGAACTCGCCAATGGCCTTCTGTTAGTAGATCCATTGAACGACTCAACTGCCAACATGTCTAGGCCCGTTTTGTGATCGGCAATCGTGGGTACTGTCACTGCGTGATCCTGGCTAGTGATCGCCACACTACGTAGGGGCTGCGGTATGTTCTTGTAACGAGATTCGCAATCTGTTCTGCTAACGGTGGCAACCTTCTAGTTCGGAGGGGGTGATACAACACCACCACCAGTCCAGGTGGCACCTTGACGTCGATGTACGTTAGGTTTGCCGTCGTTGGAGAATTGTGCATGACTTTTCGAGCTAAAAGGCATACCTGACACTCGGCGGGGAGGGTGAATAGCTTGTGAGCACCTTTAGTAAGTCGATTAGCAAATGTTAATGTCTGTTTCATTCGAGATTTGTTTGTCAGTTTGGGTTTTAATTATCACTATTTCTTGAATGTTTCATGAAGTTGGTCAATTCTCAAAAACAAAAATTCTTCACAAAAATCCTGAAGTTTGAGAGATCTCTTTTCTATGAGAGTTTAGTACTTCTATTAACCTTTTTCCAACAGATTTCATATTTTGTGTTCTTCTGTTCTATTGCTCACAAACATATTTGGTTGCGATACACATTAGGTTCGCCTTCATTCATAAACTGCTGCAGGTATATGACGTTTATGCGCTTNACCTGAAGTTTGAGAGATCTCTTTTCTATGAGAGTTTAGTACTTCTATTAACCTTTTTCCAACAGATTTCATATTTTGTGTTCTTCTGTTCTATTGCTCACAAACATATTTGGTTGCGATACACATTAGGTTCGCCTTCATTCATAAACTGCCGCAGGTATATGACGTTTATGCGCTTATGCTGTTGCATGCCATTTACAGTGATTTATAACTGGTGTGTGTAAATTATGGCTGCTGTGAAAAAATATATAGACGACGACGTGTGCAACTTACCCGCAACTACCATTTGGGTTCGTTACGAGGCACCGGTTTATGGCACTCGTTCTCATCAACCTTCGTTGGTGCCCGTTTGAACTAACCTGCGCCACAGCATTAACGGTCAAACACGGTCAGCAAGGTGCGTCGTAAAGCATCGCAAATGAACGAATCATGTTTTTGCCTTCCAATTGCAATCCAATAGACGATCGGTGACGTATCGTATTCAAATCTTCGAAGGCTTATTATTTGGGCAGGAATGTAGGTCAACCATTTCACGACAAATTCTAAGGGTGAATGCCTTTCACAGTATCGATTAGGGGTATGGATAATAAAAACAAATTGCTTTTATGCCTTCCCAAAATGTTTTGGTTACGTTGTGCGTGCGGTTTATAAGATTAAAATTAGTCTCGAAGACTTATCCCACCCCCTATTACGATCGTTTTCGGGTGGTGCTTGCAACCCTACCACATCACCACACCGGTTGGGTGTGGTGCGTAAGGCGCGGCATAAAATGAGTGCCATTTCGGTAACGATCGGTAGCCTTGTTGGATGACGTTTTGCGGAAACACACTGCAGCTATTGTAGCGGTTAGACAAAGGGCGACAAAAGAAGGGTTCCCAAGATTTGAAGAAAAACTAAAAGACAAATGATAAATAGCGCCGGTCAGTGAATGGACACTTTACAAACTCCCGCAATTTAATAGACATCGTGATCGTATGGTTTGCCGTTTCTAAATCTATTACCTAAAACCAACCGGGCTTGTTGGGCGCTGGTGGTGAAGAAATCACTTTTCTATCCACATCCGCGGCCCGTCGTTCGAGACGGATGGATGCATCGGCATTTCCCAGGCCGATCCCAGACAAACCGAGGATTGATTTATGACCGAAACTGGCCAGCAATGATGACGGTGGCGGTAGCAGAAGAGCCATCGGCAGCTAGCAAACATATTTCTTATGCTCTGAACGGGCTTCCACGGCCAAGGGAGTTCCGAAAGGGTTGGGTTTTTATTTAGCGGCGCCGTCAAAACCCGCACAGGGAAGTTGCAGCAGGGTGCGGCAGCAGTAGCAGGGGTTGTGTGCTTTATTTAAATTATGATAAACGGTTCGGTTGTTTACAATTTCCATTTTTCTCCTCACTGTTTCACATCGCGCTGTGGTTGATTTGGTTGTTGCTCGACATTTTTTTTCCTCTCTTTTAGGGTCCAAAATCACCCATTTTTGGGTTTGTGGAAGGAACACAGAAAATATTTACTTTCAATTTTCTTTATGAAGAATGCTGCGCACATATTTTATGCAGCGCTCTGAGCATTTTTCGATGTATCAGATGTAGATGTAGTTTGTTTTAGTTTGTGGTTTTGAGGAATTAGAGATGAAAAATAGATACTGCAGGGTGGAATTATTACTCCATTGTCTTTTTGAGCGGCGTAGTCTCAAGTCTCAAGGGTGTAAAACATATTTATGGTGACTTGACACTCGATGTTATGTTGATGTTGGTATGAGATACGACGTGAAAACAGAACGAACGTGTTATGAACATTTGCCGAACGAAAGTGGAATGATTTGTTTTATTTTCAACTCCTTGTTTTTCGGGTTCCTCGCCGTAGTGCGTTAAGTAATCATGCCGATTAAGAAATCTCTCCCAACTCTCTCCACTTTCATTGGCCGATTTCGCACGGTTCGGTCGCAGTTTATTCTTTCGACACTTTCTTTCGGTGCAGCAGTAACGCTTACTGCTCGGACAAATTGCTTCGTACGGAACAAACATTTAACAATTTTCGCCGCGCTTCGGTTTGATCCACATTTCACTTTCTGTTCAGTGTGTGACTTTTGCTCGGATACGTGCGGAATGTCGCTAGACAGTCTCGTGAGACATTTCATTCACTTTGGCGGCATACTGTTTAGTTGTGGTTATTTTTTCTCTCCCCTCAAAGAAACCCCACAACTTATCATAAGTAATTATCAGACAGTTGCTACATTGCGGCTACGGAGTGATTTGCGGTGTGCTTTGATATTACTAATAGAACAGTAATTGGGCGCTGAAACGGATGAAGACGACAATAGATGTAATCGGCAAAAATGCAAATTAGTAGCAAAGTTTTAATTGGAAACATTTTTTCTTCTATCTCTTTTTGATTTATCTTTCACTGGATTTCTCGTCGCCCGATGCAAATAGAAAATTGAGAGTGAAATTGCACCATCATTTAACGAGCTGATTGCACAAGAAATAATAAAAATGAGCCCTTTTTTATGACTTCATTTTTTGCCCCCTCAAACGGGATATACTAAGGGTAATTCATCCGTACGATTGCCCTTTCATGATAAGTGCAACAACGGTTCACCATTAGATTGGCCAACGGTGAAGCTTGACCGACCGAAAACGCTTAGTGGAGATAGATGCGCAACCCCTTTTTCAATCCCCATTTTCAACCCCCCTTTTTGTGGTAGATCTACCCTTGCGCTTCCCGGCCACAATCAATCGCTGTGGCGATTAATGGTTCCCTCGGCACATCCACTGAAATGATGTGCCTAATCGAGATCGAAGTTTTTCTCATAACATTTAACCCTTACCCAGACGAACCGGTCCGGTTTGGGGAGAGGTCGGTACCGATGATATCGGTGGCTGCTTCAGTTCGCTGCTGGAATCGTATTGCACATAGCTGCTGCTGTCAGTCGCGATGGGATTGCCGCCACTCACTCGCGCTATGAAACATTTTATTCGTACACAGCGAATGCACGCAGCTTGTGAAAGGAAGAGCTGTGGGGGGAAAAAGGTACCGATGTATTAAGACAGAAAGGATGACTTCTTTCCATAAAACGGTTGGGTTTGTCTCACTTCGGAGTAGTTGATTAAAGGTAATGCTTACCCGCCGAATGCATCATCAAAAACCCGTGCACCGGGTCGATCGTTTCGGTTGCAATGGTTCCAAATTGGGGGAGAAAAGGGCAAAATCCGCGACCGCAACCGTTCCAGATATTGTAACGGTTTGTAACGGTCTAGCTGCATTGGTGAAACAACCCGGAAAAAAGGAGTTCCATTCAATTTCTCCGTATCGGGAAGGATTAATCTCGTGTACAGAAAAAAAAACCCTCGGCTAAGGTCCGTGTGGGTTGATTCTGTTGGCAATAAAGGTAAAATTGGCAACAGCGAAAAGCATCAACCATCGTTACCTTCAAATGAATCGATGCTCTCCGGGTTATGCTTATGATAAAAATTCATTTTCTTTAACCCATATTGAAATTGCTTCTACCGCCGGTTCGCCGTTCGTTGCGCTTTGTGGGTTTCTGTGCTATTCGCAGTGGGTTCTTTCCCGGCATCTTATCGTCAGACGATGGAATTCATTTTCACGCTTCGAAAAACACGAATCATTGTTTTAACCGGTCGACACCGTGTTCGTTACCGTGCGAGAAGGAAGCAAGGGGATTGGTAAAAAAATGTTAGTTTGTAAATCTTATGTAGATTTGCAGCTGGCTCAGACGATGGTTCGCGTTGTTGTTGAAATGCAGCAACATTCCTTCCAC